>OZ038418.1:16672241-17313241 GCA_964036255.1 Caenorhabditis virilis | reverse complement strand
TCTGACACTTAAAAAAATCAAAACTCTTTCAATAAATTGCACTTTATTTTTTATACAAGAAAAAAATGCCATATAGTTTTATCTACACAATTTTCGGTAATTTATCCAAAAACCGATCAATGATGGGTCTTATTTCCACGAATGTGCAAGATTCCCTTCGCATCCAAGTTGCTCTTAATTGTCTTCACGTCGACATTCTTCGGAAGCTTGTAGGAACGAGTAACAGATCTTGAAATGTTTCCATATTGATCGGTTTTTTCATTGTGCTCCATATGAATTTCGAGGAGTGATCCAACATTTTTGACCTGCAAAAATGTGTGTTCAGAAAAAGTTGGACCTTGTCTTTAACTCCATTTGAAGGGAATGGGATTTAAAAACTAAAATATACCTCAATTTCCTTTGGTGTGAAGTATTGAGCCTCCAATCCAACTTCAAAACGATTATCATCGTCAAAAACATTGACAATTCCATCTCCAGACTGTAGTGGCCAATCCCATTTGACATCCTTGTCATGATCAACAGCAATTCTTGACATTTTTTGTTCTAAAAAATAAAAAATATTTATTTGACAAGGAAAAGGGGGGAACAAAAATATACCACTCAACTTTCTGCTCCTCCACTTTTATACTCGATTTGTTTGTATAATTCTGAAAAAAACGCGAAAAAATCAGGACGTTCTTTGAGAAAAGCCCCGCCTTTCTGAAATCCTGTGATTTTTACTATCTATCCCTCGAAAATTTATGTTTTGTTTTCTTCTCGTTATCGTTCCCATGTAAACATCACTCCCCCTCCATCTGTTTCTTCGAGCTGCTGCAGAAAAACATCCCTACACAAACTAGATTTCCAAAAAATAGAAAAAAAGAATGAAGCGTGTGATAAAAAATGAAGCGTGCAGATTTTTCAGAAGGAATCAGATGTTGTTATTAGTATTATTATTTTCTGTTTCCAGCAAATGGCACATTGATTTGTGAGCTTTGAGTAATCGAAACTTGTTGTCGTTTTCGTCCGCAGTGAGGACATCTGGCATCATTCATCTCTGGAAATAAAACACAAATACGTATTGTTCTGATCAAGAACTGAAGGGTTTTTGATCCACGAATAGGGTTTAAATGAAGAAGAAACCCGCTGAGGAATAGCATGTGAGAAAACGGGATGATTTTAATTGGTTTTTTGGCTGGTGTAACTTTGGAATTTAGGATTTAATTGAATAATTAAAGATAATATTAACTTTTTACAATTAAACGTATATGGATAATAAGAAAAATAAGTGGCACATTGTCTTTAATACAAAAATTCAGAAGATCATTATTTTTCAGCTGATTTTGAGTATTTAGTGAAAAAAAAATTGGTGAAGAAGTTTCACAGTGTTGCTGAAAATTTTACTGAATACGAATTCAAGAATCAACCAACGGGAAAAAATACCGGGACCTATTCTCAAGCGTCAAGCTTACTTAGTGCTTAGTTTCAAGAAAATCTGCAATAAACTCATATGTAAAATTAATTCGAAAAAAGTTTGAAATTGAGAAAAAAATCTAAAAATTATTTTTTGAACCCAGGTTCGAAAATCTTGGCCTGGTTTACCGCAACTTGGATTTCTAGGCCATTTAAGCTACGAACTTAATTATTATTGACTTTTTTTCGGTTTTAGTATACTTTTCAAGAAAGCAATCGATCAAAAACCTTTTTTGCCAAAGTTTTGATGTGTTTTGATTTTAGGTGAATTGTAAAAAATTGTTAAAAATATTTAATTCTTCGTTTTTTCTCGAAAATTATTTTTAAAAAACGAAAAATGTGACAAAAAACTATTTTCTCTCAATTTTATTAGTAAAAGCAGTATCTGGGAAGAAAATAGACTTCAGACTCATTCCAAATCTGTTTTTAAAATTTTCTAAAACCCCCCAGAAGGCGAGAAAACAAGCCTCAAAACAATGGCCTAGAAAAAGTGTCAACCGACGAAAACTAGTCCGCAGGCATTATTACGTGAAAAATTTTTAAAAAATTAAAAATATAAATTAAAAAAGACTGATATAGGTATTCTGCATAAATATTGACTACACTAAAAAAACCTCATAGGAAAAAGTTCGGCCACGTGGGCACTTTTTCTAGGCCATTGTTTTGAGGCCCGTTTTCTCGGCTTCTAGGTGATTTTAGAAAATTTTAAAAACCGATTTGGAATGAGAATTAAGTCTATTTTCATTTAAGCTACATTTATTATCTCCGTAAATGGCCTAGAAATAAGAAACGGGGGACTAGAAAACCAATTTCCGCCCACCAAGCCAATTTTTTCCAAGCTGAATTTTTTAGAAAAGTATCACAAAATTATTGAAATTCGCATCCCATAAAGCTTTTAAAAAATTTCTAGAAATATAATATGAGGTGTCTAAAAATTATAACAATTTTTCTTGAGATAATTTGAAAAAAACCTTAACTTCATATAAAAATCAAGTTCAGGGCCACCAATGTGCCGTTAATTACTTAAAGTCAATTTGTGAGTTTTTTGTAGGATAAAAAAATCAGATCATTGTTTTTTTTCCAATTTTTTACAGATCGAAGATCTCCAAAGGTTATCACAAGATGTTTTTGAAAAAGGGTGGGGTTGTGACTCAAATTGTTTTGAGTATAAAAACGAAAAAATAAAAACGTGGCTGCATCTTAAACAGATTCTAGCTTTTTTTAAAATAAATAATAGTTATTTTTTAAAGAAAAAAAAAGTCAAAATGATGAGAATTTCTGTCGAATCTGACCCAGACATCAAATGGGACTGGCCCCTTCAATCCGGCGATGGAATCGTAAATGTTGTCGATGACGATCAACACTTTGAAGTTGGGTTGGAAGCGAGAAGATTCACTCCAAAGGAAATTGAGGTAATCGTTTAAATAATCCCCCCTTCCATGGGGTTGTTAAAGACAAGGCCCAACTTTTTCTGAACAAAAATTCCCATTTTTCCAGGTCAAAAACATCGGAGAACTCCTCGAAATCCATATGGAGCACAATGAAACCAATGACCAGTATGGAAACATTTCAAGATCTGTCACTCGTTGCTACAAGCTTCCAAAGAATGTTGATGTGAAGACAATTAAGAGCAACTTGGATGCGAAGGGAGTCTTGCACATTCGTGGAAATAAGAGACATTGAAAAAATTAATTTTGTGAAATGTAATTTGAATATTTTGTAAATAAAATATTAATTTTTTTGGATAAAGTTGAATTCAAGAAAACGCTGAAATTGAAAACATGTCTTAGCTTTGTTTGATAGATTTTCATTGTTCAATAAAAATTTCAATTAAACTCACATTTTCAAAATTTCTTAGAATAACTGGATTGAAATCAGAAAATAATACTTAAAATACTGTTTTACAAAACATATCCAAGTTTCAGCCCAAAAGGACCATTTTGGGCATTAGTACCCTCACTTTTTACTAGTACTGTTCGACCTTAAAGGTAAGGGGGCAATTGATAGGCAAAGCATTTTTTTAAGTAGAAAAACAAAGAAATCCTATTCAAAATATGGAAAATTTGTGATAATTCTAGGTTCTTGTGCAGATTTCGTACCCGTAAGTGGATGAAAAATACGCAGATTTTGGTACCAAATTGCCGAGATTTTTCCGAATTTTTTGAGAATTTCTCCAGATGGATCATCAAACTTTAAAATATTAGTAATTTCGGAAAATGTTTTGAAAAATCTGTATTTTTCACAATAATTTTTAAATTATGACGTGGCAAAGTGGTCCGTTGTTATCCATTCGCAGATCTCTGATCAAGCTTCACTGAGTAATGTTGTTTGTTATTTTTTACACACAAACACACACGAAAAAACAACACGTGGTCGTTATCCAGAAGAAAATTCCTTAAGAAATTTAGCAAAATCAAATGGCGGTCACAGGATTTCAATTTAAAAATAACAGAAACATCGGGGGTATAAATAGATGGAATAGCAACATGAGATTCACTTCTTTTTTTTTAAATTTCAATCACTGTTCATTTTTTTTTCTAGAAAAAGCACGCCAAGATGATGAATGTCACTGTTGACCATGACAAGGATACCAAATGGGATTGGCCACTTCATGGTGGAGATGGAATCGTCAATGTTTTGAACGATGACGACCATTTTGAAGTTGGATTGGAGGCGCAATACTTCACTCCGAAGGAAATTGAGGTATACTTTTGAATCCCTTTTCGAAAAGAAGTTAAAGACAAGGTCCAACAAGCATTTTTGCAGGTCAAGAACATTGGAGAACACCTCGAAATCCATATGGAACATAATGAGGTACATGACAAATTTGGAAACATCTCAAGATGTGTCTGCCGTTCCTACAAGCTTCCAGAAAATGTTGATGTGAAGACAATTAGGAGCAACTTGGATGCTCAGGGAATCTTGCACATTCGTGGAAATAAGAGGCATTAAGATGTTTGTGAATATTTTTTGTTGTGTAAAATAAAGTTGTATATAACTGTTTAGATTAAACAATAAATGCAATCGAAAAACACATAATTTTTATTAATTTTTTTTCTAGAATCGACTTAGATCCATCAGGATCCAAATATAACGCCCTAAAAATATGAACTTTGAGGAAAAAGCTTTCAAAATGTTATATTTTCATTATTTTCTAAAGCTTTAAGTAACGAAAAGGTACCCGAAATTTCTGTACCCTGCCCAGGTGTGATAAGTTGGATTCGCTAAAAATGACCTGATGGGGGAAGTAAAGGAAGAAAAAATTGGATTCCGTACGATTATAATGGTTCCATAACAAGTACAATGGTTCAAAAATAAGATATTGATCCGTTGTATTCTAAAAAATTTAGAGAACGCATAAATTGGGACTGAAAACGCGATTGAAACATTGATGTGACATCTTGTCTGAATGTTTTTTAGAGAAGTCTTAGAGAAGTCCTGTAGAAAAGTCCTATATGTTAGTTTTTTATAGAAAATATTTGAACGTTAACAAAAATAGTTTAACATGAAAATCACTTAAAGGAGGCCTGAGGGGACTAAATAAATGGTTTAATATTGATGAAATGATGCTTGTTTGTCAATAAAAGAAAAACATCGAAAAAAAACTATAAAATATTAGATGTCCCCAATGGCCGAAGAACAGCGTTTGGTTTTCTAGGCCATTTTGTTTATTTTTTTGAAAACAACTTTTTTCCATTTATTTTTCTCTTTTTTAATATTTTTTATATTTTTCTTGGTTTTTATTCACTTTAGAATTGTTTTTCGGTGGAAGTTTTGCATAAGGGAGTCTGTTCAAAAAATATTTAAAATATACATTAATCGGTTAATCACAAGCAAATTATTTTAATTATTTATTGTTTTGATGCTCAAAAAAAATAGTGGATCCAAAAAAACAAGTTTTAAATTTTAAAGGAGGTCTGAAGCGACTAAAGAATGGTTTGATGAAGCCTTTCGAAATCGAAAAAAGCGATAGAAACACGAATCCTTTGGGTTTTAAAAATATTTCTTTTATTTGAGCATCTATGTGAAACTATTTTTTGCGAAAAAAAATATTGAAAAAGAGAAAAAAAGTGTTTTCAAGAAAAAATGACCTAGAACCAAACGCGATTCTTCGTCCATTAGGGGCATTCTAAGATTTTATTGTTTTTTTTTTCTTTTGGTATTTGTTTCATTTTCGCTGTTTGCGATTTTTTAAATTTATTGATAAACAATCATAATATTATCAATTATAAACCATTCTTTAATAGCCTCAGACCTTCTTTAAAATTTAAAACTTGTTTTTTTGGATCCACTATTTTTTTGGGCATCAAAACAATAAATAATTAAAATAATTTGCTTGCGATTAACCGACTTAGGTATATTTTTAGTTTTTCTTTAAAACCACTCTAATTCTTTTCAATACCTTGCGTTCTAGACCCTTTTCCATTAAATTTAAGGCCTAATGAAATTAAAATTTATGAGAATAAATAAATTTAAAAAATACTAGCCCCATCAATTTACGGTGTTTTCATTTTTTTTGGTCACGTTTTTCACAATTTCTGTTTTAAAACTTTTCCATTTCTTTGGCAAACATTGACTTGTTAGCCTTCTGTCCAATGAACAGTTTCTTGAACAATTTCCTTTCCACGTGGTCGTTGGGAAGATAACCAAAAGACCTTGAACAAATCGAATAAAAAAAAGATAGATAGTAAATAAGAGTTGATTGCTATAAAATAAAAAGAAAATTGGGAAAATGAAGTCCAGAAATATTTTTAAAATGCTTTTCTTATTTATTTTTTATTCTGAGTTGTACCTTGTCTTTAATAATTTGAAATATATCTCAGCAAGTTAACTTATCAGACTAAATTTATATTAATTTTCGTTTAAAAGGACAAAAAATGTCCAAAAAACGCTCATAATTGCCAATTAAATCTAGATTAAGTTTTCTGTTCTTAAATTACAGCTCGAAGTCCACACATCTCTTAACCAGAAAAAATAACGATCTCCGCGAAACTCGTACTATTTCAAAAAAACCTTTTTATCATCATTTTTGTCACATTTTTGATTGTATCACCATTGTTTGATGTTTATCATCATCTCGAAAAAAAAGAGTTTTCCCTCAATTGATAAGCGGAGGAAAAGGTGAAGAACGATCACTAAAACATCTGAAAATTTCCAGAAAAAGGTTTTAAATTTAGCAAAAAAAATTATTTTTGGCAATTTTTTTAAATTTTCAGAATTTTTATCTGCTTATGTTTGGAATCAGAATTTAAAGCCACCGTTTCAATTCATGTATTTAAAAGTTAAATTCGAAAAAAAAATGCATTCTCTGAAAATTTCCGAATTTGATTCCAAAAAACATGTTTCACAGTTTTTAAAGTCTTTATTCATCGATATACGGGAAATTTAATTTCAAAATCCGTCAGAAAATTTCACAGAATTTTCTTGATTCCATTTTTTCGTTTTAAAATTGACATTCTTGTAATTTTCTGTTCATTTTAATTTTTTTTTCATAAAATTTATTATAAATTTTTTCTGATGTGTCCCTTTAAAAAAAAGGAATACTGTCATAGTGTTGCAAGTGCGCTTTATTGATAATCGATGTATTTCGATCAGTTCCTTGAATTTTTGGTGGTCTGAATTAAGTACTGGTTTCAGAGGATTTTTTTAAATCTTAAAATACGAAGTGAATATTGTGGGCCTTCCAGAACATCTGGAAAATGCGATACAGGATGAAACTCTATTTAAAATTTAAAAAAATGCTATTTATAAAATTTTGTTTAATTCCAACATTTTTCAAATCGCAATTTATAAATTATACAGTTCAAAAATACTTGGGTTGATTTATGTCCTCAATGCTACATAGCATGCAATAAAAGATCAAACGATCTAATCTCGATTATTTTGGATGACCCAATACCATTGGAAGCGGTCGAAATCTTTCGAAAAGGATCATCTTCAAGGACATGCCACGTTTTTTATCAATTTTCTCCTGCGACTCCACTGGAGAGATCAATGAACACATTTCGATTCTTCTCTATTTGTAAATAGTATTCTTATGATCTGTGTTGTAGGTTTCGTAGTGTTTATAGACATAATGGATGGTATTTATGTTTTTACAATAACTGTTCAGTGTGAATTTATTGAAAAAAATTGCCCTCAATTTTATAAATAGGCAACAAAAAACACATTTAACAGACATGATGAAAATCCAAAAAGGAGAAAAAATAACATTTAAAAATGAGAGAAATTTGATGAGCAGAGAACGAACAAAAAAAAAGAACAAAAATTCGTGTTCTTCAGAAAATATTTGAGCGTTCTGTGAGTCTTATATATTTCATTTCAATCTCGCCACTTTCATTTCACCTCACCCCGTATTCTCTTTATTACAGAAACAGTTTTATCTATCAAAAAAAGAAGGAATCTGCTCTCTTCGCCGACCTTTCTTGTAGTTTTCTTTTTTTCTCTACCTTTTTCCCTATTTTTGTGTCCTTTTCTGCACCGCCCATTTTTCTTCCTATTCGAGGACACGCAACTGTGTTGTCTACACAGTTCTTCTCTTTTTTATTTGTTGAATAACCACGTCTGTTTTATTTTTTTATTTGACATTTTTTAAATTCCCTCGTTTTTATGGTACGTGATTGCGCGTCGTTGTGCCTACACACATTTAAATTTTTCAAATTTTTGCACCGCGAAAAAAATCATTTTCAATTTATTTTTTGCGAAAAAGTAATGAAAATGCGCGGATTTTTGTTTTGTTCAACTTTTGCACGATCCGTAGTGAGGTAGACATATTTTTTCTTATCTTTTTTGTAATTTTAATCCTAACGTGAGTGGTTTCTAATTAATTTTTGTTTCAGAGGACTTTCTAGAGGCAATATGGTTCAAAAAATTCAAGGAGGAGACATCGTTGAGATGCAAGGAGATGAGATGACCAGGTAATTTTGGAATTTTAAAAATTTGGGAAAAATTGGGTATTTTTTCAGAATCATCTGGGATCTCATCAAGGAAAAGCTCATCGTACCATATGTTGATCTCAACGTGCACTTCTTCGATCTTGGAGTCGAACATCGTGACGCTACCAACGATCAAGGTACGAAAACGTGTTTTATTTTATCAATTTTAATTATCAGACCTTTCAAGTTAGTCACTGATAACATGTAAAGGTCGACAACTAATTTATATGATACAACAAATAGAAAAAATAATAAATAAAACGCTTATTTTTCAGTCACCATTGACGCCGCCAACGCCACTTTGAAATACAATGTCGCTGTCAAGTGCGCCACCATCACCCCAGACGAGGCTCGCGTCGAAGAATTCAAGCTCAAGAAGATGTGGAAGTCACCAAACGGAACCATCAGAAACATCCTCGGAGGAACCGTCTTCCGTGAGCCAATCATCGTGAAGAACGTCCCAAGACTTGTCAACACCTGGACCAAACCAATCATCCTCGGACGTCACGCTCATGCTGACCAATACAAGGCCACCGACTTTGTTGTCCCAAGCGCTGGAAAGCTTCAAATCAGCTTTGTCTCCGCTGACGGAACCCAAACTATCCAAGAAACTGTTTATGACTTCAAGGGTCCAGGAGTTTCCCTCTCCATGTACAATACCGATGAATCTATCCGGGACTTTGCTCACGCTTCATTCAAATATGCTCTTCAACGTCAATATCCACTTTACTTGTCTACAAAGAACACTATTTTGAAGAAATATGATGGTAGATTCAAGGATATCTTCGCTGAAATTTACCCAGTAAGTTGTTGATAGATTACTGTTTTTTTTTTCTTGAGAATTCAAAATATATTTTATCCGAAATAAAAATAAACTTTTCCAGGAATATGAAGCCCAATTCAAGGCCGCTGGAATCTGGTACGAGCATCGTCTTATCGATGACATGGTTGCTCAAGCCATGAAGAGTGATGGTGGATTCGTCTGGGCTTGCAAGAACTACGACGGAGATGTTCAATCCGACTCAGTTGCTCAAGGATACGGATCCCTTGGACTTATGACATCTGTGCTCGTCTGCCCAGATGGAAAGACTGTTGAGGCTGAAGCCGCCCACGGAACTGTCACTCGTCACTACAGACAACACCAAAAAGGACAAGAAACCTCCACCAACCCAATCGCCTCAATCTTCGCCTGGACTCGTGGATTGTCCCACCGTGCTCAATTGGACAACAACGCCGCTTTGGCTCAATTCGCCAGCAATTTGGAAGCTGTTTGTATTGAGACCATGGAAGCTGGATTTTTGACCAAGGATTTGGCTATCTGCATTAAGGGAGTCGCTAAGTAAGCCTATTCTTATTTTTTTAAAATAACTTTCTTAATCCTGAACTTTTCAGCGTCACCCGCTCCGATTACCTCAACACCTTTGAATTCCTCAACAAACTCGCTGAGAATCTCGCCACGAAACAAGCCGCCCATTAATTTTTTAAACAAAATGCCTTTCAAACTGTCTATTGCATTAATTTGATACTTACAGAAATCTGTGATTTTATTTGTTTCGTTTCCAAATTGCATCGCTTTTCCACAAAACAAAACTTGTAATTAGTGATATTATTAGCATTGATTGTTTAAATATCAGAAATTGTTTTTTTTTTCTCTTTCTAGTTTTAAATATGGTTTATTTTCATTTCACTGAAATATAAAAAAAGAAAAGATTTATTAAAGATAGAGAGGGTTTTTATCACAATTACTCGGTTTGTTCATGACAAATGTCGGCGAATTCCGGCGCTCGAAGTGTTGCTTTTATCATTTTTTTGAGCATGGCATAGCGGGGAACGATTGGGAAATGCCGAGTGGTTTCGTATTTGTCGTGGAGCTCCTGAAAAAGATCAAATGGCTGGAAATTTTAGAATTTATTGGGAAATGGTTTCCTGGGAAAATTCGAAGGAATTATAAAAATAAGGTAAGGAAATAAAATTTAGAAAAAAATAAATATTTTGGGACATCATTTCTGTTTTTAAAAAAATTGGATTTTTTCCTATGCGCGGTTCCGCCACTTTCTATGCGCGGATCCGCCATTTCAATAGAAACTAGTTGAAATTGCGATCCGCGCATTGGAAAATGGCGGATCCGCTACTTTTATATGCGCGGATCCGCGAAAAATTTCCTGAGTTTCAAAAAAAAGAAGTTAAAGTTCTGGCCTAGATTTCCAAAAACCGTGATTTTATCCCTAGGATTTTTTGCCATAGGTCATCAAGCCCTTTTCTGACTTTTAAATACTATTTAGCTGTTGTTCTCGCTTTTTCTCTATTATTTAAACCAAGTGTGCTGAAATTTTCGGTTATAAATAAAATATTTAAAAAAAAACGGAAAATTATTTTGTTTTTGTTATAATTCTAGGTTTTGCTCCCAGTCTCAATATTTTCAGGATTTTAATTAATAAACAAAGAAATTTTAATTAATTTTTTTGAATTTTAAATTTAGAAATGAATTTTTCGATTTTTTAAGTTTCCAGGGCTGGGTCATCAATTCTCGGAGTAAAACTTTCAATTTTTGATTGTGTTGTAAATATTTTATCCCAGAATAAATTATTTGTTATCTCTTTCAAAAATTTAAATACCTTTATCAGTCTTCGCAATCCTTGATATTTCTTTATTAACCGGAACACTTGTGCATACAAAACTTCACACTCTTTCACCAAGTCGTCACTTTTTCGACCTGAAAATCAAAATTTGGGAAATTTTTAATAATAATAAAAATTTCCAGGTTTCCCCGATTTATTTTAGCATTTTTGTGAGTGTTCCCAAAAGTTTCCTAATTCTAGAAAATATGTACTTCTTACATTTTATCGAGTCATAAAGTGTCGTATCAACATTCGATTCAGCCGGTTTTCCTATCGTTGATTGTAATAATGCTCCAATTCCCCGGGTAGGCGGTAGTTGTGTTGGGGTGTCTTCCAAAAGCTCTATTATTCTGGAAAAAATGTTATGGTTACTATTGATAATGCTAATAATTTTCCGTCCCTAATTTTTGATTGCTCCATTGATAAAACACGTTCATTTTGCTATTTTCAACTCAAATATCCTCGATCATTGAAGGCTGCTCAACCACAGACGCTCCGCACGCACGCAACGCGGTCGCAGGCACCCACCACACTTGAAAATTTGAAAATTAATTTTTTTCCCAAATTTTCCAGTGTGGTGAGTGTCGGCCACCGCGTCGCGTGTGTGCGGGGTGTCTCGAGAAAAAAATGTGCGCACCAAAAGCGTTCTCTGTGTAAAATTAAAGTTAAGGCCAAGGCCAATTTCATACTATGAAATAAAACGCAGTTTTTAAAAAAATAAAAATGTTCTTACCTAACAACATAACAATTAGCATCTTCCGTACCATCTTGCGCTGGAATATTCAATAACTTCCAGTATTGTTTTTCCAGCATCGCAACCTTTAAAAAATTTGAATTTCTAGCTTTTCTGATAGAAAATACTCACCTCTCTCACAGACTGCCCCAACTTCACATATCTCATCACCGGATTCGCTTCTTTTGACTTCAAATAATCCTCTTGTAGTTTTTTAAGCGCATTTTTCAGGCGTCTATAAGGATCCAAAATCCGACATCTTGTTCGATGCAATCGATAAACCGTGCTTATCAATGTGTCACGAGATGTTTCTGGAAATAGTCCCCTTTCAAAAAAAGGAATTTTAAACTTACTAGAAGGCTCAATAAATTGTGGACCATCGGAAGATCCTTCCTTCGTCATGGACATTATAATATTAAACATTACGTCCTGAAAATTTAGAATAAAGTGCGCTTATGAAGTGGCGGATGGGGCTCATATCAACTATTTTGATCGGGGGGAGGTTTTTGTTTTCGAGAAAAAAGTGCCATTTTCCAGCATTCTTTTCTTGCAAGGCTGTTTACTGGGGAAGAAATAATATTCGAATGCATTTTATATAATGAGAAGTAGATGTCATCAATGAGAAATCGAAGATGAAAATGTGGAAAAATATTAAGAATACATATTTGTTAATATAAATTTTCTAATCCGTGTTATTGGAGATTATCTCAACACAAGAGGTGTGGAAAGGTAGGGGAATATATATTTTTTTTCAAAATTTCAAAATTACGGATTTAAAAATTTGAAATATTCCCTAATCTCTTAAAGACAGTGTTCCACTCTGTATTTACTTTAATATTATGATAAAATTTAGGCAGCGTATCAGATAATTTAACTAATAAATTTGGAGCCAATTTTTCCAAAAAATTTTAATTAAAATCCGTTCATATCTTGGCGCGAAATTCATTATGATAAATTCAAAATTTTGCAGAGCTAAATATGAACGGATTTTAATTTAAAATTTTTTGTAATACTCCCATTTTTTAGTTAAATTATCTGATACACTGCCTTTAAATTGTATGAATATTAACGTAAATATAGAGCGACACACTCTCTTTAAGAGATTAGGGGGATATTTCGAATTTTTAAATCCCTTAATTTCAAAATTTTGAAAAAAATTTATATTTTTTTGTTTTTTACGAATTCTTAAAGACAGTGTATCATTTATTTTCGGCTAAATAAAATAATCTAATTCTTATTCTTCAAACAATGTTTGGAGTTATTTATATTTCTTCGATTTCAAATTTTATTACAAAATTAGAGATTTTATATATTCAAAAATATTTCCAAAACACACCAAATAAGTGTCGAATTCCACAAACTTGTTCTTGGTGGGAGCAGAGTGCTCTAATTTAAGAAATTTTGGTGTAGGTCCTTTTGGTTCCCACGGTCATTTGGAGGACTTTACTAAGTCAATATATATTTCAAAATAATATGTATACACTGAATTGAATTGAACTAGATGTACCTTGTCTTTAAGAAAAATAATTTAAATTGAAAAAAATATGAAATGAGCGAAATTCCACTTCTTAAAGACGAGGTGTCACATATTTAAAAAACCAACAAGAAATTGCGAAATGTTAGAAGATTTTTATCATAAAAAATGGGGTTTTTTCAAAATTCCCTCAAATTTCCAATCTGCGGCCTAATAGGTCACTTTTATTGGCTTCCTGTCTTGTTAACTAAAAACTTTTAAGCAAAAACAAGCAAAATTTTGAAACAGGAAATGGGGTGCAAAAATTGTTGAACTTTTTAAAAATTTTTTGGAAAGCTTATATATAGGTATTCATAAAAACAAAATAGCTTCCCAAAAAACTAAGAAAGAATGCTTCTTTGTCAAGAAGACAACGAACACAATGAGCGAAAATAAAATGTATTTGTTTGGTATAGTTTTTTTTTATTGGAGGATGACAAAATATATGGATGCACACAAAGAAATGGATAAATTCTGGCGGTGTTGGGGGCTTCCAAAATGATTTAGGATTTGTATCCTTATTGGAATTTCACTGCCAACTATTGCCTAATCCACAATTGTTTTCAATTGGCTCTCATGACTCCACACATTGGGAAATAATAACCTAAATTTATGAATCATGTGTTTTCATCCCAAATTGAGTACATTAGTGGAATATGTTGTCTTTTATTGGGGGGAGGAAAAATGATGAGTTTTGCTATTTTTCATGGTTTTTGAGGTCTAGATAATTGTGCTGCAAAATGAAATGAAGCACTAGTAATAACTGGATGAACACGGTGGTTTTTTGTGTGAAAGAACAGAATTCTAAGCTTTTTCAAAGAATTCAGAAAATCCTTAGTTTTCTCACGATTGTGAGCCGCTTATTAAATTAAGTTAAAGATGTTAAGTCGGCGGTAAAAAATGTTGTGAAATAATAGATTTCAGATTTTTGGTTTTTTAACAAGAAAATTTTTAGAGTTTTCATAATCTTAGCTTCAAAATGATACCAAGCTCAGTTTTTGACACTTTTTGACACCGTTTCTTTACTCTAATCACAATTTTCAGCTTCTCCATGATTTCAGCTTCAAAATAATTTAAAAATTTTGAAAATTGAGAAACTTTGAAAAAAGTTATGTAGATTCTAAGTCGTTATAGCTAAAAAAAAATTAATGTGCAACCTTAAAGGCAATGTTCCAGATGTTTTAACGTTCAATCGAATACAATAGCTAAATAAATAAATGTATAAAGTTATTCTGAAAATTAAATTTAATCAGGAAATGAAAAATAGTCAACATTAAAATTTTCGAGGTTCATTTTTGACTCCAACTGTAAGTCCACATTTTCCGCGCAAAACTCCACATTTTCCGCGCCTTCACGGCTGAAACTGGAATTAGAAATTATTGAAATCCTCTTATCGAATTGTATTAAATCTGTATTTAATTCAACCAATGAAAAAATAATTCTGGAATCCTTATGGATTGCCACAAACAAATTAATTGCCAAAAACTCTTATTTTTCCGAGCTATTTCGTCTACAGGCTCCCGTCACGAATACCCCGTCAGAACGTCAAAATATACTGTAAATAATACAACGAGATAACTTTGAAAAATAAGGGGGTTTGAGAAAATGGATGCACTTTTTAAAAAAAATTGAACACGTTAAGGCTTGAAAGAAGCTGATAAGCTGCCTTTAAAATCAAAACCATTCAAAAATAAGTGATACGTTGTCTTTAACAATTTCAGTGATCTTCAAAAACTCACTTATATTATTGTTAAGATCTCAACAAGTTTTTAATTGTCAACACATTTAATTTGAAATTTTTAATCCTCCCCCCCCTCACTTATGCCCATTTTTTGGATTATTCAAGAAGACGGACTAGTTTTCGTATGCTATTTCTAGGCCATTGTTTTGAAGGCCGTATTCTCGGCTTATACGTGGTTTTACAAAATTTTGAAAACAGATTTGGAATGGGGTTTTTTCCAATTTAAATTATACTGAAACTGAAAAAATTAAATTTTTTCATAACTTCCCCCCTAACAGAATTCCAAATGTCAAAACCAGGATAACAAGCTTATGCTTATGAGCCCACGAGAAAGGGCACCAGAAGGGGGGATGAAAAAAGAAAGATGGGGTGTGGATATCTAGATAACCATAAAAATGAAGCAAATTGGATGAAACTGGAGGGAGCGCGACAATCAAATCAAACCCCCGGGGCCGCAGAAAATAGATTTTTGTTGGGGGAGAAAAAAAAGAAGAAGTTTTTTGATTGAATCATACGCATCGCAGAAGAAATTTTAGCTCATCTCATCAACGCTATAAATTTAATAATCTATAAATCATTTTTTTTTCTGAAAAATAAAAAAAATCCGTTCTTCTTGGGATATCAAAAATTTTCCAAAAAAAGGAGTGACTTCTTAAATACAATATAACCCCAGAAAATGTCTAGTTTTTGACATATTTTTGGCAATTTTCGGCGTTGTTTTTTTTACTCCGAGCACATTTTTCAGCTTCTCCATGATTTCAGCTTCAAAATAATATTAAATTCTTGAAAATTGAGAAATCTTGAAAAAAGTTATGTGGGTTCTAAGTACATTTAGCTAAAAAATTTAATGTGCCAGCTTAAAGGCAACGTGCCAGCTATTTTAACGCATTTAAATTTCAATAGAGATATAAATAAATGAATAAAGTTTTGCTGAAAATGAAACTCAAACAGGAAAAGCCCCCCTCGTATGAAAAACGCTTAGAATTTAAAATTCTCAAGGTTCATTTTTGACTCCAACTGTAAGTCCACATTTTCCGCGTCTTCACGGCCGCGGCAAAAATCCACATTTTCCTTATTTTAAATTTGGCGTCCGAAATGATTGAAATCCTGTTACCGAATTTCGAAAATCTGCATGCAACCGATGAAAAAATAATAATGGAATCCTTATGGATTTCCAAAAAAATGAGACTTCTTAAATACAATATAACCCCCCAAATGTTGCAAAATAAACAAATGAAATGCCGAAGACGTACTGCAAAAACAGGGGAAAAAAGGATAAATTGACCCGTGGGGAAAAAAAACGAAAATCTGATGGGACAATATCAATTCTGTTGAAAACGCCATAGTGTCAGAAGGGGGTGGAAAAGAACGGAAATGGGTTTTGGAAAGGGATTTTTCGAAAACACAATTATTATATTATGTTTTTTTTTTTGGCGTTCGAGTTTACTCGGTTTATTTATTTTCGTAGGCTTTTTTTTTGCTTTTTGGTTTTTTGAAGAAAGCTATATCGTTTTTCTAGATGAAGTTAAAGACAGTGTCCCACTTCACTGCTTTGTCGTGGTATCTGTTTGAAACAAAAAAAGTGCAAATAAGTCCCCCTTAGTAGCTAAATTATCCCCCAAATTAACCAAAAATGTATCAATTTCCTTCCAAAAAAATTTGTAATCTAATTCTTCTTCCTCTTCCGGCTTAAAGACAGCAGATCAGCAGTTAATTTGACCCTACCAGATTTCAATTTCAAAAATTAAGGATTCCAATTTGTAACTCCATAGATCAGGATCAGCAAAAAAGAAAAAAAGCGGGACTCAATTTCAGAAATGGATATTTTTTCTAGAAGAACACAAAACTTTTAACAAAAAACCAAGGGGGAGGATGAAGCTTTTTCGAAAATGAAATGAGCAAAAGAATGTGTGAAGAAGAAGAAAATGGCGGCGGGGAAAAAAACAACAGAGAAAAGGGAAGGGGGGAGGCAATAAATTAATGAAAGAAGGCCATGTTGAATATTTTTTTATACATGTGGCTGAAGGTGCCTGTCCTGTCAAATACATATGTGCAACGCTTTGAAAACAATAATTTAGTTTACTTTAGTTATTTTTTGGTTTGTTATATTCATCAATCTATTTTTTTAGATAGAGCAAATCTAGTAAGTAAGTATGCAGTATAATTTACATGTCAAATATCAGATGATTGACAAATATTTGGATTTTTATTAGTATTATTGTTTTTAGATAAAACTATTTGATTTTTAATCACTGCAGGAAGTGACTCTGTTACTCTTTAAGGAGTGTATATTTAAATCATCAAACGATTTTTATTAGGGCTCTTGAGAGCTCAGCAATAGGTTTCGGATGAACAAGAATATGATTATTATTAAAGGAGGGCATGACGGAGAAAACAAATGTCCCTTAAATGAAAATAGACTTCATTCTCATTCAGTCGGGAAATTAGTCACTCGAAAATCCATAGATTCTAAATTTTGCGGATGTTTTTGCACTTAATTCTACCTTTAGCATTTTTTTTTCATTTTTTGTTTTAAAGGAGGACTTTACGGAGCTAATAAATGTACTTTAAATGATAATGGACTTCATTCTCATTCCGAATCTGTTTTTAAAATTTTCTAAAACCACGTAGAAGCCGAGAAAATGAGCTTCAAAAAAATGGCCTTGAAAACGAGGCCACATGGCTGAACTTTTTCCGATGAGTTTTTTTTTCGTATTTCCTTAATAAATAGTTATCCAGAACGCTTATACTAGTCCTTTTTAATGTTTTTTCATTTTTTTGTTGGATTTTTCATGCCTGCGGACTAGTTTTCGCCGGTGACCCCATTTTTCAAGGCCATTGCTTTGAGGCGTGTTTTCTCGGCTTCTAGGTGGTTTTAGAAAATTTTAAAAACAGATTTGGAATGAGAATGAAGTCTATTTTCATTTAAGTTACATTCATTATCTCTGCAAAGCCTCCATTAACTATTAATTGACAGACAAAACTTGTAGTCGAGAAAATCGACTACTTAAGTCAAAGAAATTTTGGAAAAAAATTTTTTGTCGATTTTGATTATTTTGTTCGAATGAATTGGACCCCTTAAATTGATTTTAAAAATGTTTTGATGCGTCCGAATAATCCCCCAACATCCTCTTTAAAGGTAGGGTACCACTTTCTTCTTAAACCGACAAGAATCAATGGAAAATAAATTAATTTTGTGGAATTTTCTCCTTTTTAAAAGTTCAAAAACAGGAATTGTAAAAAATTGATAAAAAATATGTATATTGAAAAAACTTGATTTTGAAATTTAAAAAAAAATATAAACTTCTAAAGCTTTTGACCGATTTACAAAATTGGGTACCTAACAGCACAAAATATATATATTTCCCATTTTTTCAGCAATGTTTTACTTATCAATGATTTTTCCAAATTTTCAGATTTTCCGACTTTGGTGCGACAAATTTTATACAATCACTGATGTCTGAAAGCCAAAATGGTATGCAATTGATAAACAAAAACTTCAAAATTAAGTGAGGACATGTCTTTTAACTAACATACACAATTTTGAAGGTTTTGAAGAATACTGAAGTTTTTATACCTCCTAGCTATAAAAACTGATAACTATTACTATCCCAAAAAAACTAGAATATATTTAAACTCGTTTAAAAAAAAAACTCACAATCATCCCGACCACTTCTTGCTCCCTCTCTCTCTCCTTCCCTTTTCCTTTTTCAGCAAAAAATGCTCGTCAATTTGCAATAAATTCCGCTATTTCTCAACGCTCCAAAAAAAAATAAAAGGAATACAAATGAGTGTTACTCACTGCCAATTGGTGTCAGCGAAATTATACGCTAGAAATTAAAAGCCATGGATGGGCGGAGCAGCTCTCTCCTCTCATTTTAACCGTGCTTTTTTTTTAATTGGCGTGGTGGACTAAAAAGTCAAACAACACCAGGCAACAAAATAAAACGAAGTAGATATGAAAAACAACATTTTTCGAGTACATTTTAAGGGAGGGCAATATCCGTTTGGATACATTTTTTCGAATGTTTTTTTAAAAAGTATTTATGTATATTTTTTCAAAAAAAAAAATGAAAAAGGGCATACCATTTGATGGATTGCAATATTGTGCTGTTGCCAAAAAATAGCTGTTGCCAAAAAATCTGAAAAATGTAAATTTTTAAAATTTATTTGAAAAAAAAGAAGAATAAAATAGGGTTTCTAATTGTAAAAAGGATTCATATATGATTATTAAATGTTTTCTTAACTAAATTAAATTAAATTAAATTTTCTTAACTAGCCGTGATTTCTTATTAAATCTATTCTTTTTGACCATATCATCCCACTATTACAGGAAATATGTTTTAAAATGTGCAAAAATGCAAGAAAATTGAACGGCAGGCAATTTTCAGGAGATGGGGACTAACTTTGGGAAGTTAGTCCCTCGGACGTTGAAAATTCTGTGGGGATCCTTTTTGTTTTAATTTCTTAAGTCTTTTTTTCAGCCATTGATTTTCAGTGGGAACTTGGTAATGCCGAAGAACTAATATTTGGGAAATTAGGCCCTCGAAAATTGCCCTCCATAATTTTTTTGAATTTTTTCACTTTTTCGTACCTTTAGTATTTTTTTTAAAGGAGGCCTTAAACGAGCTAATGAATGTACTTTAAATGAAAATAGATATCATTCTCATTCCAAATCTGTTTTTAAAATGTTCTAAACCCACCTAGAAGCCAAGAAAATGAGCTTCAAAACAATGGCCTAGAAAAAGGGTCCACCTGGCCGAACTTTTTCCTATGAGCTTTTTTCGTTAATAAATCCTTTTTTTTTAGGTTTTTTCAATTTTTATTTATGTTTTTTTTATTTTTTTAGGATTTTTCATGCATGCGGACTAGTTTTCGCCGGTGGCCTTTTTTCTAGGCCATTGTTTTGAAGCTCTTTTTTCTCGGCTTCTAGGTGGTTTTAGAAAATTTTAAAAACAGATTTGGAATGAGAATGAAGTCTATTTTCTTCCTAGATGCATTTCATTACCTCCGTAAGTCCTCCTTCAAAGTTGGGTTGGTAAATATTCTCAAAAAGTAGGGACTTTATAGGAAATCAGGTGTACTTAGTTCAGAAACCCTTTAAACAATAGAAAATGAAAATACGTTTTTTGGAATAAGTTAAAAATTTCTAGAAAAGCTTCAAAAAATAAAAATAAAACATGATTTTAGGTGATTTTTCAACAATTTTTCAAAAATTTGATAAACTATGCTCATTTTTCCCGTCCCCGTTTTCGTAACTGTACAAATCCAAACATCTGAATTTTCCGCGATTTGTTGTCCGGCTACCCGAATTCGAAGAATATAAATTTGGGATTCTAGGCGATATAAGGTCTCCTTATATGGCCTAGAAACCCAAATTGCATTTTTTCAGCCATGCCGATTTTTTTCCAGTTTTTGCATACTTTTGCGACTCAAAATTTGTTTTAATTTAACTTTTTTTTATCAATAGGTCGCTGGATTCTCTTTGATTTCCGGGAGGTCCCGAAAATCGAAAAATCCTCTTGATTCCTTAAATAAGTTTCAGAAAAAGATCAAAAAATCATTTTCAAAAACGTTTTTCGTCTAAAGTCAATTTTTCATTTCCTCTCCAAGTGATGTTGAAAATGAAAAAAAAACAACATTTCGGACATGAGATATTTACACAAATTTGTGACCAAAAGAAACGGAAACGCTTATTTCTCGCAAGAAAAAAAACACAAAGTTTAGAAATGCAGAAAGGCGGAAGAGATTTGAATTTTTGTTCGTAAGTTAGTTGAAATGCAACCTATCAAAAAATAGGGCTAAATAATCTTGTTACCGATTTTGAGGGGGATTATAGAAAAGATAGGAGTCGGGCAACAATGCGGAAAACTTCCTGGATGATTTATATAGCTTACGTAGTGATGTTTAGAGTTATTAAAGTTGAAAGGAATTAGTCATTAGAAGATTGTCGGATTATTTAGATCTGAAAAAAAAACATTTTTTAGTTGTTTAAAAACACTTTGTATTTGTAAGCACTCTATCTTTAAAGGGGGGGGCTTTACGGAGATAATAAATATACCTTAAATGAAAATAGACTTCATTCTCATTCCAAATCTGTTTTTAAAATTTTCTAAAACCACCTAGAAGCCAAGAAAATGAGCTTCAAAACTATGGCCTAGAAAAAGGGGCCACCGGCGAAAACTAGTCCGCAGGCATGAAAAATCCAAAAAACAATTAAAAAACATAAATTAAGATGAAAAGACATAAAAAAAGGACTAATATAAGCATTCTGTCTAATTATTTATTAACGAAACACGAAAGAAGCTCATAGGAAAAAGTTCGGCCAGGTGGCCCCTTTTTCTAGGCCATTTTTTTAAAGCTCATTTTCTCGGCTTCTAGATGGTTTTATTAAATTTTAAAAACAGATTTGGAATGAGAATGAAGTCTATTTTCATTTAAGGTGCATTTATTATCTCCGTAAAACCCTCCTTTAAGCACACTTTTCAGATCATATTCAATTTTAAAAGCTTTCCGTTTTAAGTACCTATTGACTGAAAATAGGTACTTACAATTAATTACATCAAAGAAAATAGTATTAAATCTAGAAAAAACTGCTTAAAGACACGGTGCTAGTTATATTATTCGGCCTAATTTAAAATCAATAAAAGATAACTTTAATCTGAAAGAAATGGATTCTAGAGGGTTAGTTTGGTGTTTCAAAATGTGCAAAAAATAGGTATTTTAGAAAAATCATTTCAGTAAAAATTTGTTTGCAATAGAGCGCACTTGCAACATCACAACTTGAATTTTTCAAAATCACTGCTAAAGGTACAGTATAGTTCGATTTGCCTAACAATCCCAACAATGAAAGTTATAGTCTAGACTGCTGTGACGAGTTTTTATTAAATAGATCAGTTTCGCATTAAAAAAAAATTTTTCATTGAAAACTAATAAAATTTGATCGCAAACATTGATCATCTACAAAGGTTGCTCGTTTTTTTCATAAATCCCCGAATTTGCTTAAATGAAATTGAATAAAGCGCAGCGGGAGTCTCTCAATATTTTAAATAAAAATCACTTTATAGTGGCCACCGTGGATGGAAACAAAATAAGAACAAAAATAATGTGTCTAGCTCCAAAAAAAAGGGGAAGACGAGCGAGGGTGGAAAAGGGAGAAAACATTAATTTAATCAAGGTTTGAATAGGAATTTTTTGGAGGCTGGACTATGTAGTATTGTGGATGAGAGGGAAGGAAAAATTATGCCAGAATTTTGGGGGATGAGATATGTTACGGAATTTTCTTCTTAAAGACAGGGTACCACTTAGCTATCGAAAGAAGATGGAGCACGTCACTGCAATTGGGATGAAAATAGACCTCATACTAATTCCAAATATGTTTTCAAACTTTTTGAAAATGTCGTAGAAGCCGAGAAAACTAGCTTCAAAACAATGGCCTAGAAAACGCTTTCAAAAACTAGTCCGCGGGCATTATTACGTGAAAAATCCAGAAAAATGCAAAACATAATTTAAAACGGACTAATTTAAGAATTTTCAATACATTTTTGGAATAAAAATACGCAAAAATGCCAGTTTAAAAAGTTCGTCCAACTTTTTCTAGGTCATTCTTTAGAAGCCTTGTTTTCTCGGATTCTACGTTGGTTTAGAAAATTTTGAAAACAGATTTGGAATGAGTTTAAATTCTATTTTCATTGGGGGCACAATTTTTGACACTAAAAAAATCTTCCCTAACCGAACTCATGAAATGAATCGTAAGCGCGGAAAAAGCGCGAAAATCATCGTTTCCAGAAATATTTCGAAAAGTTTTTGAAAACTGTCACTTTCCTTTAAACCAAATGAATCATCTTTATACTGCAATAAATTCAAAATAAAGATGAATTTTCAAATTTTTTGAATTATTTGGTAATAACCAAGTGAAAAAACTCCCAGTTTGAAGATATTTTAACTTTTAGGTCTCTTAAAGACAAGGTGCCCCTGATTTGAAGTTCAGCTTCGTTGGAAGTTTTTGTTAATTTTATTCAAAAAAAAGTCAAAATTTTTACAAAATAAAATGGAAAACAATTAAAAATGAATAAATAACCATTGAATAAGTGAATGACACTGAAGCGTCGGGTTTCAGACCCCCTACAATACTACCCTCAACGATTGGAGGATTGACAGCTGGAAGAAATCGGAAGTTTTTGAAACGAAAACATTATTTCCAACTTACGAATCATAATATCAGGCTTCTCACTGTCTTGCCTTATCTCCTCCAACTCATCTTCACTAAGATCCGGAGCTTCAAGAACCACTCCTTCTAGATCATCTGATGGTTTAGGGGGTTGTGAATTTGAGCTAGAATGACCTGGCAAAATGTTCGAGATGCCAAATCCTAGATCATTAGCCTTATTGATCACGTTTTCTTTGACACTGCTTCCAAGTTCATTTGCGAGGCTTTCAATGTCCGCTTCAGATAAATCAGTTTCGGAGATCTGAAAATAAGTGATTTTTTATCAGAAAACTATCTTAAAGGAGAACATTACAGACTCAATAAATGTACTTGGGATAAAACTAGAATTTATTCTCATTCCAAATCTGTTTTTAAAATTTTCTAAAACCACCTAGAAGCCGAGAAAACGGGTCTCAAAACAATGGCCTAGAAAACGCTTTTAAAAGCTAGTCCGCGGGCATTATTACTTGAGGTATTAAGAAAAATACAAGAAATGAACTCATTTAAGGATTTTTTATAAATATTCATCAATATAACATGGAAAAAGCTCATCGGAAAAAGTTCGGCCAGCTAGAAGCTTTTCTAGGCCATTGTTTTGAGGCGTGTTTTCTCGGCTTCTAGGTGGTTTTAGAAAATTTTGAAAACAGATTTGGAATCAGTATGATTTATAACATCCATTTCTAGACATAGGACACTACCTTTAAAAAATATAGACTTACAGTTTCTTGACCTCCTTGTTCGATCTGCTCGTCTTGGCGACCACCTTCTTCATTATTCTCATCAACCTTCTCATATTCAATCGGAATCGACGGAATTTCAACACCAGGCTTCAAAACGTTGTCATCTTCTCCTATTGGCGTGATTGGCAACTCGTTTCGATTCAATGGAACATCAATTTCTAAAATAAATTATAACCTATATCTTTAGTACGATTTTTAAAATACCATTTTCATCTTTCCCCTCCGGCCTCAAATCTTCATCTGATTCCTGAGAATCGTTATAATCAACTGGTGGAAGTGGTGGGATTTCAGGAACTCGTTCTCAAAATTCTACTTTATACATTTTCCTGTTAATTTCTAGCTAACCTTGTTGTGTGTCGATAATATCGTCATACTCGTCTCCAACTTGCTCGCGATTGTTACCTTGCTGTGGATCGATATATTTGACACTGTTTGGATCAACTTCTGACAAAATATGAGCATCAGTGATAACTTCTTTCGGGCTATCAGGAACATTTATTTCAACCACTATCGGCTTTAAAAGGTACTCGAAACCTGTAAAACAAAAATTGATTTTTTGTGGAACCCTGCCTTTAGTCTAATTTAACCTTTCAAAACATTTCCGTACTCATCAACTGGCACCATAATATCTCCATTATCATCCAAATGTCCTATCCTTCTGTCACTTAAACTATCAATCTCCTCCTAAAAATTCCCCTAGTCAGCTTTATATTCACCATCTACATATCTACTACCTCTATCGGAAGTGGCGGCAAATCATTCCCCGATTCTTGAATCCTTTCAAATCTCGTCCCATCTGAAAGCCTTCCAGACGTTAGAATCCTTGTTTCGCTATCTATTTTTTTTAATTTTACAATATTTTAAAGCATAGTAAATTCTTCCCCCACCTCGTCTGAACAATCGACTTTGTCTGTGACCTTGTGAAGCAGAAACTGAAAATGTTCTTTTTTTTAAATGAAAACCCCCCTTATTTGACTGTTATTTGTTATCAGTTTAAAACTATCACAGTAGTTGTAAATATGTTATTGATAACAAAATAATTTTTAATTATCTTGCACCTAAGACTCTTGGGAAATCTTGGGGAGTTATATTTTTGTATACATCATAATCGGAAGCTCCCGCAAAAAGTAATCAAAACGTTTTTTGTTTTAAAGTGTGTCATTGTGAACTTTGGATTTCAAATTTCAATGTCATTTTAGATTTCAAACCTAAAATTGATTCTTTAAAAGAGAGTTACAAGAAAAAACCTTTAAAAATCAATATACATATTTCTCGAAAGCTGTAAAAATCCACCGTACTTTTTAGGTCTAAGATTTTCAGCTTTCTCAATAGATTTCAAAAAACGCTTTTGATTTTTAATCATTTTTTAAATTTAAATACCAAGAACGGGATTTTATTGGTTTCAGCTTTTTTTTTTAATTTCGGCCAACAATAATTTATACACCCATATTTTTGCCGAATAAATTTCAGTGGAAATGGCCCATTTTACGTCAAACTTCCAAGTTAAAGATAGAGTACCAGTTAATGAATTATGAATTTAAATGATTACTTAAATAACACGTTTGAATTTATGTTATTGTCAAGATAATAATTTCTGGCCGCTCGGTTTGCGGAGTGTCGTTGGGGATTTACTCGCAACGCGCAAGACCAACTGAGAAATTTGAATTTGAGCGCGTTGCGGTCGCGTTGCGAGTAAATTCCCAACGACACTCCGCAAAACGAGCGGCCAGAAATTATTATCTTGACAATATAGATCGATTTAAAATTTAATTTTATATACAGAAACATCAATACAAATGAAAAAATGCGAAAAAAAAACTAGGAGGGCCAAGAACGGTTAGAAAAAATCCTAAAATATTGAAAAAAAAAGAAGAAACATATTCAAATAAAATATTTTTGAAATAAAGCAATGTTTAATAGAACCGTTGGCTTTCTAGGCCATTTTTTCCAGCCCGAAATATAAAACTATCGCTTTTTTTTGCAGTTTACAAAAAAAAACGCATTTGATCCTTAAAGATAGTATGCCACTATTTTTGTCCTATAGGATATCTATTTTAAATATTAAAATGTTTTTATCTATGCTCAACTTTATTAAAAACTATTGAATAAGGGAAAAAACGCAAAAAATTCTAAACGATTTTTTTAACATTCCGAAAACTCTAAAACGGGAATCTAAAAATCTATATTTTTTATCTATGATAAAAGAAAATTTAATTCTCTATCGAATGGTACCAAGAATAAAATTTTATGACCAAAATTGGCCAAGTAGCGGCAAAAAAAAGCAAAGTTTCATGTCCCCAACAAAACTAGTCCCCACATTTGGTTTTCTAGGCCACGTTTGTTTAAAATCAAAGAAATCTGTAATAAAAAATGTAATACTTATAAAAAAACTATATAAACTTACACATGTCCTAGAAAACCAATTTCGGGGACTAACTTTTTCATCCTATCAAAAAATTGGCTATTTCTGATTTTTCTCGGCCATTTTTGTACAAAAAATGTATTTCTTGACAGAATCAAATTTTCTATCAATTTCTTAAATTAAATTACATTTCTATCACTTCCAAAATATTTAAATCCTTAGAAAATGACCTAAATTTTTGTTTTTGGTTTTCTAGGCCACTAGAAAAATCAATAATTTAAGAAAAACACTTAAATCTTACCTCCTAACAACAAAACCACTAAAAACACCAAATCCCTCATCAAAAATCCTTGTTTTTCCGCAAAAACCAGAAAAAAAATCCAAAAACAGTACAACACCTTATTATTAGATGTAAATGCTCCCGCCCCGCGAAAAACTTATCAACCCAAAATAAAACTCTTATCACCCTTTTCCCTTTCTCTTCATCTCCCCTACTTACAACACTATTTCCCTCCCGTTTTCCGTCAGTAAAAAACCGAGAAAACACTTTTTTTTCAAAACCAGCAAAAAATGAATTTTATTTACCTATGCTGTATCATCATTAACAAGCGGCAAACATTCATTCTATACAGAAAAATCGAAAAAAAAATTAATTATTGTCTACACCCTAGTAAGTACACAAAAACAACAGAGAAAACAGCATCCAAACATGAAAAATGTATATTTACAGTATTACAAAAAAAACAACTAACTGTAAACTAGAAAATATCTAGAAAAGGCACATTTTGGCATGGTTATGTTTTTAAAAAGAGGTTTTTAAAAAAAGGCTTTTTTAAATCCTACAAAAACAAATTTTCAGCATAACAATTGAAAAAAAAGAACCCTGAAAATCTGGAAAAAAACACGAAAACAAAAAAAACCAAAAATTGAACTTGGGGTTTCAATATTTCGCGTTTTCATAATTCGCTGTCAAACCTGGTTTCGTTGAACCGTAGACGCATACCGTATTGTCATCATAGCCGGCTACTGTCATCAATCTGAAAACAAGAAATTTTAATTTTAAAAAACAAAATAGGCGGGAATTAAGCGTACACTCTCTAAAACCGCATAAATTTTCTAAATTTTTAACGGATATTTTTAGGATTAAAAAAAAATATCAAAATTCAATGTATTCCCTAAACTCTTAAAGGCAGGGTGTAACTATGAGCTCTTAAAGGCAGGGTGTAACTATGAGCTCTTAAAGGCAGGGTGTAACTTAACGACACTCTAGTTTGTTTTAACTCTCTTTGCGGTACGTTACAATAATTTCAAGAAGTTCTAACTCACATTTAATAAAAGTGAATTAGTTTTAAAAATTTGAAAATTCCCGCTCCAAAAATTTTTAAAAACACAAAATTAGCAATTTCTCAAAAAATAAAACCCCCCCCCCCTTTTGAAAACATTTCAAAATTCCTATTGAAACTCATAAAATGCAAAAAAATCGAATTCTTAATTTAAATATGCAACTTTTTCAACAAAACATCCAAAAACTACCCCCCTTACCTCATCTGATGCATCGTCAATGCCGTAATTTTCGGCGCTTTGTGTAATCTACTATCCCTCGCCATTTGTGCTTGCAACGCGGCCGCTTGCTGCGACATTTTCCTCTGACTATCCGTTCTCAAAAATCCGAACGCTCCGATATTATTCCGACTATCCCTTCTCGACGCCGGCGTGTCCAAATCAACCGGCAACAATGGCGGATTAATCATCGGCGACTTTTTCAACGTCGCCACGTCATAGATCAATATATTCGAGTCTGATGCGGATGCCATGATGCGTGAATCTTCGTGAACTGTAAATGCAGTATGTGCACCAGTTTCCCAAGGTGCTAGCACTCTTGAAGATGGTTCCTAAAATCAATGATAAAAAAATCATTTCGAAAAAAATGCGGAAAAACATACTCTATACATTCTCGGCTCCCATTTCGTGATCATTCCATCTCGATTCGCTGCAAACAAATAATTCTGCGTACCCTTCTTCCTCAAATACAACGACATGATCGACGGCGCCGCTGACGTGGTAGTCGAAGCGGCCGTTTCCATTCTCATCGCTCTCTGACGTGGCAATCTCATATCAAACACGTCGATATTTCCATCCGCATATCCTATCGACACCAGATTTCCCATCTCATCCAAATCTCCACTCAACGCTGTCGGCATTGCATATCTATCAAATTTTCCGCTAGACGGTCCGGCAGCCGAGGAATTGTACGGAATGTCTCGAACAAGTTTTTCGAAATGCGCATCCCATATTCGAACACTTTTCAGCCCTGTGCATAATACACGACCAGTTGATTGGCTCCAACTATAAAAAATCAAAATTTTAAAAAATGTAAACATTTTTTGGTTAAAATCAAAACAATATTTAAACATACTCAAACAAGCATCGTTCCGTATCATCCGACAATTTCATCTGATCTGCTAACGGAAAACCCGCCGAAACCAATTGTGGCAATTTCGCGTAATCATCCGACCATGCGGTAAATGATGGATCCCAAATTCGAACAATTCCATTTCTACTACAAGCCAACAACAATTCCCTTGTCATATCATTCACCAATAATAATTGAGAAACATTTTGCTGTAAAAAACAAATTTTTTGGATGGTTTTTCGAAAACTAAGTACCTGATTGAATGGATTTCTATCAGTAAGATCGAATTTACGAAAATGTCGATTGTCCGTGTCTTGTCGAATAATTGTAACCATTTGACCATCACTGGCGTAGATGCATCTGAAAAATTTTGATGATTATATGAATAATTTTTAATTTAAAAACAAGTTTCAATATCTGCTAAATAAACTCGCTAAATAAACCTATATGATCCAAAAGTCTCAGATCTACCCCCTATTTTTCCCGTTCGAAAAAATCCATTATCATCCCCAAGTGCTCCTCGGGATGCTCCCCCTATTTCTCTTATTTAAGTTTACGAAATTTTGGTTCTTCAAGCATTTCCCCTATTCTCCACTTTTTCAATATTCAAATCATGCGGCGGTTGCATAACTGTGTGCCGCACTTTCCCGTAAGCTCCGCCCACCAAAATTATTTTTTTAAACTTAAATAAGCTTATTTTATGGAAAAAATGGCCAAATCGTGATAATTTTTTTTGATAAAGCTCAGAAATTTACAGTGAAGACCATGGATTACATATAGCACCAAAAAAAATTGTTCGATTTGACCATTTTTCATCAAATACGCTTAAAAATACAGACTTCGGTTTGCAGTTATATGCAATATTTAGAAAAGTTCCATTTTTCAGAATTTCCAGAAAAAAACACCCACCGCCTCAACTTCGACGTCACCAAACAATTAATCGAATGCGACAAATGCACTTTCCACAAACAATGATCATATCTCGACGTCTCATAATTCGCCCCTTCAATCTCCGCACTTTGCATCATTCCTTCCGTCGCGTGTCGTACCCAATCCGCCAGCGTCGTTTCAATCATCACTTTCGACGCTTCCGCCTCCTTCTTATCGCTATTCTCATTGCTATTCTCTTCTAAAATGTGCATGATTGGCTCGACGAAAATCCGACTACACCACGCGACGAATTGCGTATTAACAATCGGATTGTCTATCACATTTCTCAGCGTTTTCGAGTCTTGTTGTGAGACTTTGAAATTTCCCACTACATTTTTCCGTTTCGGCGTGAATGATCGAACCATTGCTTCAACAAAATCGGTAGAGACAACTGCAAAAAAAAGAAAGAAGTTTTAGAAAAATTCAATAACTTACATTCATTTTCCGATCTTTGAGAGGATTGCGACGAAACTCCATCACCAGGAATCAGAACAACTAAAAAAAACCCCAATTTATTTTTTAAAAAATTCTATAATAAGAACTCACTGTTTTTCTGAATCTCACCACTTCTTGTAGTACTCGCCGATGATGTGGTTGGAGTGTGAACAACTGTTGGAATCGTTGGAGCTGTCGTTGTCATCGTCATCGTCGTTGGAATCGGAGCATCTTGAGCCGGACTTCCAACCAAAAATTTCACTCTTGATTCATTTTTCGCGTTCTCCGCATCTTCTGAAAAAACAAACAGTTTTTGACTTCATACTCGAAGCCTTCGGAACGACACAAAAACCAAGAATTTTTATGATTTCCGAAATTTCTCGGCTTGGTCTTCATGTACATTATTAAGCCAATATCGGGTCACATTTCTATATGGGTTTCATCTGGGGAACTCTGTCTTTAAGAATTTCCAGAAATTCCGCTAAATGAGCTTAAACTTTAAGAGCATTCTCTCTACGTTATTCTCTGGAAATCAGGGATGGAGCTGGGTTGGGCTCATAAGTGGTAACTCAACAATGCTTGCTCATTTTGCGATGTATTTTTTTAATCGATAACTAAAATCAATACAAAAAAATGGCATAACAACCGAGCTATCGCACTCCTTGAATTTGGCCGAAAAAAAAATAGAAAACCAAAGTTTTAGATATTATCCTGTCCTAGCTTACGGAAAAAGGTTTGAGCAGTGTTCAGTGATGCGATACCGCATATCTTTCAAAAATAAAATAAAAAATCCCAACCTTTTTCCTTCTTCAACTGATCCTGTATAATCTGCGGCATCAATCGCTTCCCGCTTCCAATCGCTCTCAACGACGGCGGTTGTACCGTCGTTCTCGACACTTTCCTCACCATTTGCTGCTGATTCAACGAGCTGATCTTACTATGCATCGCCGCTTCCATGACATGCGTTCCCGCTTCGACCCTTTTCACTATTTTCTGCGCCATTCTTGCGACATTTTCCACCGGATCCAGTGACAATCGAAGAAGTGACAACCATGTTCGTGCGACCGCTTCATTAAACGTTTTCGCTTCCAAATGTCTGATTTGTGCAATCGCTCGTGCTCGATATTCAACATCTTCTGGTTGTCTTTCAACTTTTCCAACGTCGTATCCAATTGTATGAATTTTACCATCAACATCGTTTAGAACATCCTAAAAACTTGCAATTTCCGAATAAAATCACCTTTTTTTTTAAAGAAAAACCTCTTCAACCGCAATTTGAAAAACACTCGTCGACATCTTCTTCCTAATCGGAGCATCATATTCGCTTAAATCATTTGTAATAGTTTTTTGTTTGAAAAACGCAAAATAAGTAACTCACATCGGTTCATCCTTTTTCTTTTTCGTTGTCATTTTCGAGGCAATATCAACCGCAACATCCTCCTCATGTTCACCTGTTTCCGATTGCTGCGGTATCGTAATTTTACACGGGCGCACCAAATCAAGCAACAATTTCACGAATCGACGCTCGAAATCAAATACGAACCATTGGAGGGCGACAATCAGCTCTTCTCGAACTAGAACCGATCCGTCGAATGTACAATGATTACACAATTCATCAGCCAGCGATTCTTCTGCAAAAAATGAGCATTTCGGTTTTTTTTCTGGAAATTTTAAGACAATTGAATTATTATTTAAAGACATGGTACCAGTATTCAATTTCATAAAGAAATGTTGATAAAAAAGAGGTGGTACATTGTCTTTAAAGCTACAGAGTGAACTTTGATGAAAAAACGACGGGAAAATATATTTTTTTAACAATTTCAAAAAATAATATTCAAATTGTTTTAAAAAATCAAGAAAAAAGGTGGTACATTGTCTTTAAAGCTCAAAAATGAGATTTTATGATAAATTAAGGGAACAATAAACAACATTTTCAGAAAAATCGTTTTTTTAAATAAAAAATCAAACATAGATAGGGAAAAATTATGTGCTCTGACATAATTATAATTTTTAAAAAGAAAATTTTGAAAAACTAAAATTTCCTCTATTTTTTCATATTTCATTCAAAAACTAGCACCTACCAATCGCCGACGCATGATCATCCGATTGTGACGAATTCTTCAACAAGCTTCCCAACGCAAAAACGGCCGCCGCGCGAACTTCCGGCGACGGATGATCCAATTGCTCACACACTGGATCATAAGCCGACAATCTGAACGCTTGCCATCTGGACTTGTCAAAATCCGACCATAATCTTCCGAGTCCGATCAATAACCAGAGTTTGAGTAATCGACAATCAACGTCCGGATCGCATAGCATATTTGTGCAAAGATTCACATAGTCCTTCTCCGTTAGACTTTCTTGTGCTTTTCTGAAATACAACACTAAAAATTTCGCAAAACAGAGAATACCAAATTTACAAAATATTTAACTACAAATTCAAAAACCAAAACCTTTGGTCCTATTTTTTTAAAAAAGAAACCTCCCCTCACCTATAGTTATTATGCGTCAACATCGCCATAATAAACGCCGGCACAATTTTCTCATTCGGCTTCGTGTCCGGATCATTCAGAATCGACAAGAAATACGTATATCTCAACGGTATTTCCCTCTTCTTTGCGACCGAGGGTCCAGGCGTCTGAAGCGAACTTCTCCCGCCTTGTTGAAGATGTTGTTGTTGCTGCATTTGTCGCGTATATTGTTGATGGAGCTCTTGTATCTGATTCTGATTCGTTTGGAACCTTCCACCAATCTGTGGTTGTTGAAGTCGCTGAAAATCATCTGGTTAATCATCGCTATACATTTTCCAACTATATTTACATCAATATGTGATGTCGATCCATTCGCATACAAATTCGATTGTGACATATCCCCCGGCATTCCAGCTCTTCCATTCTGTTGTGGTGACGGCGTCGGAGCGCCCTCTTCTCCATTTTCCTTGAACAGCTCAATCTGACACGTTGGATCAACCGCCAAAATCTGAAAAATTCGTATTTTTCCAAAATTCAGCTATTAATTCTAAATAACTACCTTCGCCCAAATAAATGCAAGCGATTGTCTCAACTCTCGAGTATTACTCTGCAACAGCCTGAGAATATAAGGGAAAATCCCAACGGACAATGAGTATCCAACAGCCCATCGACCAAAATCCACGAATCGCGCGAGTAGACGAAGAGCTCGGACACGATGCGCTTGGCTTAGAAGTACTTGAAGAACGACTGGGAGTTGAAGTGGTGGTTTGCCGCGATCCATTCCGAAATCCAACCATAGCTATAATTGAAAAAGTGATACTTCTAATGATTTCGTTTTTCTGGTAAACATTTGGAGAATTTTTTAAGGAATATGTTAAGATTCAAATTTTTGAATTTTGATTGAAAAACGTCATTTTTTGAAATTTTTGAGTTTTCGAAAAATATCCAGATTTCAAAATACTTCCAAAGCCTACCTCAAACGCTTGAAGTTGTTCAACGAAAAACCAATTGCTATTACTATCATTCACATTAATATACGCATCAAAATCCACGAGTGCTGAAAGATATAATTCAAAATTCCGTTTTTATTGATAAAAACTCACTCAAAAACGGATAAACCGTACTATGCGGCATTATCTGCCTCCCCGACATGATAACCTGCTTCGTTTTTGCCGCAAAAATCTGCTCTTTCACATAATCCAAAGTCAAATCCAATGTCGAATCCCAGCTTGCCCATAACTCGTGGTGAGCCGTATTTTTTAGTGCTGGCCATGAGACAGGTACTATAAAAATGTTTATTAAATCTTTTGCTTACAATAATAAATGAAATTTCCAACTCACAAACATCATAAGCATTCATGATCCTCTGCGCCAACAAAAAACTTCGAAACAACGACGCCAACAACAAATCCTGCCTAAACAACCTCTGAAAAACGTCTCGATCAATCGAAGTGAACGCAATGGTGTCGGTAATCGCCGTAAATATCCAATTCAATTCTCCTAGAACCGTTCGACGCTCGTTCAAATTTCCGGGTATCATTTCGAGCACATTCTCCGGGAACTCGTTTCTTCTGTTGGTTTTGATTAGATACCAGAGGATCGCCGTTTGGATCGGTGTTGTTAGACAAGAAGTGAAAAGGTCGGCCGGGAGGTTCGGATCCGAAAATGGCAAGTATTGTCCTGTTTTGCATGACGCTAGATGAATGCAATCCTGTAATTTGAGAAGAATTTTTTATAGAGGATTAAAAATCGGTCAAATTAGATTTAAAAACAATCGAAAACTACTCTTACGCCCAATTTATTCGAGAAAAAGAATTAAAATCAACAAAAATCTAAAGAAAATGTTTTTCTTCAAATTTTTCTTCATGGCCGAACTTGCACTTCTAGTCCCCGCTTATTTTTCTAGGCCATCTAACTTAAAAAATGGAAAAATTAATTATTTTCATTTTTCTGGAATATTTTCAAACAAAACAAAATGAATAGAAAACTTTTCTTCCCCTTTTTCCTTGAAAAAACCCGAAAAAACAGATCGCTTTCTTCGAATTTTTGTGTTTTTTCCCATATTTTCAATAAAATCACCCAAAACGTTGTCGAAAAGCTATTAAGACTAGATTTGTAGAATTAGGAAGGGGATAAAATGAAAATTAATATTAATCTGAACCGAAATGTGTTTAAATTACAATTTTTTACGTTTTAAAGCTTTAAACTCTTATTTTTTCAAGGACAACATTATGGACATTCATTATTTTAGAATAAGTTCAATTTTGAATCCCAAATTTCAGAAATATTTTTTAAAACACACAAAATTAGTTCTTTTCCTTTTTTGTTTGTTAAAATTAATATTTTCCCCAGTTAAAAAAATTGCACGAAACAAAACCTTACCCTAAACTTTGGAAATTTCTCCATAAAACCCATCGCTTCTGCTTGTTCAGCTTGATCCATTTTCGATGAAATCGCCGGTAGTACTGCTTCCTCTTCTTGCCAGATATCAAATCTACTTTGCCAATTTCTAAAATTTAATGATTTCTATATAAAATCCATAATTATAATCCTCTTACGCTTGATGATCGTCAGCGAATATCAAAAATGATTTGATAATATTTTCAGCCGAGTGACATTCCCAAACATAAATCGCCGGGAATTCAATCCAAGATTGAAGATCATAAATCGATAATGGGATGTACTATAAATTTTATGATATTTTTTATAATTTAAAAAAATAATACCTGTGTAAAACTCTTGTTAAACACCCAGATTTCGCCATTTTCAGTTGGTTTTGGAACACCATGACCATTATAATGAAACAAAATGCGGTCATTACTGCTGACTCTTCTCAAATTCGTTGCAATTTTGCGGACATCATCGAGTGGTGGATCGCAGGCTATTCGATACCTGAAAATCAATTTTAAGCATATTTTCGTTTGAAAAATACAAACTTTGCCCTTGGCTGCCATCTTTCATAGCTTTTTTGAAGTGCGTGTGCTACTTCAACAGCTGCTTTATGCGGATTACAGTGGCTTGGATCAATCCACGCCAATTTTCGAGCACCTGGATCGGTTCTTGGTGGAGCATCGGGCGGATCGATTCCAATATGGAGGCACATGATGATTGCGACACTTACTGTCTTCATCCTCTCTTTTCCGTGTCGTCTTCTAAATTTATATTCATTTTCAAAATGAAACTCAGATTATTTTTTGCAAATAAAACCAACTCACGGGTTTTTATCATTTTCATCATCTTCTAAAGTTCCGCAAATTTCTTCAACATGTCTCGGCTCTTGAAAATACCTTGTAATGTCTTCGCATTCTCTCTGATAATTTGTATTTTAATTAAAATTCGGAAAATAGAATAATACTCACTTGTGCTGCTTTCATCTCCGCTTCAAGCCTTTCATCAAACGCCAAATATGATATTAATCTTCTATCCTTCATTATTTTCTAAAATCTGAAAAAAATATTTTGTAATCTATTTGTAATCTGAAAAAAATCAAAAGCACGTGAATTAAGAGATAAAATGTGCATGAGAGACATTCTGAATATGGAAGTGCGCTCTATTGCACACTTGGGTAAATTTCGTAAATTGGAGGAAACTCAAATTTTTGAGTTTAGTAATGTCCTGTAAAAATATAAGAGTAGGTATTTAGAATACCAAATAATTCAAGAAAAATAATAAAAACGTTGTTCCTTAACAAACTTTATTGGTAAATCCACATGAGAAGAAAAGGGGAACACTAGAACTGTTGTTTCAAAGCTTTTTCAAGACAACATCAATTAAATTTCTAAAAATGTCTCAAGTGAAAGAACCATAGATGATGGAAAACTCAACCAGTGTTGCATATTCAACATTTTTCATGATTATCTCAATAAATAATACAGGAAATAATATAGAATGATATATAGATACAAGATATGTAGTTAAATAATTTTACAAGAAACATTATACACGAAACAAGATAGGAAACTTAGGAATCAAATAGGACAAGTTTTAAAAAGTTGTCTGTGGCATAACAGGAACCATTTTCAAAGAGAATCACAGAAGAAATGATAGGAATTTTAGGAGGTACGTAAAATAAATAATTCAAAAATAAAACAACTAAATAAAATCAAAGACATAAATATGAATGTAAAAATGGCTCTCAGCTGCAAATATTATTTCGTTGACTTCGGCGATGCGATTGTACATTTCTTCAATATCGTCGTCTGGAATTAGTTCAAATAGATTTTAAAATCCAGTAAAAATTTTGAAATTAGAAGCAAATTTGGATGACATCAATATTTCTTAAAGAATCACCTTTATTTTGTTGGTTATGATCTCCTGGCACGAACTTTTCAATGGCCAATCTTCATTATGACGATTTGAAATAGAAGTCTGGACGGAGATTTGAGATATTCAAACATGCTTTATAAGTGAAATGGTGGATCACAAAGAGACTGAAGCCGATAAAATATCTTCATAAAATGTTGAATGAGATGCGCCGCCGGGGGTTCATATTTGCATCAACATTTTCAACACAATTTCTTCGCTTTCTCGTTTGTCTTCCCTGAAAGAAATGGAACTAATATTATATTTAATTAAAAACAAAGTGAGAATACAAAAACACCAGAATCTTAACTTCCAATATTAAAATAAAGACCCCTTGCTCACCTTATGCACCGTAGTTTCAGCATTTTGAGTTGGCTGCGCGTTATTTGATACATCCAATTTTAGATTGTCGCAGCATCTTATTGAATTTGGTTCAAAATATTCGTTGCAAATTTTCATCATAAAAGCATCCATGGTTCTTTTACCCATTTCTCTACCAAATTCTTTGTTGAAATTTTGGATATCATCAATCGATATATTTTCCAGCAGCACAGCCTTTAAGAAAATCATTTTAAAATTAAGTGGTACATTGTCTTTAAACTACTCAAAAAATATTCATGAAAATTAACCTGAAGTTTTGATAATTCGAACTTTTCAGCGAGACAAAGTTTATGTTGAACTGTATATTCTTTTGAAAAAAGCAGAAAATCCTCGCAATCGTTAATCAAGAATTGAATGTCGAAAGTGACTGCGAGACCCAGAAGGGCTTCTACATTTTTATCTGAAATAGAAAAATGATTTGTTTTTTCTCAACAAAATTTCGAAAAATGTTTGGAAAATTTAAAATTGGAGTAAAAAATGAACATACTTGTTATGACTTGTTTTCGGTGATGTAACAATTGAAGAAAATAATAAAAATGTTCAGTTTTCATTTCTTTGTCGAGATGAATTTCATCACTGTCATTTTCGGTCAACATTTTTCTAAAAGTGGAAGAAAAACACAATAATCCCTGAAATAATTAAATCGTTTTAAAGGAAATTAAGAATAACTCCATACATGTCTGTCAACATTAAATTTGTCGTCCTCGACATGAATTGTAACTGCCAATACAGGGGTTGAATAAAGAAATATATCGTATGAGCCAACAGTTGAATCAATAGCGAAAATTTTAACAAGCACGCATGCACTATTAAGATCAATCGATCGTGTTCCAAATTTATCATTTCGGGGAAGAAAAGAATCTTGGATTCCTTCATAGGAGTTGATTTGAATAAGTACACGAATGTATATATGGATATTACGATAATCCTTGAGGTTTCCGTTTCCAATGCTTTCCCGTAGAGAACAAAAACTGCCGAAGTCGGCAAGTGTAGAACGGCAATTAAAATTACAATTCATCTGTTTATTGATTTTTTTTCGTTTGTTCGTAAACATTTGAAGTGTTATATCAGCATTTATTGACCATAAATTGGACAACTTGTAATCATACAGATGTTCAATGGCAAGTGTGAAATCATCCTTTTCAAAGTCGAAGCAGTGATGCACTTTCCTAGAAGAACAATTATCAATTTGTTCTATTTCCAATAAAAATCGAGGCGGGAAACAATTTTCCTTTTATTTGTTACCTTCAATGTATTTATATTAAATCAGAGTTTTCAAATTGATTGCCGAATTTTTTTTTCTCAGATAAGATGAAATAGGAATCTCGCCTTCGAGATTGTTGTGTTAAACAACTATTATTTTACCTATCAGCATGTATTTATCGATTTTTGCTATTAGCTAACTTACCAATTTCTTTGCTCTGGGTAGAGCTTGTAGAATTTTGGGTTTCGAATGTTGAATTCAGATGCCATCCCTTTTGCTGAAATTCAAATGTATTTTTCGAAAGATACAAAGAAAATAAACATTTTTAGAAAAATAAATACGAATAAATGAGATAAATTGTATAGAAAGACAAGTAGAATGTGCTTGAAATGGACGGTGCGTGGAGTGTATTGATTTCCGAAGAAAGGCGTGCACCAACTCACACCATTTATACATTCGTACGATCAGAGGGATGCGCAAACTGTTATTAATCACGGGAAGTGTTAGTAGAAATGTCCAAAGTTGGTTGGCAAAGTTCCCAAAAATTAGAAGACCCGTTTTCCCCTATCACTAATTGTGAGAATTGTAAAAGGTGTGAGTCTGAGTGTACATGTCTGTTATTTTATTCAGATGTTAATCTTTTCATTAACAATAGATAATGGGAAAACCCAATAGATCTTCACATATATCGAAAGACCAAATACATAATATTCTTTCTTGACATATGGGTTCCAAAATGAAGGGGATTATTAAGAAATTTATTTCCATTTGTCGGAGACATTGCATTTTAAAATAACCTTCAAATACCTTTATATTCATTGTGATTTAAAGACAATAACCGGGTTTGTAATGGATTTTTGAAGGTCCAAATATATCCTATTCTTCTGCCAAAAATAGAACAAATAAACTGATAGGCACCGTGTTGATATTCACACGATTATTTACTATTAAAAGAGCTATTGGAATTTGCTCAAAATGTGTTTTGAAGGAATAACCATCTCCATTGTAAGGAGACGTTTTGAAAGTATTCCTAGCCACATATACCGTTATCCCGACATTATGAATACTGGAAATGTGACCCCTTGCTAACAGCAATACAAATTATGTCTAATTTTGACACTCTATAACAACTTTTGAATTAGTTGGATGTTGCAATTGATTTATTACGCCTTTGATAGAAACAAGACTATTGTTCGTTTTGCACGTTGTTATTTCTGTGTGAAGCAGTGTTCCGATCCGGATTTTTCGGTTTCGGATATCTCGATCCGATCCGGTCCGATCCGGATCGGATGAAATTCGGATCTATAAATATCAAATGTTACATTTCAGAATACAAATTTTACTATTTTGCTAAAATTATAAATGTTGGGTATGAAATGATAAACAATGCTATTTCGTTGCGTGAACTTGATGCCACGAAGCAACCTGATGTTGAGGATCGAATGGATGAAATGAAAGACATTGCAAGTTAACTACCGGCTTCCAACCGGACGAATAAATACTGTCTACTTTTATTGCAACTAAATAAAGTATCACACTTTGAACCCTGTTGTACGTTGGTCACATACATAACAGAATTGGCGATCAGGAACGAACTTGTTGCGGAAGAATTACCGACCAAGAATTGAAGAGTGCATATATTGACACATATTGAAGAGTGATCAACTATGAAGAACCAAAATCAGAAGAATTTGAAATCATCAAACCCTGCAAATCCGATTGCACCGACATCACCAAGTGCACCATCACCATCATCGTCTGCTGCTGAACCCTCCGTGAGTTTAAAAGGTCAAATTGTTGACCAGGCTGTGTTATTGGCTGCTCTGCAGTCAATGCACGAGGAGCGTCGTCGAGAAGATGACTTGAGACAGGAGGAGCGTCGTCGAGAAGATGACTTGAGGCTTAAAGCTCAGGAAGAGCGTCGTCGAGAAGATGACTTGAGGTTTAAAGCTCAGGAAGAGCGTATGATGGCTCATGAAGAGCGGATGTTGAAAATGTTTGATAGCATTATCAACTTAGACCCGGAAGGGAAGGCCCAGAGGGGACGGTTTTGTGCTGGTAGTGAGGAAAGGGATACCCGGATGGTTGACCAGAAAAAGTACTCATTACTAGTCAGTAGGCTTACGTGTTTTGAACACGATCCAGATTCTCCATTTGATTTTGCTGTATGGTTTAATCGCCATAAGCATGTGATTGAAAATGAGGCGGAGGATTTGGAGGAGAATGTGAAAGTCAGGATGATTTTGGAAAAGTTAGGTTCAAAGACTTTTGAAGATTATCGTCGGTATAAGAGACCGACTGATGTGTGGAATATTGGTCTTGATGACACTGTTAAAGAATTAACTTGTTTGTTCGCGACGAGATTATCGCGGAACACTTCTCGAATGTCATGTTTGAATATTTCTCACAATCGATATGAATCTTTTGCGGAGTATACCGGCAAATTGAATGAGCTATATGATGTAGCTGATTTCGGAGAATTGAAAAATGATGGCTTGAAATGTTTGTTGTGGATTTTTGGGTTGAAGTCCCAAAAAGAGGTGAAGCTTCGGCATCACTTGCTGAGTTTTTTGGATAAAAAACAGGCACAAGGTGAATCGTGTACAGTTCAAGCGCTCCATCAAGAAAGTGAACGGTTCGAGTTAGAACGTAAGGAACGTGAATTTTTTGTGAAAGAAAGTTATGAAGTGAATGAGGTTGTGAGATCGAGAAGAGGCTCAAGATCTGGGTCAAATTGTTCAGATAAGAATTCGGTTGGTTCATCGAATTCAGTATCAGTGAAGTTTATGTCACATGAAATGAAATGTTTTAATTGTAAAAAGAAAGGTCATAGTTTGAGATTGTGTAAAGAGAAAAAGACCAAATGTGAAAAATGTGGAGAACGTGGGCATCACGTGGAATATTGTGAAAGACTCCAAAAATGGAAAAAGAGTAAAGATGATGTGAAAAGTCACCGCACTAATATGGTTGAGGTTGGGAAAACCAAAAACCCGGTTCAGAATGACCGTCCCCTTGTCGATTTGGTTGTAAATGGCAAGAAAGTGAAATTCCAGCTAGACACTGGTAGTGATTTGACTCTGATGAGTGTGTCGGGATGGAAACAAATTGGTGAACCAAAAATGAGGAAAACTGATATAGTGTTGCTAGATGCAAGCGGTGCAAAGATGAAAGTTTATGGAAAGGTTGAAGTTGATTTTTCGACCCAGCATACAAAGTGTCATGGTGTGGCGATTGTTGTGGGTGCGAATTGTTTAATGGGACTGAGCTGGATACGCCAGTGCCCGCATATGAATTATCATTTGAATCGAATGGTACCACAAGGTGATGGGAAATCTCCGAGAGTGGATAAAGTGGATTTGAAAAAGGTCAGAGTGTCTGGAAAAAGGTTGGCCAAACCGAAGGAAGACTACGATCGTTGTCAACTTGTGAAAGATCGTAAATTTAAAGAGAGGGAGAGAGCGTCGGGATGTGGTAAACAACCGAAGTCAGAAATGCCGTTGGATGAACTCCTCAGTTATTTCAATTTGAATAAGCCGAAAGTATTGCCGGATGACTATACATTCCATGAATCCTTGAAGTCGTCATCCATTGCCAATTTTGATGTGAAGTCAACTGCTCAATTGCCCTCTTGCCAAGATGAAGTTAGAAGTCCAGGATCAAGTATGCCAACAATGCTCCCAGATGTGCCAAATTCCTATGGACGTCAACAACCTTTTAAAACACAGGGAGGTGTTGGGTATGAAATGATAAACAATGCTATTTCGTTGCGTGAACTTGATGCCACGAAGCAACCTGATGTTGAGGATCGAATGGATGAAATGAAAGACATTGCAAGTTAACTACCGGCTTCCAACCGGACGAATAAATACTGTCTACTTTTATTGCAACTAAATAAAGTATCACACTTTGAACCCTGTTGTACGTTGGTCACATACATAACAATAAAATTCCGGCCTATTTTAAGGCAACTAATTAATAGATGACAGAAAAAACATAACAGTTATTTGGAAGAAAATATCCACATTACCGGTGAAAATAGCCAAACATGCGCAAAAATGACACTTTTTGGCCTAAAATGCACATTCAAATGAGCTGTAAATACCTCAAAATTTAGCATTTTTCTCAAATTTTAACCCTAAGCGGTCGTTTGTATCTTTTTCTTCCATTTCGTGCCATGTTTGAGAGACAAATCAAAAAATTTTTTTTAATTTTTGATGACTTTTTTGGTCAACTTTTTGAAAAATTTTGTAGAATGTTTTCGTTTTCAAAACGGGGAGCTCCCCCCGAACGCCGGGACACTTCAAAAGTGTTGTGGCACGAGATTATTTTTTGACTCCTACCACACTCATTTAACGCGACTCAGACATTGTCTCTTAAAACACCCAAAAGGCACCTCAAGCGTACCCCTTCTGTTTTTTTTCAAAAATAGACAGTCATGATTATGTTCTAGATTCTTGTATGTTGCGTATTCTGAACAAAACCGTCACAAAAAATTTACATGATATTCATAGATCCGATCCGGATCGATCCGGTCCGAAATCCGATCAGGATCGGAACATTGGTGTGAAGAAAGACTTTTTTTCTAATTTTCTCATTGCAATGATGTATTTCTTTTTAAAAAATTCCAAACGTACTCACACCGTTTACAGTTTCGCACAAATTTAATAGAAATGATCAGACTGTATTTTCAGAACATACTTTATAAGTGAAACGATGGATCACAAAAAGACTGAAGCCGATAAAATATCTTCATAAAATGTTGAATGAGATGCGCCGCCGGGATTTCATATCAAGCATTTCCCCTATTCTCCACTTTTTCAATATTCAAATCATGCGGCGGTTGCATAACTGTGTGCCGCACTTTCCCGTAAGCCCCGCCCACCGAAATTATTATTTTTTTTAAATAAGCTTATTTAATGGCAATTAATGGAAAAAATGGCCAAATCGTGATAAATTTTTTTTGATAAAGCTCAGAAATTTACAGCGAAGACCATGGATTACATATAGAACCAAAAAAAAAATGTTCGATTTGACCATTTTTCATCAAATACGCTTAAAAATACAGACTTCGGTTTGCAGTTATATGCAATATTTAGAAAAGTTCCATTTTTCAGAATTTCCAGAAAAAAACACCCACCGCCTCAACTTCGACGTCACCAAACAATTAATCGAATGCGACAAATGCACCTTCCACAAACAGTGATCATATCTCGACGTCTCATAATTCGCCCCTTCAATCTCCGCACTTTGCATCATTCCTTCCGTCGCGTGTCGTACCCAATCCGCCAGCGTCGTTTCAATCATCACTTTCGACGCTTCCGCCTCCTTCTTATCGCTATTCTCATTGCTATTCTCTTCTAAAATGTGCATGATTGGCTCGACGAAAATCCGACTACACCACGCGACGAATTGCGTATTAACAATCGGATTGTCTATCACATTTCTCAGCGTTTTCGAGTCTTGTTGTGAGACTTTGAAATTTCCCACCACATTTTTCCGTTTCGGCGTGAATGATCGAACCATTGCTTCAACAAAATCGGTAGAGACAACTGCAAAAAAAAAGAAAAAAGTTTTAGAAAAATTCAATAACTTACATTCATTTTCCGATCTTTGAGAGGATTGCGACGAAACTCCATCACCAGGAATCAGAACAACTAAAAAAACCCCAATTTATTTTTTAAAAAATTCTATAATAAGAACTCACTGTTTTTCTGAATCTCACCACTTCTTGTAGTACTCGCCGATGATGTGGTTGGAGTGTGAACAACTGTTGGAATCGTTGGAGCTGTCGTTGTCATCGTCATCGTCGTTGGAATCGGAGCATCTTGAGCCGGACTTCCAACCAAAAATTTCACTCTTGATTCATTTTTCGCGTTCTCCGCATCTTCTGAAAAAACAAACAGTTTTTGACTTCATGCTCGAAGCCTTCAGAACGACACAAAAACCAAGAATTTTTATGATTTCCGAAATGTCTCGGCTTGGACTTCATGTACATTATTAAGCCAATATCGGGGCACATTTCTATATGGGTTTCATCTGGGGAACTCTGTCTTTAAGAATAAGATAATCAGTTTTTCCAGAAATTCCGCCAAATTATCAGTGAAACTCGATTTCCGCGGAAACATATTGCTCAAATGAGCTTAAACTTTAAGAACATTCTCCCTACGTTATTCTCTGGGAATCAGGGTTGGGCTCATAAGTGGTAACTCGGCAATGCTTGCTCATTTTGCGATGTATTTTTTTAATCGATAATTAAAATCAATACAAAACAATGGCAAAACAGCCGAGCTAGCGCTCTAAGATTCTAGAACTTGTTGCCATTTAGGTTTCCTTAAGATATTATCCTGTCCTAGCTCACGGAAAAAGGTTTGAGCAGTGTTATTAATATAAATTTTTAAAAAATCCCAACCTTTTTCCTTCTTCAACTGATCCTGTATAATCTGTGGCATCAATCGCTTCCCGCTTCCAATCGCTCTCAACGACGGCGGTTGTACCGTCGTTCTCGACACTTTTCTCACCATTTGCTGCTGATTCAACGAGCTGATCTTACTATGCATTGCCGCTTCCATGACATGCGTTCCCGCTTCGACCCTTTTCACTATTTTCTGCGCCATTCTTGCGACATTTTCCACCGGATCCAGTGACAATCGAAGAAGTGACAACCATGTTCGTGCGACCGCTTCATTAAACGTTTTCGCTTCCAAATGTCTGATTTGGGCAATCGCTCGTGCTCGATATTCAACATCTTCTGGTTGTCTTTCAACTTTTCCAACGTCGTATCCAATTGTATGAATTTTACCATCAACATCGTTTAGAACATCCTAAAAACTTGCAATTTCCGAATAAAATCACCTTTTTTTTTAAAGAAAAACCTCTTCAACCGCAATTTGAAAAACACTCGTCGACATCTTCTTCCTAATCGGAGCATCATATTCGCTTAAATCATTTGTAATAGTTTTTTGTTTGAAAAACGCAAAATAAGTAACTCACATCGGTTCATCCTTTTTCTTTTTCGTTGTCATTTTCGAGGCAATATCAACCGCAACATCCTCCTCATGTTCACCTGTTTCCGATTGCTGCGGTATCGTAATTTTACACGGGCGCACCAAATCAAGCAACAATTTCACGAATCGACGCTCGAAATCAAATACGAACCATTGGAGGGCGACAATCAGCTCTTCTCGAACTAGAACCGATCCGTCGAATGTACAATGATTACACAATTCATCAGCCAGCGATTCTTCTGCAAAAAATGAGCATTTCGGTTTTTTTTCTGGAAATTTTAAGACAATTGAATTATTATTTAAAGACATGGTACCAGTATTCAATTTCATAAAGAAATGTTGATAAAAAAGAGGTGGTACATTGTCTTTAAAGCTACAGAGTGAACTTTGATGAAAAAACGACGGGAAAATATATTTTTTTAACAATTTCAAAAAATAATATTCAAATTGTTTTAAAAAATCAAGAAAAAAGGTGGTACATTGTCTTTAAAGCTCAAAAATGAGATTTTATGATAAATTAAGGGAACAATAAACAACATTTTCAGAAAAATCGTTTTTTTAAATAAAAAATCAAACATAGATAGGGAAAAATTATGTGCTCTGACATAATTATAATTTTTAAAAAGAAAATTTTGAAAAACTAAAATTTCCTCTATTTTTTCATATTTCATTCAAAAACTAGCACCTACCAATCGCCGACGCATGATCATCCGATTGTGACGAATTCTTCAACAAGCTTCCCAACGCAAAAACGGCCGCCGCGCGAACTTCCGGCGACGGATGATCCAATTGCTCACACACTGGATCATAAGCCGACAATCTGAACGCTTGCCATCTGGACTTGTCAAAATCCGACCATAATCTTCCGAGTCCGATCAATAACCAGAGTTTGAGTAATCGACAATCAACGTCCGGATCGCATAGCATATTTGTGCAAAGATTCACATAGTCCTTCTCCGTTAGACTTTCTTGTGCTTTTCTGAAATACAACACTAAAAATTTCGCAAAACAGAGAATACCAAATTTACAAAATATTTAACTACAAATTCAAAAACCAAAACCTTTGGTCCTATTTTTTTAAAAAAGAAACCTCCCCTCACCTATAGTTATTATGCGTCAACATCGCCATAATAAACGCCGGCACAATTTTCTCATTCGGCTTCGTGTCCGGATCATTCAGAATCGACAAGAAATACGTATATCTCAACGGTATTTCCCTCTTCTTTGCGACCGAGGGTCCAGGCGTCTGAAGCGAACTTCTCCCGCCTTGTTGAAGATGTTGTTGTTGCTGCATTTGTCGCGTATATTGTTGATGGAGCTCTTGTATCTGATTCTGATTCGTTTGGAACCTTCCACCAATCTGTGGTTGTTGAAGTCGCTGAAAATCATCTGGTTAATCATCGCTATACATTTTCCAACTATATTTACATCAATATGTGATGTCGATCCATTCGCATACAAATTCGATTGTGACATATCCCCCGGCATTCCAGCTCTTCCATTCTGTTGTGGTGACGGCGTCGGAGCGCCCTCTTCTCCATTTTCCTTGAACAGCTCAATCTGACACGTTGGATCAACCGCCAAAATCTGAAAAATTCGTATTTTTCCAAAATTCAGCTATTAATTCTAAATAACTACCTTCGCCCAAATAAATGCAAGCGATTGTCTCAACTCTCGAGTATTACTCTGCAACAGCCTGAGAATATAAGGGAAAATCCCAACGGACAATGAGTATCCAACAGCCCATCGACCAAAATCCACGAATCGCGCGAGTAGACGAAGAGCTCGGACACGATGCGCTTGGCTTAGAAGTACTTGAAGAACGACTGGGAGTTGAAGTGGTGGTTTGCCGCGATCCATTCCGAAATCCAACCATAGCTATAATTGAAAAAGTGATACTTCTAATGATTTCGTTTTTCTGGTAAACATTTGGAGAATTTTTTAAGGAATATGTTAAGATTCAAATTTTTGAATTTTGATTGAAAAACGTCATTTTTTGAAATTTTTGAGTTTTCGAAAAATATCCAGATTTCAAAATACTTCCAAAGCCTACCTCAAACGCTTGAAGTTGTTCAACGAAAAACCAATTGCTATTACTATCATTCACATTAATATACGCATCAAAATCCACGAGTGCTGAAAGATATAATTCAAAATTCCGTTTTTATTGATAAAAACTCACTCAAAAACGGATAAACCGTACTATGCGGCATTATCTGCCTCCCCGACATGATAACCTGCTTCGTTTTTGCCGCAAAAATCTGCTCTTTCACATAATCCAAAGTCAAATCCAATGTCGAATCCCAGCTTGCCCATAACTCGTGGTGAGCCGTATTTTTTAGTGCTGGCCATGAGACAGGTACTATAAAAATGTTTATTAAATCTTTTGCTTACAATAATAAATGAAATTTCCAACTCACAAACATCATAAGCATTCATGATCCTCTGCGCCAACAAAAAACTTCGAAACAACGACGCCAACAACAAATCCTGCCTAAACAACCTCTGAAAAACGTCTCGATCAATCGAAGTGAACGCAATGGTGTCGGTAATCGCCGTAAATATCCAATTCAATTCTCCTAGAACCGTTCGACGCTCGTTCAAATTTCCGGGTATCATTTCGAGCACATTCTCCGGGAACTCGTTTCTTCTGTTGGTTTTGATTAGATACCAGAGGATCGCCGTTTGGATCGGTGTTGTTAGACAAGAAGTGAAAAGGTCGGCCGGGAGGTTCGGATCCGAAAATGGCAAGTATTGTCCTGTTTTGCATGACGCTAGATGAATGCAATCCTGTAATTTGAGAAGAATTTTTTATAGAGGATTAAAAATCGGTCAAATTAGATTTAAAAACAATCGAAAACTACTCTTACGCCCAATTTATTCGAGAAAAAGAATTAAAATCAACAAAAATCTAAAGAAAATGTTTTTCTTCAAATTTTTCTTCATGGCCGAACTTGCACTTCTAGTCCCCGCTTATTTTTCTAGGCCATCTAACTTAAAAAATGGAAAAATTAATTATTTTCATTTTTCTGGAATATTTTCAAACAAAACAAAATGAATAGAAAACTTTTCTTCCCCTTTTTCCTTGAAAAAACCCGAAAAAACAGATCGCTTTCTTCGAATTTTTGTGTTTTTTCCCATATTTTCAATAAAATCACCCAAAACGTTGTCGAAAAGCTATTAAGACTAGATTTGTAGAATTAGGAAGGGGATAAAATGAAAATTAATATTAATCTGAACCGAAATGTGTTTAAATTACAATTTTTTACGTTTTAAAGCTTTAAACTCTTATTTTTTCAAGGACAACATTATGGACATTCATTATTTTAGAATAAGTTCAATTTTGAATCCCAAATTTCAGAAATATTTTTTAAAACACACAAAATTAGTTCTTTTCCTTTTTTGTTTGTTAAAATTAATATTTTCCCCAGTTAAAAAAATTGCACGAAACAAAACCTTACCCTAAACTTTGGAAATTTCTCCATAAAACCCATCGCTTCTGCTTGTTCAGCTTGATCCATTTTCGATGAAATCGCCGGTAGTACTGCTTCCTCTTCTTGCCAGATATCAAATCTACTTTGCCAATTTCTAAAATTTAATGATTTCTATATAAAATCCATAATTATAATCCTCTTACGCTTGATGATCGTCAGCGAATATCAAAAATGATTTGATAATATTTTCAGCCGAGTGACATTCCCAAACATAAATCGCCGGGAATTCAATCCAAGATTGAAGATCATAAATCGATAATGGGATGTACTATAAATTTTATGATATTTTTTATAATTTAAAAAAATAATACCTGTGTAAAACTCTTGTTAAACACCCAGATTTCGCCATTTTCAGTTGGTTTTGGAACACCATGACCATTATAATGAAACAAAATGCGGTCATTACTGCTGACTCTTCTCAAATTCGTTGCAATTTTGCGGACATCATCGAGTGGTGGATCGCAGGCTATTCGATACCTGAAAATCAATTTTAAGCATATTTTCGTTTGAAAAATACAAACTTTGCCCTTGGCTGCCATCTTTCATAGCTTTTTTGAAGTGCGTGTGCTACTTCAACAGCTGCTTTATGCGGATTACAGTGGCTTGGATCAATCCACGCCAATTTTCGAGCACCTGGATCGGTTCTTGGTGGAGCATCGGGCGGATCGATTCCAATATGGAGGCACATGATGATTGCGACACTTACTGTCTTCATCCTCTCTTTTCCGTGTCGTCTTCTAAATTTATTCATTTTCAAAATGAAACTCAGATTATTTTTTACAAATAAAACCAACTCACGGATTTTTATCATTTTCATCATCTTCTAAAGTTCCGCAAATTTCTTCAACATGTCTCGGCTCTTGAAAATACCTTGTAATGTCTTCGCATTCTCTCTGGAAAATTTTTATTTTAATTAAAATTCGGAAAATTGAATAATACTCACTTGTGCTGCTTTCATCTCCGCTTCAAGCCTTTCATCAAACGCCAAATATGATATTAATCTTCTATCCTTCATTATTTTCTAAAATCTGAAAAAAATATTTTGTAATCTATTTGTAATCTGAAAAAAATCAAAAGCACGTGAATTAAGAGATAAAATGTGCATGAGAGACATTCTGAAAATGGAAGTGCGCTCTATTGCACACTTGGGTAAATTTCGTAAATTGGAGGAAAATCAAATTTTTGAGTTTAGTAATGTCCTGTAAAAATATAAGAGTAGGTATTTAGAATACCAAATAATTCAAGAAAAATAATAAAAACGTTGTTCCTTAACAAACTTTATTGGTAAATCCACATGAGAAGAAAAGGGGAACACTAGAACTGTTGTTTCAAAGCCTTTTCAAGACAACATCAATTAAATTTCTAAAAATGTCTCAAGTGAAAGAACCATAGATGATGGAAAACTCAACCAGTGCTGCATATTCAACATTTTTCATGATTATCTCAATAAATAATACAGTAAATAGTATGGTATGATATATAGATACAACATGTAGTTAAATAATTTTACAAGAACCATTATACACGAAACAAGATAAAAAAACTTAGGAACTTTCTGTGTGCAACTGTATCTTTCTCTGCGTCTCTCGCCCACACATTTTTTTTAGCAAAGTGGATAAAACAGATGAAAATTATGGCATAGATGCGCATCAAAAGTTCGATTCCCTTTAAACGTTTTGCAAAAAATAATCTACTTTGGATATTGGCGAACATCGTCCAAGTATTTAAAACTACATTAGAACCCTCCGAATACCAATTTTGGACGCCTCTGGGGGGAATGTGGTTCAGTGAAGTGTTTAATTGACATGTTTAAAATCGAATTTGCCGGATGTCAGCAGCATTTTTGCCACTGATTCTTTTTGATAATTGTAGCGAAAGATTTTCCAAACATAATCTATGAGTTTCAGAAAATTTCCTTAAGAAAAAATGAGCAAATTTTCAAAAAACCAAACAAATTTTTTTTCGAAAACGTTTTTCTGGAATCGAGATAAATGTTTTCCAATAGCATTTTACACGCTGATTAAGAATATCTAACTTTAAAAAAAAAGTTATTGAAATTTCTCGAGAAAATTGAAATAAACACGCCCAAAATTGGTATTCGGAGGGTTCTAATGTAGTTTTAAATACTTGTACGATGTTCGCCAATATCCAAAGTAGATTATTTTTTGCAAAACGTTTAAATGGAATCGAACTTTTGATGCGCATCTATGCCATAATTTTCATCTGTTTTATCCACTTTGCTAATAAAAATGTGTGTGCGAGAGACGCAGAGAAAGAGACAGTTGCACACAGAAAGGGAATAAAGATCGAATAAAGATCGACGAATGTATATTTACAATAATATTAAATTAAACGAATAATACATATTTGAATATGCACATGCCATTCGGCATTTACTAATCTCTCCACTTCTTGTGCCATCCGTTCTAATTCCTCATCATCTAGAATTAGTTCAAATAGATTTTAAAAACCAGTATAAATTATAAAATTAGAAGAAAATTTGGATGACATCAATATGGCATTATTTTTTGCATAACATATTTGATATTTATTACATTCTCTTTACCTTTTAAAGAAACGACTTATTATTTGAAGACTGAAACACTTTTTTTGTTTAATTGATCGATTTTCGATATTTTTGCGTTGAAATTAACTCTAACTTTGAAAATGGGAAGCTCGCGCCATCGTTTTGCTAATTGATGTTTTTTGTGAAACCGAAAAAAACAAAATTCTGTTTTTATTTTTGTATTGTATTGTTAAGAACAGGGTGATATTTAAAACATCATTAAACAGCTCCAGCGCAGTTTTATATCATTATTCCAATTTCAATTCAAATAAATTTGTTTCAATTAACATTCTAATAAATTTTTAAAAATTTATTCACATTGTCTTTAAAAAGATATTTCATTTTTAAATTTATGCAGCGGAAGCTCCCGGCACGTTTGAAAAAAAACAAGACTCACCCGAAGAAGTGTTGGATTGATGTTCTTCTTCTCGTTCCTGGTCACGTTCACGATCCGATTCCGAATCACTCTCCGAATCCGGCTCTCTCTCCGATTCTGCATCACTCTCCGATTCCGGTTCTCTTGCCGATTCCGAATCACTCACCGATTCCGGTTCATTCTCCACTTGTGGTTCACGCTCCGATTCTGACCTGGAAATTTATAACGATTTTTTGAAAAAAAAGGGGGTGGGGGCGGTTATATATAATTTCGGGATTATAACTAAAAATTTAAATTTTTTTTGATAACCAGAATTTTAAAAGAATTTTAAATAAAATAAATTTAAAAAAATAATAAAATAAAATTTTAAAAGGTTTCAAATTAAAATTTGGAAAAAGAGAGCTCCTTAAAGACAGGGTGCCAGTTATTTTTACCCTATCTTTCTTCTTACTAAACGAATAGTTCTGTGCGTCTGTAGCAACATTTCTCATGAATTACTTTTTGACCCCTCGACCGATCTGTCCCATACTTGGGATGTTGTCATTCATCACGGAGTGCTTCACAAAAATTACTGTAGATACAGAACTCCAATTTTTAGCACATTTTTTTCAGAATGGTCGGATCGAGACCAGACTTTCATGGTAACATCTTTAAAAAATCGTCTTTCTATCAACATTTTAGTATATTCCATGCCAAATCCCCGTAGCAGCGCCGGAAGATGAAAAAATTATTTTTGAATTCCCGCCTTACTCTCACGTACATTTTTTGGGGGGAAGCACGAAAATTTGAATTTTTCACATTAAAAAACATCATTTTTTAATTTTTTTAGTTGAAAATGTTTCTTTTCAGTAGAAGAACATGATTAGCGATCAGTTTCGTACAGCTTTGAAGCAAATTTTATTCATACATCCGGAAAATTCGAAAAATTAAAAAGGCTCAAAAACAAACAAAAATTGTTTAAAAAAACGATAATATCAATTTTGAAAAAAAGTAATAATAATTAACGACGTTAAGGGGGGCTGAGGGGACGAAATAAATTAAAATGATGAAAGTATGATTGTTGATAAATAAATGAAAAAAATCCAAAAAAAAACTCGAAAATGGCGAAAAAAAATTCCAAAAAAAAACCATAACCCAGGTGTTCGCCCTAATGGCCGAAGAAACGATTTTTGGTTTTCTAGGCCATTTCTCTATCCATAAAAGAGTATTTTAAAAAATAAACGTTCAAAAGAAATGTATAAGAGAGTATTAAAAAAATAAATTTTCAAAAAATAAAATTAGGTGACCGAGAAAAAAGAAATGGCCTAGAAAACCAAAAAGCGTTTCTTCGGACATTAGGGCGAACACCTGGGTTATGTTTTTTTTTCGGAATTTTTTTCCGCCATTTTCGAGTTTTTCTTTGGATTTTTTTCATTTATTTATCAAAATCATACTTTCATCATTTTAAAACCATTTATTTCGTCCACTCAGCCCCCCCCCCCCCCTTTTAAGAAAAAAAAACGCCGAGAATCGGACAACAACAGAAATTTAAAAAAAATTCAAATTTCCGCGCACACACCTGACAGCTGTTCCGTGGAGCGCACATGAAAATCCATAAAACTCGGTAATTTAAAATTTTGTCGCCACATCGGCGAAATTTCTAACTGGCACCTGTCTTTAACAAGTTATTTTTCAATTTAAAAACAACCATAAAACTGATAAAATATCGATTTAAGATGTCCATTTTCAATCGAAATACGGGACTCAATTAACAAAAAATAGTCAAAACTTTAATTTAATTTTAGAACATCGTGTTTTCATAAATTTTAATAAAAAATATATAAATATGTAAAAATCATATTTTTAAAATTTTCCGTGCGAATTTCAAAAAAAGAAAATTTTAAGGCCTTTCTTCAACCAAAAATTATATTTTTCTCCAAAATTGTATCAAATAAAAACTCACAAATATTGAAGGTTGGTCGGAATATCTATATCTTCTCTATAAAGACTCTTTAACTCTTCTAATCCTTGGTGCAACTGAAATTATTTTAATTTTTATTAAAAACAGGAAGTTCAACTCACTCTAGATGATTCTTCCGACGTCATTCGAGCTTGTTGTGCATAAGACGTCGATGGCTCCTAAAAAATCAATAATTTTGTGATTTAAAATACCGAAATTCAAACTCACCATTTGGTGTAAGATAACCTCAGCTTGCGGCATATATTGTCCATTTTCGTTGATAAGTTGATTGTGATTGTGTAGATTCACCGTCTGATCGGATGAATCCGTCAACTGGCCAGAAGTCGAGAGTTGTTGGTTCTGAAAATAACAAAAATAAGGTATGATTTTTAGAACCTTTTTCATAAAATATAGAATTTCGAAAACTCTTCGAAAAATGAGCGAAAAAAAAATCAGAAACCGTTAAAACATTGATTTTCGAAAATTTTTGTTTCTAAATTATAATTTTGTGATCTAGAATCTTAGAAATACTTTAAAATTACATGTGTTTTTATCAATAATAAAATTTATAAAAAATGACTTTGAGCTACATTTCCTTGTGTTTAAAAATCCGAATAAATCGTGGGTAAATCATTGAAAACCCAATTTTTCATTTCAATTGAATAAAAATTCTGATTTTTTTCAAATTTCAGAATGAAAAATTGGGATAAATTTGAAAATTTGAAAATTCCTCCTTTTTTCACAGAAACCAAATCTTAAAGCACATTTTTAAATATTTTTGTGCAGAAGTTGTTTTTATTTATTTATAAAATCTTTTAAAAAACAACTCACCGAATAAAACGCATTGTTAACCGTCAACTCCGAGCCAAGATCAAAATGTGCATTGTCCATATCACCACCATCAACAGCGACCACTTGCGGCATCTCGAAACTATTGTATTCCTGAAAAAATCCTCATTTTAATTTCGAAAATCCAAAAAATTGTCATAAACTTACCACACCACTCGTTGATGGCTGCATTTGGCTATCGAAATTACTCGAATTCTGCCTTAGATGCATACTATTGTCCACGTTGTATCCATCACTCGTACCGGGCTGATTGGGACCATGTGACAACCGCAACTCGTTCCCCAGATATTCCAACGGAACGGCCAGGTCATTATTGTAGCTGAGGTCGGGAACAGGCGATCCTCCAGCATCATCGAGTGGAATATTCTGGAAAAAAACAACATATTGCTTTTGTGAAATTTTAGTTATATATATATATATAGAAACTTCGAAAAATTTAATAAAAAACAAAATTTCATCAATATTTCGTATTTTAAGACAAATTTCAACAAAACCTATTAATTTCGACTCAAATCTATTCGTTTGAAAATTAATATATCGATTATATCACTAATATCACATAATCGATTGAATTTTTAGATAAAGATCGGTTTATAGTAATTTTTAAGCATTTTTTTTCTAATTTTGGCTCATTTTAATAACTTTAAACTATAAATTATTAATCGGTTTCACACCAAGACAGACAAGAAATGGCCTAGAAACCCAATTGATGGCCTAAGTAGCCTAATACGGGATGAAAATACAGCTTTGCGAACTGAATTGCATTTCCTTCCAAATCTAGGGATTTCATCTTTTTTTTGTTGATTTACAAGCTCAAGCCTTTATAAAACTTCTGAACCACATTCTAGCTCTAATTTCCAATTTTAAAATTTAAAAAATAACAAAGCTTACTATCAACGATTGACCAAAAATGTTGTTTGGCGGTGGATTGTTAGTACTCAATAGTTCATTGAGGGTAAAAACTAGCCAGTCATCGTTGCTGTAAATAGATTTTGATTTTTAAAGAAATTTGCAGTTCGGAGCCCATAAAAATGGTCGGTGTGCTCTAAACCATCAAAAAACAACTCACAAAGCCATTATCTACGAATTCCTTTTTCGACAATTTTAGAAGTGAACAATGTTGTCGATCCAGCCGGCAACAGTTCACAACTTATTGAACCAAGTCTTCACTCGATCACTGAAAAAATGAACAAAATTATTATTAATATTATTAAATTCGTGTCTCAATGATGATAGTGGATCTCTTAAGCAATAACGAGAAAAACGAATGGAAAAAGAGAAACAGGTTGAAACCCGAAAAAGGCGAAGAAAAAGAAAAGTATCCTGGTAATGTTGAAAAAAAATTTTATTGAAATTTCTCGAGAAATTAAAAAAAAATATTCAGGAATCGTCCACGAGAAGTACACAGAGTCTATCGATTGAAAACCGCGGGAATTCAAATTTTTGGTTTTATTTTCAAATTTTGGTTAAGTCCGGGCTTGCTCCAATAAAACACAAAACATCGGGATCCGAACTCCCGGCCTCTCAGATAACACGCAAGAGTACAAGCCAATGTGCCATCGACCCACTTAGAGAATACCTATGATATGCTGCTTATGTGTGTGTGCCCAATATAGAAAAGCACTTAGTTAGATAGATCAAATCCGGCCGAGGTATTTACTTTATTGATGGATAATAGAATTGAAACGAATTTTCAGACCAGTGAAAATGGTAACAAAGAAGAAGAGAATCGTTTGGTCGAAAGTAGGAAGGATCAAATTGGAACATTGAAAGGGGAATTGAAGTCGTTGCAAGAATCGGATAATGAAGAAGAGGATGAAGAAGATACCGCAGAACAGTAAGCATTTGTTTCTGAATTTTACCGAATTTGAAATTTCTTCTTTTTTATCTGGATTTTGAAGATATTATATTATTTTTAATATTATTCGAAAAGTTATAAAAACCCTCGAATCAGAACTGATTTAGAGAAAATTTGTGACTTTTCAAAGTTTTTCCAGAAAAAAGTATAATTACCTAGTTTTCTTTTAAAAAAATGCAAAAAAATAGTTTTCACAATTTTCAGAGTTGTAAAATCATCAAAAGGATGGTTTGGAATGATCAAAGGATTAGTAGGGGATCGAAAATTAACATCAGAGGATCTTATACCACTTGTTGATAAAATGAAGGATAATCTTATTAGTCAGTGAAGCTATTTATTTGCCGAAAATCAAAATTTCTACAATTTTCAGTGAAAAATGTGGCCGCCGAACCAGCTGACAAAATTTGCCGATCAGTTGTTTCGAAACTCGAAGGAAAAGTGGTTAATAATTTCTCAAGAGTTGCACAAGAGGTCAAAACAGCGGTTAGAGAATCGCTGGTACAGTTGCTCACGCCGAAACATCGTGTAGATATTCTGAGAGATGTAATTGAAGCAAAAAGAGAAGGAAGACCATATGTTATTGTGTTTTGCGGTGTGAATGGAGTTGGAAAAAGTACGAACTTGGCGAAAATCACATTCTGGTTGACGGAGAATAAGCATCGAGTGCTGATAGCTGCTGGCGACACGTTCCGTGCTGGAGCAGTTGAGCAACTTCGAACACATACTCGACATTTGAATGCACTTCATCTGAATTCGGTGCAATTGTATGAACAGGGATATGGAAAGGATGCTGCTGGATTAGCTGCGTCGGCGATTAAGATTGCTTCGGAGAGGGCGATTGATGTGGTTTTGATTGATACGTCTGGAAGAATGCAGGATAATGAGCCGTTGATGAGAGAATTGGCCAAGGTTTGTGAAATTTGCCAAAATGGGTTTTATGAGATCGAAAATTATTTTTTTTTAAATTATTTATGACGAAAAAAATGAAAAGAACATTGTGATGATGCGGCCTAGTTTTCAGTGTTTTGGAATTTTGGGTCATTTTTCTAAACAGAATTTAGATTCAAACGTGATTTTTCAATTATTCTTTGAAAAATTCGAAAAATACCATAGAAGTTCTGTTTTTTTCAAAATTCACAACCTTAATTTGCTTCAGAGTACTCATATTTTCCCATTTTTCATATATATAATCAAGCAATTATTTTTTAAATAAGAAATTATTTTTAAACGGACTGTTTTCAGCTTCACATAATTTTATATATTTTTTTCGCTTTTTGTTTGAACTGTCTGTGAATAAATGTACGTTTTAAAAAGGAGAATCCAGATAATTTAAAGAAGTCCATCAACAGAAATTTCGTGCGCATTTGGTTTGTTTGAAAAGTAATCGGTTATTCATAATGGGACGCTAAAGAGCAGTTTCAAATATTTAGTTCGTTTTTTTAGTAAATAAATTTTGAACTGTGTTTAAATATGTTCACTCAAGAATTTTTAAATGTTTGTTCCCAATTAAAGCTAAGATAAACAGTCCCACATTTTGTAGTTTGTAGTATAAGCAGGCCCATCTGAGCGTATTTTGGAGTCGAAGATTAAGCTATTTATCATGTGTGTGAATCTTGAGATATGGCACTTTGACCCTATATTCCCCCATGGTTTATTGCATGTTCAACTGAAAGTAATTTAACATTTAAAAACTTCTTAAACCCCGAAAAGTCCATATTGTTGTTCAATAGAGAAACAAAGACGCAGTATATTTATCAGGATTTACAGAGATTCGACATATTAGAACATGCTTTATAAGTGAAATGATGGATCACAAAAAGACTGAAGCCGATAAAATATTTTCATAAAATGTTGAATGAGCAGCGCCGCCGGGAGTTCATATTTTCATCAACATCACAATTCCGTCGCTTTCTAGTTGTTCTTGCCTGAAAGAAATGGAAAGAAAATTATATTTAATTAAAAACCAATTAAGAATACAAAAACACCAGAATCTTAACTTCCAATATTAAAATAAAGACCCCTTGCTCACCTTATGCACCATAGTTTCAGCATTTTGAGTTGGCTGCGCGTTATTTGATACATCCAATATTAGATCGTCGCAACAATTTTTTGAATTTGGATCGAAATATTCATTGCAAATGTTCATCATAAAAGCGTCCATGGTTCTTTTACCCATTTCTCCGTCAAATTCTTTTATAAAATTTTCGATTTCATCAATTGATATATTTTCCAGCAGCACATCCTTCAAGAAAATCATTTTAGAATTAAGTGTCACATTGTCTTTAAACTATTCAACAAAAATATTCATGAAAATTCACCTGAAGTTTTGATAATTCGAACTTTTCAGCGAGACAAAGTTTATGTTGAACTGAACATTCGTTTGAAAAAAGAAGAAAATCCTCGCAATCGTTAATCAAGAATTGAATGTCGAAAGTGACTGCGAGATCGAGAAGGGCTTCAACATTTTTATCTGAAATAAAATAATTATTTTTTCTCAACAAAATCTCGAAAAAATGTTTGGAAAATTTCAAATTGGATTAAAAATGAACATACTTGTTATGACTTGTTTTCGGTGATGTAACAATTGAAGAAAATAATAAAAATTTTCAGCTTTCACTTCTTTGTCGAGATGAATTTCATCACTGTCATTTTCGGTCAAAATTTTTCTAAAAGTGGAAGACATAGACAATAATCCCTGAAATAATTAAATCGTTTTAAAGAAAAATAAGAATAACTCCATACATGTCTGTCAACATTAAATTTGTCTTCCTCTACATGAATTGTAACTGCCGATGCAGAGGTTGAATAAAGAAATATATCGTATGAGCCAACAGTTGAATCAACACTCAAAATTTTAAAAAGAATGCATGCATTATTAAGATCGGTCGATCGTATTCCAAATCTATCATTTCGGGGAAGAAAAGAATCTTGGATTCCTTCATAGGAGTTGATTTGAATAAGTACACGAATGTATATATGGATATTACAGTAATCCTTGAGGTTTCCGTTTTTAATGCTTTCCCGTAGAGTGCAAAAACTTCCGAAGTCGGCAAGTGTAGAACGGTGATTAAAATTACAATTCATTTTTTTTCTGATCACTTTTCCATTATTGCAAAACATTTGAAATGTTATATCCGCATTTATTGACCATAAATTGGACAATTTATAATCATACAGATGTTCAATGGCAAGTGTGAAATTATCCTTTTCAAAGTCGAAGCGGTGATGCACTTTCCTAGAAGAACACTAATAAATTTGTTCTGTTTCCAAAAAAAAAAATTCAGGCGAGAAACAATTTTCCTTTTATTTTTTGCCTTCAATGTATTTATATTAAAACAGAGTTTTCAAATTGATTGCAGAATTTAATTTCTCAGATAAGATGAAATAGGAATCTCGCCTTCGACATTATTGTTTTAAACAACTATTTTGTTTACCTGTCAGCATGTATTTATAGATTTTTGCTATTAGTTGACTTACCAATTTATTTGCTGTGGGTAGAACTTGTCGAATTTTGTCGTTCGACTGATGAATTTAGATGCCATCCCTTTTGCTGAAATTCAAATGTATTTTTCGAAAGACAGAAGAAAATAAATATTTTTAGAAAATTAAATACGGATAAATGGGATAAATTGTATAGAAAGACAATTATATGAATGTCCTTGAAATGGGCGGTGCGTGGAGTGTATTCATTTCCGAAGACAGACGTGCACCAACTCACACCATTTATACTTTCGCACGATCAGAGGGATGTGCAAACTGTTATTAATCACGGAAGGTGTTAGTAGAAATATCCAAAGTTGATTGGCAAAGTTCCCAAAAATTAGAAGACCCGTTTTCCCCTATCACTAATTGTAAGATTTGTAAAAGGTGTGAGTCGGTGTACATGTTTGACATTTTATTCAGATTTTAATCTTTTTTGAAATATGGGTTTCAAAATGCAGTGGATTATTAAGGAAATGTATTTCAATTTGTCGGAGACATTGCATTTTAAAATAACCTTCAAATACGTTCATTGTGCTTTAAAGACAATAACCGGATTTGTACTGGATTTTTGAAGGTCCAAATATATCCTAATTTTCTTAAAAGAGCTATTGGAATTTGCTCAAAATGTGTTTTGAAGGAATAACCATCTCCATTGTAAGGAGACGTTTTGAAAGTATTCCTAGCCACATATACCGTTGTCCCGACATTATGAATACTGGAAATGTGACCCCTTGCTAACAGCAATACAAATTATGTCTAATTTTGCCAATCTTTAATAACTTTTGAAGTAGTTGGCTGTTGCAATTGATTTATTGCGCATTTAATAGAAACAAGACTATTGTTCGTTTTGCACGTTGTTCTTTCTGTGTGAATAAGGACTGTTTTTTTCTCATTGCAATGATATATACAGTACCGTGCAAAAGTATATAGAAAAGTACGTTTGGTATCATAACTCGCCGGAAAATGACTCTATGGACTTGAAACTTTCACAGATGATTTAATAAGTATTTTTACGTCATTTTTTGGCGTGAGTTACAGTAGTCTGCCAATTTTGGTGTTTGCGGGCTAGATTTTCAAAATTCTCGAAAATCCGATATTTTTCACTTTTTTTTAAATTGTGTTTTTTTTTATTTTTCAACAATTTTCCGTAAATGTTTCGATGTATTTAGTATGAGTCGACTCACAGGGGCAAGAAACTTAACTGAAGCGGAGCGGAAAGCGATGCTCCGAGGAAGAGCGATGGGCCTTCTGTGAAGGATCTTGCGGTGCAGTTCAATGAGCCTATTCCGATCGTTTGGGCATCACTTCAACAGCGGAACCGGTCAAACTCGACGCAAAAACCTTCCCAGACCGCTCTACTGCTAGATTTTGCGATTGTGATAATAACCAAGTCTAACCCGAGGCTCACGAGTGGGGATATCAACTGTGAGATCAAGCAGTTCCATGAGGTTGAGCTAGGTTTTTTCTTCAAAATTGCGTCCTGTGTGTGATTTTCTTAGTGTACAAGTTAGCGATGATTCTACAAAACGCATTCTCAGATCTGCAAGACTAGTAGGACGACTACCAGTCAAAAACCGATGATCAGCGAGAAGAACCGTCCTACTCATCTGAAGTGTGCTAAAGAGCACGTGAACTGGACCTCGCAGCAGTGGTTAAAACTGATCTGGAGTGATGAAACTAAGTTTATGATTTTTCGAACTGACGGTTTCACTCATATGAGACGCCTGGTGGGGAAAAAATCTACCAGAAGAACCAAATTCCGACGGTGAAGCATGGGGGTGGAAACATTATGGTCTCGGGTTGTTTCACTGCTGCTGGCGTCGGACCCCCGATGCGCATCGAAGGAACTATGGTTCGATTCATGTACAAGGACATCGTGCAAGATGTTATGCTTCCATTTCCATTCTCCAAGTTGGGCCGCGGCTTCATTTTCCAGCATGATAACGATCCGAACCACTCCTCTCGTCTTGTAAAGGATTGGTTCGTGCATCGTCGGGTGACTATTATGAACTGGCCGAGTCAATCACCAGACCTGAATCGCATCGAATATCTCTGAGAAGAGTTGGGAAGAGGTATCAAAGGAAAAACTGCTTGGATAGAAGCCGAAAAGTACGTCCAATTGAAGAATCCTGGAGTCTTCTGGTCGCTACCACTAGGGTAAACTTGGTGAGCTCAAAGAGCAGAAAATGTCAAGCGATAATTGATGCCAAAGGCATTTTTACGAAGTATTAAACCCAAATAACTATTTTTGGTTTAATTTGTTGAGCTAGTATTGTTAATTAAGTTTTTAAATGATCCTCTATCGAAATTTTGATTTTTCTCATTTTTCCGGTCTCCATTTTTTCGCAATAAATAAATTTCCAAAAATGTTAGAAAGCTATAATTTGTCTCAGAAATGTATTTAGGCATCACAAACACCATCCTAAATTTTCATAACGATTGATCAAGTATTTTAAAAGTTATGATTACAAACATACTTTTCTATATACTTTTGCACGGTACTGTATCTCAAAAAAAATTCCAAACATATCGTACACCGACTCACACCTTTGACCAAAAAGTGTCATTTTTGCGCATGTTTGGCTATTTTCACCGGTAATGTGGATATTTTCTTCCAAATAAATGTTACATTTTTTCTGTCATCTAATAATTTGTTGCTTTAAAATAGGCCGGAATTTTATAATTTTTGCAAAATAGTAAAATTTGTAATCTGAAATGTACCATTTGATATTTATAGATCCGAATTTCATCCGATCCAGATCGGACGGCAATCCGGATTGACCCGATCCGGATCGACAGATCCGAAACCGAAAAATCCGGATAGGATCGATCCGGATCGGAACACTGATATAAATCACATGTTTGAAAACATTTTAAATACAGGGTGGCTTTTATTTACCCGCACCAAAGTTTGGCGCCATGGTGGTAGCGTGCGGGCGCGTTTTTGATTATTCTGTTTTTTGTATTTTTTTTATTATTGCTTCATTTTTCATCGTAGAAAGTTTCAGAATCATCGGATTATTTTCAGTGAAATGGCACCGCCGAGTATTCATCGCGCTCAATCGTCGGCCTTCACAACAGCGGTTTTGGTACGAAAGAAATCGCCAAACGGCTCGGAATTTCAAGATGGGCCGTCTACAAAGCAACCCGTTGTTTTAAAAAGATTGGGATGCTCAAGTACCGTGTCAGAAGAGGAAAACCAGTCACTGTTACAACTCCACCGAATGTCAAACTTGTCCGGAAGAGGATCAGGAGGAATCTGCATAGATCGATCAGAAAAATGGCTGAAGATGAAAATCTGGAGAAGCATCTGATGCCTTGAACCGATCCCACTTCAGGAATGAACACCGGGTCTTCCAACAGGATGGCTCTCCAGCACATACTGCCAAATTCACTCAGCAGTGGTGCGAGTACCATTTTCCTGCGTTCATCAAGAAGGAAGATTGGCCGGCGTCGTCGCCGGATTTGAACCCACTGGACAATTCCATCTGTGGATTTTTGCAGAATAAGGTCTGTGGAAGACCCCACTCGAATTTTGAGACTTTGAAGAAAGAATTTATCGAGAAATGGGACAAACTATCTCTCCAATACCACCTTGCCACCGTTGATGCCTATCCTAGACGTCTTCAAACGGTCACCGTCTCCAAAGAAGGCCGAATCGAATAATTGTTGTTGATAACTGTTTGTTTGTTTGTATTCTAATAAATTATTTGTTGAATCTGAGCTTATTTGATTTTCTATTTTCTGAGATATTACAGCTTAAAGTGGTGCGGGTAAATAAAAGCCACCCTGTAAAAATTCCAAAATTCGCTTATCCAAATACTTAAAATGCGAAATACTTTTACACGTACTGTGAGATAGATTCAACGAAATGTAGTTCAAAAATCAAAAACCAAATCGGGAAAAAAATTTAATTAAAAAACATCATAACATTTTTACTTCTTTTCGGCCTTCGACAATGCTCTCATCTGATATTTAAACAACAATTCATGAACCTCCTTGGACAAATGACACGCCGAAACCGCATCATTCGCTTCAATTTCCCTTGAAACAGCAGTCACCAATCGTCCCAACAGTGACCATTTATCTTCCATTTCTGGTTTGATCGGGGCAGCGGAAACTCGAGCAGGTATTGTTTTTTGCATCTGGAAAAACGATCGTAATATTTTTGAATATTTAAAAACTTTGTACAAAAAAGATGAAAAATATAAATAATATATATTTTTGAATACATTACAAAACTATTGATAGCGATAGAAAGGAAAAAGTCTTCGTGGATTTCGTTGTTCAACTGCAAATTCGAGAGATTAAGGAAACAGAGATGATTTTTTAAAAATAATGGCGGGATTAAAATGACTTTCAGATTTTCCTAGAAAAAACCTTAAATTACTCGTAAAACCTTTTCGTAAAATGAATCAAAAAATCTTGAAATGTAACAAACTATTTAAAAAAAAGTTCTGAAATCAAGTTTTCGAGATTTCAGTCTTCCTGAAAAAATCGGATTTTTATTTCGAATTTTCTTTTAAAAAAAACAACGAGCTTACCAACTGTTCCTCACTGAAACTGATGTCATCATTCACAATTTTAAATGGAGTTTTTGATGATCCCTCGAGACCGCTCGTTTCCGGCACGAAAATCGGTTCGATAGCCGTCTTTTGTGAAGCCGATGGTTCAAAATATTCATTGCAAATTTTCATCATAAAAGCGTCCATGGTTCTTTTACCCATTTCTCTACCAAATTCTTTGTTGAAATTTTCGATATCATCAATCGATATATTTTCCAGCAGCACAGCCTTCAAGAAAATCATTTTGAAATTAAGTGGTACATTGTCTTTAAACTATTGAAAAGAATTCACCTGAAGTTTTGATAATTCGAACTTTGCAGCGATCCAAAGTTTATAATGAACTGAACATTCTTTTGAAAAAAGCAGAAAATCCTCGCAATCGTTAATCAAGAATTGAATGTCGAAAGTGACTGCGATATCCAGAAGACCTTCTACATTTTTATCTGAAATAAAATAATTATTTTTTCTCAACAAAATCTCGAAAAAATGTTTGGAAAATTTCAAATTGGATTAAAAATGAACATACTTGTTATGACTTGTTTTCGGTGATATAACAATTGAAGAAAATAATAAAAATGTTCAGAGTTGATTTCTTTGTCGAGATGAATTTCATCACTGTCACTTTCGGTCAACATTTTTCTAAAAGTGGAAGAAATACACAGTAATCCCTGAAATAATTAAATCGTTTTAAAGGAAAAATAAGAATAACTCCATACTTGTCTGTCAACATTAAATTTGTCTTCCTCTACATGAATTGTAACTGCCGATGCAGGGATTGAGTGAAGAAATATATCGTGTGAGCCAACAGTTGAATCAATATTATAACTTTTAACAAGGATGCATGCCTTATTAATATCAGTCGATACTGTTCCAAATCTATCATTTCGGAGAAGAAAAGAATCTTGGATTCCTTCGTAGGTGTTTACTTGAATACGTGCTTGAATATATATATAGATATTATGATGATCCTTGATGTTTCCGTTTTCAATGCTCTCCCGTAGAGTACAAAAACTGCCAAAGTCGGCAAGTGTAGAATGGTGATTAAAATTACAATTCATCTGTTTATTGATTATTTTTCGATTGTTGGTCATCATTTCCAATGTTATATCAGCATTTATTGACCATAAATTGGACAACTTGTAATCATACAGATGTTCAATGGTCATTGTGAAATCATCCTTTTCAAAGTCGAAGCGGTGATGCATTTTCCTAGAAGAACAATTGTTCAATTTGTTCTATATTCAAAAAAAAACAAGTTTCCTTTTATTTTTTGCCTCTTTTATATTAAATCTGAGTTTTCAAATTGATTGCCGAATTTTTTTTCTCGGATAAGATGAAATAGGAATGTCGCCTTCGAGATTGTTGTGTTAAACAACTATTTTTACCTATCAGCATGTATTTATCGATTTTTGCTATTAGCTATTAGCTGCTCACAAATTCGGCTTTATAAACGAGCAAGCGCGCTCTAAAAAACCGACGCGCTCGCAGGCGAAACATAAAGAGGGGAGACTATACGCAGACAACTACCTCTCACCAAACAACACTCTCTCGCAGCAGAGGGAAGCCCTTCGTTATGCAACCGATTTTGTGAGAGGACTATAACTTACCAATTCATTTGCTGTGGGTTGAGCTTGTCGAATTTTGTCCTTCGAATGTTGAATTTAGATAACATTCCTATTGCTGAAATTCAAATTTATTTTTCGAAAGACAGAAGAAAATAAATATTTTTAGAAAATTAAACACGGATAAATAAGACAAATGGTATAGAAAGACAAGTATGTGAATGACAAGTATGTGAATGACAAGTATGTGAATGTGCTTGAAATGGGCGGTGTATTGATTACCGAAGAAAGGCGTGCACCAACTCACACCATTTATACTTTCGCACGATCAGAGGGATGCACAAACTGTTATTAATCACGGAATGTGTTAATAGAAATATCCAAAGTTGATTGGCAAAGTTCCCAAAAATTAGAAGACCCGTTTTCCCCTATCACTAATTGTGCGAATTGTAAAAGGTGTGATTCTGAGTGTACATGTCTGATATTTTATTCAGATGTTTAAAAATTTTAGCTGAGAATGATCTAACTCAATTCGGAATCTTCATTTAGAAACATCTGTTTCAAAAAAATGTGTTTTAATGGTGAATTTCAATGTTTTCAGATATGTGCACCATTCCTTCAGACTTCAGTTGAATGGTCCTCGAAAGTTTTAATTATTTGGAGTTTTCAAAGTGAAATTACATGAAAATGAACAGAATTTTTAAAAATATTAAAAATAGTAGAAACCGCTTCGAAAGGACTACAAAAAACTTGGAATTTTAAAAAATTCATTTTACAATCATTGACTAGGGAATTCATTTGAAGTTTACCCGAAATCTCGGTCGAAATGAGGTTTAAACAAACTGTGAAGATCAGAATTATGAGTTCTGAAAAAGTTAAAGGGAAATATTGTCAACTCAATTATTCTCGATCATTGCGTTCGGAAGGCTGCTCCACCTCACAGCCGCTCCGCACGCACGCGACGCAGCTGCCGACACTCAACACACTGGAAAATTTGAAAAATTAATTTTCCCGCCAATATTTTAGTGTTGAGTGGGAGGTCACCGCGTCGCGTGCGTGCGGAGCGGCTGTGAGGTGGAGAAGCCTTCCGAACGCAATGATCAAGAATAATTGAGTTGACAATACGAAGGTATGCCTGAGATATGCGCATGTGACGCCACGTTGCGTGTAGGGTGTCAGCAGGCTGCAGACTGAAGTTGACATGCTTGAATAACTGTAACTCGTGAACGACTCAACCAAGGTTATAGCTTTATAGTTCATTTTGAAGCCAATAAAAAATGGTATGTAATTATAATAAAAATTATTAAATGTAACTATAATAAAAATTATAAAATGATGAGAAACTTAATAAAAATCTTTAAAAAACTGAAAAATCAGACTTAGATGTTGATCAAGTATTATTGATTTTGGTTCAAATATATCCTAATTTTCAGCCAAAAATATAAAAAATAAACTGATAGGCACAGTATTGGCGTATTCAAAAGATTAATTATCTATATTAAAAGAGCTATTGTAATATGCTTACAATTTTGTTTTGCGGGTCTAAACATCTCCATGCTGGAAATGTGACCCATTGCTAACAGCAATACAAATTATGTCTAATTTTGACACTCTTTAATAACTTTTGAAGTAGTTGGCTGTTGCAATTGATTTATTGCGCCTTTGATAGAAACAAGACTATTGTTCTTGTTTTGCATGTTGTTCTTTCTTTGTGAAAAAGGACTGTTTTTTCTCATTTTCTCATTTTCTCATTTTCTCATTTTCTGATTGCAATGATACATATCTCAAAAAAAATTCCAAACGTACTCACACCGCTTATAATTTCGCACAAATCAAATAGGAAAAAAGTGGCAGTTCACGATTTTTACACATTACCAATCAAGTTGAAAATTTTCTTATAACACCTTCCAAAATAAGTAAATTTTATGCATCACCCATTTCGACCACACAAAGTAAAAAATAAATAAATACACCTTCAGTATGTTTTAGCATAACTCCGCGCATAGTTTAAATTTTGCAATGAAATTTGGATATTACATACATGTCTGGGGGAAATAAATTTTTCTCAAGTGCCACACAAATTATGCATACCAGACCTTCAGATCGAAATAATAACATTGATTTTTGCGAAATTGTAAGCGATGTGAGTCTGTGAACGATTCGTTGAAACTTTATTGTGATCTGTATATGTTAGAATGATTTTACTTTATATTAGAATCTTTATTATCAAGGTTTGAAATAGAAGTCTGGAAAAATATTGTATAAGATAAATGACGAGTCATACAAAGACTGAAGTGAATAAAATATCTTATGATCCATAGCTTTGTTCCGTTTCACGAAGCCGGGAGTTCTTATTTCCATTAAAAATTTAAAAACAATTCCGTCGCTTTCTCGTTGTTCTTACCTGTAAGAAATGAAAGAACATCTTATTTAACTAGGAACCCAAAAATATGTATGTTTAGCCTTTATGGGGACTTTATGGCAGCTCACTGATTAAAATTAAAACCCCCTTGATCACCTCCTTACGCTCCTTAATTTCAGCATGCTGTGTTGATTCGGCATTATTTGACACATCCATTTTTATCGCGTCGTAATCTTTTTTTGATTCATCGCACAGTTTCGTCACAAGCGCTTCTATGGTTCTTTCACCAATTTTTACATCTGATATGATAACCTTTTTGATATCATTAAGTGATATATTTTCCAGCAGCACAGTCTTTAAGAAAATCATTTTAAAATTAAGTGGTACATTGTCTTTAAACTATTCAAAAAAATATTCATGAAAATTCACCTGAAGTTTTGATAATTCGAACTTTTCAGCGAGACAAAGTTTATTTTGAACTGTACATTCTTTTGAAAAAAGCAGAAAATCCTCGCAATCGTTAATCAAGAATTGAATGTCGAAAGTACCTGCGATATCCAGAAGTGCTTCTACATTTTTATCTGTAATAAAATAATTATTTTTTCTCAACAAAATCTCGAAAAAATGTTTGGAAAATTTCAAATTGGATTAAAAATGAACATACTTGTTATGACTTGTTTTCGGTGATATAACAATTGAAGAAAATAATAAAAATGTTCAGCGTTGATTTCTTTGTCTAGATGAATTTCATCACTGTCACTTTCGGTCAACATTTTTTGAAAAGTGGTAGAAATATACAATAATCCCTGAAATAATTAAATCGTTTTAAAGGAAAATAAGAATAACCCCATACATGTCTGTCAATATTAAAGTTGTGGTCGCCAACATGAATTGTAACGGTCGATGCAGATGTTGAAGAATGAAAAACATTCTGGAGTTCAACATTTGACCCAGGTCCCATATTACTAATGATGTCATCAATGTCATCATCAAAAAGAGCAAAAAGTCCGTTTATAATTGTTTCATCTCCAATTCTAGGAATCAATGAATCTTGAATGCCTTCATGTGAATTGATTCGAATGCATGCGCGGATATAACCAAAATAATAGTCTTCCATATTTTCAAAGACCTCCTGCACCGTTGAAAAGTAGCCACAGTCGACAATTGTAGAACTGTGATCAAAGTGACAATTCTTAAAAATTGTTTCGATTGTTTCGCGATTTTCGTTCATCATTTCCAATGTTATATCAGCATTTATTGACCATAAATTGGACAATTTATAATCATACAGACATTCAAGTTCATATATGAAACACTGACGTTCATTTGGAGGGCCCCGTGTAATGTGATGATGAACTTTCCTAAAATAAAAGTTTTTTCGTTTTCGCAATTTCTGGATATTTTTTTTCTCTTGATTTTTATAATCAAATTACAAAAGAAATGCCACAGGGAATTCCCATTTTGTTCGGTACTGCACCGAAATTTGTTTTCTTTATAGTCCGCGATAGTTGGTCTTCCTAGGCCATCTATTAAATTTACCTATTAATTATTTTTTTTTCATTTGATATGAAAAGCCGATATCTTACATTTTAAATGCAAAACAACAATAAAAATTCACAAAACTAATAGGTGGCCTAGGAACCCAAACTATCGCGGACTAGAATACCGAACTTCTTTCAAGATAGCTCGTTTTTTCCATTTTTTCTTCTATGAACTTTAAAAAAAAATGTTCGCCAAGTCCCTGGCAAGCCCCAAAAAGTGCGAGAGTTTTGAATCATTTCGTCCGGTACGGCCCCGACAACGTGAAGGCGTGGTGTGCAGTACCGGACAAATATTGGTGCAGTCATGAACAAAATGAGACCACACCGGTGCATCGCTTTTAATGAGAAATTACCAATTTTTGTCGCGTAAGTTGAGTTTGTTGAATTTTGGATTATTAGTCATTTGCGAAGATTTCTTTCCTGAAATTTAAAGAAGCTTTGAAAAGAGTTTAAGAAAACAGAGAATAATACAAAATTAGAAAAACAAACACTGTTACTAACCGCAAAAATTAGATAAATTATGCAGGAGCACAATAATATTTAGGTGCTCAAAAAGGGCGGAGATGTGAGCATTTATGGAGGCGGAGTTAAGGTGCGTGGTTTGCCGCATCCCTGAGCTTGTCAACTCAAATATTCTTGATCATGCAAGTTGGTTTTGACCTACACAGAAAATCTAAGCCTCTCACAAAGTCATGCTATTTTTACTTGCGAGCGGTTGCGCTGCGGTCCTTCAGTAGAAAATGGATGATCCAAAATTTTTAAGTTGACAATAATAAAAAACTAAAAAATATGGTTCTAATGAAAAGAGTAACATATGAATAAAATATCAGACATGTACACTCAGACTCACACCTTTTACAATTCGCAGAATTAGTGATAGGGGAAAACGGGTCTTCTAATTTTTGGGAACTTTGCCGATCAAATTTGGATATTTCTACTAACACATTCCGAGATCTATAACAGTTTGTGCATCCCTCTGATCGTGCGAAAGTATAAATGGTGTGAGTTGGTGTCTTCGGAAATCAATAAACTCCAAGCACCGCCCATCTAGAGCACATTCACATACTTGTCTTTCTATACAATTTATCTCATTTATCCGTATTTAATTTTCTACAAATGTTTCTTTCGAAAAATACATTTGAATTTCAGCAAAAGGGATGGCATCTGAATTCAACAGTGACCTGTCGAAATTCGACAAGCTCAACCCACAGCAAATAAATTGGTAAGTCAGCTAATAGCAAAAATCGATAAATCATGCTGAAATCTAAGATAACAGTTGAAATAATTTCGAAAGCGATATTCCTAGTGCATCTTATTTGAGAAATGAAATTCTGCAAAAATCGATAAATACAGGAAGGAATATTGTTTCCCGCCTCGATTTTTTTTGGAAATAGAACAAATTGATAATTGTTCTTCTAGGGAAGTGCATCACTGCTTCGACTTTGAAAAGAATGATTTCACAATTGCCATTGAACATCTGTATGATTATAAATTGTCCAATTTATGGTCAATAAATGCTAATATAACATTGGAAATGTTGACCAACAAACGAATAATGATCGAAAAAAATATGAATTGCGATTTTAATCACCGTTCTACACTTGTCGACTTGGGAAGTTTTTGCACTTTTGCACACAGGGAGAACATTGGAAACGGAAACTTCAAGGATTATAGTAGTATCTATGTATATATTGAAGTACGTATTCAAGTCAACTCCTATGAAGGAATCCAAGATTCTTTTCGTCCCCGAAATGAGAGATTTGCAATACTATCGACTAATCTTAATAATGCATGCATGCTTGTTAAAGTGTTCACAATTGATTCACCTGTTGGCTCACACGATATATTTCTTCATTCAACTCCTGCATCGACCGTTACAATTCATGTCGAGGAAGACAAATTTAATGTTGACAGACATGTATGGAGTATTCTTATTTTTCTTTAAAACGATTTAATTATTTCAGGGATTATTGTCTATTTCTTCCACTTTTAGAAAAATGTTGACCGAAAATGACAGTGATGAAATTCATCTCGACAAAGAAGTGAAAGCTGAACATTTTTATTATTTTCTTCAATTGTTATATCACCGAAAACAAGCCATAACACGTATGTTCATTTTTAATCCAATTTGAAATTTTCCAAACATTTTTCGAGATTTTGTTGTGAAAAAATAATTATTTTATTTCAGATAAAAATGTAGAAGCCCTTCTGAATTTAGCAGTCACTTTCGACATTCAATTCTTGATTAACGATTGCGAGGATTTTCTGCTTTTTTCAAAAGAATATTCAGTTCATTATAAACTTTGGATCGCTGCAAAGTTCGAATTATCAAAACTTCAGGTAAATTTTCATGAGTAGTTTAAAGACAATGTACCACTTAATTTTAAAATTATTTTCTTAAAGGCTGTGCTGCTGGAAAATATATCGATTGATGATATCCAAAATTTGAACAAAGAATTTGATAGAGAAATTGGTAAAAGAAATATGGACGCTTTTCTGATGAAAATTTGCAACGAATATTTTGAACCAAATTCAAAAAAATGTTGCGACGATCTAAAATTAGATTTGTCAAATCACGCCCAGCCAACTCAAAATGCTGAAACTACGGTGCATAAGGTGAGCAAGGAGTCTTTATTTTAATATTGGAAGTTAAGATTCTGGTGTTTCTGTATTCTTACTTTGTTTTTAATTAAATATAATTTTCATTCATTTCTTTCAGGGAAGACAAACGAGAAAGCGAAGAAATTGTGTTGAAAATGTTGATGAAAATATGAACTGCCGGCGGCGCTGCTCATTCAACATTTTATGAAGATATTTTATCGGCTTCAGTCTTTTTGTGATCCATCATTTCACTTATAAAGCATGTTTGAATATATCGAATCTCTGTAAATCCTGATAAATATACTGAGACTTTGTTTCTCTATTGAACAACAATATGGACTTTTCGGGGTTTAAAAAGCTTTTAAATGTTAAATTACTTTCAGTTGAACATGCATTAAACCAAAGGGGGAATATAGGGTCAAATTACCATACCTCAAGATTCACACACATGATATCTTAATCTTAGACTCCAAAATATGAACAGATGGCCTGCTTATACTACAAACTACAAAATGTGGGACTGAAAATTCTGTTGATGGACTTCTTTAAATTATTTGGATTCTCCTTTATAAAACGTACATTTATTCACAGACAGTTCAAACAAAAAGCGAAAAGAAAAACATAAAATTATGTGAATAGAACGTATATACCCAAACAAAGCATAAACAGAAGAATCCTCTCCACAACACTGTCATAAAAACATCTTTTCAACTGATATGTTCTTAAAAGTATTATACTAATACTGATAACTAATTAAGACTAATTAAAAGATTAATTAATTAAGAAGCGAGTTAACAACCGCTCCAACATTCAAGTTCCTCAAATCCGCATAAGTTTGCCCGCATCCAACAAAAAGAATCGGTTGTCCTGTGATATAAGTCATCGAGACTGCAGCTCCCACCTCAAATTGTGCTTTTAATTGGAAAATTATCGGCAAAATTCAAATACCTTATCGTCAATTGTATCAAATTTCGTTAATACAATTCCATCAATAAGTCGTGGTTTTTGCCCAGGTGATGCATGATTCGCAAGAGCCTAAAATAGGACATCTTATTGTTTTAGATCACAAAATGCGGAACAAACCTCATTGAATTTCACCAATTGATCAACAGCTTCATTTCCAACTAATGCTTCTCCAACAAACAACACAAGATCTGGTTCATTGATTCGGATAAGCTGAAAAAATCCTTTTAAAAACTCTTTGCTTGATTATATATGAAAAATGAGAAAATATGAGTACTCTGAAGCAAATTAGGGATGTGAATTAAAAAAAAAACTAAAATGCTATGGTATTATTCGAGTTTTTAAAAGAAAAATTGAAAAATCACGTTTGCGCCAAGAATCTAAATTCATTTTAGAAAAATGGCCTAAAATTCCAAAATACTGAAAACTAGGCCGCATCATCACAATTTTCTTTTCATTTTTTTCGTCATAAATAATCAAAAAAATGCATTTTCGATCTCATAAAACCCATTTTGGCAAATTTCACCAACCTTGGCCAATTCTCTCATCAACGGCTCATTATCCTGCATTCTTCCAGCCGTATCAATCAAAACCACATCAATCGCCCTCTCCGAAGCAATCTTAATCGCCGACGCAGCTAATCCAGCAGCATCCTTTCCATATCCTTGCTCATACAATTGCACCGAATTCAGATGAAGTGCATTCAAATGTCGAGTATGTGTTCGAAGTTGCTCAACTGCTCCAGCACGGAACGTGTCGCCAGCAGCGATCAGCACTCGATGCTTATTCTCCGTCAGCCAGAATGTGATTTTCGCCAAGTTCGTACTTTTTCCAACTCCATTCACACCGCAAAACACAATAACATATGGTCTTCCTTCTCTTTTTGCTTCAATTACATCTCTCAGAATATCTACACGATGTTTCGGCGTGAGCAACTGTACCAGCGATTCTCTAACCGCTGTTTTGACCTCTTGAGCAACTCTTGAGAAATTATTAACCACTTTTCCTTCGAGTTTCGAAACAACTGATCGGCAAATTTTGTCAGCTGGTTCGGCGGCCACATTTTTCACTGGAAATTGTAGAAAATTTGATTTTCGGTGAATAAATAGCTTCACTCACTAATAAGATTATCCTTCATTTTATCAACAAGTGGTATAAGATCCTCTGATGTTAATTTTCGATCCCCTACTAATCCTTTGATCATTCCAAACCATCCTTTTGATGATTTTACAACTCTGAAAATTGTGAAAACCATTTTTTTGTTTTTTTTTAAAAGAACACTAGTTAATTATACTTTTTTCTGAAAAAACTTTTTAAAGTCATACATTTTCTCTAATTCAAACCTTTTCTATAATATTTCTCACATTTTAAAGCTAAAAATCTGAACTATTCGATTTTCAGCTTCAAACAGAGTTCAAAACCCATAGAATTCTGAAAAATTGGTGAAAATCGTCAACGCTTTGAAAATATTGATCCTTTGTTTCTATTTTCTACGAATTTCATAATATTAAAGTTCAAAATCTGAAAATTGAGACAGAGATCGTAAATTTTTGTGAAAATAAGTTCTGATACGAGGGTTTTTATAACACTTGGAATAACTCTCCGAAATCCAGAAAAAAGAAGACATTTCAGATTCGGTAATTCAGAAACAAATGCTTACTGTTCTGCGGTATCTTCTTCATCCTCTTCTTCATTATCCGATTCTTGCAACGATTTCAATTCCCCTTTCAATGTTCCAATTTGATCCTTCATACTTTCGACAAAACGATTCTCTTCTTCTTTGTTTCCATTTTCGCTGGTCTGAAAATTCGTTTCAATTCTAAAAATGTTATCAATCAATAAAATAAATACCTCGGCCGGGTTAGATCTATCTAACGAAGCAGCATCTGACGCTTTTCCACTCAAAGCCCAAACTCTCGCCTGTTTACCCTTTGGTTTCTTTGCTGGCTCCTCTTGCGGCGATTCCGGCTGCGATTTTCTACCTCCGCCCGCCTTTTTCGCGAAAAATTCCTCTCTTCGTCTTTTGACTTCTTCGTCTGGTGATCCAGGTGGTGATGAGGACGCATAACCGTCAGATGAAGCTCCTCCTGGAGATGATGGAACCTCTTTTCTAAATTGTTTTTATTTCTTGAGAAGAATAAGCAAATACTTACACTTCTTTGCCAATTTTCGATTTAGCTTCCTTCTTTTGCTGTCCAGGTCTGCTTACAATCAATGAATCAATAGTTTTCTGCGATTTTGCAGATTCTTGGAAAGTCTTCGGCTTCTTGACGACATTTTCACCGGCTCTTGCAGTTCTTGCCGATTGTGCGAGAACTCTGAAAATAATTTATTATTTCATACACTATTTCTAATAAAAATATTACTCTTGAAATGTTTCATCAAATGTGCCGAACAAATCATCGGGATTATTGTATAGAGCCTTAAAAATTAATTATTAAAACAAATTTCAAGCAAATTTCAAACTTACTGCTTTTTCTTTCAATTCTTCATGGAATTTCGAACGGAATGATTCAGTTACAAGACTTAGAAGCTTGTCAGCATAGGAAAGATTCACAATAGTTTGATAAACAACTAAATAAATTATATCTAATTCATTATCCAATTGAAATTTCATCGTATAGTTATTATCCTTGAATTGAAGTGTATTTCCTCGTTCCTAAAAGTTGTTTGTGTTTTTTTTTTCATAAAATAAGACAAAATACCTGCATTAAAACTTCCTTGATAAAATTATTTATAGTTTCTGTGAAATTGTGATCTCCTTCCTGAAAAAAATAATTGTTTATAAATAATAATCATTTTAGACGTTTTTCACAAACCTGATAATTCCATAGCACAATTCCGCCTTTGCTAAAAATCGAAAACAGCTCAATCATTGTTTTTTATTCGAAAAATTCGTCAAATCTTGTCTTTGACGGAATATTTGTCAACACGTGTAGTTCTGTCGTCAGCTATGATGTCGGGTGTGCAGGTGACGCAAAATTGCGGACATGGAAGAGGGTTTGCAAGACGGGAAAGTTCGGCATCTTTATTCTTAAATTAGGTCATTTTTAGAAGTTTATAATGCATTCATTAATAATGACCACGGTGGGGAAAAAGCTACATAAAGTTGTCCTGAAAACTTTTCGTGCCCTTCAGTTTCGCAAAAATTTTCATTTTATTTTTTTTAGCACAATTTTCTAAATTACAAATTTTAGGGTTAACTTTGGGCAATTTTTTAGGATAATGCGCAAGAAATAAGTAGGGTAACTGTGTATAAATGCAATAGAGCATAACGTCAAGAATATGTTCCACGAGTTTCAGCTTATTTGCATCATAGATTTTCGAGGAAAATTAGTTTGACTGAAAATTTATCGAAAATTCAGGAATAGTTGATTTTCTAAGGTTCAACGACACATTTCCCTGATGAAACTTATATAGAAATATGCTCTGAAGTCGGCTTAATCTAGTTTATTAATTTCAAGAAAAATCGTATCGACAGCCTTCACGAGGGATTTTTTTCGTTCAAAATTTTAAAAAAATTGATTTTATCAGTTCAGAGCTTTATTTCCCAAATAAGACTTATTCTACAAGATTCCTCGTCCTCCATTTCATATTCTACGAAAGTTTCATGAAAATCGTTTAGAAAGCCTTCGAGAAATTAAAAAAAAAGAAGAACACAAAAAATTTGTTGTCGTATTGTCAAGATAAAAATTCCTGGCCGCTCGTTTTGCGGAGTGTCGTTGGGAATTTACTCGCAACGCGACCGCTACGCGCAAGACCAACTGAGCAATTTGAATTTGAGCGCGTCGCGGTCGCGCTGCGAGTAAATTCCCAACGACACTCCGCAAAACGAGCGGCCAGAAATTATTATCTTGACAATAATGATAAAGAAATTATACGACACTACGCTAGAACGCTTAAAGAAAGTAGAGAGGACTAAGTAGTATGTAGGGTTTCTAGGTAAAACTTTGAAAAAAACAAAAATAGAAATAATACTCTAAATTTATGAAAACCAAAAAAAAATACTAGAAACCCCGATTTTTCGTGAGTCGCGGATTTTTATTCATTTCTTTCAGTGCATTAAATATTTTCAGATATTTCTTAGTCTTTATGAAAAAAATCCATTTCAAATCACGAAAATGGAGAAAAAAAAACAATTAAAACGGTTTTCGCCCTAATGGCCGAAGAAACGCCTTTTGGTTTCCTAGGCCGTTTGTTTTTTCTCGGCCACCTGATTTTTTTTGAAATTTTTTTCAGAAAATGTATAAATGAGTATTAAATAAAATAAATTTTCAAAAAATAAAATCAGGCGGCCGATATAAACGGCCTAGAAAACCAAAAAGCGTTTCTTCGGCCATTAGGGCGATAACCGGTTTTATGGTTGTTTTTTCGGATTTTTTTCGCCATTTTCGAGTTTTTCTTTGGAATTTTTTTTTCGCTTATTTATAAACAATCATACTTTCATCATTTTTCAACAATTCCTTAGGTCTCCTTTCATGACGAAAAGCTCTTAAAGACAGTGTAATATCAGAATATTTTCAGAAGATCCCTCCTTCCAATTTCCGCAATTAACAAAAACAAGAACTTGTATATTCAAAATAATCCAAGCTTAAATCCGTACCCTATATGTATACGCACCTGTTCAGGAAACGCGTCAACACACCATTCACTCCTTTTTTCTAATTATACAATACCAGCCGGAAGGGTACCAATAGAACCTCTCTCCAAACAAAAATAACATAGTAGATGAAGAGTCGCAGACCTTGTTCCTACCAAAATCATCAGCTTATTATGTTCTGCTTATTGTTTTTCGATTAATCAAACATTAATCCCTCATCTTGTAAATAAGGTCCCCTCCCTAAAAATTCAAATTTTTGTTTATCTCCACCATTTTCCCAAAAGTCACATTTTAACACCGGAATTGGCACAATGTTTGCCTGCCTGAGATGTGCTAATTTCCGTTGTTGGAGAATGAAAATGTGCCAATCCAATTTGTCGAGAAAAAGACAATAGATGAGATGACCTCCCAAACGGTTCTAATTTGAATCTCATCCATTTTTCTGCCAAATTAATTGAAATTTCTTGTTCATCACAGTTTCATAAATCAAGAATACTTTGCGTTCTCGATGCTTATCTACCATTTCAACGCAATTTTCGAGGTCAATTAAATTTTTCGAACACGTAATTTGAGATATTTATCGAAAGGTTTGATTTTTTGAAAATAAATAATTTATAGACATTTTTCTCCTTGGATGAATTCTTGCCACGTGGATAATAAATCGATCTGGAACAAAAAATTAAACACCCATTCCTTTTTGTCAATTAAAAAGCTTACGATTCCATTATTATTTACATAAAACTTCGACGGAAGCTTCCAACTACAGGTATTGATAGAAAGCGACTCGTTAGTTGAAATTTCACCTGGAAAAATAAAGTGTTTTTCTGAAAAATGACTTTTTATGCAATTCCTAAGCCACAATTTTGATTTCCAGGCCGGTTCATTTCAATAACTAGATCCCGGAAAAATAAAATTCTGAATTTTTCGAAATTCGGCGGGAATTCAACGAAAAATCCACTTTTCAAGTAAAAATGCTCGTGGATGAATTTTGGGCTTTTTGTCAGCGGTTTGTGTTTCTAGGCCAAATTTTCAGAAAAAATTTATTATTTTTCCCGTCTTTTTTTACTTTCCGTAAATTCAGAACTATTGTTTCGCGTCACTACGATGCTACGCGGTGACGAGTGTCATCACGGTGAGACAACGTGAACCGATTACTGCGTGAGAATTTCAATACGACAATTTATTTTAGTGCATAGAAAAAGTGGGCGTTTTGTGGGCGTGGCATTTTTGCAATTGTGCGGCCCACTTCAATTTTAAAGATCGTCGAGAACTTCTCGAGGTGATAAATAATCAATTTTTTGTTTTTCTTCAAATAAATCTTTATTTTCGTCATTTTTAATCAATTTTTTTTGTTAAAAAAATAAGACAGGTTAGGATTGAAAAAAATAGACTTTTATTCTCGATTCGGAGTTTTTTTTGCTAAAAAATTCTATTTTTTCAGTTTTCCCCTATTTTCGCTTGAATTTTCTTTTGGAAATCAATTTATTCCACAAATTTTAGTTAGGCGAAAATAAAGAATTGTTTGAAGAAAAACTAATATAAAAAATTTTCACCGGCGTCTATTTTTCTGTGCATTTTTTCGTGAGCGTGTGTATGCAATTTGTCGTCAACGTGCTCACACACACTGCAAGTCCGCAATGAGGTTTTCGGTTCAATTTCGCCCACCGTGGTCATTTTTAGCGTAATAATTATATTTAAACAGTTAAAATCTTTTTTTTTCGCATTTTTTAAAGAAAAACAATGAAAATTAAACAAAAAACATTAAATACGTCATAATGGTAGTTTTCTTTGCTTCTTTTTCCCATAAAATACATAGGTTTTCTTCAAAAATACTGCGAAATATTCCAATTTGTGTTGTAAAATAATTACGCTAAAAAACGACCCTTGTCACTGCGTAGCATCGTAGTGACGCGCAAAAGTGGTTCTGAATTTGCGGAAACGTGCTTTTTTTTGAGAATTTAGAGTGGCTGGAACAAAAAATACGTAAACAATTAGATAATTCAATTTATCTTTAGCAAAAATTTTCGAACAAATGTTTTTTCTGAATGTTTGAGTAAATATTCAACAAAACTGATTCAGAAAATCTCAAATTTCTGAAATCGAATAATTTATAAACCGAAAAATGTTCAAAAATTCAACACTTACCAGCCAAAACATATTCATTTCCGGGTTTCAGTCCGGTTTCACCACAAGATTTTGAATCCGCTGACGTCTCCAAGATCTTCGGGACCAGTTCACTTCTCACGTGTGCCTGGAATATATAAAAACTGAAAAATGTACAGAATTTCATACTCACCTTCAATATCTGTAAATGCTCCAGTTTATACACAACCGTTCGCTCATTTTGATCCAAATGTTTTGTCAAAATTTTCACATTTGAGACTGAAAATTAATGTTTGGAAGAAATTCAGTTTAAAAATGAGCTACAAATAATGTAACATGCTCAATTTTTTGAAAAGTTACAGGCTCATAAACGTCTCGAAACAATCTCTTAATTCAGGCGATCATAACTTTTTAGAAATTTTTGCAAAATTTCAAATTTTAAAACCATTTTAAAACTCACTCCAATCTGATTTACAATATCCATCGTTATCGGTCTCGAAGCGTGCACATTTACACGAATAACAAATTTCTATTAAAAATTGGAGAAAAACTAGTGATAATTTAGTGGATAACATCATTTTTGAGGCAAATACTGTGTGAAGGAATTTTAAACAAAAAAAGGATAGAGAGAGAGTTGAGAAAAATAACTGGTTTCATTTGTTTGAACAGAAAAAGTCATGAAATACATGAATTGTTCGTTAAAGTAAATAAATTGAAGTTTATTTCAGATATAGATTTTGGGGAGTTCTGTTCATTTTCAAAAAGATATTCATTGCTTGTGAAAAAGACGGGAGGTCCCGAGACATTGAAATTCTTAAAGACGAACTGTCAGATATTGTAATTTACGATATATTTTGTTAAAGGAGGACTTTACAGACCCAAGAAATTTACCTTAAAGCCAGTGGATCAGTTAATTTGACTCTAACTGTTCTTAGTTTCAAAAATTAGAGCGTTCTCTCATTAGTACAATGCGAAATTACACCGATAAATACATCCATCATAGCAGCCATCCAAAGTTGAAAAAAAGCAACATCATTTGAATGAGCGCCGGATCGTGCGACGCGGTCAACGCGGTCAGATCGTGTCTTGAATTTTGGATCTTGTTAACTGACCAACTGCCTTTAAATGAAGATGGAATTCTTCCTCATTCTTTATCCGTGTCTAAAATTTTCTTAAATCTAGTAGAAACTGAAAAAACCAACTTTCAAACAATGACCTAAAAAAAGTTGCCACCTGGTCCAACTTTTTTGCTATAAACTTTTTTCGTGTTATAATGACGAATATTTAATGAAAATAATTAAAAATTAGTTCTTTTTACTTTTTTTTTGAATTTTTCTTGATTCTGTGCATAACAACGCCCACGGACTAGTTTTTGCCACTTTTTCTAGGCCATTGTTTTGAAGCTCGTTTTCTCGGCTTCTACATGGCTTTAGAAAATTTTGAAAACAGATTTAGAATGCGTGTATTCTATATTTCATTCCAGTTGCATTCACTAGCTCAGGTCGGTAAAGTCCTCCTTTACTATTAAAAATCCTGGAATTTATGACGTTTTTTGTCCCAGAATCCCCACTCATCAGAAAACCTTTCAACCCATCTTCGTTTTCCCCCAATTTCAACAAACACCTGATCATGTGTCTTCAATCCATTTTGGCACCTCTTACCACGGAAATCCTGCCAATCCTGAGAATCCCTTCCCATCCCATCCATCTTCCAATAACCTCATCATTGTCCCCAACTTCCCGTAAGCATTTCAACTTATCTTCTTGTCCAAATATTCCAGTACAATGTGCCAAATTAGCACCCCCCCCCCCTCTCCCCAAATTGTGCGTATGAGAAAAATGAACAATAGAAAGAAAAATTCAAATCGGAAGTAAAAAAGTATCATCAACTTTTGCCCCATTTTCCCATCAATTTGCCATTTAACGAGTGAAGCATACAAGGTGGCGGTTTTCCGCCTTTGTGTAGTCATCAGAAAGGTTATGTCGGGAAAAAAATAAAGAAGGAGAGGGGTGATTTGAAATTGATGAATTCAAAAATTGTGTACTTTGTTCAAATTTGAAAATAATGTTTATTGAAAGTTAGTATAACTAGGATACCGTAACTTTTGACAAGATAGTTATAAATACTAATGAATCTAGAAACAACCTTCATTTTTTTTTAAATTTCACACTAAATCGTTTTCAAAATTTTCTAAAACCACCTAGAAGCCGAAAAAACACATTTCGAAGCAATGACCTAGAAAAAGTTGCCACTTGCGAAAACTAGTCCGCAGGATTAAAAAAAAACTAGTCCATTATTGTGTTAAGAATCCAAAAGAAATACAACAACTTAATTCAAAACGGGCCAACTTAAGTTGTTTCCATAAATATTCCTACAACCCAAAAAGCTTAAAAGAAAAAGTTCGGCCAACTTTTTCTAGGCCATTGTTTTGAGGCGCGTTTTCTCGACTTCTAGGTGGTTTTAGAAAATTTTAAAAACAGATTTGGAATGAGAATAAATTCTATTTTCATCTAAGGTGCATTTATTGGTTGCAAAAATTGAAAAAAAAATCCCTTTCTTAAATTTTTTCAAATATTAATACAAAATCTATTAGAAGTGAGTGAGTTCGATGCGGTTGATGTATATTTTGAATTCCGAAACATTATTTTGTTTAAATGGTATTTAGAAATGTAAAATTATTAATTGTGTTTTGTGCCAAGCATTGTACGAACCATACTAACTGGAACACTATCTTTAAAATCATTGAATTCTTGAAAATAACTTCTAAACCTCCTATGACATCGAAACTAGATGGTACAATACCTTCAACAATAAAGTTTAAAACAAAAGAAAATTGAATTAACATTTATTCACTAATTAATATCCAATTATCAAGATTGTTCTACTTTTCCTTTTAGCAACTTTCGGAATTCCTCGGTCGTTTTCAATTAATCCATCAACATTTTTAAGAGCAGCTTCCACATCGGATGGTAATGCGGGTTCTTCAGTTGAGACAATTGCAGAGACTGTTAATAAAAGACAGAAGACAATAAATGGTTGCATTCTTAATATAAATTCTGGAGATGAGTTTTCTATTTATGTCGAAAAGTTTCGTTTATTATGAAACAACAAAACATAATTTTTCATAACAAAATGCCGAAATTAATGTATCAGAAGAAAACATCTTTGAATCATAACTAAGACTCACTTTTATAATGCTATTTTCGTGTATTGTCAAAATTTTTCAAAAAAAAAATTTATCCATCCATTTTGCTGAATTCTTTGCACTTTTATGTTGCAATAGTGGGTTCATATAGTCAAAAAGAGTTGATTCAATTAAATGAGAAATCGTGGATAGTTAAGAAAACCTTTACCTGGGACGCTACCTTTAATTTCATTGAATTCTTGACAGGAAATCTAGTGTCCGACTAGATTTTAACAAAAATGAGCCCAAACTGGCTAAAAGAGCTTCACTGCTTTCCAAAATCAAAACTGGAACATATGGCCTAGAAACACAAGTGGTGGAGAACTAGTCCCTATGCATTTTCTAGTCCTCGGCCATATATCTCAACAATGTTATCTGTCAAACAAAAAATTTAAAATTAACCTTTATTCACTAATTAAAATCCAATTATCAAGATTGTTCTACTTTTCTTTTTAGCAACTTTTGGCATCAGTCCTCGCTTGCTTTCAATTAGCCCATCAACGTTTTTAAGAGCAGCTTCCAGACCGGATTGTAATGCGGGTTCTTCCGTTGTGACAATTGCGGAGACCGTTAATAAAAGACAGAAGACAATAAATGGTTGCATTTTGAAAATAAATTCTGGAGATGAGTTTTCTATTTATTCATCCCACAATTCTCATGATTAACTGCATTTCTAACTTTTCCAAAAATTTGAAAAATTAATTGTGGATACTTCTAGAAAAAATTGATTTTTTATCATAAAGTCTAAAGAAATATTGAAAAAGCTATTTTAAAAAATTCACATGAATAATGGTTTTATGAGATTTCAATGTAATATTTTTTAAATTTTGAAAAAAAATTTCCAAAAATCGCATTTTTTGAAAATTTTTTCAAACTTTCAAATATATTTGGATGCTTTTCCACGCCCTATAAACCACAAACATCATTATTTTTTATGATATTTGAAAATTTCAAACTTAAATAAATAGTACCATTATTTTTTCAAAAATTACCGTAACCTTCTTCCATTTTTTTCAAATTTCTTCAACCAATGTTTATGTAACCTTCTCATTTCGTTTCACATGCTTGTCAAACATATGTTACTCCGAAAAACAAAAATGTTACAAAACACTTTTTCATACCCCCTCCCCTCTCTCCAATTTTTTTGAAAAAAAAAACTAAGAAGAATCTGAGGACCCCATTATCAAAATTCTCTTCTGCTAACCACTTAAGCACATGGCGATGGACCTCACACACATATGTACATTTCGATGCACTTTCAATTGTTCCTATCCATTTATGCTCCACGTGTTTTTTAAATGAAAATGGTACTTACTTGACCCCTTCTTAATTTGCATTTTGATCGAAAATCAAGGCGTTATTTATGGCGTACTGTAGATTCTAATCAGCTGATTTTTGCGTCAAAGTTTCGAAAATGTTCGTTTAGAATGGGTTTAGATATGCGCCACAATTAGGGTAATTTGGAAAATCTAAAGAAAACATGAAGTTGTTAGTCAAATATTTGAAATCGCACTCTACCTTTAAAGACAGGGTGCCAGTTAAAAATTTCGCCGCTGCGGCGATAAGATTTTAAATTACCGCGTGTTTTGAATTTTCATGTGCGCTCCAATGAACAGCAGTCATGTGTGTGCGCGGTAATTTGAATTTTTGAATTTTTTGTGTGTTTTTTTCAAATTTCTTTCGTTTTTGTCCGATTTTCAGGGTTTTTTTTTGCTGAAAGTCATTAATTATTTTTAATAAGTGTCAAATTAATTTTTCTTACAGGAACTAACCGGGATTCCTCATAAAATGCGGGAAAAACGTTGATTTTCCCAATTTTCATCCAAAAATGAAAATTTCGTTATAATTTTGAAAGCAGATTAAATATACGTACGTTTCGCAAAGAAATTATTATTTCACAGGTATTGTAGTTTATTTTTTTTTGAAACAAATGAAACATTTACAGATTTCATGGACACAATTCATCAGCGACCCAAAAAATCAGTTTTCCGAAAAATTGATCAGTTTGACATATCATTTTAGATTTCTAAAAATGTCATTATCGTTTTTTAACAATTTTTGTTTGTTTTTGAGTTTTTTGAATTTTTTTGAATTTTTCTTATTTTTCGGGTATTTCAATAAAATTTGCCTCAAAATTGTTTGAAACTGATCGCACCATACTTTACTTATGTTATTCTACTGAAAAGAAACATTTTCCACTAAAAAAATAAAAAAAATAACAGTTTTGAAAAAAATGTAAAAAATTCAAATTGTTGTGCTTCCCGCCAAAAAGCGTACGTGAGCGTACGGCGGGAATTTGAAAATAATTTTTTTCATCTTCCGGACGGAACTACAAAATTGTTTTTTTTCGTCGGGATTTCGCATGGAATATACTAGAATGTCGGTAGAAAGATGAATTTTTCACAATTAAATCCATATAGGGTAAAAATAACTGGCACCCTGTCTTTAAGCTTTTGTTTCTAATACGTTTTGTGTCGAATTATTAACTGAAAAATATGGTTATTGTTCAAAAAACTTTCCCGACACGCGTTGCAACCGCAACGCAATTGACAACATTGAGAAAATAAGGAAAATCATGAAACCATAAGGCCAAGGCGTTTTCTAAATTCTAAGGCCAGTTACCTTGGGGAGTCTTCCAGTATGGTCAAGTGCGTTGCGGTTTGCGAAGCGTACTCCAATTTTCAAAAAATTTAAGAATAATAATAAAATATAATTGAATGTTTTTTTTATATTTAAATAAATAATTATGAATCAGCTTGTCTTTAAAGGTAGAGTGCCAGTTTATAGCTTTTCAAATTCTTTAAAATTTTGATTTGAAAATAGAAAAATTTTCAAAAAACAATAAATTAACAAATATTTCGCGCTCATCATCAAGGATTGGATTACGTAGTATCTTCGAATGGTCTTCCCGCCTTGTAATCATTTAGAAGAAACATGTATCGCACATGCTTATGAAAAAAAAAATAATAATTGCGTAATTTACCGACAAATAAGTGATCAATGTTTGTCTTCTTCTTGTTACAATTACATTTCCTTATGATCCTCTAAGAAAACACGACTCATTTTAAATGAGCCATAAATAACAAAAAGTCGGAAAGTTTCGTAAGATCCCCCATGAGATGAGATGCCAAATGAAACTTGTGTCGGAAGTTGTAATCGGGCATCCGATTAGTGGAACAAGATGCACCACAATTTCTCCGCCGCTAGTTTCCAACAAACTCGTTCATCATTTCGCACGCCTATCTTCATTTTTTTCCTCTTCTTCGTAGCTGCTTCGAACTCCAAAAATGGCCAACCCAAGACGAAATGTGATTGATGATGTATCATTATTTGAGGGAGGTGTTGAGTTTTGTTCGGTGCCAGTTTGTACCAATTTTTATATAAATTCGCAAAATTTAATTTTTTTTCGTGGGAAATTTAATGCAAAAATTATTTTAAATGTTTATTTTTCATTATTTTCATTGTTCATGTTCTCAATTTTAATTAGGAAATGCTTTTTTCCACAAAAATCAAAGAATTTCTAAAAAAAAAATAAACTACCGTAATTCAAAGGAACGCACCACTTTGAATTATTCGCTGTGAGACCCTCATATTCTTTGAGGTGTGCGCCTTTAACGTTTACAGTATGTGAGCTTGTAAAATTCCCTAATTTTCAATGCATATTTTTGCCAATAAAATCCGTAAATAAATATTATCAAGATGGTAAAAACCAAGAAAACGTGTTGCATAATTACCATTTTGGTATTTAAAGTGTGTGTGTCCACCTCACTTGCTAATAGTTTCGGCATACCAGTGCTTTTCTTAATTGGTGTCACCTCCACACCATCCAAGATATTTTGATCTAGCCGACATTCAAATTCAACTTAATTGCTACCTTTTGCGTGACAACACTTTATTTTTATATTGTCAAGTTGGAAATGCCAACTGTTTCCTTTTTTTTCTTATAAACTTATTTTCTTTCGGAAAAAAAATAGTTTTCATTGTTCATTCCTTTTCCGGTAAGATATTATCCACATCTCGATTACATGTCGCCTTTTGTAAGTTTCGACCGAAAGGGGGAAATCGTTTGAAGATGAAAGAAGTTCTCGCGACCGGATTACGGGAGGAAATAGTGTGGTGGTCGAAGAGATGTTGACAGAATAATTAAAGGATTTACTGATATTCACACTATTGTACTTTTGAGAGCAGCTCTATTATTTTGATCGTTCGGTATTATGGTGAATAATCAAGTGGAAAAATTGAGTTTGAACGGATTGGTTTGAAGAGGTTCAATGAGTTTTTAAAAACTTGCTCATTAAAGGAGGAACATACGGATATGTTTCTTAATCGATCTGAAATTCAATTTTATATACCTAGTGTAAAAAATTTGAAAAAAAATCTAGAACGAAAATAAGGGCACCGGAATCGAACTTTGGTCTGAAAAACTTAAAGTTTCCACTAAAGTTCGAGGCCTTTATTTCACGGTTTGTAAAAGTGAACGACTCTCTACAGAAATCTGTCGTTGCGGACTTTCTTGCGGCAGCCTTTGTGGAGGCGGGGTTTTGACGCAAACAGTGCACAGTCTTGGGTCCGCCCCCTGTATTATTTTTCAGTTTTTATTAATTTATTTTTGTTTTTGATAGAAAAAACATTTTTCGAGCATTTTTTTCGTCTGAATTTGAACAAATACATTTTTTAGAATGTTTAAGTTTTATTTAAAATCGATTTCACGCGAATTATCGTATTTTTATTGCTGTTTTCATCAGTTTTTATTATTTTTTAGAAAAACAATTCATTTCCAGAATACATATCGAGACGAATCATCAACATCACTGGAATTTTATCATAATATGCTTCCACAATTGTTACGGATATTTTTTGATAAGGTAAACAAACATAAAAAGCCGAATTCAATTATTATCTTCAGATATTTGGTTCAGGAAGAAACGTCGGCAGTTTTTCGATGATTTCTCCTGCAGTTCTTCATTTTTCGCATCCGCAACAGCTAGCTCTTCTTGTATTCTACAAGATTTATAGGTAAAATTTATTAAATCGCGAATATTTCTGTATTCTTGCCAAAATTTTTCAGAAAATCGATTAATGACACAATGACGACGGATTCTAGCTGGTTTCGAATTGAAGATGCGATTAAAAGATAATTAGCTTTTAAAAGTGGAAATTTCAAGCACATGTTGTTATTTGGTGAATTTTTATCAATATTGTTCCATTCCAAAAATTATATCGTAGGTTATTTCTGTTCTTTCAGGATAGCTCTACCATCGAACAATAACGAAAATTATCGACTAACTGGTTTTTTTTATATCGCCAACGTTCACGATGAAAAGAAAAACACGAATCGGAAAAGTAAGGTTTCATATTAAATATTATTATTGTGAATAATATAAAGTTTTTTTAATGCTCATACTCTATTCCAGGTAAGAGAATATAATAAAAGTATTATTCAGTTAAAAACAATTATTTATTGAATTATGTACAAAAATATATACTTGTTCCTTACTTTATTGGTTATTTGTAGTCCTCGGAAGGTTCTGCGCTACTCTCGTGTAATTCTAGGAATGGGCTATCCTGAAAGAACAGAACTAACCTACGATATAATTTGTGGAATGGAACAATATTGTTAAAAATTCACCGAATAAAAATATTGACTTGCTCTTCAATTCGAAACCAGCTAGAATCCGTCGTCATTGTGTTATTAATCGATTTTCTGAAAAATTTTGGCAAGAATACAGAAATATTCGCGATTTAATAAATTTTACCTATAAATCTTGTAGAATACAAGAAGATCTAGCTGTTGCGGATGCGAAAAATGAAGAACTGCAGGAGAAATCATCGAAAAACTGTCGACGTTTCTTCCTGAACAAAATCCCAGTGATGTTGATGATTCGTCTCGATTTGTATTCTGGAAATGAATTGTTTTTCAAAAAAATAATAAAAACTGATGAAAACAGCAATAAAAATACGATAATTCGCGTGAAATCGATTTTAAATAAAACTTAAACATTCTAAAAAATGTATTTGTTCAAATTCAGACGAAAAAAATGCTCGAAAGATGTTTTTTCTATCAAAAACAAAAATAAATTAATAAAAACTGAAAAATAATACAGGGGGCGGACCCAAGACTGTGCACTGTTTGCGTCAAAACCCCGCCTCCACAAAGGCTGCCGCAAGAAAGTCCGCAACCATGGTGTACGTTCACTTTTACACACCGTGTATTTTTGCATTTCTACCTTTTTTCAAATATTTATTGAATTTCAGATCGATTAAACAACATTCACAAACTGCGTATAGTCATCCCTTAAGTCAATTACAGTGACAATTACACCGTTAAGACAAAAAAATCAAGTATTTTTGTTGAAGAACTGATAAAATTAGAATTCTGCCATCGATTGCTACTAGAGCTAAATAGAATACCCTCTTCATAATTTAATTATTTTTCCTACTGTAGTTTCAAAGAGGTCTACTGTATTAGGATTTCTGGTTCAATTTTTTAAAGCTAAAAATACAATATTACTCTAGGTTTTCACATTCAAAGAAAAAGTTTAACAAAATTTTCGGTGTTCCAGATTTTTCCTCATTTTTAGTACATAAAATTCAATTTCAAATAGATATAATAGCACTTGAAACTTGCGAAAAAATTCGGCTAAAGATATTTTGCCATAAATTTAGTTTAAAAAAAGTGAATTTATTGAAATTTGAATACTTTCGCCAAGTAGGAGCTTGTCTTTAGCAAATTAGGGTTACGATAGTATAAAGTATTATTCTACCGTATCCTTGATTGATTGATTTATTCACCGGAATATAAAAGAAGGAAATGTAATAAAGTAAAGTAAAACCTTGTCGGTAACAGTCCCCAACTCTATCAAAAAAATTGTTTGTCCAACTGCATATGGTGCTGAAATGAAGCTTGCGTAATCATGTACACCATGAAATTAATGGCATCCAATGAGCATCATATCATATTTACCATTTGATTGCATTATATATATATAGAGTGAGTTGCCCAGAAAAGGAATGAGCGGTAATTGCAAGTGTTCCGAATCCAAACAAGCATCTCTCTCTCCACTCTTGCGTCACTTGGCGGACTCTTTTTGGAGCTTATTTTTTCAAAAAAAAAAATAGGCATGGATGAGTTTGTCAAGTTGGCAGATGGGTAGAGTTGACCAGAAGGGTAAATAACAGATTGTTGTAAAAAAATAATAATTTTAAACTTTTAAAAATAAGATGACACATTAGAGACCAAACTCCGTACATCCAAATATTGAAAATGGCCGGCCGGAAACAGCCGTCACAATTTGTAAGTGAAATTTTTTAGAGGACCTTCTCTAGGGTTTTGGGTGGATTCTAACATATAATGTAACGAAAAGTTACTAAGAAATTTCTAAAAATCCTAAAAATAGTATTTCTATATTTCTAAAAACAGTTCTTCCTATTTTTCATCAAAAAACAACACATTTGACGACAAATTGCACACTATATTTAAAATTTGCGTATTTTTTCTGATAATAGGTACATTTTCTTGTTTTCAGGCTCATTTTGAAGCTTAAAACTTGCCTTTTAAAAATAGTGAATTGTTGAATTGAAAAAACCACAAAAAATTTGAATATAGAATTTTCCAAAAATAAATTTTTTTTTTTCACTGTTTAACCTGTTTTCATGATTCCAGAAGGCTCTTTTCATTCCTTTGGTATTACAAAATGTGCCAAATTATAAATTCACCTTTAAAAAGTTATTTTAGCAAACAAAAAATGGTCTAAACCATCCGGGAAAGGTTGATTTGCAATAGAGCGAACTTGCAACACCGGTTTTGAAAGTTTGAATTTTCCCACCTAATAATTCTTATTTTTTTTTCAAATTTCCCGATCTCTCTTCTGCACAAACATGTCACCTCAAATTTCGACATTGCAAATCGTATTTGATGAGATAATTTTGAAAGTTAGAGGGGAAATTGCCCCCTTCTTTTCGAAAAGGCGGTATCTAAGAAGAGGATACATATTTTTGAATTATTACCGTGCACTTTTTGGAAAATCGTGGGTGGCGAAATATGAAAATATGAAACAACTGTTATTCCTACAACTTTTTGTCTAAAGTGCTCAATTTCAATTATTTCATAATCTTCCGAATGAAGTGCAATTTTCAAAAATCACCACTTCTCACCTACATTTTCCAAAAATTTTTGATCAAGATAAATTTCCTCTCGTCTAGTGAAGTATTCGGATCATAAATAAAACAAATCATGGGAATTGGTACACCTCGTCTTTACCTTACCACCATGAGGACCCATTTTGATTTTTATCTACTTTGTCAACGTTTTTCTACGGCCATTTTTGTCTTGAGACATTTAGCCAAGGTCGGCTCACGTTTTTCGTTCGTTTTTCTCGGTAATTGGTGTATTTTTTAAAATAAAATTTATATTTTGTTCTTCTGAAAATTGTAAGTACCTATTAATTAAATTACTTCAATTATAATGACAGTACCGTACTTGTAGGTGTCCAAATATATGTAGTACTCAAATTCCAGTGAGCAAAATAAGTACCATTGGAATTCAGCCGTTCCTAATTTTCAAAGGGTCTCCACAACAGCGATATGTGCCAAATTTCAAGCGTTCCCGCTAAATTAACGCTTTTGAGTTTTTTTTCTGACCGAATTTACGGCCAAAAATATGAAAAAATCCCTTGAAAACACGAAATTAAAGGTTTTCTCAACTACTCCTAATTTCCTAGAAAATCGACGCTTGTTGAGCATCCCAACTCAACTTTAAAACAAAAAAATTTGAAAAAACTGCTCAAGGTACAACAAAATGTGCAAAAACATCGAAAAAACGTCAGAAAATAGGAAAATAATGAAATTTGAATTTTTGCATAAGTTTTTACGTTCGAAGGACTAACTTCCCGAAGTTAGTCCTCCCCGAAAAATTACCGTTCATTTTTTTTGCATTTTTTTGTTGGGATATGGCCTTATTTGTGTTTTTAGGTCATTTTTGTACTTAAAGGAGGGCTTTACGGAGATTAAAAATGTACCTTAAATGAAAATAGAATTCGTACTAATTCCAAATCTATTCTTAAAATTTTCTAAAACCGTCTAGAAGCCGAGAAAATGAGCTTCAAAACAATGGCCTAGAAAAAGTGGCCACCTGGCCGAACTTTTTCCAATTGTTATGCAGAATGCTTATATTAGTCGTTTTTTAAGTTTTTTTAAATGTTTTTTTTTTAGATTTTTCGTACCTGCGGACTAGTTTTCGCCGGTGGCCTCTTTTTCTAGGCCATTGTTTTGAGGCGCGTTTTCTCGGCTTCCAGGTGGTTTTAGAACATTTTAAAAACAGATTTGGAATGAGAATGAAGTCTATTTTAATTTAAGGCACATTTATTATCTCCGTAAAGCCCTCCGTTAAGAAAACCGCGGGCTTATAAGTACCTTTAAAAACCCATCCTCCAGGAATTTAATGGCCTTGAAATCCGTTGTGTTTTTAGACTACATCCCCAATTTCGTTTTTTCCGTAGAATTTTTTATATGTTCCTCAATACAGTTTTTATAAAACGGCTCTATTTCTCAAGTTCGTTTACCTCTTATAATCTCTCAATCCTAGGTTAATAATTGTTTATGTCCCAAAAGATATCCTCTTGATATCAATGTAACCAAATCCATCATGGCAATTATTTAAAGTGGTCCTCATGTCCAGAATATATCCAAACAATTTGTCATCCGATCTCCAAAAAAATAAACTTTCCCTCCACCAACTATTTCATCTCTACGCCTCCTCTTTTTCAACCAAACCGTATATCGTACCGTAAAAGTTGCCACCTGTCCCTCCGCAGCCAGCCAAGGGAGCAGATGGTCTGAAACTTTGGGGAAATTGTAAACTTCGCCGATTTTTCTTTTGTTATATAATTGCCGCGCAACTGATAACATTCACACACACACACACAGAAAGGACACATGTGGTGTGCGGGCTTGTTTTTTATTTGAATTGCAATTATTGGTTTGTTAGAGATTTATTTAGATTATAATCTTTATTACCGGAAATTGAGACGGGAATTTTTATTGAAGTTATAACGCGCAAAAATCTTAAATTTTACAGTTTTAAAAAAACAAATGTGAAGATAACCTAGATTTCAAAATGAAGTGACACCCTGTCTTTAATTTGATCAGGTTCTGTAAACACCACTCTAAGAGCTTAAAACTGTTACTGAGATAAAAAAAAATAACCCTCATACTCTTCCAATTCTGTTTATAAAATTTTCTAAAATCACATAAAAGCCGAGAAAACACGATTAAATACAATGGCCTAGAAAATGTTGCAAAAACTAGTCCACTGGTATTATTACATGAAGAATCAAGAAAAATTCAACATTTAGAGTTAGAAAGCATTTTCAATTAATGTTCATAAAATCACATTTTGCAAGTCTAGGCCAGGTGAGCAACTTTTTCTAGGCCATTGTTTTGAAGCTCGTTTTCTCGGTTTCTAAGTGTTTCTCGAAAACAGGGTGACACTTATTTTCAATTTTTGCAAAAGCACTGGAAATTTCCCGCTTTTTCTAGCCATTGGAATCTTAGGAAAAAAATATGAAATTATTATTTTTTCAATGGGGTTGAATTTGAAAGGGGTTGAACTTCTAGACAAAAACCATTATGATATTTCAAACATTTCCATCATCATTTAATTGTTTTTTCATATAATTCGAGTTCTTTAAAATGTTAAAGACATGGTGCCACTTATTTGTTGAAACCTATTTTACACTTTAATTTTAAAAAATCCTTTAATTTTGAACGCTCGCATTTTTTCTCAAAAATTTTATATTTTAAAAGCTAATTTTCATTTTTATTGATTCATCCTCCTCTTCGTTTGCTATTTCTCGATTTCTTTTTAAAAAAATCTCTTAAACTCCCAATTTCCAGTCAAAACTCCAATCATCACCTTGCCAACACCATCTCCCCCCACCACCATTCCACACCATCGTCACCTTGTCGTCCGTCACCCCCCTCCTCAATCGTCCGCCCTCAAGCTCCGCCCACTTTCCCTTATTTTTTTCCTTCGTTGGGTGAACATATACCCGCCCCCGTTTAGAAGCAGTCATACAACCAGTTTATACTCGAATCAGTCATCTATACATATATTGAAAAATGAGCTCTGTTGCCGTCGTGTTGAACGGCCCGAAAATTAAGAATGGTCGCAAGGTTTTTGAGAGTTTTGTTGAGCAGAATAAGATGAGCTTTTGGAATAGGTATGTTTATTTTTTATTCTTTTTTAAAAATATTTATTGTAATTATTTGTAGAGAACTTGTCGCCACCACCGAATCCCTAGAATACAATGGATTCATGCGCCCGGCTACCGTTTTCATTTCTGGTGATGCAGAAAAACTCCAAGTTTTGAAGGATGCATGGGCACGTCGTATTCTGAAGCCAGCGTCAGGTTATACAATCACTTCTCTAGGTTGGTTCTTTTTTATTCATCTATTGTTTCCCATTGTCTTTATTTTTCTATACATTTTTTTGGTGTTGTTCCTGTTAACATATGACTAACTACCGTAAAGAATCCTCCTCCCGTTTATTTCATTTTTTGGTGACAACTTAGAAGCTGTCAACAACCCACCAATGCTATGCATACTAAATGAGCAATTTGAATTTATGCGATTTGCTCCACCACTAGTATTTACCAATGAGTCAGGATAGAGTAGTATAATACTACTGCTTCTAAGAAAACCAAACCTTTTTTGAGAACAATAGGAAAAGAGAAGGCTACTGCCGACAGATTAGTATAGTACTCTTTTGTACTCCTTTTTTAGTTAAGTGATTTTTCAAAGGTATATTTCGGCCGCTAGCAAGTTTTCGAATAGGTGTGAAAGGGGCACAAAGGTCCCGACACCGTTGTCTACAAAGGTTGTCCATTTAGGAATTAGCTGAATGGAACGGGTTAGGAAAACGTGGACAAAATATGCTTTTTTAGCGTTCCCATGGGTATCGAAATATAAAAGAAAGTGTGCAAAATGCAACCACTGCGTCACGCGGGACCTTATTTTGTAGGAGCATTAAAATTTGATAAGCGCAACGAATAATTGACAAAAATGCAGTATTTATAACATACCGTACTCATTAAAGGGACATATCAATTCGTAAGAAGTCGATAAAATTAATATTTCTACTGAAAATCTGAAAGTGCCGGAAAAAAACGAATTTCTAAGCTTTTTCTTTACATTTTTTATTATTTTCGCGATTCTCTTGAATTTTATACACATTTTCATTGAAAAAAATGCTCTAAAACCTCTGTTCTAAAGTACTTTTTGGAAATTACCGTAATCATTAAAGGGACATGACAATTCTAAGAATGCTTGTGAAGAATTTTAATGGACCTATTCAGTTTGAAAAAAAAATACAAAAAATGTCGAGAAATTCAATGCAGAAATTGCAGAGAAATGTCGAGAAATGCAGTGAAATTTCAATTTCTCTGCATTTTTTGAACTGGTTTTCTTCAAGACCCAAACGATTTAATCTGTGTCCCTTTAAACAATTTTATGAAAAATGGTTGTTTTTGTGCCTATGGTTGTGGAAATTTTACCAAAAAATTAGTAGTGAGTCCCAATGGCCCTTAGAGGCCCAACATATCTGATTTAGACCGAAAAAGACTGTCTCGGTCGAAAAAAATGGCATGCCGAGAAATGCAGAGAAATTGCAATTTCTCTGCATTTCTCGGCATTTCTCTGCAATTTCTGCATTGAATTTCTCGACATTTTTTGTATTTTTTTTTCAAACTGAATAGGTCCATAAGATTACGATTGAAAAATTGAAAATTTATGAATAAAAATGGAAAAAATAGAGAAAATTGGCGGAATAAACACAATATTTTAAAGGCAATATCAGCATCCTCGAAATTTGAAATATTATGGCTTCCTTATTTGAAAATAAGGTTATGGGACTAATTTTTAAAAAATCAAAAGGTAAAATAATGGAAAAAAAGGTACAATAACTTTTTTCCAGTATTTTACTTTTTTCCAACTCTCAAGCCGTTAATTTTACTTATTTTCGTTGTACAAAGTCTGAAAACCCCCTTCAAATTAAAAATTCGATATTCCGAATCTTTATACGCATTCTGATTAATTATGCGGTAACTTCTGGTCATTAATCCCATATATTTACAACCGAATCGTAAACTAATTGCAACAGAAGGTTTATGGTTTTTTCTCCCTTCTTCTGCACAATAAGTGTTTGCGGCTAATTATCGCGCAGAAGTTAGTATACACCTGCTGCAACAACCTTCGACTCATATTACAACTAGCATAAAAGTCACATAATTAATTTCTTTTTAGGCGATATCGGAGCCATTCAACAAATCGAACAGATGCATTTTGTACCACTTGGAGACGTGATTTGTGACGCTATTGCTCAATTAAACCGTGCCGGACATCCAGCAACAGATCATGCAGTCTTGAAATACGTCGCGAGACATTGTGCCCACGTTGCTCCACCAGGAATCGAGATGGTGCGTCAAACAATCACTTCATTGCTCGCCAGTGGGTTCATCTATAAAATGGGAGAGCATTTCTTCGTCTCCGTCCCGACAAACTCTCCACCACGTCAGAAAGCAACCGTTGAATGCCAGACTGGCGCTTCAATGATGGTTTCCACTCCACAAGCTGAATCCAAAGAATGCAAAAGACGAGGACTCTTTTCAAGACTCTTCTCCAAACGCCCAACTTCCCCAGTCCCACCAATGCCCCAACCAGTCCCACCACATTATTTGCCTGTTGTTGCACCACCTCCACCAATTCCAGCACCAATGCTTCCAGCCACCCTTCCACCAAAGAATAAGTAAGTTTCACTATTTTTCTGAATATTTTTTCAACTTAAAGACAAGGTGTCAAAACATGGTGTTAATTGTTTTTACGGGCAGGTGTAAGAAAGAATAGTGATCGCTTTCATCGGCCTATGGGACACCATTGTTTGATCAGTAACATTTTGACACCTGATTCATAACAAAACGATCAAAAACTTTCGATTTTTTGCCACCTTTTCGAGAATATTTAGTGTCTCATTGTTCAAAAATCCATTTTTTTTCTACCTCTTTTTTTCGAACCAAGCGTATAACGCTCCTTGTTGCGCCATTTACCGGCAACTAGGAAGATAATTACAGACATATAATATGGTGGAACATATGATGCGAGATCTCAAAATATGATGAGCATAAATAGCAATTATAAATAAATGTATTTCTTTTTTGCAGGTTCCCTACTTATCACGCAGAATTGAGAAATGAGTGTAGAATTGGGAATAATGAGCAACATGTTCAAACTTATCATAAGAAGACAGCAGCTCCAGCTAACAACAGAAGAACCAGAAGAAAGGAACCAAGATTGTTGAGCTCGTCGTCAGAATGCTTGAATTATGGGCCGATTGATCCGCCAGAGTTGTTGCCGGGAAGTGTTGAAGTTATTGATGATATCGGTCTTGGACATACTAATAGAAGACAGAAGAGGAGAGCTAGAAGAGAGGCGAGGGAAATGAAGCAGAAGTTTGTGAGAACTTCGACGCCGATTGAGTCGGATTCTGCTTATTCGCCATCACCGGTTACCGACTCGAATGAGGAATTGGGATGTCATAGTGATCCAGAGGTAATATTTTATACGTTTAGGTACAAAAACCATTAAAAATCGGTTTAGTTGCCGGAAAAAATATTTTTTTCAAAAAACTTGTGCATTTTTGCGTCAATTCTAATGCATTTTAATTTTTCGCCGTTTTTTACTTTTTCCACCAGACCAATTTCAAAAAATACACTACGACGTTTCAGATAAATGAATTACCTAATTTTCAATGCAAAAATCATAAAAATTGGTTTAGTGGAAGTCGAGAAAATAATTTTTGAAAAAACAACGTGTGCATTTTTGCGTCATTTTTAATGTAATTTAATTTGCGGCCATTTTTTCGCTACCCAGCCTCGAATTATAGTAAAATTAATTATAGAACATAGTTTAGCAAGTAATTCTCTATTTTTAAATGCAAAAATTATAAAAATCGGTTCAGTAGAAGCCGAGAAAATAATTTTTTAAAAATAAGGTGTCAATTTTGCGCCAAAGACGAAATTTTGCACATTTTTTCGAAAAAACATACTTCTTCCACAAAATTGTTACTAATTCTGAAATTAAAACCTAAAAACAATCCAAAATTTTCCAGATCAATCACACTTACATCAACCTGGTCAAGCTCGAACTCAACAACGATTCAACGCAATTCGAGGATCTCACCTGCGCCGCCGAAGAAAAACGTCAACCTCGAAACACATCTCCTCCAGTCCGCGGGCTTCTCATTTCGAACCTTTAGACACCTAATGGTTTCCCAATAGACTCTCTCTAGTGTTATTCATTGTTGTTGTTATTAGTTTATAATGCTGGTCTGGTCCAAATATCCCCGTTGCTCTTCATTTTCCAAAAAGTTCTTTCCTTCCTTCCCTTCTTCGTTGTTTTTTTTTTCGTCTCCTCTGTCCATTCCTTTCTCTTGTTATCTAACCCCTCTACAAAACGTACACTATTTTAATTGTTTCAAAAAAAGAGAAATGGTGTACATTTTGTTCGCAATTGTGCATTACTGGTCATTTTTTCTTGATTTGTTTTCTTTTTTAATTTAAATAATGAGAAATAAAATATTTTTCGCAATTAGTTGTATTCAAAATTTGTCATTTTATGAGAAACGTGTTTCATTTCAAATTGTTGTTATTCCATTCACTCCACTTTCGTTTTTATTTAACACGCAACACAAAACGGAAATGTTGCTCGATTCTGGACAGGTGTTCAATTCTTTTTGGTACGATTTATTCAAAATCATCATAAAATGGAAGGGTAGTTGGGAAGGGACAACAATGAGAAGTATACGGATTACATAACTATAAATGACCAATTTTTGAACCGGTAATGACCGATAAAAGATTACGTAAGAATTGTTTTGGATTTAGGCCCTCTACCGGTCAAGGATTCTACTGAAAATACTCTCCCGAAATGTATTTATAATTGGATTTCTTTCTTCACTTTTTGCATTCAAAAAAAACGTTAATTATACGTTTGACTTCTTGAGATTAGTGTAAGTAATACACACCAAATTTTTGGGCATGTGTTATTTAGTTCGAAAATTTTTCACACGTGCTCAACTAACTGGGGGGAGCCTAGACAAACTGAAGGTACGCTTGTTCCGAATGATGTATTATGTGAGATTGTTTGACATTAATAAATCGATGAAGATAAGTAACAAGGGATCTGTTATCCTGATTCCCTCCTATTGTCTGGTGGTTACAAATTGATTTTAGGTATAATTGGCATGTAACTATGCTATTGTCAAGATAAACATTTCTGGCCGCTCGTTTTGCGAGGAATTTCCCAACGACACTCCGCAAAATGAGCGGCCGGAAATTTTATCTTGACAATATAAAAAAAAAGAAAAAATAGCGAAAAATTGGTGTAGCCACAGTAAATCAGCACTCGAAAAAAACCGTAACCTTTAAAGGGACACAACAATTCTCAAGAGTTCAGGAAATTTGTAAAAATATATCTGAAAAAAGAAGAAAAACAATTTTGTTCGATTATTTCTGAATTTTATTTTTTTGTTTTTGAAGTTTTTATCCATAAAAAAGCGAAAAAAACCAGCAAATCTTTTAAAACGTATTTTCATGGTTTTTAAAAATGTGAAAAATGGCATGTCCCTTTAAACACTGTAGAATTTCGATAGAGCGCAGTTCCATTATTGAGTAATCAAAGGTGATTCATAGAATAAATGAAATCATTGACAAACAAAGGAATATTTTGAAATTTTCACAAGAAAAATGGAAAAATTTCGTAACTATTGCATTTCAAAACGGATACAGTTGTTTTTTTCAATAGAAGTGTATATTTAGGTCTCAAAAATGCTAGTTTTCTAGAGGAAAATTTTAAAATTCAATAAATACAAAAACTAGTCTTAAAATAGTTTTCACTGATTTTTTAGGTTTAATTTTTAAAAAAGTATTTTATTCTCAACGTTATTTTTCTTGCAGCTTCGATTTTTTTTCTCAGAAATTCAAATTCCCGCCAACATAAGTGATTACAGAAAATACACCATACTTTACGACAATTCACAGAAAACTCGTTATTTTTTCTTAAAATTTTTGTTAAAAATTAAGTTTTCAAGATGTTTTTTTTTTGCAGATGTACACCACCCAAATTTCAAACGAGGGTCTACCTGGAAACTATCAATGGTTCGCTGACCAAATCGCAGGTCATCATCCATCTGTCATCAAAAATGGCAAGCGAGAAATCGGTAATTTTTGGGATAGATTTTAAATGTCATATTTTTCTTCCGCTTCTTTTCTATCCAAGGCGATTAGTCAATCAACAAGTCATTGTTTTCGCAGCACTTGGTATTTTCATAAATGTATACCAATCCTTTATTTGCTCAGCTGTATCTAATCTTCCAATCTAGGGAAATTTTCAAATATATCCGCCCCTTCCTTAAATTCTCCGATTTTTTTTCAGGCTTGCTCAAAGTTCCGGGTACCAACGAGATTCTCAAACCGAAACAGGATGCAGCTCGTGGCGAAAAAGAGGTATACGGTAGTTTTAGAAATGCGTGACGCAATGGGGTTGGGGTGGGTATTGCGTTGTTAAAGGAAGCGTACCACCTGTTTGACAAGCAAAAAGACATGAAATATGATGATACCAAAATATTCCCATAGTTGTATTTAGTACTGATGCAACAAAAACATCTATATGAATCTTATAATAATTAATACTAATTTGTGATACTGTAAAAAAGTGTCACATTTCAAATATTCTTTTTTTGCGCCAACATAAAAAATTATGATGAGCTACTGGAGGTAGTTGTTTGTTTTATGTTAATAGTTATTCCATAAAAAGTGGTGTTCCGAGTAATATATATTATGAATTTATTACTCGAAAAGAAGTCGTATTTATTTGAATTTCTCGTATCAGAAAAGTGTATATGATCCTATAACTTATGTTTGGTTCGGTTCAATGATTCTTGAAGATGAGGGTGCGATAAGATGGATGAGTGTCTGGAATTGCGTAACCGCCCTCCCATCACTCGGAAACTTTGTTTAGCCGGATATTATTCGGGGTATGGAATGAGTACTTTATTTGAGCACTTTTGAAAGATATTGGTTTTCATAACGTTTTGAAGTAAATTTATGAAAATCGATTTTTTCTGAAGATCTGAGCTTGTTAAAAGTGAAGTTTCTGAAAAGTTTTGTTAATGACAAGGTGTTAGTTAAAAAATAACAATTAACGAAAATTAATTTTGAGCGAATTTGAAAGAAATTTAAACTGTGACCTAGAATCTGGATTTCTCGGTCATTATTTGCAAACAGAAGGAAGTTCCTTTCGGTTTGAACGCTTCGATTTTCAGTTTTTTAATTTTTAAGTTTTTTAAGTAAAAATCGAATTTTACGTAGATTTATTAAAAAAACTTCTAAAACAAGTAGAACAGTGTCTTTAACCAAACGTTTGTCTATTCGAACAATAATTTTAAACAATTGTGAAATAATGTAACTTCAAAATAAGTATCACCGTGTCTTTAATTTTAGGAAAAGTGAAATTCGATTTTTTCCCAAAAACTCTAGATTTTAACAATTCGATTTTGTATTATTCTGATTTTTGGTTTCAGATCTTAGCCACCTGAATATTGTACATTCCATCAGAGTCGGGTATTTTAATGTCGAAATAAAATTTTGTCACCTTGTCTTTAAGACTAATTTTCAATCAGTAGAACCTTGTCTTTAAGACTAATTTTTAATCAGTAGAACCTTGTCTTTAAGAAAAGTTTGTTAATTCTTCATGAATAGATAGTAGAACTGTTTATTGATAAATCGTATCAATGAATAATTTCGATCAATTCTACGTGGTTCAAATTTCGAAATATAATCAAAAATTCAATATAAATGCGAATTTGTAAAGTTATGCCATATATAACCAACATATATATTGCATCTTGTCAAGTTGTTATCTCGACAAACAATACATGCGTTCACTCATCCGGGAAATCCATCTTGAACATCCGGGAATGACGCAACTAATGGAAAAAAACTTATTTATTTACAGGTAGCCATCTATAAACTACTGTCCACTTCTATTTCCTCCTCATCATCATCGTCAGCATCATCGACTTTTGATTCATTGCGTAATGAGTAAGTAAGACAAGTTCAGTGTCATTTGATACAAATGTTTAAAGGGATGATAAACTAACTATCTGTAAATAAACTGTTTTTGAGAAAAATGGGGGGGGGGGGGTTCCAACGTATTATGAATTGGTTAAATAAAATTAAATAATCTTGAGAGCCCTATAAAAATGCGAATTTGTGAAAAAAAATAATGGTTCGAAATAAGAGGGAAAAATCTGTAATTAATTCAAGAAAATAAATGCGGCTCAATGATTTAATTGAGCAAAAAATGGTTGAAAACAACATTTTTCAAAGTTATTATGATCTATATTCGGTGTAGCGAAAACCACGTAGAAGCCGAGAAAACTAGCTTCAAAACAATGGCCTAGAAAAAGTTTCCACCTTGCCGAACAGTTTCCTACGAGCTTTTTACGTGTTATATTGATGAATATTTATGGAAAGTGCTTATATTAGTTCATTTTAACTCAGAATCCTTAAATTTTTCTTCATTTTTCACGTAATCACACCCGCGGACTAGTTTTCAACAGTAGGAACTTTTTCTAGGTCATTATTTTGAAGCTCTTTTTCTCGGCTTCTAGGTGGTTTTAGAACATTTTAAAAACTGATTTGGAATGAGTACGATTTCTATTTTTATCATAGATATAATTAATTAATTTTAATTTAATTATTGTCTTTTTAAAATTCTCCGTTAAATACATTTTTCCATCAAAATGTTTTTTCTAGAAACACATTTTTTAAAGTGAGTTTTTTAAAAGGCGTTTTTAGGATTTTGTTTTTTGAAGAAAATGTATACAGTAATTTTTAAAATAAGTTTCAGATGTTATTTTAGAAAAAAAGGTAAAAACTAAGGTTTTTAAACGAATCCCTGCCTTTAAAGACATGGTACCACATGGTATTAATTTCGAAACTTTCTGTTTTAGTCGCATAACATCGGAGCGATAATGCAGATAATTCTTATAATCTGCGTTCATATATATGCATTTCAGAATTTGCTACTTAATTTGTAAGTGCCCTACTGTCTTTAAAATCCACTAAAATTTAAAATTTGTAAATTTTGATTCTTTAAGGGATCATTTTTCTGAAAGTACAATATTCAGGTGTCTCAGATTTTAATTAAGTGAATAATTATCTAATTATCTTGTTTATTTCCGATAATTTCAACTTTAGTTAATTTGTAAGTGCCCTACTGCCTTTAACAGCCATTAAATTTTTATATCCAATAAACTCCCGGTTTTCAGAAAAAACGAATTCGCTGAAAATTGCCAATTAGAAGACGTCGAATCACTTCAAAAGCTCACTGCACATTTTCTCGGAATTCGAACGCTTTTTGTCGATGGTCAAGGTTTGAATCTGTTTTTTTTGTGTTGTTTTCAAATTCTATAGCTAGTTACCAGCCGGGGGGTCGATCAGGCGGATATTATGAAAACGCGCCAGATGTTTTTTTTTTATTTTAAAATCTTTTATTTGAAACGCCTGTTGTTGATTTCGCTTTCGATTGCATGCGCCATTATTGTGGTTTTCTTCTCCTTCTTCCTTATTCTCATCTTTTCTCATTTTTTTGATAAAATTGAGGTCCATTAATTTGAATGGACAGTACGTAAAATGAGGATGAGAGGATGGGGGTCTTTTTGAATGTTTTCAAAAAAAGGCGAGGGGATTAAAAAACATCACATTTTCCTTAATTTTATGAGGTGTTTTGGAAGAGGAAACGGGAATATAACAAAACATGACGGATTTGAAAGTTTTTTTTTGGGGTGGGGGGGGGGGGAGGGGTCGGAAGCTTCCGCTGTTACTTTCGAGGCAGGGGGGAATATGTTGCGAACATTGGAGAATTTATTGCCGAGGGAACCAAATTTGGTTTGAATATGTTTAAAGTTTTAGAAAAAAATGGAAAAATATAGATATCAACAAAAAAAAGTTAAGAATTTTTAAAATTACGATCTTCCCATTTTTTAAAGAAAAATAGCACAATTTTTATTCGCCAAAAAATGAGAACAAAATAAAAAGTTAACTTGCCATAAAAGCCCCAATTATTTGGTTATTATAAATTAATTATGATTAATTAAAGGCACACATATGTAATGAGATAAAATTAAGAGGTACACTGTCTTTAAGTCTATAACTTTAACACAGAATTAATTTATAATTCTTCCATATTCTTGTTCTATTTTTTAGATATAAAAAGATACATTTATGGATAAAATACCGAAAAGTTATGGTGCTCCATTTTCTCGAATTAAATGTACTATTTACCGAATTTGGGCTTCAATTCTATTTTCATCTTCTTCACAATATTTGAAAACCTACAACAGCGAAAAACATTTTCGAAAATTCCTTTTGTAGGACACGAAAAACCAGATTTACAAAATAAGGCGGCGAAATGGCCTAACTTCTCGGCCACACGCGAGAGAGCATGCGAATGTGAGAGTGGTTGCAATTGTTAGGCCATTTCGCCGCCTTATTTTTTAAATGGGTGTGTTTGAGAACTTGAAAAGGAAATTTCGGAAAAAAGTTCTTGTATTGGTTTTCAAATGTCAAGAAGAAGATGAAAATGGAATAGAAACCTAAAATCAGTAAATAATCCCTTTAAAGACAGTGTACCAATAAGTTTTGAGCAGATTAATCGATTGTGGTACTGTAGAAACCAACCGATTCCAAACGCGCTGTAGTCAACGAACTCGGTTTTTTGAAGTGTTCCGGTGCTCGGACAAAAAAATGTTTTTTTTTTCATTATTGGTCCAATAGATACAAAAAATGCATTTATGACTCAAAATGCATTTTTTTCCGTTTTTTGCAACAATGCAATAATATTTTCAAAACGTACGGACACGGCATTTACAGGCCATACTTTAGCAATACCTAGCTTTTATTAGGGCTTTTAAAAATTTCGGAATTTTGATTCTTTTAACTGGTTCTTTAAAGTCAGAGTAACATCTAATTAACACTTGCTAAGAAAATGTTATAAATTGTGCCTGGCAAAATATCTCAAAGTAAATTTTGTGGAGCATTGACTTTAAACTCTTTTTGTTTCGAGTTTTCAAGATTTATTTTTTAAACCTAACAAAAACCCCGAAATTTCCCCTTTTTCAGACCGCGAATTCCTTGTGCTCGAAGATGTGACATCAGTTTACAAGTATCCAGCAATTCTTGATCTAAAAATGGGACAAGTCACCTATGATCCATTGGCAAAAGCGGAGAAAATCGAAAAAGAACGTATCAAATACCCACCGCAGGCGATAATCGGATGTCGCATTCTCGGCTACCGGGTATGTCACAATCGTTCTTGAATTTTTTTAAAAATTCAAGAGATTTTGGCGGATAAGAGTCATTAAAAATTCAAATTCTTGACACCGGCCATGTGTTGACTCAATTCCTCTCTACTCATCTGTCCGGTCGAATGTCTGTCATTAATCGGACCATCAAACCGAGGAAAAAGACATAAATCCAAGCTTTGATCTCTGTCTGCGTCTCTCATAGGTTAATATTATGTCTATTAGTGGATTACTTAACTGTGTGTTGCAATTTTGCGGTTTTCTATGAATGCTCACAGATGGTTACGGCAATTAGCTTATTTTTTTGGTGGTAGAAACAGTTGTTGCGGGTATTGTCTGCTTTTTTTTGTGACATTGACACTCTTGAGTTGGAGGTAGATTTGAATCAATTGGGAAATGAATCTTAAAGACAAGGGGGTCTAAAAAAGGTCTTTGCACTTTTTGTAATTCGTTCATGGTTTTAATTGCTGAATTTTTATAAATAGGTGGAACCCTGTCTTTAAGACTTCAGAAATGTATAAGCTTGGGGTTCGGGGGGTTATACTTAGATACCAAAATCCATTTTATTCACCGATAAGCTCTAAAAATACTTGTTTCTCTTTTAAGAAGCTCAGATCTTCAGAAGGGCTGAAAAACTAGTTTTCTAACGTTTTACAGCAAACATTCCTCATAAGCTTAAAGACAAGGTGCCACTTGTAGGTTTTGTTTAAAATTAAGTTTTTAGAAAGCACTGAAAAGTTTGCAGCTGGATAATAAAATAACAAGTTATCAACAAGTGACACCTTGCCTTTAAGCTTTGAAAAATCTGTAAAACTATTTTTTAATGTTTTGCGGGTTTATTTTAAATGTCTTTAATTCCCGCAGTTATTTCAAACCATAATAATTCTTAGTATCTTTTTAAAAAATTCAGACAGAATCTAGGATCCTTTTTCAATTTTTATTCTTTCGATTTTGAAAAAAATTTGAAAAATTTTATTCAAAGATCTTCTGAATAACGTTTTTTTCGTTTTAAAGTTTCATTTTCCAAGCCCAATCAAAAATTCAAAAAAAAAAAGAAACCAATTTGTCGGTAAAACAACAAAAAGGTGTTAATCCTCTGCCAGTCAACCTTGTCCCCTCGTTTACAACCTCATCTAAAACGTCTCAAATTACCTAATCAGAGAAGCGGTTCTTCCTCTCTCTTTTTTTTTTCAAAAAAAAAAGTCTTCGAGACCCACCATATCATATGACAGATAATACCACATCTACTTGACAAGTTTTATTATTAGGTCGGTACACTTTAAAGTACCAAACTTTTTTTTAGAAGGGATTTGTTATTAGAATGGAAAATGAGGTGTTTTGTCACTGCTTGCAGATTCATCGACCAGATAATACGGTTGAAGTTCGTGACAAAGATTGGGGAAAATCGTTTGATGAGAATACGATAAACGAAGGAGTCCGAGAGTTTTTCTCGGCACGGAACTCGGGAAATGGGAAAGAAGTGGTGAAAGAGGCTGAAAAGGAGCTTGTGAAGATTGAGAAGTTTTTTAGTGAGCAGAAGTCGTTTCAGGTTGGTTTGGGGAGTTATGATATGCGAAAAGGTTTTTAAAAAATTCGGAATTTTCCAAAAATTCTTTCAAAAAATAAGCAATTCAGCGAAAATTCAAAAAAAACGGGCTGTTTTTGAAGTAATGGGCCATTTTTTCGAAATTTCCAGATTTATCGAAATTCTGCTTAAATTTTAAGCTTCATCGATATTCCCAGAAACTTCAAATTTTCATATTTTCTTCCTAAATTCTTTGAAAATTTCAGAAATAGGGAAATTTGTGATCATTTCTAAATTTCTAAACTTTTCCGAAATAATATAGTTATTTTTTAAAAATCGACTTTTTTCGGACTGACTTCATATGATTTATTAAATGGCCGAACTTTGATTTCTAGGCCAGTAATGGATTTTATTTAGAAAATTAGCAATTTACTATTTTTCAATGTTTTTTCGGGAAAAAATAAATAGGAAAACTCTTGAAAAATATTAATTTTAATTCGCCATTATTTTGTTTTTCTGAAAACAACCCAAAAATAACCGAAAAAAAATGAATCTGCGAATTTTCTAAAGTTTGGGGACTAGAAATCCAAGTTCGGCCATTAATCAAACTTTTTTATTGAAGCATGATTAACAAAAATTATTCCAGAAATTTAGAAATGATCACAAATTTTCGTGGAAAATTTAGAAATTCTGAAAAATCTTGAAATTTTTAGAAAAACCTGGAAATTTGTAAATTTCCGAATAGTCAGATTCTGATAAATTTGAGTTGTTAACTTAAAATTTTCGAAGAAAATCGATAAACGTGGAATTTTCAAGAAAAATCTGAAATTTTCAGATATTTTTGAAACAAAAAAGATAATTTGGAACTTTCAAAGTTTTTTGCAAAATTTTGACAAAAAATGGAATTTTAAGAAAAATTCGAAAAAAATTAGTTTTAAGATGTTATTGTCAACTCAAATATTCTTTATCATTGCGTTTTGAAGGCTGCTCAACATCACAGACGCTCCGCACGCACGCAACGCGGTGGCAGGCACCCAGCACACTGGAAAATTTGTAAAATTCATTTTCCCACGAATTTTCCAGTGTGCTGAGTGTCGGCAGCGGCGTGCGTGCGTGCGGAGCGCCAGTGCGGTTGAGAAGCCCTAAAAACGCCATGATCGAGAATATTTGAGTGGACAATACTTTTTTCTTCACATTTTGGAAATGATGACGTCATATTGTGCTTAGAAATTGGATTTTTCAATAAATTCTATTTTCCAGTTCTTCGCGTCTTCGCTCCTATTCGTCTACGAAGCGGAACCAAGTCTCCCAATCAACCTTCGAATCGTAATGATTGGTAAATAACAATTGAAATTTTATCAAAATTCAAAAATTTCCAGATTTTTCACACGCGTTCCCATCAAATGGCGCCCGCGACGAAGGATATCTTTTCGGTGTTCAGAACTTGAAAAATATCCTTAAAAATTTATCAAATTAATTAATTTTTATTGTTCCATCGATATTAATAATAATTCCATGCCTTTTTCTACTGGTTTTCAATTTTCACAATTTCCAACGGAGCTTCATTCCATTTAGAAACTGATTTTTTTTCATTTACTTTACTTTTGCTTTATGAAATAAATATATATATATCCATTCTTTAAAAAAAACAAGTATTTACCTTTTTTTTGTATTAACCCTTCTATGTACCTCACTCAATTTGCACAAGGTATTACTTATCCTAAATATTTACACAGATTTCTCTGCCTTTCCTATTCAAACGAGGTGACAATTAGTTGCACAACTGAGATTCATTTGTCAGGTAGAGAATAAATATAAAATTTGGAAAAAAACAACAAATCACACAAAAAATTAAAAATCATGATCAAAAACTCGCCACGAAGTTGTGAGATCTTCCAAATTGATCAAGCAAACGGCGCGATACTTTGAGAATTTTGGAACGCAGATTGTGAGACAAGTTTCAGACGTGCCGTCAACTTTCACATTTCGAATTTCAGCTCGTGCTTGGTTTCCTGCGATGAGGATTTTTGGAGTAGTCGTCATTATGAGAGCATCTCTGGAAATTTTAGAAAAATTAGGGCGGTCAATATCAGAAAATTCAGAAATTTCGTATTTTAGAAAACTAAGCGTTTCACAGTATAATTTGAATCCTATATAAATTTTTAGGAAAAGAAAAGCCAGAAAAAGTAGATTTTAAAAAGGATTTCTGGAATTTTTTAGAAATTCTACATTTTCAAAGTAGCGGAGGACTGCGAACATCTCAATCCAAATCTAAGGTGAGAAATATGTAATGACCTAGAAAAACCTTCGGCCAATCTTTTTTGAGTTAATAAACTACAGAAATTTCAGAAAATAGCGAAGATAAATGCATTAAAAACTATTTTTGATGGTTTGGGATTTTTTGGACTTTATCTAGTACCTAGAATATTTTAAAATCATGTGAAAACATAAGGCTCCGGGAAAAACCACGTTTTTGTTTTATAAATTGTCTCAATTCGTAATTAAAAAGAAAAAACCCCCTTACCTATCAGTCATCGGAAATCCATCCAAACTGTCCGGACAACTTGGAGCCAAATGTTGCCACTTGATAATATTCTCCAACACATCACATCCAGTCCATTCATACGAAGTTTTCAACAGATTCGTCACATTCTCACCAGAACTCGCCGAAATTCTCATTTTTCCCAATTCGAATTCATATGGATTCGTTACCAGATTCACCTTCTGTTCACTCATTCCGACCCGTGGTAGACAAACTCTGAAAAAATGAAAATTTTAAAGAAAATTCATGACAACTTTTAAAAAAAAAAACCTGTGAATAGGTTGTTGTGGCCACATCGAAGAGCACGGATCACCAATTCCAGAAACCAAGTCAACATGAATTTTGTCAGTCAGTGAAGTGATCAATTTGTCCAAAACAGTCAACGATTTTGAAGAAGTGTGTTTTTCATGTTTTGTAAGTGTCAATGTACGAACCACTGATTGAACATCGCATCCATGCTGAAGAAAAGGATAATCAGCTGTAAAATTCAAAAAAAATTGAGCTGACTCAAAATTACCATTTTAGTTTCAATCGAAGGTCCCAAAATGACCAATCTATCGACCAATGCAATTTTCTCCGCTTCTTCGTTCGAACTGTCAACTTCACCTTTCAGCCATTGCGCCATCAGTTCGAATGATGAGATCGTTCCCCTCTGAAAAATTCAAAATTAATCTAGATAAGATATTTTCTATTTGTTTTTACTGCTCCAGAACAAGAGCTATATCATTAGAAAGATATTATTTTGCTGGTTAAGAAACTGCTTTTCAAAAACTGCGTGGGTTTATCAGATTATAGCTCTCCAGATTCGAATTATAGCAAAATTTCGATTTTTGAGCTCAAAAATGATGAAAAAACAGTTTCCTAATCAGCCAAGATCAAAATAAATTTAGAATAAGATAGATCAAGTTCCGGAAAGGTAAACGACTTGTTTTTGTTAGAATAACTCACATCTTCTGCAAAATTCCCAGTCAATTCCATCCCGCTGATCACAGCAATTGTCGACTTCACACTTTTCACCGGATTTTCAATTTTAACACTTGGCCAAATCAATTTCTCAACATTGAATACACCCTCTTCACCCTGTCAAATACTCCAAATATTTTCAAAATATCGAAAAACTTGATTTATTACCAATTTTCCAAAAACACCAACACAACATCCAGTGGCGCATTCATTCATCGAAATCTGTCCTTCGAGTTTAATAGTTTGTCGGTCACTTTCTAGTTCAAGCTGATCCTCACTACTTCCAATATATCTTTGGATATCTTCATTCTCGTCATTTGTCTCATAGTCATCGTATGCGACTTTGTCCTCGTTGAGAAGTGACTAAAAACAATTTTTTTGGAATTATTAACTTTATTTCAAATTTAAAGTGGGAGCTCCGAAGGGAGCTCCGAAATGGGTTTCATATGATCAAGAACTCGATTTTCTACCAATTGGTAAACTGCTAAAACAATTTTTAAGTCGAACAAATAAGAAAGCTCGTTAAAACATAGAATATAGATCTAAGAAATGTAATTTGGGTTTCTAGGCCATGAGAAACCCAAATTGCAAGGAATTTCTATATTCAATTTTATAGGATTTTCATATTTTTTGAATTAAAAAATATTTGTTGCTATCAATTGATAGATAATCATCTTATTCTTCATCCGAAATCCATTTCTGAGCTCTTCGGAGTCCCCTTTAAATAATTACCTTCAAAATCGACGGTCTTCCCGACATTCTCTTGATAATAATTCCAATAATCAAAACTTCTTCATTTGGTTCCACATCACTTAGCGCAATGAATTTATATTTATTTTTTCCTGAAAAACCCGCGCTTGTTTTAAATTTTCATTAAAAAATTATTTAAATTAAATAAGTACCATAAATCTTATCAGCATTCTCCAAAATCCGATCTTTCATCTCATTAATTCTCGCCTCATACATTTCACAGTACTGTCTTTTGTAGGCGCCTGAAAAATACATTTTAGACATCATTTCATTCGAATTTTAAAAACAAAGTACCTTTTCTATCATTCGGTGTTATCATAAATCGTTCTGACACATTTTTATATTCCACATTGTTTGTCCATGCCATGTCTCGCTCGAAACTGGGTCTAAAAACGAAGAGTTTGTCCAATAAAAATTAATTTTACTTTTTTTAAAGAAAAACATGAGCAAAATGGTGTTTTTAAAAATCCGCGGGTTATTACTTCAATGGAGCGCATTTGAAACACACTGACCCGTAATTGCAAAGAAATTTCGACCACTTGAAATTTCTACTAAACATTGAATTCAATTGAAGAAGGAAAAATAACAGACATCAAGTAATAAAAAATATAGCAACAATGAGAAATGGTATTTGAATAATCAAAAAATAAAAACCCTACGAAAAAATGGTGACAAAAAGGGAACTATTTAAAGAACAATGCTTTTTACATTGCAAATACTGTGAAATCAATTTAAAATTATATACTAACCGAAATAATAATGAAAAATTTGCAAAAATCAGAAGAAAAGCCCCGGAATCGAACTTTAGTCTTAAAAACCAACAAGAAGATTGATTTCTATTACATTTTCTACTTTTTGTTGCCAATTTGAGTCTTTTCATTGGCTGTACTTATTCCCATTACCAGAAAATTATAATTGCTTTCGAAATCAGCTGAAATTGATGAAAAAGTGGAAAATATACAAAATTCCGAAAATAATGTCTCCATTAAATCAACAAATAATAAAAAAACATATTTTAGTAGTTTTCAGAGGACTCAAACTCATTTCTCGACTTTTCCGGAACCGTTTTCGTTTTTTTCCGAAAAAATAGAAATTCTGAACATTCTAGGCCGCCAATTTGCTTTTCCGACCATTGATTTCAGGAAAAAATAAATAGAAAATTTTAAATATTGAGAAAAAAAAAATCAATCTTTCTTTTTCAGTTTTTCAAAAATATTCAAATTAACTATTTTTTCCCGCTTAAAATTATTTCCTTCGTCCAAAAAAATATTTTCGCAAAATTAACCATTAAAACACTGATAACCAAAAAATATATAATTTCTGTGAAGTTCCAACCTTCCATCTTCAAAAAAAACTACCATAATATTTCGATTTCCAATCATTTATAAAAACCAGAAAAAAAATCACACCAAAAAACAATTGCAAAAAAGGGGGATCACAATAAATTATATGATAGCTCAATATATCATATTTTCAATAAATAATATCTGAAACTCTTGTTCATTTCTTCTCCGATAAAACCAGTCCTACTTAGAACGAATTTCCATTTACAAATAAATTTACATCTCTACTAGATATACAAAAAGGGATGATAAATATTTACTAGAAAACAAAGTTCATTTACTTCTAAAAACCGGTAAAATAGTAGGTTTTTCTTTTTCTCATCTCTCAAAAAGTAATAAATACGAATAATTCTATGAATTGTAGCTATATGAGAAACTTAAGTGTTGGCGACAAATGACTTATGAAACTAGATTGCGAATTTCACGATGCATGTGGCACAAGAAGTCGACGTAGGACATACCAGTCGGCGAAACTTTGTCCTGAAAAAATGAACCTGTTTTATATACCAAAATTCGTTAAAACTCGCCTCAATCAGGAACTTCTTCATCCATGGTTCTAATCCACTCTTTTCAATGATCAAAAACGTTTTTCGTTGGCGAATTCCTCTTGGCAACAATTGAATGGTTTTTCGAAGTGCACGCGATTTTGCATTGTCTTTTTCTGGTATGATTCCCTGAAAACATAATTTACGAAAATTGTTTTTTGAAAAAAGCCAAACTCACAGTTTCAGAATCAATCAGGGTAACCGCTTCAACTCCAAATACATCTCGAACCCACTCTTGTGCAACTCCCAATCCAACCCACACAAACAAAACAACTCCATTATCAATAATGAACGCTTTCGTATTATCCAAATACTCATAACTTGCTCGAACTTGTTTCGGCAACTCCGTCAATTCCCCATTCTCCGGCAGTTCAATATTCGAAATCGGATACACTCTTGGATAGATCAGCGCCATCGTATCCTCTACTCGAATTCCTCGAACCAATTCCATTTGCCAAACCTTATCATCAACCGTCATTTCAGAACCTCCACTAACCGCATCATTTTTCAAAATCGAGTTCACATAAAGCGGGATAAGTTTCAATGATTCAGGCAGTATCAATTGTCCAAGTGGTGCCGCTTCGCTGCATTTCTCTCTATAAGCCGCCAACAATTGGGCACATCTTTGCGAAAGTTGGTCTCTCATCTCCTTGTTTCCTTTTTCTCTATTCAGCTGGACAGCTGTGAAAAAAAAATGAATTTTTTGTTGAATTGTATAAAATTTCAAACCTTGTTTTAACATGAACGTCGTCAAAGCTTCTGGATCTGTTCCTCTGAACAAGTTGCTGTAATCTGTAGTAACTTGTAGACACAAGTTCAAAATTCGGAGTCTTCGTTGACCTGTCATTGAAGTATACAACACTGCTGTCTGAAAACATTTCGAATAACTAAAAAAAACATGTTCAAATATAATATTCCAACCTGAACAAATGCAGCTTGATCATTCAGCTTATCATCGTGCTTTATCTCCGTCACGAAAGCTTTGCACTCATCAATTGATGCCAATTCCAAGTCCGTCGAATTTTCCATATAAAACGATCCATGGAAGGTTATTGGTCGAATTCCGGTTGACGTTCTTACACGAGCCATACAATCAAATGCAACTTTTTTCGCCACGTGTTCTTCAAGTTGCTTCAACATACGGATACCGTCTTTTTCAGCCTAAAAATCACTTTTTAAAACATTTCTAAATAATTTAGATTTTAAATTTACCGAAAAATATTGAAACTTGAAAATAGATCCTCCGGTTACAGCTGACATTTGACCAATAGTTGCAACATCAATAAACGAATTCGGGAACAGGAACAAATCAATTGAAACACCCGCTTTTACGCACTGTTCTCCGAGCTTCGTGTAACTCTCTTCTTGTGGCACCAACGCCGTCTTCTCCTTATCCGTTCCCAATAAATTTCTCTCGTTCTTTTCCTTCAGTTTTCCAGGTGCATCGAACGTTGGCAAAACAGTCGAGAAGACGATCAATTTTCCCGCACGATCGGCACTTTTCAACGCGTCAAGACCCGCTTGAACGGCTGGTTGAAGAATTGTTTCCGTGATACGGTTCGGCGAGAAGATCTTCGGAATTTCAGCTAATGCGGCTTTCAGTCCTGGTAGTGCTTCGTTATACGGCAAGAGGAGACCTTCAACAAGTGGGACGAATGGCTCTTGGACATCGGCTGAATAAATATGATTTTTTCAGAGAACATAATATATTTTTTATAAGAAATTCATTATTAAATTTGAGTTTTTATTATATTTTCATCTTTTTCTCAATAGCAAGCTTCAAAAAACCTTGTGTTTAGTACTGATTTTTTAAGAACTTTAAAAAATTAAAATTGATAATGAATCCGTTTGAAATTTCAGAAATTGCTTTGAAAATACTCACTCATTATCATCATTTTTGGTGTCGCGGATGTCAAATCGAAGAAGTGAACGGATTGATCAAACGTTGCCAATCCAATGCGAATCGATGAATCAAGTTGACCAGTTTCTCTTAAATTATTGAAATTCGTATAGAGAGAAATCAATTTTTTAACAGAATTTTTCATTTATATCAAACAATTGTCAAACGTATACAATTTTACGTTTAAAAAAATAATAAAACGAACCTTGGTAAACTGCGTAGCACCTTTTCCAAATTCTGGCACAACATCGGCACCATTCCATTCGAAATAGAGCTATATGACACATCAATCAAGAAAATGTATGCTGGCTCTTTTGGTGGGACGCCATTCTAAAAATTGAATAATTCAATTATTAAATACTAATTGAGAAAAATAAAACCTTGCAATATTGTTTCGTCGCCACCAAATCATAAGCTCCTAGGAACAGTTCCGGTCTCATTTCAATATCAGTCCTTCTTCCAGTATGATCCAAATGAGCGAAATAAGCTTCTTCCACTGAAAAAATAAACATTTACACATGATTTCAAAAACTTATGTATACCCGGAGTGCTCGCATTACAGAATGGGCATCTAAATCTTCGTCCACCATCTTGAAACTCCATGAACGGACAAATATAAGCTTTGCATCGCTGACAACGAACCGGTCCTTGCGCTCCAAGGTCAACAACTGGTGGCTCTCTCTAAAAAAATTAAAATTTAAAAAATTAAATTAAATTTTCCAAAATCACCTCAAGCTCATTCAATCGCGCAAATGGTGAAACAACAACAGAGAAAGGAATTTGTGTTGCTTTCAAAAGATCATTCGTCTGTGGAGCACAATACATCGTCGATCTCATAAATTTGGGGTTACAATTACCTGAAAAATTTACTAATTATTTCATTTGATTTTGTTTATAAGTTTTATCAAATCGATTTGATTTCCTATAACGAAAAAATAATTTTCAAAAACCCGGTTTCAAAAATACAAAAGTTCAATTCCAGGTGCTTTTTTTTCCTTTGGGTACACAAAATTGAATTATTAATCGATCTAAAAACACTAGAAAGTTATCCTTCAAACGTTACCTTGATCTTGTGCATATGTATATGTGGAGATTAATGGCGGGATTTCAGCATGTGGATAACCAGTTGGGAAAAGACCAGATCTTGCATTATCGTCGTCCATTACTTGAACCTTGAATTAAATTAAACTTGTTTTTAAATTCAAGAAATAAAACATACAGCACTTGGCATCATATTCGGATCCAATCGTTGTTGTCGTTGTTGTGGCGGTCCTGGATAACCACCCGGCATTCCTGGTGCACTTGGTCCTGGTGGATATGCTCCTGGGCCTCCCGGGCCTGGTGGAAACGATCCTGGTCCTGGTGGAAAAGCTCCAGGTCCTCCTGGGCCTGGTGGAAAAGCTCCTGGTCCTCCTGGACCTGGTGGGAATGATCCTGGTCCTCCTGGGCCTGGTGGAAAAGCTCCCGGTCCTCCTGGGCCTGGTGGAAATGCTCCTGGGCCTGATGGATAAGCTCCTGGACCTCCTGGACCTGGTGGAAATGCTCCTGGGCCTGGTGGATAAGCTCCTGGACCTCCTGGACCAGGTGGAAAAGCTCCCTGACCTCCTGGACCTGGTGGAAAAGCAGTCGGGCCTGCAGAACTAGGTGGAAGTGGTCCAGACCCTGGTGGAAAAGCAGCGGAAACTGGTGCAGATGGCGGCAACGATCCTTGTGATTGAGATTGTTGAGCGTTTTGTGGCAAAGTTCCTGGAACTACTTGTCCTGGTGGAAACGCATTTGGGAGTTGCGGTCTTGGTGGTCCTCCTGGAAGAGCGTTTGGAGGTCTAGCCTGTTGATTGTCCTGTTGAGGTGGAGGGGCTGTTTGCTGTGATGGAATCACTGACGGTGCACGTGGTGGAATTTGTTGTTGATTTGGTGGTAATTGATGTTGCTGATTTTGCTGTTGAATCGGCTGAGAAGTTTGAAATTTCTGTGGTACGTTGTCTTAAAATTGAATATTTAAATTAAACGTTTTAAAACTGAATAACTCACTTGAAACCTGATTTGGTGCAGGGGGAGCTCCATTAGGGAAGTTTTGAGGAGAAGCATGATGTTGGTTTTGTTGCTGTTGAACTTGAGCCGGTTGATATCCATTCAAAGTACCATTTTGTCCATTTTGATATCCTCCATTCGCAACTGGAAATGGTTGTGGAGGTTGAGCCAAATTTGCTGGTTTTGGTGGTCCTGAAAATTTCGTAATTTTATTAATTTTTCAAACAAACAATTACCTGGCTGTGAATATCCGCTAAACTGTTGCTGTTGTTGTTGTGGCTGCTGATAAAATTGCTGTGGAGGCTGTTGTGGCACCCCAGGCGCTTGACCATATTGTGGCGGTTGGTACGCCATATTTAAAAACCTGAAAACCAAATAATTAACGATGAAAGCAATTTTCAGAATAATATTTAAAGTTGAAACGTGTGTTAAAAATTGGCAACGGTTCAAGTTCCATGTCATAGAGAAATCTACAGTAATAAGGGTGGTGTGGTGGGGTAATCGTTTCGAGACCTCCCGTTGTGTTTGCGACCTCGCGCGTCGGCGTTCTCTCTCATTTTGGACCGGTTTTTTGAATTTTTTGGAGGGTGCATCAAAAATTTGATTTTTTTTAATAAATTCTCTCTTTTCTTAATTTTTTTATTTCCAAATAATTTGGCTTAAAGACATTGTGAAGCGCGTCATATAATTTTACAACAAGTGTGCTTTTACATTTAATTTTTTATGAAATTATATATTTTTTCTACTCTCAATTTCTCGATTACCTTCCTTTACTTAATGCCAGAAAACGTAAAATAAGAAAATTAGCAGAAAAAAATTATACACGTGGACATAAAGTTCAAAAAAAAATTCAAATAAAAACGAGAGAAAAACATTTATTTTCAATTTTCAAAAGCCAGCGAAAAAACAATACAGTACGATCAAAGGAGCACGGTGTTAATCATATGTTCGTTGTGTGGCCCGACGCAAAAATTTAAGGTGTGTTCCTTTAAACGTATTACCGTACACATTTTCTCAAAAATTTAATTTTTAACGTTTTTTTTTCTTGTGAGCACTTACTAGTTTGGAAAATGGTTATTGTGAGTAATTATTAGGGATGAGGATTAATTGTTTTGTCGCCAATTAGGATCTCTAAAAATGTATACGGGGAATTTTTTAATTTTCAATTTTTGACGTTTGAACGTAATAAATGTCAAATAATATTGTATGTGTTTTTATTTTGATCCGGAAATACCTTAAAACTATGTAAGGACAAAAACTTCTCCTTTATTTCTAGAACGTGTTTCTTTCATTATTTTTTTTTCCAAAAAACAAGTATCTCTAATCATTAAAACCGAAGCGTTCTAAATACTCAAAATGTGCATCATTATAACAAAAGGATTGGCGGCAAAGTGGCTGTGAATAATAGTTCATTCTCGAACAATGTTGAGTGCATCGACCTTGTACGGATGTCATTCAAAATGTTCATCATTATTATTACCTTCCATTTTAGTATGTCCATCCGAAACCCCAATAAAATACTTCATTTCCTTTAAACTTCGAATTAATATAAGTATTTCCCGGGTAAATTGATACAATTTTTTGCCCTATATTTACCTACTTCATTTTTTTTTAAATATTTGCTTTCTATTGGTGTTCTGATTGGATCGAATCTTTTTTTGATACTTCAAAAAAATATTTTTTCCAAATTTCTTCTTTTTCTTAGAAAGAGCAGCTTTTTAATGAACTCGGATCTTTAATGACCCTTTAACTTGGAAAAGAAAAACTAATTTGAAACTTTCCCTTCTCTTTTTAGAAAGTGAATATAAAATTGAAACGATTTTACGATTTTCGGCTAACTTTACTATTACCATCTGCCCATTTTTTACTACTTTTAATCCTTTACTCCATATAAGTAAATACTAATAATATAAATACCTCCCTTATGTCCTTGTAAACCAACCCGACAGACATTGTGATGCGCAATCCTATAAATAAATTGGTGTCCTCTTCTTTTTCCTAAGGATTTAATGCATTTCAACACAATGTAGATGTAACCCATCCATTTTTGGGGGATTATGCATCAAAAACATTAGCTCTCTTGCCCATTTTCCACCGAAAATGGATTTTTGGACCATGAATGCAGGTGTACCCTGGTTTTGGTGGATGTATTGGTGACATTAATTCTATGGTTGCCTTTTTTCGTTTTTTTGTCCGATTGTCCCGGCCGAATATGTAAATTTGGTTTTTCACTGGTTTTTCATATGACTCCCATATTTTCAAAATCAGTTTTTCAACGGTTGCTGCTCAATTTAAGCCACAAATTTCGCCCGTATTTATTGATTTTTTAAATTACATTTTTTTCACAAATTTAAAGCTAAAAACAGGCTTATGAAACCAATAAAAAATGCAGAAGCTGTTGAAAAACAGGTTTTTCATGAAATTTTGATTTTTGTGAGCCTTTTAGTGTTCAATTTTTGCGCTTTTCTCAGTTTTTAGTGATTTCTTTGTCTTATTACTCATAAAATAATATTTTAAAAATGTTGTTGACTAGGAATATGCAATTTTTAAATACACGTGGCCTAGAAAACCAAAGCGTGGCCTAGGATTTAAAAAAACCCAACGGTTGGCTTTTAATTATTGTTTTTTAATGCATTTCCTTCGTTTTTAGAGGATTTCAAAAGAAAAAGAACCTTTTCTTATTTTTGGAGCTATTATATAATAGACTTTATGGTAGTTTTAAACGGTTTTTTGGCGAAACTTTCAAGAGCTCTAAATTTGGAATAATCGTTTTGTTTCCTTTTATAGAAAGTGGCTATATTTTGTTCACAAACCTTTTTTTTAATTTAAAGGGATTCTTTACAGATTTTTTAAAAAATAAAATGAAAACCTAAAAGAAGTAAGGAATCCCTTTAAAAAAAGGCGAAACGCAAAGATACTAACAAAATCATCATTGATGCGAAACTACATTATTCCATCCCGACTACTCGTTCATTTATAAAACATATATACATATATCCGGTAGCTGGATGGTGTTTTTTGCTGTTTCGTTTTTCACTGTTGATGATTCTCCAAATCATTCAATCCCATTTCGTCCAGAGTGTGCGTCTGTTTCACTTTTCAATTTTGTTTATGTAAATAGGACGTGTTGGTCAGTTGTAGATCGAGTGAATGAAATAGTGAAATAGAGACTTGTGTTCTTTATAAGTGGTGTGGGGGAGTGCAACATGATCCAGGTGTTTTGTTGTCCAGGAGAGAGAGAGAGGATCCGTGGGAAGTTTTTGAAAAAAAAAATAAATAAACACATTTTTCTCCAAACGAATTCTGCAATGTTTTCCGGAAAATTTAGAGGATATTATTTTAAAAAAACTTTTTGATTTTTTTAAAGTTTTTGATTTTTCCGTTATCCAATTTTTATCTTAAAAAAAATTGTGTGCAAAAATGAGAAGGCGTTTTCCATTGAATCACCCTCCATTTTTTCTGACTCATTTTTTCGTTCTCCCCCCGTTTTTTGTTCAGTTTTTTCGTTCCTCAATTTCTCCCTCAATTTATATTGGTTAGTCGGAATTTCGAATTATTTGAAAATTTGAAACACATTTTATTTATTTATCATTTTTCGAAGGAGTGTAAGCTAAGTGGAGTTTTAGAAGTTTAAAATATTGTGGTAGTTTAAAATAAATGAGTGTTTGTTTTGCTAGAACGCATTTTCGGGAACAGTGAAAAATAGTAAGTATTTTTAATTCTTTATTCAATCGGCAGTGCTTAGAATGCGATTTCCCTCCTAGAAATTCAATACGCGGCCTAGAAATCGAAATTAGTGAAAACTAGGCTATTGTTGTAAAATTCTTGTAATTTGTCTGTACTTCAACGAATTTTTGTTTCTTTTTCCAATTTTTTGTCATAAGCAGTTATCCCAATAGTTTTAAAGCTTATAAATGGGTTAGAGGTGAACAAGAAGGCATACTGATAGAAAAAATGTTAAATAGTTGGAAAAAAATAAGGAAAAAATTGAAATTTACAAAAAAATAAATTTTTTTCGAAGTGCAGTTAGTGCAATAATCTATTTTTGTGATAATCTACATAACCGTTGCCCAATTAAAAAAGTATTCTGAAAAAATATTTTTTTTTTATTGTCAACTCAATTATTCTTGATCATTGCGTTCAGAAGGCTGCTCAACCTCACAGCCGCTCCGCACGCATGCGACGCGGCTGCCGACACTCACACACACTGAAATCGGCGGGAAAATGAATTTTTCAAATTTTCCAGTGTGTGTGAGTGTCGGCAGCCGCGTCGCGTGCGTGCGGAGCGGCTGTGAGGTTGAGCAGCCTTCTGAACGCAATGATCAAGAATAATTGAGTTGACAATAATTTAAATAATCCAGAAATTGACGGCTAACAGCCTTCAAACTTCGGTTTTGCAAAAAAGTGAATATAATAATGTTTTACATAAGTTTCCATCCATGTTTTCTGACACATTATTGATTCCCCCCCCCCCCCCGTTCTCTATTTTCCCAAAATTTATATTCATTTGTCGGAATTTAGAATAATAACAGCAGAATTAAAATTTTAAAAAACTTTAAATTGCCCCTTTAAAAGTTGACCGAACTTGGATTTCTTGTTTTGTTTTCCTAGGTCATTGAATATTTGAGTTGCCAATAAAATAATTCAGAATTAATTATTTTTTACTTATTTTTCGGGGTTTAAAGATATATTTTTGATAAAAAAGGAATAATAAATTGAAAGAAAATAACTTTCAGTACTTTTCAGCATAAATTTTGATGAAAATTGGCCTTTTAGTTGTTTTTGGGGAATTTTCATTAAAAATAGGATAAACAATTGTTGTCACATTACTTTTTCTCGAAAATTATCATAAAATAATTGATTTTGAATTATTTTATAAGTTAAATGACCTAGAAAAAGAAATGGGAGCTCTAGAAATCAAAGTTAGGTCCAAAAGACAACCTACATTTGAAAAAATACATTTTTGAGTTTTTTTCTCTCGATTTTTATTGAATTTTCGTTCCAACCTTTTGCATAAACTTTGCCCTTTTGATCATTTCGTTTTCTCGCATGCAACGAGCCTCGATTTTCCAAAAATGTTCCCTCCAAATACCCAATTGTTTACAAACCGCAAAACGCAGGCTTGCGGCTGCGGCGGCTCACAATGTATGGTGTGTTTCGCGGCGTCTTCTTATTCTTTTCCCCCCCATTTCTTCCGCTTGTTCTGACGGCGCTCGCCTCGTCGTTTTTGTGTATTTCGCCCTGTTAATTACGGCAAACATACCAAAATATTTAACACATTTTCTTATATTTATTTACATTTATTCACTCTCTCTTTTCTTTTTTCTTTTTTTTTGATTGAGACTAGTAGTGGATGGTCATTTTTGTTCGTTTTTTTCTTCCGGCAGTCGTTGTGTTCTCTATGCTAATGCGAATCCTTTCGTTTTCTATGGTTGAGTAAGATTTATGACCTTTGTGATGGTGATGCTGGACTGGTGCTGACCAGGGATGTGGCCAGAAGCGACTACTAGTTTTTATACATTGTTTTTTTTTCTTTCAGTGTTCTGAAAAGAAAGCTGGTAAATTAGTGAGTACCGGACCCTTCGATTTCCACCTCCTGATGACCGCGAATTGTTAAAGACAGTGTCCTACATTTTTCCAAAATTTTTTTTCATTAAAGTTACAGAAAGCAATTATCTCAAAATCGCTCGGAAAATTTCGTAATTACCTGAAGAAACAACTGTAAATTCAAATTCTGTTAAATTTTCTTTTAAAATTAGTTTTTTTTTCTTAATTTTAAGTTTTTCAAATAATATCGTGCTGTTAATAAATTTTAAGCACAGCTTAAGGATTCTGGAAGGACTAACCTTAATTCTAGAAATTAAAATTAGTGGTAAATAGTGAAAAATTGAGTAAACACATTTCCGAAAATGGCTAGATTGCCGAAATTTGAGTTTCTAGGCCACTTTGAGAAAAATATCGAATGTGACCTAGAAACCCTAATTTCCGCGGACTAAATTTTTTTGGAAATGAGTATCTATATTCTATTTTTTCTTATTTATATTGGTTAATTTCTATGTTTTGCTATTTATTGGTAGATAATCGTGTTCTTACTCATATTAAAACCAGTTTCAAAACTTCTGAAGCATATGATTTGAAGTTTTCGGACATTTCACGTTTTTTATTCTGTTTTTTCTTGAAAAATATACTTAGTTTCGATAAAACGAAGAGTAAATATTTCTTAGCTACACCCTAGCTTACACTCCTTGTTTTTATATGTCGGAAAACAACTATTCATATTGCGCTCCACTGCACACCCGCCTTTGGCACGAATCCAAAACCAGGCCCACCGAAAAAATTGACTATTACGCTCTTTGATAAATATATTGGTTTTTGATGAATTTTTCTCGAAAAAACAACAAAGAAACTTCAATCGTTTCGATTTTATTTGGTGGGCGTGGTTTTGGAATCGAGCCAAATGGCAGCTGTGCAGTGGAGCGAATTTTATACCTTGTATCTTGACACTCCCACATCTAGAATGCTCGTATTTGTTTCAGACAAGTTTTTCCTCCTCTAAAACCGTTTCCATAGATGCTTATCAAAAAGTTGGCGCACCTATTAAGTCCGCATGACATTTTGTACTTCCTTTCCTCCTTATATCTTGCAAAATACCTTGTTAAACATCTTATGAGGGAAATGGGAGGATGTGAACGCGATTTTTCTCGAGATGAACAATAAAGATAACTCTCTGATGTTATTCGTATTGTTTCCTTGTCCGAAGTGATGTTATTATTATTATTAGTATTTTTCCCCCCTTCTTCGAGAGTGATATTGTTTGTTTTTCGATCGATTTGTGTGTTAGAACGACTTCTAAAGAGAAGGATTGGGTGTAATTAGGTGATAAGTAGATGGTTTCATGAGACAATTATTACGTGTCATTAGTAAATAGGAGTGCATTTGTATTAGGTCTCATAATGTGGTATTTTTGTAGTTTTTTGGTTTTTATCAATCCAGAAAAAATTTATTTTTTAGATAATCGTTCAAAAATTGACTTTTTCCAAAAATCGATATTTTTTAATAGTCGATGTCTGAGATTTTCGCCATCAGGCCTATTGGCTATGGCACACTTGCACCAACGTGAAGCTAGGATCTTGATATTTTGCATGGAGGGTACCTAGGCCCCCGTTAGAAAAAAAATACATAATTTATTTGGCCACGCCCCCTTTGACCTAGTGAAAAAAATCCGGGTGGTCCCAAAATCGAAATTTTTAGTTTTAAAGATAAAGTCAAAATCTCTTCGGTAATCGATTACCCGCACATTTTTGAGTATTTTTCATGTTGACACCTAATTTGGAGCTTGTCGGCATCATGCCGAAAATTTGATTTTTCTCAAACAGTGGTCCAAATTTTCCAATTTTTCCCATTTTTCGATATGATGAAGTACTTGGCCCCGAATGGAAATATGGAAATTTTTAATCCTTATGATGTTTCTCATCAAATTCCATGTTGATTTAGCGGAATCCCTGTAACCTTTTTGGGGTTTCAGGGCAAAATAGGCGAGATTTTAGCAAAATTCCAAAGGGTCCCCCCTATGGAAAAAGTTTGCAAAAAAATTTTAAAATTTTAAAATTTGCCCATATTATCAGAGGGAATCTTACTAATAAATATTCAGTGTTTCCCAAAATATGAGCCATCTTGTGGACCTATGGGCGACGTGGCAACACCTCAAATACCTTCAGTCCCCGTACACAGAAAACTGTTGCATGTATTGGAAATCGCGATATTGAATGAAGGTTCTTTGAGCTGTTGCCACGCGACCCATAGGTCCACACGATGGCTAATATTTTGGGAAACAGTAGATATTTATTAGTAAGAGTCCCTCTGATAATATGGGGAGATTTTAAAATTTTCGATTTTTTATTCCATGGGGGGGACCCTTTGCAATTTGGCAAAAATCTCGCCTATTTTGCCATGAAACCCCAAAAAGGTTACAGCGATTCCGCTAAATCAACATGGAATTTGATGATAAACATCATAAGGATTAAAAATTTCCATATTTCCATTCGGGGCCAAGTACTTCATCATATCGAAAAATGGGAAAAACTGGAAAATTTGGACCATTTTTTCAGAAAAATCAAATTTTCGGCATGATGACGACGAGATGGAAATTTGGTGTCAACATGAAAAATACTCCAAAATGTGAGTGTAATCCATTTCCGAAGAGATTTTGACTTTATCTTTAAAACTAAAAATTTCGATTATGGGACCACCCGGATTTTTTTCACTAGGTCATAGGGGGCGTGGCCAAATAAGTTATGTATTTTTTTTCTAAGGGGGACCTAGGTACCCTCCATGCAAAATATCAAGATCCTAGCTTCACGTTGGTGCAACTGTGCCACAGTATGTTCGACTTTCTGAGACATCGACTCTTAAAGATTTTTTCAAACGGCAGGGATTGTTTTTCGTTTTTCTTCAATTTTTGAGCTTTTTATTTGAAATTTTGAAGTTTTACAAAATTATTCAATTTGTCTAACATTTTTGAACAAAAAACTAATATTTTTGAAAATATCGATTTTTGATTGTTCTAATTATGACATTGTTCCCTTTTTTTGGAGTTTCGGACGATATTAAACAAAAATAATATTATTTTGAAAAAAAAATCATATTAGAACAGTATTTGATTCAAAAATGTCGTTTTTCTAATTTATCAGAGAAATTTGGGAATTTATTATCTAATTGGAGCATTTTCAACAATAATTTTCAACAAAAAATCGTACTTCAGGATTTTTGGAGCAAAATACATCCTTAGAATTTTAAAAATTAGAAAGATTTCAGTTTTTTTTTCGAAAAAAATCAATAAAGGGGCATTTTTGAATTTAATTTTGTTTTCAAAACAATATTTTTATATTGTCCTAATCTCCAAAAGAAATTGCAAAATTGAGAATTTCTTATTTAGAACGAGGAAAAATTGAAAATATAGACTTTTCATATTTTCAGACATTTTATTTTTTTCTAGAACAATTTAATTGTTTGATAAATTTCGAATTTTCGGAAATTATTAGAAAATTGAAGAAAAAATGAACTTTCAAAAACTCTTCCCCATTGAATTGAAAATCCAACATTTAAACCAAGTTCCGTACGATACTACGCGTTTACAGCGGTCTTATTTTACCCGACAACTTGAAAATTGTTTTTAAAAATGAGGATATTCATTTTCTAGAATATACTCTGAACCAATCAAAACAACATTGGGACATTTTCGAGGGTAGGACAATTCGTTAGAAAACTAAAATATTATACGACAAAAATATTTTCGACAATTTCCTAAGAAAACAAAAATATTAGACGACAATTTCATTAGCGACTAATTCATTGGAAAACCATTTCCTTAGAAAATCGCATTGGAGCGCGTTTGCTGGAGGGTAGTCCTTGTGTTTGTAGCGTTTCAAGACGCTAACGATATTTAAGGGGCATGCGCCTTGAAATGTCTGCGTCTCTCAACGTCACACGATAAGGGCAGTTGGTTGCCGGCCCTGATCGTTGAGAGACGCAGACATTTCAAGGCGCATGCGCCTGAAATATCGTTAGCGTCTTGAAACGCTACAAACACAAGGACTACCCTCCAGCAAACGCGCTCCAATGCGATTTTCTAAGGAAATGGTTTTCCAATGAATTAGTCGCTAATGAAATTGTCATCTAATATTTTTGTTTTCTTAGGAAATTGTCGAAAATATTTTTGTCGTATAATATTTTAGTTTTCTAATGAATTGTCCTACCCTCACATTTTCCCGTGTCAAGTCCGCAATCACCAGAACATTCTAATCTACACAGTTACGCGCAAATGCACAAAAAGCTTATTTTTTTAAAAATCGTGAAAATGTTGAGGGCGAAAACTGTTGAATAAGTTGGAAAATTATTTTGAAATTATGAAAAATGCATAACATTTTTGCGGGGGAAACATTTGAAATGCCGCCAAACAGCCACAACATTTTTTTTTAGCATGAAAAACCGGATTTTTTAAAAATTTTCTGAAACGCGTGTTTTCCTGACCACTAAAAAGTTTTAAAAGTTTAAGAAATCGTGATTTTTGCAGCTTCAAATCTCAATAATTTAAAATTTTCATCGAATATTATTTTTTCTTCATCCCCATTCACCCACACACACCCATTTTTGGCCAGAAGAAGTTAGTCAGTAATCCTTTGGACCAAGAAATGGAAAAATGGGGGGAGGGGTACGACAAGGAGAGGTCATCTTATTTGAAATATGATTCATGTTTATGCTAAAGATGGCGGGCGGGGGGTTTAGTATCATCGTTAGTATGTTTTGGTTCAGGACAACACACACACACACACACACAGAAAAAAGCTTTCTATTTTTGAAAATTAATCTCTTTTTTGTCGAAATATTTACGAAAAACGGATGAAAATCCCGTGATTTTTACACATTGAATAGAATGAAAATATGAAAATATTGTTTTTTTTGTCACATGAAACAAAATTCCGGGGGGGAAAATGTTTATATTGTTCACCATATGGTTTAGATTTTGAATTTTGCTTTATTTTATTTTGCTGCCACTTGAAAATGATTGATTTTTGTTCTTTTTCTCTTTTTTTTCACGACTGGAATTGTTATTATTTGAGAAAAAAATGATGAAGTTATATCGATTACAGATGACAAGCGAGTGTGCAGTAGAAGAGACGTCAACGAATGGGACGGATCGCAGAACGTCGCAAGATGTTAAGAAGGTTCTGCAGTTGAAACAGGAGAAGGCAGTGGTGCTGGAGTTGGAATGTGCTTCTAAAGGTGGGTAGAAGTTTTGGAATTTTATTATTATTTTTTTGAAAAAAGTGCATATTATTGAAATTTGTTCAGTTTTAAGGTTTCTATTAAAAATTTAGAGTATATGCTGTCGGAATAGTTGAAAAGAAACTGGGCTCTATTGAAATTCTACCATTTTTTAAAGGGACATGACATTTTTTCATTTTTTAAAAACAAAAAATGCAAAAACATAAAAAAAAGTGTTTTTCTTATCAATTCAACCATATTTATTATGGACCTACTCAGTTTGAAATAAAATTCAAAAAATACCGGGAAATTGCAAGTTCTCGGTATTTCTCGGAATTTTTTCTTCAAACTGAATAGGTTCATTAATTTTAATACTCCCGACCGTTTTTAGAATTTGAGAATTGTTATGTCCCTTTAATGAATACGATATTTTCACTAGAGCGTGCTTAAGAAGTTTATTATTTTAAATAACTAGGGAATTCATTTGAAGTTTACCCAAACCATCGGTCGAAATGAGGTTTAAATGAACGGTGAAGATCAGAACTATGAGTTCTGAAAAAATTAGAGTACAATACGAAGGTATGCCTGAGATATGCTCATGTGACGTCACGTATGCGTGTAGGATATGTGGTGTGTGTATGGTGTGCAGACTGAAGTAGACAAGCTTGAATAACTTTAACTCGTGAACGACTCAACCAAATTTAAAGTTTTATAGCTCATTTTGAAGCCAATGAAAAATTCTATGGAACTATAATAAAAATTATTAGAAATGATGAGAAACTTAATAAAAAACTTTAAAAAACTGAAAAATTACAAAACTCGATAAAACAAACTTTTATCGACTAAGAATTACTTCGAAAGTATTTTTTTCGAATTCCTTGGAAAAAAATACATAAGAAATGTTTAAAAGAAATAATACTTCGCGTCCATCTAAGTCTGATTTTTCAGTTTTTTAACGATTATTATTAAGTTTCTTATCATTTTTAATAATTTTCTATAATAGTTAAATCACATTTTTTATTGTCTTTAAAATGATCTATAAAACTTTAAATTTGGTTGAGTCGTTCACGAGTTACAGTTATTAAAGCTTGTCAACTTCAGTCTGCACACCATACACACCACATATCCTACACGCATACGTGACGTCACATGAGCATATCTCAGGCATACCTTCGTATTGTACTCTAATTTTTTCAGAACTCATAGTTCTTATCTTCACCGTTCATTTAAACCTCATTTCGACCGATGGTTTGGGTTAACTTCAAATGACTTCCCTAGTAAGAGGGATCTACACTTTCTTTTTTCTTTTATCTCGTTATTTTGATAAAATGGAACGGGGATGGATAAGAAAATTAGCAAAAACAGCTATTATAAGAATTCTGGTTTCATATTCTGCTTTTTTTTTAATTTAAGACCGGCTTTTCGTAGGTAGGAGCTGCTAGATTGATCAAAAATTATATTTTATGTACTCAAATTTTTTTAGGGAGCGTTTAAAAATCGTAAAAAGAGAACCTTCAGGCCATGTTTCGTATTTTTTCTCAATTTTTCATTATCGTTTCGGGATATAAATTAAAATCGATTTATCAACACGTATTACCTCCGTAGAAACGATTCCCTTGATTTAATTTCTAGATTTTTACATTTTTTCTTAAAAGTGCTTTTTTCCTAGAAATTTTTAAACTTTCGACCAGCTTTTTTGAGCAAGAATGCTCTGAATTTAGTTTTTGCACGATCAATCATTCTCAGAACCCATTTTTAGCTGTTAATGAGCTCTCATTAGATGAAAATGAGCACTGTTGCCAAAAAATGATCTAAAGTACGGAATCTGAAGTAGAAATGGACTCCAATGGACTATTTTTTAAAAACTGTCGAAAAATGTTTTTTTTTTTCATTTTTCTACAGTTTCTGCATTGAATTTCGATACTTTTGGAATTTTTATGCAGAAAATCTTTTATCTTGATTTTTTACCCATAAAAGTAATCTGGGAGCTTCCGGGAAGTAAATTAAAACTTCAGCGGTTCCTTTTTTTTGCAAATTTTAACCTCTCTGAAAAAATTGGCAAAAAAACAACTTAGAAACCCAGCGGGAGCTCCCCAAATACAAAGAATCTCACATAATCCAATTAAAAGGGGGAAAACACAAAACGTTGTGATACTTGTTATTTTAACACTAATCGGATTTGTCAAATTTCCGGTTTTTTTTAGTTCGAATAACATTTTTTTTTGTTTTAATATGAAATAAGTTTGGTTACCCATTTTTGCTCTCGTTTTTTAAATGGACTCCAATTTTGTTCAATTTTATCCCCCTTTAAATTAGTTTTTGGCGAAATGCCCGACGACCTCCAGCCATTTCTCTCATTAAATCGAAGCGACGATTTTGGCACTATTTTTGTTATTTTATTTTTTTCCTCTCTCTCTTCTCCAATTTCTTCTTCTTTTTTTTTCGGAAATGACAAAGAAAGGGCATTTATATGTATCCTTTTATATATTGGGGGGAAAACGAGGAAAAGAAGGGGGTTTAGAAGATATGGAAACATAAAAGGAAGGAAAGGCGAAGGAATAAAAATAAATGAGATGGGCGATAGGACAAAAAAAAAACATTGGAAAATGAAGGGGAGGGGGGGGGGGGGGGACATGTTTCGATTTGTTGAGATTTTAGGTTGTAGACACTTGTTTTTTTATTTGTTTCTCTGTGATAATTGGATTTTATTTTTATTTTTAGGAAAACGTTGTAATTTAGACGCGACTGCCTGTATATACTTAAAGACATAGCTTCAGTTGAAAATTTGTTTGAATTTTTCTGCTTCCCGTCGGAAATGGATTTTGCGCTCTATTGTACTGCGTATCAACTTTCTACGTGTATTGCATGAGTATCGAGTCGATACTTATGCGTGTGACTCATGCAATACGCATCGACACGAAAAAATTGAATTTAAACATGGCCGAAAAATATTACATTTGGATTTCTAGGTCATATAATGAAATCCGTGTGATTTTTCCTTATATGGCCTAGAAACCCAAATTGAATTTCTTCGGCAATTTTTAAATTAAACCGGAAAAATAAATATTGAAGGAATTAAGCGTGGATTCAGCGCTTTCGCTTGATTTTAAGCTTTGAAATAAGTTATTTAAGTAGGTTTTCAGTTAGGATTCGTCGCTTTGTTAAACTGTATTTCTATTTATGGAAATTTTAACTTTATTTCAATTTCAACTTGAAATTAAGCGTGGATTTGGCATCTAATATCGATTTTATTGTATTTTAAGGAGTACTACAGGTTATAAATGTTGCTTAATGAATCTGAAATTCAATTTTATATACCTAGTGAAAAAAATTGCAAAAAAGTAGAAAAGGGCAACCGGAATCGAACTTGGCTGTCACGTTGGTGGAAAAGTTTTCGATTTTGTGACCAAAGTTCGATTCCGGGTGTCCTCTTCTAGATTTTTGAAATTTTTTTCACTGGGTATATAAAATTGAATCTCATATCGATTAAACAATATTTATAACCTGCGTATAGTCCTTATCATAGATGAGATCGTGCTCTTTTTCGGTAGTCTTTTTGAGTCGAACGAAAATACCTTTTTTGCGTAAGAAATAGTCACTTGAAAGTTTTTTTTTCAAATTTCAAAGTAGTACTCAATTTTTGGTCCTTATTTAGTTCTAGATTTTTTTTGTTGCGCTATCGAAGTGTTATCATTTCTTTAAATGTTTGTTCTCTGGTCCAATCGTAATTTCATTAATATCGTTTCGATCCTTGAAACATGAGTCAGCGACCTTTGACTCCATCATCTCCTTCCATTTGTCACCTGTTACTAACGAAAATAGTGAGTTTCGGAATTTGATATGTCGCCGCGAATTTTTGGAAAAAGAGTTTTGGAATAAGTTTTGTGATATCGAAATACGCACAAATAACCTGAGAGACATAAAGGTGTAAAGTTGTGTTGTTCTTCCTCGAGAATTGACTCTGAATCATTTGGAAAGAAGAAAAAGAAGGGGGGGATGAGATGGAAGTTTTGAAAATGAAGAAAGTAGAGACATAGGAACACGAAACACAGAGAGGGAGACCAGTTGACATTGAGATAGGACGGATTTCCCCATTCGAGAATTGTATTTTTTTTAGAGAAGGAACGTTTTTCGTTTTTTTTTCGAACTGGAACATTTTGTACGTCTGGAAACCTATTTCTGATGAGTATTCGATTACCGATGTGTACCTCTATTGGGGTTGATGATTATTACGATTTTCAAGGTGCTTTTTATTTTTATTTTTTTTTGTTTTATTTTACAGTTAAGTGATTTTTGCGTGCTTTTCTAAAGTTTTAATATTTCTTTAAAGAGGGAGTTCCACTTATTATAGATTCATAATAACCGTCTTTTGCTGCCTCGGAAAATTGGGCGGTGCAAGTCGAAATTTTGAAAATTTCCAGATATTCCCAAATTAGAGTAAAAGTTCCCTATTTTACTCCTTTTAATTACGAAAAGTTTAGTTTAGAGCTCCGGAATTTATAAATTAAGAAATTTCCGTTAAAGACAGAGTGTTAGAAAAAAATGTGAAGAAAAATGCTGAAATTTTTAACTAATCAAGGAGCTTCGAAGATTATTGATTTTTTGAAGTTTCGATAATAGTTATTGATTGATTTATAATATTATTAGTTATAATATTAAAATAGGGTTATTATCGAATAATAAACTCTGATTATCTAGAAATTTAGATTTTATCTCGAAATTTAGAAGAAAAATGGAATATTGGCATTTTTTCAAAAAATACACTTATTTTTATATTTTTAAATGCTAGAAGTCCTCGAGAAGTACAAAAAACTTCTATTTAAAATTTGCTCATTGTCGGAAGCTTTATTTATTTATTTATTTAATTCAACGCAAAAGATGAAAAACATAAAAAAACCGGAACGTTTGAACTTTTTAAATGAAAAATTGAACCAACGAGGTCAGAAGTTTCGAAGTTTTTTTTTTTGAAAATAACCTTCATCCCCGTACTTTTAATCCATTCATGGAAACGTTCTCATGACCTCAAGACCATTATTTTGGTCATTTCCTCGAGATTTAGTCTATGATTAATTTTTGGGGGTTCTTCCGTCGTTTTTTAACGAAAAATGAGTGTTTGAAATTAATTTTCTGGGATTTTATCTATTTTTTAAAATGTAAAAATAGCTTTTTTCTAAAAACCAAATTTTTTGAAATTTCCTAGGCAAAAAAATTAAAAATTGCCGTTTTTCTAAAATGTGTATTTGAAAATCAATATTTTTAAAAATTGTTGACACCCCTTTACTTAGAAAAAAAAAGAAGAATAATAGGTATACCTTGATTTTTTTCCACCCTATCTATTATATCTCTTTTTCATATCATCACCATTATTTTACTTCTTCTTCTTCATCTTCTTCTTTCTTTTTTTTTCAACATATTCATTCATTTTTCACTCATTCATTTATCCCACACCGAGTTTGTGTCATCACACACAGACCAGGCTGATTTATATTGCTACTCTTTTTTCTTTTTTTTTTAACTCTTCATTTTGTTGGTCAATTTTAGCGTTAAAAACGCTCGAATTTTCGAGCCTTTTATGTAGTTTTTTCGATTTTTTGTCCAGAGTGGTTTTTTTTACCTGGAAAATTATTTCGAGGAACACCACATGTTTTCTGTAGTCTCATGGGGCGTTAGCACTGCAATTATGGCTCCAGGTTTATTGATTTTGTGGAAACAAGTGTTTATGATAATGACTTGAGGAAATGTTTAGTGCTTTTTTTTAGGTTTTTCGAAAAATGGGTACTTTTCGTGAAAATAGGGTGGAGATTTGAGGAAAAATGAGCTTTGAAGGGAAATTAAGCGGTTTCGCTTGATTTTAAGATTTGAAATAAGACATTTTAATAGGTTTTTAGTTAGGATTCATAGTTTTTTTGAAATTTATAGCTACTTATGGACATTTTTAGTTTATTTCGATTTCAAAAAGAAATTAAGCGTGAATTTGGCGTGTACTCTCGATTTTAAGCTTTAAAACAAGACGTTTATGGCAAAAATAAGGTTTTCACTTAGGATTGATAGATTTTTTGACATTTATTTATTTTTATCGAATTTTTCAGTTTATTTTGATTTCAACTAGGAATTAAGCGTGGATTTGGCGTGTAATCTCGGTTTTAAGCTTTAAAACAAGACGTTTATGGCAAAAAATAGGTTTTCACTTAGGATTCATAGTTTTTTTTTAAATTTTTATCTATTTATGGGAATTTTTCAGTTTATTTTGATTTCAGCTAGGAATTAAGCGTGGATTTGGCGTGTAGCCTCGATTTTAAGCTTTAAAACAAGCCATTTGTGACAAAACAGTGGATTTAAAAAGTTTATGTATTTTTATGAAAATTGAAACGGTAACTTTATGTCACCTTTTTGGAAAAACTAATTTCAAAACTTTCAATTGTTGGAAAATGCTTTTTGTTGTTGTCGTCGTTTGTTGTTGTTGCAATTTAAGTGTAACTGACATATTGGAGGAATGAATTCAAATGCGTCGGAATTTCATTTATTCGTTCTCATTCCATTCAAATTCACACATTTCGAGTGGTTTTTCATCGACAAGGGAAAGGGGGGATGTAGAAATTGAATACTGAACCTGACTACATAATTAGATGATACTTGTGTATTTTTCTCACGGTATAGGGGGGTTCATTGGAACCCCTTTTGGTCCGGGACGGGGCGGGCGGAATTTTTAGGAATTGAATGACACAATATTTGTGTGTGTGTGTGTTTATTGGTCACCATATGGGGCTTTGGTTGTTTTTACTTTCTTTTGGACGTATTCAGTTTTTTTTAAATAAAAAATTAGGATTTCTAAGAATTTCAGTTTTCGCTTCAAGACCCAAACAATTAAATATGTGTTCCTTTGAATAATTTAAAGGAAAAAAAATTGTTTTTGCGTCTATATCTGCTGAAAATTAACAAGAGAGAGCCCAAGTGGACCCATGAGGCGGGCCTGTTCAAAAAAAGACGGAAAAATGAAATTTTGTAAACATTTTTGGACTCACTACTGATATTTTGGTAAATTTACATTTTTTAAAGCCTAAATCCTTTTTTTAAAAGCTATTTTGAGCAATGGGCCCGTTTTCCAAAAAGAATACATTTTTTTCCATGAAATTCCTTAAATGGACACATATTTAATTGTTTGGGTCTTGAAGCGAATGACGTGAAAACTCGGAAATTCGAAAAGAAATTTCAATTTATGCATTTTTTCAAACTGAAAAGGCCTATTAAAGACAGTGTACCACTTGGTACTCTAGAATTTAAATATAAATTATCAAGAATTCCATTACTTCTTTTTGCTTAAAAAAGGGGGTATAATTATAGAGAAATGATTCCACACCGATTCGTTTTGTTCTCAACAAAAAGTAATGTATACACTTTTTCCTTGTCAACATCTCCGTTTTTTTTCTCCGCCCCGTCGATTGATGTTTCATTGTCAAAAAGTGATGCATTTATATGTATGTAAAGGACACATATGTCTGAAATATAAAATATAAATAACGGAACGGAAAGGGGGGGGGGTGGACCTCCTTGAAGAATTTAAAATTCCGTGATGCTGTCTCTTCCCGGTTTTTTTTTGGAGCACACTCCGTTTTGTGCATATTCAAATGCACATTTGATCCATGACTTGTTGTTGCACCATAAATTTCGACGTTCCTTTTCCCCGTTTTTGTTTTTTTTTCCAAATTGTGTTGTAGTAAGGAAAAATTGAGTATTGATTTGAGAAATAAAAATGGTGGCTTGTTTTGGACTATAGGTTAGGAACAAGGAGTTGGGGCCTCATTGGGACCTCATATTTTTGATAAAATTCTCAATGAGGGGGGTCTTCCAGTACTGGCCCATCCCTAGCTAAGAATAATTTTTGACATTTTTTTGAAAATTTTGAAATTTGAAAAAAATTCTTAAAGAAAGAGTGCTAGTAAAGGTTTGATTATGTAAGAATTGGCAAGAGACAAATATTTGAAAATTAGGAAAAAAAATGAGTTCGCAAATAGGTCTTTTGGTTACTTTTTGATTAAGTGGCACATTGTCTTTAATAATAGGGAAAACGATTTTTCAAAAAAACCTTTAAAATTTGTTTTAAAAAAATGAAAGCAACCACTTTTCTAAATCATTCCTTCAGATTTTCTCTTATTAATTATTCTACTATAAAATATGTTCTTCGTTAAAGACAGTATCCCACTTAATATTTATCTATCGGTTTTTGAATAAAGACTGCAGGAAAATATAAAATTTGGTTTTAAAATGAGAACAACTCCAAATTTTGACAAATTTCAACCAAAAATTCAACATTTTGGGAAAAAATCCCTTGAAGACTAGATGTTTTGTCAATTCTTATTGAGACGTGTGATTTTCTGTTATTTAGGTACTTGATCTTTTAAAATAGTGATAGCTGGACACCATGGAAGTATTTTTCCTTTTTTTTAAATATTTTCAAAATTTGTCTCATTAACTTATATCTCATATTGATGATTTGACCCCCTTAAAGACACTATCCCACTTAATATAAATATACCAGTTTTCCACGTTTTCAGCATGATACCTGAAAAATTTGTTTTCAAAAAAAAACAATTTCAGAAAACACTTGAAATATAGAGAAAATTTGCAAAAGTAGTGTCCACCAAATTTGGTCAAATTTCCGTTCTCTATTTTATGTGTTTTTTTATTCTGTTTCGCGCGCGGCCTTGAGCTATTTTTTGTCGGCTCATTTTTTCATCCTGCCTCTCTTTGAGCATTCTACGTTTTGCATGTTGTTCTATGAGCTACACTCTAATACCCCCATTTGCTAAGAAATAGATGAAGTAGGAAAAGAAGAATTTTCAATTTTCATAATTAAAATTTTAAATAAAGTTGAAAAATGTCGATTTTTTCCAGAATTCCGCACAAAAATGAGCGATCAGCTGAAATGTTTGGGTGATCGGACGGAAGTGCAGTTGAGTAGTTTGTCAGAGTTACAGGTATTCTATTTTTAAAAATTAAATTTTTTATTTTCAAAAAATTGAAATTTTAGGATTATTTTCGAAAGAGAGGAGAGATTGAGAATGAGTATGCGGGAAAATTGGAGAAATTATCGAAGAGCATAGCACAGAAGCATAAATCGGAAAGGTCTCGACGGGAAGGCTGGTCACATCATACGGCGAGCACGGTATGGCATACGCTGGTCGAGCAGACGAAGGAGGAGTCGAAAAAGAGACAGGTGGGGTTAATTTTTTGGGAAAAGAAAACGATTTAATTTTTCCAGGCCCTCGGAGATTTATATGGGAAACAAATCACGTCGAGTATTGAAGGAAGATGCGAGGATTTGTCGAAAATTTCCAAAAGAGTGGGTTTTTGTATTAAATTTTTTGAAAAACTAGAAAATTTTAAAATCTGAGTGCTTAAAGATAGGGTATCACTTAGTTTAAATGACTGGTTGAATACGAAGTGGGTTTCAACTAAAATCACGGAAAAAATTGAATATTTCAATAATTGTTCAAATTTTTTGGAGCATTTTTCTAGAGTTGTTAAATTTGAACAATTTGAAACAAATAAGGAATAATCATGAAATTATACAAATTCAAGTTCTTAAAGGTAGGGTCTCACTTAAAGTATAACTTAAAAATATTATGTTTGATTTGAACTCTCAAAAATTTAGGAGGTTTTCTATAAAATTTATTGAAAGCCCCCAAATTCAAAGTTTTCGTTTGGAAAATTTTTTTTAATGGATTAAAAATCACCAAAATGTAGAGAAAGAAGTTCCTAGAGTTGAGAGGGTAGGAATTTGCATCGAAATTCTAGAAATTACTGTTTTAAACTGGTTTTTATCTGAAATTCAGAAAGGAGGACAAATTTTCAAGCGTAAAAGCTTTAAAGAAAATGGATTTTTAGATTTTATGGGCGATTTTTATAAGAACTAGCTTTTTATAATAATTTCACGCTATTAAATTTAATTTTGGGCGTTTATTTCGAGATGAAAGTTCTGAAATTTGTTAAAATTCAACCTCGACGAGAAAATTTATAGAATTGAGGAACCCTCCATCAAATTGATCTCCGGGAGCTCTCTCCGATTCACATATTCAAAAATTGTATTTTTCAGTGCCGCGAAATTGGCTCCTTCTCACACAATGAACTCAACAGAGTGCTCAATGAATTACAGACGGCTATGAAAACGTATCAGGTAAATTTCAAAGATTTTTGAAGGCACAAAAAATTTCCACAAAATTCCGAATTTCAGTTGTGTTATGCTGAAATGTGCGGAATTGAGCGGAAGAAGAGATCTGCCGAAGAGGACGTTCGGAGGTATGAAGAATCGAATCCTGGGAAATATGAAACGTCGAGGAGGCATCGATCATTGATGAAATATTATAAAAGGGTGAGGTTTTTTAAAAAACCCCCTTTTTATTGGCGAAAAATTGAAAAAATCAACATTTTTTTGTTACAGAGAGAAGAGAAATTTGAAGTGGTTCGGTTGAAATGCACAAAAGCACGAAATGAATACCTCCTCTGCGTGAAAGCGGGAAACGCGGCTCTTCACCGATTCTTTGCACAGGATTTATCATATATTCTGGATTGTATGGATTTGGGAATGGATTTTTGGTTGAGAGCGATTTTGGAAAAGGTGATTGATGAACGGAAACGAATCACACAATACGAGATGGATTGTTTGGCCGGCTTGGGCACGTTGAGAAGCTCGGTTGATGCGAAGGCGGATAAGCAAAAGTTTTTCGAATCCAATCATCAGTTGTTTATGTTGCCGAAACAGTTTGAGTACAGGTTAGGCTTATTTTAACCCTTAAAGGCAGGGGTGGGTCTATTTTATTTTATTTACTCTCAATTATTTGAAAAATGTTTAAAATTCCGAAAAAATAAGATTTTATTTGAAAAACCTGGCCGAATTTGGATTTCTAGTCCCCCCGATTACTTTTCTAGGCCATGTAATTTGGAAAATGTTGTTTATTTATTTTTTGGATGTTTTTTACCATTTTTTGTTATTTTTTTCTGAAAAAAAAACATCAGAAATTAATTCTACGAAGTTTTCTAATTTAAATGGCCTAGAAAAACACACAGGGACTAGAAATTCATGCAAAATGTAAAAAAATTACTTTTTCTTGTCAATTTTCAAATTTACGTTCTAATGAAATTGATTTTTAATGCAGGTTTTGTCGAAAAATATACGATTTTTGAATATTTATTTGTTTTACAGACCGCAACTCGGAGATGTGATTAGTGAAGTGTCGGCGGAGCAAAATCTGTCGGCAGATTTGCTCCAACGACAGAGACAAATTGAAAAGCGATTGGAAGGGTTGCAATTTGAAATCGATGAGGTCTGGAAATCGCTCGAAGCGTCGGAACGACAACTCCTCTCACTATACAACACACAATTTGAAGGAGATCCGACGAAATGGAGGAATGATCTTCACGTCACCTATCAGTATTATTTGAAGAAATTTGAGCTTTTCGTTCTTAATGGAAATTTGATGGAACGATTAGAGGCGAGAAGTGCGACGATTGGTGAAGCGCTCGGAAAACAGGGAATCGCGACGAAGAATCTGTCGTCGGCTTCATCATCGATTAAGAACGGATCGGAAAATGGGTCGAATGGATTGATTGAAGAGAGGAGGCAGAAAGCGAAACGGATTGGGGTGCATAAGGATGGGGATGTGAGACCGCGGCCGAAATTGTTTGGCGGATCGTTGGATGAGTATGTTGAAGCGACCGGGGAAGCGATTCCGTTGTTGGTCGAGTCGGCGATTGGGTACTTGTCGAGATATTCATTGAGGAATCAGGGTCTGTTCCGCGTTTCTGGATCACAGTCGGAGATTAATCGATTCAAGGAAGCCTATGAGAGAGGTATGGATCCTTTTTCAAATAGATTTTTTTTTTAATATTTTGTTGGACTAAAGAACAATATAAAGACGATATATCGACAAAAATTCTGATGTCTGGATCCCTAAAAATTTGTGAAATTATAATTTTAGAAATTTTTTCAGAAATCTCATTTTTTGAGCTCTAAGAACCATGTTCAAACCCTTCCTCAGAAAAAAAAGAGAAATCGTTCCAATTCTCACCAAAAAGGGTACAAAATTCGGGTTTTCCTTAACGAGAGGCCTTTCAAAAAATGGTGAAAAAAATATTTAATTTTTTAATTCCCTTCTATTTTTCAGGTGAAGATCTCTTCTCGTATTTCGAAGATGGAACCGAATCCAACTCGGCCGCCGGAGTTCTTAAGCTCTATTTCCGGGAGCTTCGTGAGCCAATCTTCCCAATTTTTATGTTTGAACAATTTTGTGACTGTGCAAAAGCTGAATCGTCGAGTGAATTTATCAGAAGGGTAACATTTTATCGAATTAATGCATTTTCCCAAAGAATTCTACCATATTTTCAGGTGAAAGAATTGATTTCGAAGCTTCCCCTATCGCACATCTTGCTCCTGCGGTTCCTCTTCCAATTCTTGTCGCATTTGTGCGAGTTTGCGGATGAAAATATGATGGAACCGCACAATTTGGCGATTTGTTTCGGGCCGACACTTTTGCCGATTCCGGAGGGAAAGGATCAAGTGTTTTATCATAATTATGTGAATGAGCTGGTTCGGAATTTGATAATTCACGCAGATGAGGTTTTTCCGAGGGATATTCCGGGACCGATTTATGATAAATATGCGATTCAGCGAACTGATGATGGCCAGTTTATTGAGGAGAAGTTAGTGTTTTTTGTATTTAGTGTTGATCGTCAAAAAAAAAAGGAATTTTCAGTGATTTGGTATCAGATGACGATGAACTTCATGATAAAGTCGGGGCAATGCCAAGTCATCATAGTCACGTGCATGGCAGTAATTTGATGAATGATTCGACATATGAATCAGCGGATCGAATTATCGTCGGCTCTCCAATGTTGTCGAATACAAACTCATCGACAAATGGAGCGTCGCCGGCGAATGGCGGAGGACACAATGAAGCGGACTTCGCGCCGCCAGTTGCTTCGAGTAGATCGTCGAATCGATCGAAGACGAGTGAAGATTTGCCGCCGTTGTTGCGTACCGAGATGCCGCATAGGATTGCGAATGAGTTGAATAGTATTTTCAAGAATGGCTCGTCGGTTGATGGGGCGTCTGTGCTTCGGCATTCTCATGTGGAATCGAATTGGGATCGATCGGCTTCTCAGTCGCAGTTTAGGTCGCAAAGTACAGATGATGAGGAAAGGGATTATGTTTCGCCGCCTGCGTTGTTGTCGACTCATTATGGATTAAATGCGCCTTCATGTTCTTCGATTAGTCCGGTACCACAGCAAAGAAGTCAAGAGAATCAGAATAGTCGTGGTGATCAACAGAAGGAGTCGTTGTATGCACCAATGATTAAGCAGCGGGCGACAACTGTGCCTTACTCTTCCTCAAACAATGGTGGAAGTATGTCAGACATGTCTGTTGTATCAGCTGGCGCAGTCACTGGAGTTCGAATGGTTGGAAAATCGTCGCTAAGAGATCAGTTGCAATTGATAAGAAAGGAAAATGACACCTCGGCAAATTCGATCTCGTGAGTTCTCTTTGGTGATTAAAAGGAAAATAATATATTTTATATTTTCCAGATCCATCCTCTCGCCAGCCACTTCGCGAAAAATCAAAGAGACGGCGATCTTGGATGCTAGAAGTGAATCGATTGAAGATAATACGGACTCATCGAGAAGAACGTCGTCGGTTGATGATGAGATCACTGTGAAGGAGAGGACTATTGGGTGAGTTTTGAGTTTTTAAAATGAAAACTGAATAAAAATTTAATAAGAAAAAATACGGTGTTTATTAAAGGGACATATCGTTTTCAGTTCGAAATTTCTACATAGTTTCCGACATGTTCCTTTAAAGAGTACGGTATTTTCTAAATCAATTGAAATTTCTAGAAACCCTTAAAAGTGAGGTTATCAAGAGTTTTAACTTAATATTTATATCAATCCGAAAAATAGGCCCAAATTTATATATTTTTTTAAAATAAGATTTAAAACATTAGTTTTTCCCAGTTTTCTGAAGTTTCGATAAGTTATTGATTGATATTTATTTAGTTGCGAAAAAATTGTTTTTCAATTTTTTTCAAAACAAAATAAACCATTTTCTGAATTTGAAATTTAATTTTTTAGAAAAAATGCCGTCATTGCTTTTTTTTAATTAAAAAAAATGAAAACGTACTTTTTTTCAATCAAAAAATAATTTTTTAGAACCTCCCAGCCAGATATAATCAACTCTTCGAAGCCTCGAACAATCTCGCCGACGCTTGATGACATTGTCGCTGCCTTGAACATTGCAACCAGTATCAATCAATAATCTCATAAATGTTGTCAGGGTTAGCCGAAAGTCCAAACCAAAATCCATTATTTTTCAATATTTTGTATGTATTTAATCACTTTTTTCTTCTTTTTTTATCACAAATCTTTCTCATTCTTGTGCTTTAATATTTACATTACCAATTATATCATCAAAATTATTGATATCCGATTTTTTTTTAAATCTGTCCATTCTCTCACTCTTTCCAAATCCAAAGCATAATACGCGGGTTTTGCTCAACATATTTTATTTGATTTGTTTTTTTTTCTGATGAATGATTTTTTTGTTGTAATCAAAACCCAAAACATGAGGTTACGGCTTTTTACCCATTACGTTTTTTTTTGTACAAAATTTGAAAAAAGAGGATGCATATCCAAGAAGAAGACTAATAAAATGTGTTATATGGAAAATGCGCATGTTTTTAAGAATTTTTGTAGAATTTTGTTTTAAAAAAGTTAGAATAGAATCTTGATAAGTATTTGTTGATTTAAATTATGTGGAATTCTTTAGAATTCAGCGAAAAATGGTTTTTTTCTCTTAAAGACAAGGTTCCAGATGGTAAAATTTGAATAAAATAATCAAGTTACACCCTGCCTTTAATATTGAGTTAATTTTTGCTTTAAGGCAATGTCCTAGACGATAAAATCTGGAAAAATCTCTATTAAGTACTTTTCTTTAAAAAAAAAGTCAATTTCTTATTTTTTTTTTGCAAAAAATACGAAAAATCTAATTTTCAGACATGATTTTACGGGTTTTACTAATACTGGAAATTACGCGATTAATTAGCAGGTAATTTTTAGAAAAATTGAGAAAATTCTGATTTTCCGATTGTTTTTCAGTTGCTCAATGAATTCTTGCTTCAATTTTTCGAAATGTGAAAATTCCCGAAAAGTTTATATTCATCCGGTGGGGAAGGGAGAATTCGAAGAGGTTCCCAAATCGTTGGTCTATCAGCAGATTTTGAAATATTTTAGGGAGAGGTAGTTTAAAAATGAGCAATTTTTATTTTGATTTTTAAAAAATCGGCAAATTTTAGTGAATTTTATACGGAAAATCCGAAAGAAGCTTGTATCTTCCTACTGGCTATTGATACAACTGATAGGGATGTTAGGAGGTATTTAAATAATTTGAAAATTAAGAAAAACATGTTGTTCTTCAGCCAAAATTATGTGAAAAATGTTGGGCAATATATAGAGTCGCTGGATGAAGAAATATGGAATAATGGGAAGAATCACCTAATTTTTAATTTTTATCACGGAACATTTCCGGATTACGGTGATCATAATCTGAATTTTGAGACGGGTGAAGCGATGATTGCTCGAGCGTCGGCAAGTGTCGCTAATTTTAGAGAAGGTTTTGATGTGTCGCTGCCGCTTTTTCATGAGAATCATCCGTTTGAGTTGGATGAGATGAAGGTTTGGTTTTCGGGAACTTTAATTTTGATTTGTTATCGTTTTTATCATTTTTATACCTACAGGACCTGTTAGTTGCAGGAACTTTTAAAAAATGGAGAAAATACCAAAACAATTCAATTAAAAAATGTGTCATGATCCTACCCAGAAACTGCTGCAAAGAATTCAATGCAGAAACTTGCAAAAAATTGCAATAAATGTCAAAATTGAAAATTTTTCAGCCGATTTACATGAAATCTACGATAATCGTTGCGAGACGATCACAGGCCCTTGACCGTATTGTCCGCAATTATGGACGAATACAGGCATAATGTGTCCAGGGTCTCGCAGCGAAGAGTAAGAACCTTTCATGGTCTCGCAGCAATTTCCGTAGATTTACCGTAATTCTGCTGCAAAACATTGCAATTTTTTGACATTTCTTGCATTTTTAGTTTATGAGTAGGTCCATCAGAGTTTCCGATAGATTTAAATCGCCAGAAATTGTTTGCAGTACTCCCTAAAAGATTTTTTGCTTTGCTCTTCTAATTTACGGCTCCTTGACCGAGGTCGGTCGTGTTTTTCGCATTTCTTTCACGAGTCCCCAATTTTCATGTTGCTACTTTAAAGATAATGTAATTCGTCGAGTTTCCGCATTGGGTTTTATTTGTTTTTCTGGTCATTTTTTAAAGTTTTTGCATAGGTACATTATAATTTCTTTAAGAAGTGTGGTTCTGGATAGGTCCATTATGAAAAAGTCATATTTTTCAACAAAATTTGACATTTTTCCAGAAAAACATCCAAAAAATAATAAATCTGCGAATTTTCTAACGGGTTAGAAAAAAGAAAACTAGAAATCCAAGTTCTGCCAACCTTTTTAGGGGAATATCTATAAAAAGAAGGGTTTTTCTCATTTTTCATGTATTTATTTATCTATTGTAAGAACAATAAATGGAAAAAATAACGGTTAGCTCAATTTTTTCAAATAATTCAACGCGACAGCAGTATTTTATTGACTTTAAATGCAGATTGACGCTTCTGCAAAGGTTCACTTTAAGGATTTGAGAATTTCAAACGGAAACCGATTTTAATCCATAAGAATCATTTTTTAGGTTGAGAACTTGTCCAAGATTTATAATTTTAATACCAAAAAACTGCCTATTCGACCAATTACGTCCAGTTATGTAAAGTCTCAAAATTCAATAATTGAAGAGCTGTAAATAGGCTCGAATTTGATAGAAATGGGGAAAAGGGTTCATGGGGGGGGGGGGTACACATTCTTAGTCGGTTTGCAAAATTTGATTTAAATTCTTAATTTAGAAAATGTCTTTTTAGCAGCTTCCATAGATCCTTTTCACATGAAAAAACGTGACATTATCCTATTTTTCGTCCCTCTGTTTGAATTTATTCATTTTTTACGAGAAATCATATGGGTTACTTCAGGAAAAACGAAACACTGGAAAAAACTGGCACTATGTATTTAAAATTCAGTTTACTCTCCGAAGCATTGAATCAGAAACAGTAACGACTTAATTATACTTTAAAAATTTTCCATTTTTGTATATCTAGTAAGAAATACATTTTATGCTAAGGAAATAAGAATAAAAATGTGTTTAAAAAGTAATTATTCAAATTTTTCCAGAACTACTCCAACACACCTTCTCACAAATTGCCCTATCTCGTCAGCTTCAAAGGAAAACGATATGTTTATGGTATTTATTCAAACAATCATTAAATTCCATATCTTTTTCCCCTCAAAGGTATCGGCTCAAGTACACGAAATCTAGTGCATCATCTACACAACGGAAAGGATATAATTATGGTTACAACATGTAAACATAATAACGATTGGCAAGTGTATCAAGATGAACGATGTCAATATGATAATGAGCAATATGAAAAGTGAGTGAGAGAGAAAAGACGACTTATAAGTGTTTGTCTCTCATGTTTTCTTGTTTTTTTTTTTCAGATGGGAATATGATGAGCTTTTGGATAATTCGACGTTTTGTTTGGTGCCAAGAGGAAGGAGATTGGGATCTTTTAGGTAGGGTTTAAAACTTCGAATATTTCTGGAATGAACCTTCGGGAGCTCCCGTAATTGAATATCACTTAACAATGACTAGTAACGTTGAAAATGCCCTCAAGGGAGCTTCGAACTCCAACTTTTTCTGAAAAAAAATCGAAAAAATGAAGTCGGAATATCTACTTTAAAGGGCATCTAATATAATGAGATTAACAAGTCCTACCTTCCAGTCCGGTAATCATATTTACCTTTTTCTTGTATAAATGGGTACAATAAGTGACACCCTACCTTTAAACCTATAATTTTCTTAAAGGCAGTGTCCCTTTTCAAAGCTCCGGATTCTAATTTTCTGTTGAAATAATACCGGGAGCTCCCGTGATTGAATCTAGCTTGAAAAAGGTCAGATAGATCTGAAAAGTTGAAAATTCCCCCAATAGAGCCGCGTTTTTGTATAAAGGGGTGAAATAAGTGACACCCTGTCTTTAAACCTATAATAGTCTTAAAGGAGGTGTCCCACTTCATTTGCGTAAGCTCCTGATTCTTATAAGGAACATTGGTTTTGCGCTAAAAACGTCGATTTCATTTTTGATTTTATAATGTTCAAAAATTCAAGGTTTTCTAATGATTAAAATATTTTTTAATGCTATTCACATGATAATCGGAAATAAGAACAACAAATAATTTGAAGGCCTTCCCGAGCGGGTTAACTTGGAGATGAATACCAGTTTACCGCGAAATTCAAATAAAACCACTTCGATTTTGCAGATTCCTCGAAGTGCTACGCTCCGGATGCATTCCCGTCGTCATATCTGACTCGTGGGTTCTTCCATTATCCGAAATCGTCGACTGGTCAAAAGCGGCAATAGTTGTAGCCGAGCAAGACGCTCTCTCGGTTTGTATAACTTCTCTACGCTTCTCCAACGCTTCTTCTTCATCTTCTCCTTTACAGATTCCAGAATTGCTGATGTCGACGAGTCGACAACGAGTCGAACAATTAAGGAGAGAGGCTCGACGCGTCTATCATGAATATTTGAGATCAGTTCGGGTTATTACTGGATGGGTTTTGAAAGTAGGCTTGAAAGGCGTTGAATGGATTAAAAAGGAACAAAAACATTACAGATTGTACTCAAAAGGATTGATGAACATTTTGACAATGATGATGGTGAAAAAATATAAAAAGAAAAGGTTGGTTTTTGTGTGTAAACAAAGAAAACGGAAATGATTGTTGGCTTTTGTTACAATGTTGTTCTAGGGGGGAAATGGTTTTAATATTGTCTGGAGATTTTAATTGCTTAAAGGTATGGTGCCAGCGGAAGATGATTTAATTAATATTTATTGTTAGAAAAATCTAGAATAAAATAAAAATCTCGAGTCGGGGGGTCTCAGCAAAGATTGATGCTTAAGACATGATTGACCTTGTGTAGTTCTAAGAGACTGAAGGCCCGAAAACCTTGAAAACTTGAGAGGGATACTAATTTTTTGAATTTTCTTAGGTTAAAGCTAACTTTCTGGGTTATTTCTTCGAATTTTTGTCCTCCTGGCATACTGTCTTTAAGAAGAATAACTGAAATACTATCTGTCAGTAAAACAACTGGCATACTGGCTTTAAGTAGAATAACTCGCACAATGTCATCAAGAAGAAGTTCTGCTCAATATTAAGAAAAATCCGAATTCTGGTGTCAGACCACACCGGTCTATCTTTTATCTTATCAGTGTTAAACATTTTCTAGTGTTAAATTTCACGAATCTTTTTATCAGAAACTAATAGATATTGTACAGTAAGATCTTTCTTATAATATTTCCCGTTTTATTTCAGAAATCCCAAGAAGAAGATGAAGAGGTTGGCAGGTGTTTATTGCTGCGTAGTATTTCGTATTCGATGCTTGTGATGACGATCAACAAAAGAAAGATGAAGAAGAAGAAGAAGGTGGTGGTGGTGTTGGAGTCGAGATGAGATACGCTTCGTCCTCCTTTTCGTCGCATTTCGTCCCCTCCCCGATCGATGAGAGGCAGCAGAAACAGCGGCAGTAGTGAAGGAAAAGACAGCAGCAGGCAACTCCTCGCCTCGGTCTTGTGTTCTCTGGCATCACCATCATCCCATTCCACTCTACTATCCAGGGGGCAGCTAGCAGCAGAAAGCAAGCAAGCAAGCAAACCAAAGCAGAATCATCATCATCATCATCACATCTGTTGTTCGGCTGACGGGCTGGCTGGTCGGTCTTGTCGCTCGATTGGTTTGGCTTGGTTGGCTGTGTCCGGGGGGGGGGAGAGCCTCTCCATATACACAAATAATACCTTTTTGTTGATCGTTTTAATGTGCTCTTTTACTGTTCAATTTCTTGTATTTCTGTGTTTTTTGAAATTATTATTTTTTTGTCATTCTTGTGTCATGTGTTTCAACGCTGGTTAATTGTTGATTCTCTTATTTTGTTTTCTTTCTCGAGATCTCTTTTCTTTCAAGATTTTTGAGGTATTTACTTGTTGTTCCGGTATCGTTTCCTTGTATTTAGTGAATCTTCGATTTAACTGCAAAAAATAGATTTAAAAAATTTTTTTTGAATATTTGTTTTGATTAGAAAACGTATGACTTTGTCCATTCATGTACTTCACCGATTTTCTGCATTTAGCTTGAGATTTCGAGAAAAATACTGTTCAAGATTTAGATTTTCGGTTTTTAAATACCTTTTCCATTATTTTAAAACCCCCGCTAAAAGTTTCAAATATATTCCCATTAGAATATTCTAAAAATAGAAGTTGTACTCAACCCGAAATCTATTTTTACAATTTTCTGAAACTAGTTCGAAAATCCAGCTTCAAAACAAAAACGGTGACGTAGACAAAAGCTGGCCGAACTTTTTCCCTATAAGAAATATTTCTAAAAAAGTGCTTGAATTAGTTGTTTTTGAATTTTTATGGATTTTTCACATAATAATGCTCGCGGACTAGCTTTCAGTGTGAAAATTTCTAGGCCACTGATCTGAAGCTAGTTTTCTCTCGGCTTTTTAGCAATTTTAACAGATTAGGTTTAAGTACGAGTTGTATGCTTATCTCGGGTAGATTTTTAAGCTCTCCAAAGCCCTTATTTAAATCACGAGCTTGTTTCGATGAGGTTTTTAGAGTTCTGACGTTTTCTGAAGCATCTCTAAACTCTTATTAATAGAGACTGATGCTTTGAGGGAGGTTAGCAACGAGAGCCGAAGCGAATTATAAATTTTCCTACATAACAACACCTCTTCTCATGTGCGAATAGTCAACCAGAAGGGGGCATAATTCATGAACGTTAGGTGTTCATATGGAATTGATGTTTTGAGACGTGTTGGGTAGTACTTCTAACGGATGGGCGTGTTATAATGTCGATAAATCGACAGCACGGACATTTTTGAACTTCTTTCCGATGAGCTTCGGAATTCCAGACAGGGCATTTTCAAGGTAGCCATAAAAGTGATGAATTTTCAAAAATTACCACTATTTTCCAATCAATAAATCATCGATATACACCTCACTCTGGTGACGAGCGTCGTTTTTCTGAGATTCGACAAATTCCGAATCTTTTCATTTCCGCCAAAGGTATCCGATGACAAGTATATTTTACACAATATCTAAAAATAAACCAACGTTCCTTATTTTCAAATTTTTTCAATTTCTCACCCTATCTGAATTAGAATTTAGCTGAAAAATTCCAACCTTGAAATTCCTATCATTTTGAAGGATTTCATAAATTTCGGACTTAATTTTTATCCAAAAAAAACGTAGAAATTGAGCTGGAATATCTTGGCCTTAAACTGACTTAAAAATCTCCGTAAAAAATAGAAGATTTTTAACTGAAATTTAATAAATCTAGTTAAATTTGAAAAATTGTTATATGCCTCGAAATTTCACCACGAAAACGAATTCTTTAAATCTATTTTCGATTTCGTGTTTTCTTTCTTCGGTGCATTCTTTATTAATATAATTTTAAGTACTTCAACGCTTCCTCATTCTTCGAACCTTAAGGCAATCATCATAAACCTTTATCATCAAGAACATTATCAAAAAAAAAGTATATTTTTGTTCCCTCCCGCTAGGAACATTTCTCTCCGCCAAAGTCATACGTTTGGCGTGTTCAAGATAAAGAATGACACAATCTAGACTAGTCGACGACTCTGTTCACGAACACGACAGCTCTAGCGTCGGTTCTGTGTTGTTCGGGAGGGGCTGTTGTGGTGGTGGTGTTGTCTGTGCGTCGTAGTCGACGTCAGAGACGCAGAGAGGAGACTACTACTATTCGTTGCACCGCCTAGGCTAGCAGGTCGTCGACGCCATTCCGAGCCGTCCTTACACGCGCATAACACTAAACAATCGTTGGGACACTTTCTTCATCTTCTTCTCGTCCCTCACTTTATCCGATGCCTTTTTCCAGCTCGACTTTTTATAATTCTTCGATTTTTCTTTCTCGTTATTAATGTTTCGAATGAAAGTTATCTCTCTGAATTGTTTAGATTCATCATTGTTCACGCGCTCAGTTCTTATCGTATTTGTTTATTGATTCATTCTATGATTTTATTTTGTGAAAACTATTATTTCCAGGATGACAAATGTTTCCGAAATGGCAGCGGTCGGATTCGATCCGACCGATCAAAAATTTGTTGTCATCAACTCGGAGAATCTGAAGGAGAATGATGCAGCGGGTGATGCGGTTGATGTGGATGGTAGAGCGTTGACGATTTTGAAAGTTTGCGATACGGTTGAAGCGGCGAAGCAAGAATGCGAGAATAAGGCCAGTCACATGCTCGGAGTGAGTTTTTTTTCAAAGGAATTGATGCTTTGAAATCATGCATTTCTATCGGTCATACGTTGCAATTCCCCACCTGTCCTTTTTTTGTTTGTGGAAGGCGATAACGCAATGAATTGATCATGTCTGCCACCTTGGCAAGGACTTTCCAATCGCGCCCCGTTGGACTTTACTAATTTTGTCGCGCTTGTGCTCAAAGCGTCTTCAGTATGTCTAAAAGCGTTTCTCTTTCACATGACAGCTACTTTCTAATTTTAAGTTAATATTTTCTTGATACTGATGTTTGGCAAAACAAATTGATCCATTTTTGATGAACCGTTAGTGTTCGGTCTGAATTTCACAAAAATTACCTTTGTTCATGTTTTTATTTTAAAATTTAAACCTGAATTTAAGAAAAAAACTACTTTTGACTCAAGATTTAGCACCGTAGCTTAAAGGCACATACTGTTTTCGATTCTCAGTGTTTCGCTACGAACCCCTGACAGTCAAAATGAAAATGACGTGTTCCTTTAAATTTCTTACTGTATTTCGTTTAAATTTTTTTAAAATTAATTTTTAAAGCTGTTTTTCGAAGTGTTTGGCTTCAATGAAGCTGTTACCCTTTTAAGCTACACCATATTTGTCTTTTCGTTACGATTGAAGTTGAATTTAAATTTGTATGGTGAAAACATAATTTGTTGTGTTAATCCGTGCTAATCGTTAATTTTTCAGCTCAACGGCATGGGAATCGCTGCAATTTCGTACGACGATGAACCACAATCGTCGTCATCTGGAACAGAAGAGAAAAGAGAAGAAAATGATTTGGAAAATGAAACGATGGAAGAAGGGACAGTTGATGGCGTTGATGAAGATATAGGAACAACGCTGTTGCCGCAAATGGATTTGGATACAGCGACTTGTTTGCGTAAGTTATAGATCTTTAAAATAATTGTATCAGCCTATCATTGAAAATTTCCAGAAAATCAAATAGACAACATCCGTAAGACAGTTCGAGACGCAGTCGCCATGGTGATGTCAGATTTTCAAACTGATCTGGATCGGATCAATAATCGACAGGCACAAATTGCAAAGTTTTTCGAGAAGAATTTCGGCACTGGCGCAGACGGACGCGTCGTTCAACCGTTTAACGATATGTGCGACTCACTGCCGTTCAACTTTGGAACAATTCACGACAACAGACCGCTGACAAATGCAGAAGAGAATATTTTCAATTACTTCCGCGAGAATGATTACAGCACGAGACAACATTTGGATAGGACTGAAGCGTTTTTAAGAAATAATGGTGAGAAATGTCTGTTTTTTTTATTTATAAAAAATTTGTTTTCATTTCCAGTTGCTGCTAGAAAAACATCCACCAATAACAATTCGTCAAGTTCAGCAAGACCGGTAGTTCGAAAGGATAATTATGGGGATGAGAAGGATCCGGACTATCAGTTTGGTACATCAGGAACTCAAGGCAAACGAATCGTTAACGGAATTGTGAAGACTGTTGATCGTCTCAGCTATCCGTTTATTTCGAGGGAGCAAGAGGAAGAATGTTTATCGCAGGCTAATGGACAAGCACCAATTTTTGCACAGCTTCTGGCGAAACTTCTCTTTGCTGATAGTATTGAACTTTATTTCAAAGATCAGGATACGAATAAGAGAAATTGGTTGCATGATGCAGTTGATTATCGATTTCCAACGTTGGACAAACCGTTGCATGTTAGTAAATGGAAGAATTGCTCCTATTTCATCAATAAGAACATGAGAGAAGCCGTACAACAAAGTGGAAGTAAGTTTATATATAGATGATTTTAACAAAATAAAGTTATACCTGTGATTTCAGACCCGATGCCTAAAGCGCCTTGTGGTCCACGAGGTCCAATTGGTCCAAAGGACGTGACACCGAAACCAGTTTTGAAGGAGGTTCAACCGAAGACTAGCAAACCAGAAACATCGAAAAGTGATACTCCGAAACCATCAAGACATATTTCAAGACCACCGAATGTCTTCAAATACTTGACTGCAATTTATGAAAAGGAATGTTTCGATGAATGCCGCGGGGATCAATACAAATATGCAGAATTGATGGCTTTGAAATTGTTCTCCGACAATCTGCCAGCGAAGTTTAAGGAGCAAGACGTGACGAAGAAAGAGTGGTTGAGGAATTGTGTGGAGTCGAGATTTCCGATTGCTGAAGGTGCGAAAAATGATCAGAGATGGAAGATTTGTGGTCAGACTTGTAATAAAAATAGGTAAATAAGACTATCGAATTTTCAGCCTTTTTAATCAATATTTTTAGGACAAAAATCGTTGGAGCTGATGGAAGAGAAGAGAAGTACCCGTATTTCCCACAATCGGTCGAAGAAGAGTGCTTTAAAAAGTCTGGAGGAATTGCAGCGAATTATGCGGAATTAATGAATACGCATCTCTTCCCAGATAGTCAACATTTGTTCTTCAAGGATCAAGATATTGGAAAGAGACATTGGCTGCATTCGATTCTTGACAAGAGGTTCCCAACGGATGATAAAATTGCTCATGTTTCGAAATGGAAGACTTGTACAAATGCGATAAATCGAAAATTGTTCGATGGAACGGTGACGCCGATTACTAGAGAAGCAGTCATTGCTGAGAATGGAAATGGTAATGCATCGTATTTGGATGAGACGGCGACAACTTCTGGCGAGCCGGAGGAGGAGGAAGAGGAGACGAAACCGGAGGAAACTGAAGAGGAAGAGGATGAAGAGCAGCATGAACAGGAGGAAGAACAGGAGCAGTTGGAAGACGAGGAAGAGGTTGAGAAGAAGGATGTGAAGAAGAATGGAATTCCGAAGTTTGAAAGAAGATTGACTGAGAATGGACTCAAGAGGAAGCTGGACGAGGAAAGCGAAGGAACGCCGACAGCAAAGAGGGAAAGTATCAGGAATAAGATCAAGAAGGAGAAGGAGCTCAATGAAGCTTATCCGTTTGTGAGTGAACAGGATGAAGTGTCGATTTTTGAGAGTTGCAATGGAAATGCTCAAGTTTATGGGCGAGAACTGGGCAAGTTGTTGTTCAAGGATACGCTGAAACTTTATTTCAAGGTATTTTTTGAGGGGTTTAACACCTATACCTTTATTTCGCGATATTTTAAATGCGGAAGCTCCCAGAAATAATATAATTTTGAATAATAAAAGCAAATTTTCAAAAGGTCCAAATTTTTGTCAATTATTTCAAATTTTAGAAGCTTCCAATGAAATCTCAAAAAAGGGTGGCTCTTTAGTTCGAACTCAATGCAAATAATTGAGTTTTGAACGAAATCTGTCGAAACGTTGAACAAAATGAAAAAAAATGACACCTTGCCTTTAAGACGTTTAATTTTCAGTCCCCTCATGTTATTGAAGAACTTTTTACAAATACCCCTTTTGAAAATATTTCATTTCCAGGATCAAGACGTTGAGAAACGAAACTGGATCAAGGAAATTCTCGACTTCCGCTTTCCGTCAAAATCAGCGGGTGATCAGAAACAAAAATGGAAGAATGTAACAGCGGCGATTAATAAGAACATGGTTGCTCCGGTATCAACTTCTGGCCGGCGATCGGTAAGAAAATAATTATATTTTATATAACTTTTTAATAATTGATTTTCTCAGCAGGTTGCCTGAAATCTGAAGTGCCATCGACATCATGAACAGTACAACAAAAGTTTTAAACTAATATAAAAGTCCCTAACGTATTGTATGTTTTTTTCATCCACGTTTTCTTATTTATTTGCAGTGAATCCTGAAAATAGTTGTTTTCTTGTACCATTTTCATTTTCTAAAAACACATTCCAGGTGACATTATATCTCTCTTTCCTCTCATTCGAAATATCTCGTTTCAAACAACTCTTTCATGGTCCCATTTCATTATTCTTTAAATCAAAGTTATAACACTTTTTTTTTGTTTTCCGCACACTAATACAAGCTTGTAAAATGTGTGTATTGTATTTTTAACAAGTTTTATTTATATATTTTCAACAAGTGATGTTTTTTTATTATTATTTTTGTTGCTTTTGAACCAATAAAATTATTGGAATAATTATGTGAAATGCTGAAAATGCAATATTTGCCGAATTTCCGGCCTCAATAGGTTCCGAATGTGCAAAACCGTGGTAATCTGAAGCGGTTATGTTCAGTGGAGCGCACTTGTTTTCTTTCTGAAAATTTTGGAGATACTTTAAATTAATATCGTAAGAAATGGCCCTCACAGTCATGTAATAACCCAATTGGCAGACACATTTGTGTCCGGAAGAGGTGCTTTCACATTCTTGGAGATTTTCTGAAAATTGCGGAATAGGCTGAAAAAATAGATGACGTGGAATTTACCTCGACATAGAGAGAATTTGGTGCAAGGGTTGTGTGGGACACATTCGCCAATATCTGGACGATAGATCAGTCCAGGTTTCTATAATAAGTGATTTTCTGGTTTTATTATGAGAAAATCTGCATTTTTTAAACATTTTTGAGACTACAGGTGTTTTAAATCTATAAAATCTTACTATTATGCCCTTAAATGTTGAGAAAAACAAAAAAATCATTTTTTAAATAGTTTATTTGAAAAAATATTTTTTCTAACGCTTTTTCTCAGTTTTTAAGTTATTCCCAATGAACTACTCAATTTTTCAACCTTGAAAGCGTTCTCTCTAGGGAACATTCGTAGGGAGCGCCGAGAAGCTAGATAGTTTAGATTTTTTTTAAAGAATTAAAATAGATTTTGATCATTTTCCGAGATCAATCGATTTTCAGTCGCAACGAAGAACTCACATCACAATCACAAGTTATATTGAACTTGTTAAGACGTATATTGAAGAGATAATCGTTTTCGAAATGCTGTAATCAAAGAATGTCTCATTCATTTTTCCCAGAAACCAACCTTCAATGCACAACTAGCCGGTTTCTTACAATGATTCATTGAACAAAGTTTGGAATATTTTGTAGATGTTCTGACGACTTCTGGAACTCTCGAACAACACGGATCTGGGCAGAAGCTTTCTGTTGAACATTCGTAGGGATCACCGAGCAGCTCGTCGATGATTTTTAGGTCATAGAGTTCTTTTCCGAGCCATACCTGAAATTTGGAACATTTTTTGGGATATCTTCTGGGCGGATGTGAGACTTTGTCGTTTAATATTGAGAAAAAATGTCTCCGACATCATTTCAAATCGGAGATCGACCGCAAAACGCTTAAAATTGAGCGTGCATACTTTTTCTTTAGAAAAGTGTGTTCACTTTTTTGGTGGAACTTCAAATTTTGCCAAATATTTTAATTTAAAATATTTTCCGGATTTTCAAGACTTATATGCGTGTTCCATCCAACTTACAATAATTTTTAGCTGATTCGAGCGTTTTTTTAAAATTTCACGCAAGAAAACGTTTGAAACAAAAACATTATAAATTAAGCTGGTTTTTTTTAATTCATGTCCAGTTAACAAATAAATTTTATTTTAGGTTAGAATTAGACTTATATACGCTTTTTGATGATGCTAAATATTTCGAGTCGCAAAATTGAGTATTTTGGGAGATATTAGAACATTTTCAGAGCGAGCATTTGATTTTGGACCTAAACTTTGTACCTAAACTCTTTTATTGATCTTTTCTCCAATCTAGAAACTGGGTTGAAGTTTTTCATCAATTTTCAGGCTCTGGATACTTCCTTCGAAATACTTATAAACGGAGCTTTTACCTCTCTAGTTTATTTCTTTGATGTACATTGGAAAAACTACTTTTGTTTCAAATGGTGGCGTCTTTAAATTCTTCGCTCGTATTTTTTATTTGTGAAAAAAAGCCCCCGTTTTAAGAATCTCTGGATAGTTCAGAAGAATTGGACAATTCTAGAAAAAAATGCTTCATGTTTCAAAATATCATGTTTAAACTTGAATTTTTCGGAAAATATCAATAAACTTTTGTATTTTTCTATTAATTTCTCCAATTTCCCAATTTTTAGCCCGTTTTAAGAATCTCTGGATAGTTCAGAAATATTGGGATTCAGTTCTGGAGAAAAATTAGACAATTCGAGAAATCAGAACCTCCAATTTTTCAAAATTTCATGTTCAAACTTGATTTTTTTTCGGAAAATATCAATTAAAATTTTACAAATTGCCCATTTCCCCAATTTTAAGTGTATCAGAAGATTTATTCTTAATTCTAAGACTCCTAAGAAACGTCCTTAGTCCCTTAATACAAAATACGAACCATCATTCCCGAATCAATCTTAAAATCCATTTTATACGAACAATATGGGATTTTTTCAAACGCCGAAATTCGCGAATTTGTCATAAAACATAAAATTTGAGAAGCGGAAACTTCGAAACCCATTCGCTGGTCATTTATGACATTTTTAAGGATCCCTTCTCTGTAATTTGTTCCAATTTGAAATATCACGGGAAAGAACGAACTGTAGCTCCATGCCGTTTTGAATAATCCAAGGTTGAGTTGTATTGATTTGTTGTATTAGGTAGTTTATACATGCTTCGAGGCCTTTCTTACAATTTGTTGCGATTTCAATATCGAAATCGTGCTCTGGAACGGGATAAAGGTGTTCAAACCTGTTAAATAGAATAATATGTTATTTCTCCATGATTTTTAAAAAATATAACAAACCCTTTTTCTTCTAGTCCCCATGGCACAATTTTTTTGAAAATTCTGAAATAGTTTGCAAGAATTCCAAGCTTTATCGATATTTCGTCTCCTTTTTCTTCGATTAGGATTCTCGAGTATTCGCTGAAGGGTTAACCATCAAAAATTTATATTTTTTAAATGAAACCCACTCCTTCAAATCACTTATATAATCTGTATTCAATTCCAGCAATTTTTTGAGCATCAGCTCTTCATCATTCTCCTGAGCAACACTTGTTTTTGTAAGAAAAAGCAAAAACCAAATTGAAACTTTCATTTGTTCGTTTTTTTTTGTAAATAAATAAATGTGATAATAAATCAGATATGAAAGATAGAAAATGAAACAAAAAACACAAAGATACCAGTTTTTTTAGGATTGACCTTGTCCTAATTAATAGACACGTAATAAAATCCCGCATAGAAAATCATTAGAAATCCGTGTAAAAGTGAGATGAACTAAGATTGATTAGTGGTGAACGTTTCCAGTATTTTATCAACCTCTCGGTTTATCACTTCGGTTAGAAGTTCGTTCACATATTGTTGTTCTAGTTCCGCTTTGGCTTCTTGTTTAATTTTGAACTTCAATCTGGAAATTAATGATTTTTTTAAAGACCCATATTTATTTTCAAACCTTGAATCTGTTTCCACTGTTGTTCTAACCATTCGATGAAGCTCCTCTTTGTGAATATTGGGTTGCGATGCTTTGAGAATCGATTCAACTCTTCCTTGTACCTCATTCTTTGAAAAAAATGGTTACATTTAAAAATTAACAATAAAATCAATGAATACCTCCAAGATTTTCAAACTTTCAGAGTTTTTCAATCGATCCGTCGCCATTTTTCTGATTTTATCAAAGGTTCCATCTTTCTTCAGTGTCAGCTCAACAGTTTTGGCGATTTCTTCTTCATTTATATTATTCATTTTGATCACTGGAAAAAGTTTTTTTTTTGATAATATCGAGGAAAAACATTTAAAAGGATGTAGAAAACTACATTTTCATCAAATTTGAGAAAAAAACGTGAAATTAAAAATAAACACAGTAATCAAAATTTAAAGGAACATCTTATTTTTTGTTACTTCGTTTCGAAACCTCCGGAATTCAACACTGTTCCTTTAAATTATTATTACTGTCATAATTTTAAAACTTGTTTTTTCTCGTATTTTTTAATTGTCAATGGAGAACACGTGAACTTTTTTTAAAAACGATAAAAAATCGTTGATGTCTTTTCCTATTCATCAATTTTGTTCGGAAGAAAAGACGCGAGAACGAAAAATGTGTGAAATATGGCACCTTCAAAAAAATGACCGAGAAACTCAGGTATCTAGGTATGTGGCCTAGAATTAGTTTACCGCCATTATTGTTTCCCGTACAGCATCATTGTTTTCTATTCTATAGTGTCATTAGTCAGTTTATTTTTCATCTCATAATCCTTTTTTTTAATCTTACTTTTATTTCCGTTTTAGTTTAGGTTTAATATTTATTATAATCCTAATGTAACCTTTTAACTTAATGAATCAAAAATGAATTAATCTTTGCTTCTATTTAATTATGTCCTCAAAAATGTTCTTCTCTCTTTTTCTTAACTACAGATAAAGGAAAATAATAAAAAATCAGCTGCTTTGAATGTTCTCTAAGCTCATCTTTAGAAGTACTTTTATTAGTAATCATTAGATTATCTTCTTGATAAAGTTAAATATTATGAAAAACTGATAGAATCTTATCATTGATAGGCTAGAGCACCAGAAAAATAAAAAATAAAGCATGCAACCAAAAAAAAAAGCTGAACAAAACTTCAAAGAAGATACACCGCCGCCCGCTGGCATCATTCCAACAGGCAGCAAAATGCATATAAAACAAGCGCTTCTTCCCCCCCCACTTCTTTTTCATTCTCTCAAGATAAGAACTGCAGAGTTGAATTATGAAAAAAAAATGTCGGAGGGAATGTGGGGGGAGAGACTCCACAGAACCGATACAAAATTTGAAACATTGAAAGAGTCTAAGAGACTACAAAGAAATTGGGACGACTGCGGTGCGGTCGAAGCGGACATGACATGCATGCAGGGATCAACAGATCATGTGGAATGGTGGCAGAGACGAATGATGGCTGCGGTGTGAGGAAGTAGTGTGAATATGCGAGAGACGATGAGAAATGACACTTCTCTCACCTCGACGCGCTGTTTCTGTTCTCTATACACACTCACACAACCACACTTGCTTCAAAATCAATTTGCGTCGCTTTGCGCGTATATTGCGATACAACAAAACGGTGTGTCGCATGTTTTGTTTCTGTGAATTTTTCTCCCTTCAATGATCTTTATAGTTCAATGCTCGTTTAATATTCCTTTCCGTCTCCCCCCGTTCGACTTCTAGTTTATTGATTTTTGTCGTCGCCTTGTTGATGATGTTGTTGTTCTTTTTTCCATTCGTAAAACTTGTTGTCTTATTCCCTCAATATTTGTCTATAGCTTGTTGTCGTTATTGTCGACGACAATGACTAATCAATACTTTTCTTTTTCTTCGCCTTTTTCGGGTTTCAACCTGTTTCTCTTTTTCCATTCGTTTTTCTCGTTATTGCTTAAGAGATCCACTATCATCATTGAGACACGAATTTAATAATATTAATAATAATTTTGTTCATTTTTTCAGTAACCTTAGTGATCGAGTGAAGACTTGGTTCAATAAGTTGTGAACTGTTGCCGGCTGGATCGACAACAACGTTCACTTCTAAAATTGTCGAAAAAGGAATTCGAATGATGAATTGGTCAAGATAATGGCTTTGTGAGTTTTGTTTTTTGATGGTTTAGAGCTCACCGACCATTTTGATGGGCTCCGAACTCGAAAAAGAGCAAATTTCTTTAAAAATCAAGATCTAGTTACAGCAACGATGACGACTGGTTAAACTATAGCCTCGATCAATTCACAAAACCGGAAAGTCCACAAGCCAACAACTTTTTTGATCCATCGCTTGAGGTAAGATTTGTTATTGTTTTTGAATTTTAAAATTGGAAATTCAAAAAGAGCTAGAATGTGGTTCAGAAGTTTAATGAAGTCTTGAACGGGTAAATTGGCATTAAAAACACGTGAAACCTCTAGATTTCGAACGGAATACAATTCAGTTTCGCAAAACTGTATTTTTATCCCGTATTAGGCTTCTTAGGCCATCAATCGGGTTTCTAGGCCATTTCTCATTTGTCTTGGTCATTTCTCATTTGTCTTGGCGAGAAATCGATTATAAATTAATGCCTTAAAGTTCTTAAAATGAGCCCAAATTAGAAAAAAGGATAAAAAATGTTCTAAACCGATCTTTATCTAAAAATTCAATCGATTATGTGATATTAGTGATATATTAATTTTCAAACGAATAGATTTGAGTTGAAATTAATAGGTTTTGTTGAAATTTGTCTCAAAATACGAAATATTGATGAAATTTCGTTTTTCATTGAATTTTTTGAAGTTTCTGTATATATATAACTAAAATTTCACACATGCAATCCGGTTTTTTTCAGAATATTCCACTCGATGATGCTGGAGGATCGCCTGTTCCCGACCTCAGCTACAATAATGACCTGGCCGTTCCGTTGGAATATCTGGGGAACGAGTTGCGGTTGTCACCTGGTCCCAATCAGCCAGGTACGAGTGATGGATACAACGTGGACAATAGTATGCATCTAATGCAGAATTCGAGTAATTTCGATAGCCAAATGCAGCCATCGACGAGTGGTGTGGTAAGTTTATGTTTTTTGGATTTTCGAAATTAAAATGAGTATATTTTCAGGAATACAATAGTTTTGAGATGCCGCAAGTGGTCGCTGTTGATGGTGGTGATATGGACAACACCCATTTTGATCTTGGCTCGGAGTTGACGGTTAACAATGCGTTTTATTCGGTGAGTTGTTTTTTAAAAGATTTTATAAATAAATAAAAATAATTTCTGCACAAAAATATTTAAAAATGTGCTTTAAGATTTGGTTTCTGTGAAAAAAAGGAGGAATTTTCAAATTTTCAAATTTATCCCAATTTTTCATTCTGAAATTTGAAAAAAGCAGAATTTTTATTCAATTGAAATGAAAAATTGGGGTTTTCAATGATTTACCCACGATTTATTCGGATTTTTAAATACAAGGAAATGTAGCTCAAAATCATTATTAAAAATTATATTTTTGATAAAAACTTGTAATTTTAAAAAGGTTCTTTCAACGAAAATCAATTTTTTAACAGTTTCTGATTTTTTGCGCTCATTTTTCAAAGAGTTTTCGAAATTTTATATTTAAAAAAAAAGGTTCTAAAAATCATACCTTATTTTTATTATTTTCAGAATCAACAACCCTCGACTTCTGGCCAACTGACGGATTTATCCGATCAGACGGTGAATCTACACAATCACAATCAACTTATCAACGAAAATGGACAATATATCCCGCAAGCTGAGGTTATCTTACACCAAATGGTGAGTTTGAATTTTGGTATTTTAAAATTCACAAAATTATTGATTTTTAGGAGCCATCGACGTCTTATGCACAACAAATCAATCCGAATATGGATAATGATCAGATGATTGGGATGGATCAACAAATGGGACAACAGTCACAGCAGCAACAACAACAGCAGCAGTTCCAGCAACAGCCTCAACAAGTGGTGAAAGCGCCGGCGAAGAAGTCAAAGCCAAATAATAGGAAAAAGCAGCGTAAGAGATTTATATCTAAGGTTTCCTTCATTAAAAATACCGATTTTAGAAGCCAATAATACGGTTGGTGCGGTGTTGACGAAAGTTAACAAAATCGCGCAAGGAGGACCGACGGATGGTGGCGGAGGTACGAGATTGGAAACGAGAATGACTGCAGAAGAATCCGCGAGAGTGAGTTTAGAACTTTCTGTTTTTAACAAATATTCAAAATAATTTCAGATTGGACAACTTATGAACGAAATTGCGAGGCTGCAGGAGGAGATGGCGAAGGGAGTGGACCATTCGGAGAGGATCAACATGCTACAATCCGAATTTTCGTCGATTTTTGCAAAAAATCTATCCCAATCGTGAGTTTTTATTTGAAGATTTTGGAAAATTGTATAATCTTTGGTTGAAGAAAATTGAAATTCAAGCACGAAAATTTTTTTAAAGTTATGAAAAATTTATATTTTTCAAAAGTTTGAAAAAAATTACGGAAACATGATGTTCTAACATAAAATTAAAGCAATGGCTAGTTTTTGTTAATGTATTCATATTTTCGGACCTACTGTCTTTAATGTGCTTTATCAAAAGCGATTTCCAATGATGCGATGACCTAGAATTTCTATTTTTTGGGTTTCTAGGCCACATCCCACATTTCGATTGACAATTGACATATTTTATCGCTTTTTTAATCTTTTTGCTGGATTTTTAAATTTTAAAAAATAACTTGTTCAAGAGCTTTTTTTGCCCAAAATTTTAATTAAATTCGAAACAGGTTTTCAAAAAAATACAATTTTAAATGTTTTTATTAGTTATAATCCCGCAAGTCTATATAAAATCCTCCAAATTTCCAGGTCGACTACAAACACGGATATATTTTCTCAAATCCAAAGCTTGACCGGCGCGGGACCATCTCAACAGGCACCACAACAACAACAACTACAACAACAGCAGCAGCAGCAGCAGCAGCCCCAACAGCAGCATGTTGTGCAAGCACCGAAGAAACCGGCGCCGAAACGGAACCGAAACCAGCAGAACCAACAGAATCGCGATAATATGCAGCAGCTGGGTCCAACACCACAACAGCCACAGCCGCAGCACCCGCATCCGAAGATTGGTCCGCCGAAGTTATCGGTAAGAGATTTATTTGTTTAGACTTTTTCATTGTATTTTACTAAATATCATATATCATATTTTGCAGGAAGAACCGATTGCAGTTGTAGTTTCATCATCTGGAAATGGAATGTATGGTCAGCAACCGGATTCGCCAGTATACCAGCCGCAAATTGTTTATCAATCGATCTCATCAGAACCGTCCACATCTGCTGAGTAAGAGAATTTTTCTTGTATTTTTTTGGAAAAAATCTCTTAATTTTTGTAGGTATGATTTCAACAATCAAGAAGTGCATATTGTTAACAAGGGAACAAAGCCTGGGTTGAAGATACCGCAGATGAATCAACGAACTCATGTTTATAGACAGGTATGGTTTATTTTTTATATGACACATGTTTTTGTGCATGAAAATCATCGAATTTTCATTAAACTGACTCACTGTCTTTAACTACTAAAAATTTTAAAATTTTGCAGCAAGCTGTGATATACAGTTCGAATGAGAAGGTTTCACAAGTCGAGGAATATCAAGGTCAAACAGTGTATGATGGAGAGCCGATAATGCTCCAGAATCAGACGGATAATCAGCTAGTGATGACAAGTGTTAATGAGCCGACGATTGGAGAAGTTTTATCGCAACAATTGAAACAGACTGGAAGTGATGGAATTCGAGGTCTGATGTCGCCGAATAAGAGAAGAAGAGCGAGTGCCGCACAAGTACAGCCACAACAACAACAACAACAACAACAACAGGTTCAACAAATATCAGAGCCGCAGAAAGCTGTTGAGCAGATTCAAGAGGAAGCAATTCTTCCGGAAACGATTGAAGTCACGCAGGACAATCATCATATGTTTCCTGGAGTTGCGATCGGATCGGTTTTGGCGTTGGAGGAGGAGTTTCCGGATGATGAAAATGACGAAGAGATTTATGATGAAGATGATGATATTCTCGAGGAGGATTGGCTTGAGGATCATCAATTGATTGATGGGTTGGACGAAGAGTTCTTAGATGAACTAATCAAGGACGAGTTTGGTGATTCTTTCGTAATCGATCAACAAATGAATCCGGAGATGGATAATCCGGGAGGATATCCCGAAGAAACAATAGAAGATGATGATGCTGACGAAGAGGATGACGAAAATCCGGATTATGATGAGCCCGAACCGACTGCTGACCAAGTTTCAGCGATGGTTGATCAGAAGAGGGAAGAGCGAAGAATAAGGTGAATTTCTTTGCAAAATTTTCAGCAAATTTATATTCATATTTTTCAGAATTGCCGAATTTCGCGCCCGTCAAATTGAGATGCTTGAGAATCCGGACACTGAAACACCGTTCAGAGATGTAGAAGATGTCATTGATCGATTGTTGCCATATCATCTGTTGGATGAACCGGAAGTTGCACCGGCTGTTGTTGAAGATTGTGAGTTATTATTTGATTTTTTAAAATTTTGAAAAATCATGACCTCCAGAGCTTTTTTTGAAAACAGTATAAAATATTGATAATTGCGAAAAATATAATTTTTTTCATAATTTGCTGAAAAAAATTGAATTTGACACGTCAATTTGAAAACGTTTGAAAAATTGATAAAACCAAATGAAATTATGGAAAAAAAACATTTACAAAAGTTTTTAAAAGCTCTTTTTGCTTATTTTAACTGAATTGTGGTCCTAATTTGGAAATGTTCACAATTTACCGCTCAAATTTCTCATGCCGATTTTTTAAATTTTAAATTCAAAAAGAAATCTTGAAATATTTTCAGTTGACGACAATTGGCTGCGCTATAACATCAACCTGGGAGACCGTTTGAACAACATGTCAAAGAGGATCCAAAGTGTTTGTCTGAAACAGTCATATGTAAGCCATTTAACCCCAAAATACCAAAAAAATTATATTTATTATTTTTTAGAAGCATTCCTACGACTCGGAGGTCAATTTGTTGAAGTTTCTCGACACTGAATATGAAAAACGTCGTCTAGCGAATGAAAAAGAGGAAGCGGCTGAAGATCTTGATGGATTTATCGAAAAGAGTTCGATTGTGAAAGCGTTCCGAGAAGGGAAATTCGATCCGGATAATGTAACAGTTGCGGAAGCTCCCGAGCCATATGTGGCACCGCCGACGTTTGAAAGAGATCCAATTCAGGATATGTATAATGATTTTGAGTATAATGAGTTCGACGAAGATCCGACGGTTGTTTCGCCTTTTATGTCGCCGGTTTTGACGGGATTATTGTCGCCGAAGAAGAAGTTTGTTGAAGTGCAAGAAGAAGAGGAGGAGCAGCACGCGATAGAGGTTGAAGAAGAACCGGTGTTTGAAGCGTTCACCGATGAGGATTCACCAGAATATCCACCGATGGAATTGCCGATTGAGTTCGCGAAAGTTGATGTGGAGCCGACAATTCATGAAGAAGTTCTCATAGTTAAGAGCCCGATAAAAGAATTTATTGTTGAGCCAGTTGAGGAGGTTATTACGAAACCAGTTGAAAAAATGCTGGAGTCAGTTGTAGCTGAACAAAGTGCTGTTGTTTCTCAATCGCCGATGAGAACGACCGTCGAGCTGGTGAAGAAGCAAGAAGAAGATGTTGCTGTTGAAAAATCGATGAGAACCACCGAAATTACAACGGTTCAAGAGAATATCCCTCTAATGAAGCGTCCAGATAATATTGTCGTTATTGATGAGAAGAAGAAGAAGGACGAAGTATCTGTCCCAGCACCGAAGCTTAAATTGAAGAAAGAATTGTTCACAAGATTACGAACCGCGTCGCCGGAAACAATTGCCCCGATTTCGTTGAAGATCAAGCTTGGAAATCAGGCGAATGGAGAGCATAAACCGAAAAATAAATCACCTGAAATAAGTAAGAAAGGCTCATCATCGACTGCAGAGACGTTCGAAGATTCGGATGGTTCCGCTTCGCCTGAACTTGGATTGGATGATATGGAGGAAGATGTTGAGAAAAACAGTCTCGAGAAGCTGGAGAAAACACCAGAACCGCCGAAAAAACCAATATTGAAATTGAAAGCACCGCCGCCGATTAAACTAGCGATTCCGAAGGTGAAAATCGCGCTTCCGAAGGTTGCGAGCAAGGAAATTGTGGAGGATGATATTATTTTGGTGCCACATGGTTCGGAGGAAAGTCGTGGACCGATTAAGCTGAAGATAAAGCTGGGTGTCCCGAAAATGACTTTTAAGCAAGAGGTATATCGATTTTTGAAAAATATAGGTTTTTTAAAATTAATTTTTTGTTTTTCAGGAACCAGATGCAGATGTTTCAACACCGCAACAAAGAGAAAAATCGCCAGAAGTGGTCGTTGTGAAAGAATCGTCTCCGGAAATTGTAGCTGTGAAGAAGCCGACGGCAAGGAAGAGGAAAAGCTCGCTGGAAAAAGCTGAGTCTAAAAAGATGCCAGATAAGAAGCGAATGAAATTAGACGCTGAGAAGTTGGAAGTTCCGAAAGAGATATCGACACCGAATGGTGCTTTGAATGATAGAGTGAGTTATTTTGAATTTATTTTATTTTAAAAAATGATTTTTTTTTCCAGCTTCTCCGAGTTATGACGGACGATATCAACGGAAGGATCAGAATCAAGTTCAGACGACTCACGCCGGAATTAGAGCAGCTTGTGACACCGAGAAGAATGAAAGAAGACGAAGGTCGTAAAGAGTTGTCGCCGTCACTTAACACGCGCCTGAAGATGAAGATTCGAAGATCAGACGTTGGTTGTTTTGTGAACGTTGTCGAGACGAAACATGAGAAAACCCCGGAGAGAGCTCAGGAGAAGGTTGTTCCGGTTTTAAATGGAACAAAAGTTAATGGTACAACGAATGGCAAAATTCGGAATGGAACACCGGCGAAAGCGTTTGCTAGAATGACGGATAAATCGAAGCAGAAGGAGATGTCAGCGGAGAGGAAGAGAATGAAAATGGAGGTTAACGGGGCGAAGAAGGCGAAACCTACAAAAGCTTTCTGCAACAAGTTTAACCCGTTCACTTCGATAACGACGCCTTCAACACCGGCTACAACAAGTAAGCCAATATTGCTCCAGCATCCGAGCTTTGCTTCAATTCCATCAATGGTTTCGACACCCAAAACGATGGCCGATCCGATTCCAGCAATTTCCGCTCCAATTCTGACGACTACGCCGAAAATTCAGACAAACATTGTGCCGCGGAAAATTACGGCTTTGATTGGCGTTTCTTCGAGTGCTGAGAAAAAGGTGAAGGATGGAGCGGCCACTTCAAACAAGATGCCTATCGAACCGATTATCTTGCCGGAAACAAAAGAAGCTGTTGCTCAAGAGGAATCACTAAAAACTCCATTGAAATCGCAGCATAATGACATCAATTTATGTGATGATGAACAACAGGTAAGCTCATTGTTTTCTTTAAAGAAATTTCGAAATTAAACGCCGATGTTTTCAGGAAAGATCACCGAGAGCATCGTCAGCACTGGCATTGAACGAGTTTTTTGGCGACAAGTCGGTCATAAATTTGCTCGCATCTCCACAATCGACATCTGATCCATTGCCAGCAGTTGATTTTTCTGGTGAGTCTTGTTTTTGTTGTTTTTCTCAAAAATTCCTGGAGCTTCTGTTGAAAGCATTAAAAAAGGAATATTTTTAAAAGACAACGGCTTATAAGCGAATTACTTTTTGAAAGTTTATCGAAATATTAATTTTAACGAAATTTATTTGAATTGGAATTGAAATCATGTTTTTTTTTCGGTTTAAAAACAAATCAAATAGCTGGGGTGAGCTCCCAATTTTGAATTCCAATTAAAGTATGTGTATAATTTAAAATAATTATAATTTTTCCTTGTTTTTTGACAAAAAAAATGGCGATTTTCAAACAAATTTGGATGCGGTAGCTCCCTGCTTTATTAATTTGGTCAAAAGCTGTTCCGAAATCAGGATAAACTAATTTTTTTCTAATTTCAGACGACGATGAAAACGATCTTCAACATTCGAATCTCAGCAGCGCAACTGATAGAATCATCGCACTATCGACATCACAATCGAATCAATAGTGAAAATGTCAGCGTAAGGTTTCTTCATTTTTATACATAGATTATGAATCATTTCTCTTAAGTACCTCCTAAAATTCCTATCAATTCTTCTGTGATTATCTTTTTGGACATTTTTCTTCAAGTTTTTAAAAATTCCGTTTTGTATTGTTTTGTTACTTTTCTTTGAGATTCTCTAAAAATGGTGCCTATTATGCCTCAGACTCGCCCTCCCCCTATATTTTACTCAGAATCTCATTATTCCATCTTTCTACATATTTGTTTTCATTTGTTCTTAAAATTCCATGTGATTGTACTTAAATGACTCGCATTTTACTAGGTATTTGTATTTACACAGTGTTTCTTTTAATTGATTTCGTTTTTTCAGTTCTCTGTGAGATATAACATTTGAGGTGCTTAATTTTTTTTTAAATATATTTTTCGTATTCTATTCCTAAGTTTCCTGTCAGAAATAACATTGTTATTTACTTCTGTAGAATGTCAAATTCGGAAATAGCGCCGTTATTGTATTTTTCAGTGTTTCTACTTCAGAAAATCTCACTTAAAAAGCTCGAAATGTTGTCTCCTGGTTCACATTATTTTATTGTATTTCTTTTTTCAAAAATTCTTGTTTTATATTGATATTTTTATTATCTCCGCCTTACGTTTTGTTACTTTCTTTTTCGTCTCGATTAGTGCTCAAAATCCCCGAATTGCAAAAGAATTCATCGCAGAATCTCTCGATTTTCTAAATATCAAAATTTATTCCTTTTCTTGAAACAACAATATGTAGACGAAAAATAGGCTCTGTTTTGTGATCTTCAATACCAAAACTTTTTAAAAATTTTTCTGCGGTTCCCTGTCTACTTTTTTGATATTCCTAAATTACTCTAACATCAAAATGTGAAATGATCGCGGGTACAAAGTATTCTATTTTTCTCACAGAATTTTTTCGTTTTTTTCTTGTCTCTATATTTTTAAAATAAACATTTTTTATGAATTGTTTTTTTAATGCCCTGCAGACAAGCACTTAAGTATCCTAGAAGTGTGCGCTCCTTGCAGACTCCGCTCACAGGCTCGGGCCGCAACTTGAAAGCTTCTCAGTACGCGGCGGCAGTGCATATACTTTTACATACCGAACTCGGAACGTGTAATTAGGCCCTTTTACAATATTTTGTTTTTCCCACAATTTTTAATAATTTCCGAAGACTCGTAAAACTTACCATCTTCAGCCTGAGGGATAAAATATGAAACATCCAGACTAAGTGCGAATTGATCGATGGTGTCATTCCGATTCGACACTTGGACGAAGGACTCGAAGGGCTCGGATTGAGAAAGAATGGCTCCGACCGCTTCGCGCGAACATCCAGCGGACATGAAGCGCGTCGAGCACAACAAACGTGATATTGTCAAATTTCATCAGAATGTGATCACGGAATGAACGAACTCGACGAGTGACAAGAAGCGGGACGACGAAGATGGATTGGCACGAGAAAGGAAACCGAAATAAGTCCAAAATACGCACGAGTTCCCGAAAAACAAAAAGGTTCAGACTCCCTCTGGTCCTGGGGTCTAAACAAACCGCAGAAGAATCAGAAACTCTGAAACAACCTACCTCCGCCAACCAGTGTGAGGAGCCCCCACTCTCAACTTTATTAATTTACATCCTAGTTTAGGTGGAAAATTTTGTTTCAAATTAGGTCACTTTAGTGCATCCCAATCCGGTGAAATAAGACCCACCGTTTCGCCAAACCTTCTCCAAGACACCAGTACTGGGGGGGCTCCTCACGAATAGAAAGAATTCAAAAAATAAAGTAGAGAATTAAAATTAATTATTTCCTTTCGACTTGTAGTTGTTCCAAATATCGTCGTTTCGGCAAAATGAGAGTCCAGATGTTGCTGGCTGACCGTTTGACCTGAAAAACATCTTTATATAGACATATTTTTTCAAAAAATGCTTTCAGAAAAAACGGGAGCATCCGCTCTAAGTTCAAAAACATTGGCGTGCTTCGATTTCGAAAAAGAAGGTGATTTTAGTATCATTCGAACGCTTAGTGAAATTCTTACAACCTTATAAAACGGAAAAAGAGAAGCACAATAATTTTCTGGTGTAAAATAATATCAAAAATTAACTACTGTTAGTGAACTCAATACTCTAGCATGGCCTAGAAAAATTATTTGACCCCGGAAAATAAATAAAACAGGCATTTTTTGCATGAATATCGAAAAGCCTCAAAGTTCACATTTTCTCAGAATTTCATTCAGTTTGAATATCTACGTTTCAAAAGTGAAAACCCAATGATAAATGTAACTGGGATTTAAAAAAAGGACCCTTACTTTTTTCCAAAACTTCAAACCAACTAAATTTCTCAAAAAATTAAAAATAATTCGCTCACTACCTTAATTCTGAAATTACTCTATGCGGCCTATAATTATATTCAATAATTTCATATTAAATACTTTTGTTTCCTTATTTCTGAAATCACAAAGCTGTACAGCTTTCGATAAGTATTTTTTATGAAAGTTGAGTAATGGCACGCCAATATTTTAAACTCGAAAAGTGTGTAAAAAATGCAATATTTTTTAAAATTTATAATACTCACCTTCAATCCTGCGCTTATCTCCCATTTCGTCGATTTCTCTTCAAAACACCTATTTGAAACTGCTCCTTCTCATCAACGTCCAACTGAGCAAATGTGGTACAACGTTGATAAATATATTCTTGCCATAATGGAGCTCCTCCTGGCCTTTCGACGGTTCTCCTTCCTTCAACGAATTCAAAAGAGCAGGTTTGGACGTGTTGTTGAGAGAAATCTGTAAAAAGAACACTAAGTATTCAGAACGAAAGATGAAATATTTGAGATATTGTATGAAAAAAAGACAGAGCATTGATTTTCTGCCGAAAAATGATTCGACAAGGATCAAAAAGATAGCTTTAAGAACCCAATAGACAATGAGATGAAGATAATGCTCAATCCAAATAAATTTTTGGAATGTTCAAAAAAAAAATACCAAGTAAACGGGACACAAGTCTTATCAAGAAAAAGTTAACCGAGCTGTTTTTTAAATCATTTTCTATGAAAAATACTTAAATGAAGATTTATTTCAATTGAAAAAATTATATTTTATGAGTAAAACCATCAAACCCATTCAAAATTTCTTAGTGTTCCCTTCCTAAGTCCAATTTTAAAAGACATACTTCGCAGACCTGTTTCATTTACACTGGGTAACTTTCTTTAGTTATTCGAACCTAGGACATCTATTATTAAAAATAGATAAAAAAATAGAAAGTAAACTTAATTTAAAATCTTTCCTCTGAAAAATCATGTTTGGAAAACATTTTTGCTTAATTTTGCAAAGGTTCTTGAAGTTTTCTTACTGATATGTGTGAAATAATGTTTTCCGTGCCCAAAATAAAGACCTCTTACCTATCAACCATTCAAACAATCCAAACAACTCGGCGCCAATTCTCCAACACATCAACTCCTGCCCATTTCAACAAATTCGTCACATTCTCCCACGAAGTCACCGAAATTTGCAACGTTCCAGTTTCAAATGCATATGGATTCGTTACGAAATTCACCTTCTTTTCACTCTTTCCGGCGCGTTGTAGACATACTCTGAAAATATAAAAAATTTAAGACAATTGAAAAAACAATTAAATAGAGCCGAATTTGTTATTAATTTTCTAAGCTTTGTAATTTTTTTAAAGCTTTGGGAACAAGCTGATCAAGTTTATAATTATTTCACCATTCCCTAAAATCCTATATCGTTCAAAATCCTCAAAATTGTGTGTACAACAATTTCAATCAAAGAATTAGACAATGCGTTGCATTTCTGGTGGAAAAAATACGGTACTATAGAGTGCACACTACTATTGTTTAGTTTTCACTTTTATTTTCAAAAAGTTGCTGATTCGAACGAAAAATCTTGTAGCGTAAGAAATAGGCACTGGAAATGTGAAAGACGTCAGTTGCTAATGTATAGATAGAAGCTGCACAACCAAAGCCCAAAGCGAAAGCCGAAGAAAGAACGGCAGCCTGAGAAGGCCAAACAAAGGGAGAATCGATATAGGACTACGAGGATAAGAAATACGTTTCTTCTGAATAAAAACACTTTTTAAATCCACAAACCTTATAATCATTTTGCTCCTTCGGTTGTCATTCAAGATCCATCTGATGAATTTCGGTTGTAATTGTTGAGCCAATGGCTCAACAATTAGAAACAAACATTCAATCGACGTTTTCCACAATTCGCCGCATTCCAACCCGAAATTGTCGAAATTCACATATTTCCTCATGTCGATTTCGTTCCAAGATTCCTCTCCTTTTTCACTTATCCGGCGCATGGTAGACGAACTCTGAAAATATGAAAATTTGTGAAAAATCAGAAAATAAAAGGTAAAGGTAAAGGTAAGGGTACAGAAAAAAAACGACCCACTAGAGCTCAAGACCGGAATAAAACGTATCAGCTAATAAAATTTCATGATGAATCGCGCGCAGTGTGGCAAACGTTATTTACGCTCGAAATTGGGTTAAAATTTACGTTGAAAACAGCAATTTTTGCTTCTAGATTTATTTCATCGTTCGTTCTCGGAAATATAAACTAGTTTCAAAGCTCCTTCGTGAGAAATAGTATGCTAAAGCTAGTTTTTAAAAAATTACCTGGATTTCTTCAATCTGTTCAAACAATCACTTCCATTGCAGACTTGGTTTTTCGCCAGCTTTGAGAAGTCCACTTGGTCGGAGGTTTGCTGAGAAGTTGTTCGGTGGCAAGGAATGTGCAAATTCAAGTTAACGATTTTTAAAAAATCGATTGTAGGCTGCGAAAACAATTGAAATTCCGAATTTCCGCATCATGTCCAAATTGAAAATTCTGACTGATTGTGTCGGCAATTCGGAGGTGCTTCTTGGGACTTGTTGGATAACTGAAATGCCAGGAAAATTATTTTAAAATCGATTTTACGATGCAAAACCCTTTCTCCGAACATGTCTGCAGATGCTGCCCGGTTGATTGTTGTAGCGGTAGGAGAACCTTGTTGTGCCATTGCGGGATGATTCTGAAATTTTAAATAATTCATTTTAAAAGCTGAGAATAGGCAGCAAAACCAATTGCCAAATCGATCCAACGGCATCTTCTGCGCCTCCTATTTGTAGTTGTTGGCTGTTAGAAGGTGCTTGTTTGACCACTTTGAGAGAAATCTGAAATGTCAAGTAATTAATTTTTAAAACCGATTTTAGGCTGCCAACCAAATTTCCAAACCAATTCAACACCATCTTTCCGTGATCTCTCCGAACTTTTTTTGGTAGATGCAGCCTGGTTGATTGTTGTAGCGATTGGCGGTGCTTGACGGACTTGTTGGACCACTTCGGGATGGAACTGAAATTTCAAATAATTTATTTTAAAATCCGAGAATATGCTGCAAACCCAATTGCCAAACCGATCCAACGGCATCTTCCGCGACCCCTTCAATTTGTAGTTGCTGGCTGTTGGAAGGTGCTTGTTTGACCACTTTGAGAGAAATCTGAGATGTCAAGTAATTAATTTTAGAAAACTGATTTTAAGCTGCAAACCCAATTGCCAAACCAATCCAACACCATCTTTCCGTGACCTCTCCGAACGTGTTGGTAGATGCAGCCTGGTTGAGTGTTGTAGCGATTGGCGGTGCTTGATGGACTTGTTCTACCACTTCTGGATGAATCTGAAATTTTGAGTAATTGATTTTAAAAACCGGTATTAGACTACAAAACCCATCGCCGATCCAATCCATTTCAGCACATCCCTGTTGATTGCCGTTGTCGCTGGTTGTTGGGCATGACTGTAAAAATCAAAAATTGATTCAAAATAAAGATTTTCAGCTTTCAAACAAAATCAACAGCCACTGTCCGCCAATGTGCTCCTTCTTGTCCATTTGTTCATCGCCACTGACCGTTGTCATTTTGTCCAATTCGTTATGGAAAAAAGTTAAAATTATTAAAATGAAATTAATATATATAAAATATGTTTCTTCGAAAATTAAGTTTAAAGTCTGCGTGCTGCCGCAGTCCCTGGTTATGGAATTCGTCGGGAAACCCCCGCCTCTGCCTTGAATTTCGGTACCGCCCATAATGGGTTGCCTCATCTGATGTCCACGGCAGTGATACTTCAGCATATTGGCGTCGGGCTCCTCCGTGTGCTCAAAGAGCTTGTCACGGAAAACCCGGGACTGACCTTGCCGACTTTTCACTTAATCCCCCTGGCTAAAACAAAAACTCACACTTCATCAAATAGGACTCAGCATGACACTTGTTGTTGCCTCTCCCATTGATTTCCAAGTTGAACTGAAATTTTAAAACTTTAATTTGAATAATGAGCAACATTTTCGAAAAGAGAACGAATTAGAAGGAAACAAGGATACGAATAACAGTCCAAATCCCGCAAAACGAACAAATTCCAACAAAAATTCTTAGGAGATTTACTTTTTAATTGTCAGTCGGCTACAATAAGACTCTCCATGATTACCCATTGAAAAATTAACTACTTTAATCACCGTTGAGCATTGAAAATCCTTTAACATCAATTTTTCTCAATTCACACAACTTGCATAATGAAATTCAAAAAAAATGCATGGACAGGCGCAAACCCATCTAATGACACTATTTTTTATTTTATTTTATTTCCCCGCTAGTCTCAAGAAATGATGAGAAATTCTTTACAGTTTTATCTACAAAAACAATAAGGCAAAGAACAAAAATTCTAAAAAATTAGCATCCGGAATCGAACATCGATGTCTTATTTTCGCATTTTTTCATTGTTTTGGTACATAAAACCGAATTTTCGATCGATTTATGTTCCTAAGCCGGTCAAGGTTTAATCAGGACCTAGAGGGGTCTATTTTCCTAATGTAATAACTAAAAAGTATAATCCAAAGCCGATTTCTAGCTAGATCTAGTAATTTTCACGAAAATAAACTCGCATATATATACCGAACAACATATCTGGGTATTTTATATTCTAAACGTATTCCTCTTCCCTTTAGAAGATTTATGAGACACTATTTGTCCCCGGCAAAACAATTCCTATAAGCAAAATCCATCCTTGCAGTTCTTAAAACACCTTCTTGATAAAAATTGTCAAATTTCTTTGAAATTCGCATTCTGACAATTCCACCAACAGCAAACTACTGCAAATTGCTTCTGTCAATTTCTATCTAACTAGACAATGAATCCGATATTAAGTTTTTGGAAATCTACATAATACAGTCCTTTGCTGTCTTGTTAGAGTGTAATTAAAATGTGTGTGCCAACTTTGAGGTCAGAAACGTTTTGCCCCACCTGCTGGCTATAAAACGCCGAAGATTCCTATACAATTATTGTGTTTACCTGTCTAGTAGTCAATAAAGTATTCTAAAGAACTCTGTGTAATCAACGACAACCACAACAACTGGCGATCAAGGATTTGAAATATCAACAATCGAGATGGATGTCGAACAAGTGAAACAATTGATGGAGGCGCAGATGGATATTCAGCGAGAAGCCAACAAGGACATGGAGAGACAAATGATTCAAATGTTCGCCAAGCTTATCCCAACGGTCACTGCTCAAACTTCTCCAACCGCCGCTGCTGCTGAAACCATCGCAATTATGGATTCACTTACGTCTCGACTACCGACGTTTGTCTACGAGAAGGAAAATCAATGCACCTTCGACGCCTGGTACAACCGATACGAGGACCTCATCAACAAAGAAGGTGGACAACTGGATGATGAATCGAAAGCTCGTCTTGTGCTGATGAAACTGGACGCCCACAGCTACGCCCTTTTCACCGACATCATCCTGCCGAAGAAACCAGCCGATTTGAAGCTCGAAGAAGTGGTCAAGACGCTCAAGAACCATTTTGGCGACGAATCCTCAGTATTCCGTCGTCGCTTCGAATTCACCAACTCAGAATAACAAGGAAACGGTTTGGACGAGTCATGGGTCAAATCAAACGCCGATATAACCATTAGGAGTGGAAAGCAATGGACGACGAACAAATTCAGTGCCTGACATTCATCTGTGGATTGCGTGCACCAGAACACGACGATCTTAGGACTAGAGCGCTCAGAGTACTGGAAGCCAAGCCGGACATCACTCTGATGGAAATGGTTTGTGATTTGAAGAAGCTGATTGGATCCAGAGTCGACTCCAAATTGCCTGTCAATCAAGCCACGTTCTACAAGGACATCCATGCCGTCAAGTCCAAGAATTCAACTAAACCATCAGATGCTCCACCGTCATCGTGTCCACGCTGCTGTGAAAACCATTGGGCTCGAGATTGTCGTTTCAAGGATGCTGTTTGCCACACATGTCAGAAGAAAGGACATTGCTAAAGCCTGCAAGTCGACCAAAACCTCGTGGGAGGATCATACGAAGGCCAACACCGTCGTTAGCAACCTCGTCACAAAAATCGAAGCGGATCTTCAAAAAATGTCACAGTCAACGGTCAACAAGTTCGAATGCAATTGGACACCGGAGCTGATGTCACGTTGATCAGTCATCAGGATTGGATCAAACTGAAGAAGCCGACGCTACATGCCATCAAAGGATGTCTTCGATCTGCAACCGGCAAGCCAATCAAACAGTACGGACCCTTCCATTGTCAATAATTCATAATCGACGATAAAGCTGCTTCTGGAATTTGCCGAGTCACCGACACATCATTTCTGAAAATGAAGAACTTTACACCCTGCTGAATGGTCGCATCAACGACGTCAATGCATCGCAATTGCATCTCAACAGTCCAAATGATACCGATGGATCTCATGCTTCCAACCAACAAATCATGCTCACAACGGAATGATAAAATGGAACGTCAGTTCAATCGTCATCAGGGTACGAATCAACGCGAATTCAATGCCAACAGTCCCACCGTCACTGCTTCATCAATGCCAACGCCTGCTTCATCAATGCCAAGACCTGCTTCATCAATGCCAACGCCTACTCCATCAATGCTGACTGATGTTCCCGCTGCTGCTCTGCCAACAACGACTCAACCAGTCCAACCAATTCCACAACCAATCTCGACCACAACACCCACGTCAACTTCTAGCAACCGGCCAGCTCGGAACCGTCAACCGCCCGCCAGACTGAACATGGATCCATCCAAGAAATCATACACCAAACTTCGAGTACCTGTTAGGTGTTGCACATCTTAACGGGGAGGTGTTAGAGTGTAATTAAAATGCGTGTGCCAACTTTGAGGTCAGAAACGTGTTGTCCCACCTGCTGGCTATAAAAGGCTGAAGATTCCTATACAATAATTGTTTTTCCCTGTCTAGTAGTCAATAAAGTATTCTAAAGAACTCTGTGTAATCAACGACAACCACAACATGTCTTGATCCCAAAAAAAAGAGAATAAATTACACACAAAACGTTTTCAATCATTCAAAAAAGTTCTTTAAACGTGCTCTAACAGCTAAAAATCAGAAAGAAATCAATAAAAAGCGATTACCCAACAACATGAGCTCATCAAAAATAAAAAAGACGCCACAGATTACAAAAAATGACAATTCTGCCTTCAAAAGCGAGAGAGTGTGGCTAAAGAAAGAACCTCAAAAAATAAAAATTTGATTTTTGCCGCGCGCAGCATTTCGGGTTCCACCAGTGGTTCGGTGGAGCGCGATTGCATCAACTGCCAGCTAATATTGAAAATGCAGGTCTAAAATTGCAATTTTGGGGTGTATGAACTTCTGAATGAAAAGAAAAATATGTTCCATGATGTTACTGATTGCTCTGAATGCTAATTTTTATACCTGGACGTCTGTAAATGAAAAATAAGGTTGATATTTTAGAAAAATAAAAATTTCTCGGTGAAAAATTGAATGCCTTGAAAACTTCGGGTGAACTCTCAAAAAAAATAGAAGGCTGGAAGAAAGTGAGACAAGAAGAACTGAAAAAATAGAAAAATCTTTACCTCACAACAAAATAACAAAACAAAATACATAATAACTCGTATTTTTGCATTCTTTTTTTACAATTTTACATCATTGTGTAAAAAAGTTCATTATTTTGTTTTGAGGACACGTATTCCTTTCCTCCTCGAAGTTCCTTTTATTTTGAGGACCTCTCCATAATTGAAAAAAAAATGTAATTTCTCTCTTATTTTTGTCAAACGACACTAAATATGATTTTTCAACTTCAATTGTATTTGCATCCAATTTTTCTTTTAATATTAGACAGTTTTTTAATGTTCTCATTTGCATCAATAATTTTTTTTCGTTCCAGACATTTGATTTGGGCAAAATTTCAATTTTTTCCACAGAAAGTGAGAGATTTGAGAGACGAAAAGTCAAAGACGGTTAAAGGCGCACACATTAACGGAACTCGTGGGTCTCGCAAAGCTAGTCAACCAGAGAGGTTCTACCGTACCGTTTACTGCAGAATGAAAATTTTTCCTTTTTTTTGTTTCTCCTACATGTTTTTAGCCGTGTTTTATTGAATTTTTGAAAGAGTTTTTAGGTTTTTAGGTAAAAAATTGTTAAATAACACCTTCAGATCAATTAATTTCTTTTATCTTCTTTTCAATTTCGTATTATTAAACGTCATAATTGATTTTCCTTATTTTTCAGAACCTGGGAAAATGTCTGAACAGACAGAAAGGGCCTTTTTGAAGCAGCCTACTATCAACCTCAACAACAAGACCAGAATCCTTGCGGGTTCGAAGAAAACCCCACGTTACATTCGTGAGGTTGGTCTTGGATTCAAGACACCACGTGAGGTAGGTATTTTTATAGAAAAGTGGAAAATTCAAAGGAATTTTTTTTTTCCGAGCAATAACAATAACTTCACCTTCACATTTTACAAAAATTCTAATTTTCAGGCTATCGAGGGAACTTACATCGACAAGAAGTGCCCATGGACCGGAAATGTTCCAATCAGAGGAATGATCCTTACCGGAGTTGTCCTTAAGAACAAGATGACCAGAACCTTGGTCGTCAGAAGAGACTACCTTCACTACATCAAGAAGTACCGTCGTTACGAGAAGAGACATAAGAACGTCCCAGCTCACGTCTCCCCAGCCTTCAGGTAAATTTTTACGTCAAGCTAATTATTCCAGGCCGCTCATTTTCGACGGAATTACTGGAACCTGCCTTGCAATGAAGGGGGAAATTCAAATTTTCGTGAGTTGCGAGACAGTTTCCACCGTCGAAAATGAGCGGGCACGAATATTCGCCAATAATTGATCATCGAGTTTCTGAAAGCCTTTTATGTATCCATTTCTTGTGGATTTACCAAATTCGCTTCGAATGAATTTATTGATGCGCAGGTTTTCTCCTTATTGTGAAAATACAAATAATTATCTAAGACCTATCTCTCAACTTTATACTTTTCAGAGATATCCACCCAGGAGACCTCGTCACCATCGGAGAATGCCGCCCACTCTCGAAGACTGTCAGATTCAACGTTTTGAAGGTTAACAAGACCGGATCTTCAAAGAAGGGATTCAGCAAGTTCTAAATGGTACATATTGTTATTCTCCTTTGCTATCCGTTTCTGTTGGTTTAGTCATGGGAATAAATTGTTATCAAAAACTTTATTCAAAAAAAAACAACTCAAACGCATAAATTTTTATACAACAAGTCAAAACAATGGAATATGATGAAAATCGAAGAACTGTATCGCATAATACATAAAAGACAAATAATGAGGAAAATATACTTTATATTGGTTCAAAAGAGTTCAAATTGGAAAACGAAACGAAAGAGATAAAGGTCAAACTCGGATATTGAATAGTCTACAATCATCAAAACATTTAGGAATCCCTTACAGGTTGCTTATTCTTCACATGGAACACTTTGTCGATTCCTTCTCTAAAGCACGTGAAGTTATAATCAATGAGTCCCTGTTTGTCGAAATTCTCATCCTTCATAATGTAAACCAACGCGAGATGTTTATTAATCTGCCTCAGAAATAAAACTTGCTCAGATTTGAGTTTGATAACTGTCGCTGACAAAGCATCGAACGCAGCCGCATTTTTTGGACACCTGAAAAAGGGAACTTCTCGGTATAATTCAACAAAAAACTTTACATACCCATAAATAGTTGAAATATCTATAGTAACATCGATCATGTCACAGCACAATTCATAAATATTCATCTCAACAGGTTCTGTATCCGTCGCAACATAAATTTTCGAAAGAATATCGAAGAGGAATGATTTTGTGACATTTGATCCTTGGTTGAAAATGTCAAGTAAACGCTCAAGAATTGCCAATTGTTTGACGAGGTTTTGGACAACTTTTGAGAATGCCTCGAAAATCGAATGGTCATAAATTGAGGTTAGGTGATAAGTGATTGTGATATCATGACCGCAGAGATCTCGAATCAGCTCTTTTACCTGAAAATGTGTTATTTTTTGGCAATCGAGAGTCAAGTTTTAATTTTCTGCTCATAATCGTTTTCGAAAAAGTTTTATACGGATCCTTGATTCTTAGGAAATTGAAATAATTTCAATTTTCTGGAGAATATCATACTTTCATAAACAATGTTTCTCTATATCAGAATCAGAACCTCGGAAATCATAAAATCAATGAAAATCATATGAAAATTATAAAAGCTGCAGAATATATGAGATTAAATACAATTTCGCTTCCTAATCTTCTCATTTTTCGACAAAATATGGCAAATTGTGTACCAAAATGATTATAATAATTCCTAGGTTTCGAAAAACCACTTTAATTCGAAGAAGAATGTTCAAACAAAATAAGCTGTTAGAAAATATTGAATATTATATTAATTTTCACTTATTTCTTACTCTCATAGTGGTTTTATAATAAAATTCAACATTTTCAGTGTTGGGGAAGATAAGCTCTCGCAAAAATATAAGAAATCCGTCAATTCACAAAATTGGAGTAATTATGGTAATTTATAAATAGTTCAAACCCGAGAAAATCACTTTTCATAATGAATCAAACGATAATATTTGGATTTTTAGAAATATTGTAAATTTGACATTGCAAAAAGAAAAGCTTAAAATATACGAAGAAGTAAACATTTATATTTCATGACTTTCCCAACTTTATCAGAAAATTCCCCTTAAACAACTTACATTGTGGTAAATATTGAATTTGGTCTCGACACGACTTTCTTCTGTCAATCCATCGGCTTTATGAACAAACACTTCGAATTTTATTTCAGGATTGATTTGATAGGCTTTATAGAAGTATTCGGCCATCGTGTTCATAGCATCAGTGTAATCGGATTGAGCATCAATGATGAAGAGAAGAGCTCCTGAAATTTATGCAATTAGGATTTTGATTTGAACAAAATTTTTTTTTCTCCTCTTTATTCAATATTTCTTTGAATTCGCAACTTACCACACTTGCGGAATGTATTATACGGGTCAAGAGTTTCATCAAACGGGCACATTTGTCCTGGGAACTCGATCGTCTCGAAATTGATAAATGATGAACAAATAGCTAGAAAAAAAAATTATTTTTAGTTAAAAACATGAGTAATATCAATAAACATACTGTCTTTTGTGATTCTTGCAGTACTCTCAACAAACAAAGTCTCATTTGGTGACATTTTTTGAAACACCACTTTTCTGATTGATGTTTTTCCAGATCTGAATACAAAATACCATTTTTTAAATATCAATAGAATAATTTCCCACCTTTTCAAGCCCATCAATATAACAGTCGGTCGGACATCATTATAATCATCGGTTTCTTCAATCCCATATTGATAATCATCATCGTCGTCAATATCCGAATGATCAGAAGACATTATTTCAAGGAAACGTCTAAAGATCGATTTTTCTTCACAAATGATTAAAAGGGGTTAAGTTTAACGATAAGAAATTCGAGAAAATCGATAAGAAAGCGTTGAAACTGTCTCTGACAGTCACCGAGCAGCACAAAAACTTTATAAAGTACTGTGTGGTTTTGCGTCACCGTGTATTGCGGACACTGGCATTCTTGCCGACGACATGTGACAAGAACGTGATACACTAAATTGTTTCAAGAAGATAGAAAAATGGGAAGAGGCCACGTGATTGTATAAAAAAAAATGAGAGAGAGTAAAAATTTTCAGCTTTAAGTATACAAAACATGTTGAAACAAATTTTAAATTGCGAAATGAGGAACGTTGCGTGTCTAACAACTAGCAACTTGCAAAAAAAAAGGAAAAATAATTTAGATGCTAAAAAATTAAGTTTAAAAGATACACAGTAACTCTTTAAAGGAACATATTGATTTTTAATTTTCCTTATGGAACCCAGTACTTAAAATAATATCGTGCTCCTTTAGTCTCCTGCAAACTGTACTTTTTTTAAAATCAATTTGCAAATTTTTGTTTTCCGCATATTTTTTCGTTGAATGAGTAAAATTTCAAACGCAGCAAACATTTATTTCAAGAAAAGAGCATTCAAAATGAAAAAAAAAAATCATGAAAGATCCAAAGAAAAGAAAGTTATAAAAAAAACAACAGTGTCTAGCGAAAAACTAATCAATACATTGGAAAAAAAAGAGGTATATTTAATAAAAATTACAAGATGCCATAAAATCTGAGTATTTAAATGAAACCAAGAAAAAAAAAAGAAAAATCATTAAAAAATTTCAATTACTTCAAAAAACTGCATTACGTTTATCTCTCTGTCTTCCTCGAACTTGATTCCGATATTTATCAGTTGCTCCGTGATATGCCATTCGATCGGATTTGCTCACACTCTCTTCAATCCCTACCGCCACCGGTTCTAATCCAAAAACCTCTCTCAAAACTTCATTAAACTGTAATTGACGCATCATTCCACCATAAAGAAGCTGTAAGAAAAACCTAATAAGTAAAGGGAGTAAGTTCTTAACTCTTACCCCACAACATAAATCATAAAACAATTTAATTTCACACGTATCCAAAGTTAATGCCTCCTTCCCAAACTTTATCTTAACCTCCGGCGGGTCGCTTTCCCCACTCATAAATGACGAAATCTCGCGAAACGTGAATCTCTGAACTCTTTTATCTTTCTTCGTCTTCTTCTTCGTTGAATCGAAAGCAAGAGCTTCAATTTCCTGAAAACCAAATTTAACTTTTAAAAAAGCTTTTAAAAACTCACATCTAAAACTTGTTCATGATTATTAAACCTAAATCCTGGCCTACACTTTTCTAGCAACTCGTGAAGAAATGCCAACGCTTCTCCAGCCGCAATTCGAATATCCAGCTGATCAGCAGCCAAAAAATTCAAAATCTTCGGCTGTTCTGCCATTGCTGCGGTCAATGTTGAATATCCAGCATCTAGTAGAAGCAGGCACCATGCACCTATCGAATTTGAGAAAAGATCCACAGATGTTGTGTTGTTTTTCAGTGTGGTCCACGCAAATTGACAAGCTTTTATATTCGAAGCGATTTGTTCGTCTTCACTACATGACATTCTTGAAACAATTGCGAGGGAAAGGGCACAGGTTTTTCGGAGAAATGTTTCTTTTGAAGTGTCCATTAGAATTGTCCTCATTTGTGACATTGGGATGTCAATAAGATCGCTCAATTCTTCGCCGACTTGAATTGCTAACACTGCCAAAAGATTTGCCATCATTTGACTCTCATCACTTGGTTTATTGTCCATTTTTGAAAGAATTGAAGTGATTGTGACCTGAAAATTGAGAGGATTTAGGTTATTTTTGAACCTGGTTCGGAGCTGTGGAAGAAAATGCCAAAAATAAGAACAAATTTATAAAAATTCTGGTATTTTTCAGTATTTTCCCCAACCGCCCGCCATTTTTAATGAATATAAGTTGGAAAAGGCATTTAGACATAAGAAACGTCATTTTTAGTGCTCATTTCGTAAAATTTCTCAAAAAATATTAAAAAAGAAGATTAATTTACTATATATCCCGTCAATAACTCATTTTTCGTATGCTCTTTCAAGATTTTTACATTTTTTTGCGTTTTTTCGTGAGTTTTAACAATCACTTAGGATCAATTTAATTAGTTTTTAGCTTTTAAAAATTAGAAATTAAAAAAAAATTCACTTCCACGAATATTTTTTATAACAGCAATTTCATTTGTTCACTAACCTTGTTTTTTAAAATAAATTCCGGCAAATATTGTGCTGTTAGTGCGTAGATCAGACCACCTAATGCTCCTTTTCGTATATTAACACTGAAAAATAAGTCGGGGTTTTTAATTAAATTTTTTTTTTCAAAATCACTTTTTATGCTGAGCATTTTCCAAATTTTCTGCCAATTTATCCATTACATCGTCTAAATTATCAGCGTCACCTTGAACACTTCTCATATCATCGTCTATACTCAAACCCGATGTGTAGCTTTCATCACTATCTGAATCTGGAAAACGAATAGACCATTTTGATTTAAAATACATCTGTTAAAACCAAACCTCGTCTTCCATTCCGAATTGGTCCACTATACGGATCCTTGTCCTTATTCTTGTTGCGACCTTTACCCATCTTTTTTTAAACAAGAAATAAGTAGATCTGAAGAAATGAAATTTTATTTCTTTTTGTTATTTAAAAAGTTCAAGTTTTTTTTAAATTGCGAAATCGAAAATTTGATCATTTCGAGTACATGATCAGCATTTATCAAACAACAAAAAACAAGTAAGTACATAGGAAGTTCATCAAATTATCAAAAACAATTGCACAATCTCATTCTTCCTTATTTAAATGAGGAGTAAATAGCTCAAAAACGTAGAATTGCGCATTTTAAATAAGCAGAAATTTAAATATTAAATTTCTTGAAAAAAATAAAAATATACGAACTGCTCTAAAAACATATAAATAACGGAAACGTTAGGTTTCCTCTAGACGATTTTTTATGAATTCTAGTGTCTTTTACAAATCGGCAGGCCTGGTCATATGGCGCCAAAATTGATGAAAAAAAGTGGGTAAAATAATGAAGCAAACTCGCTCTATTGAAAATTTCTGCGTCAATATTCCGTCGCGCAAATTCGTTCGTGCGTCAGAAAACAGACGCGGAATTGTTTTTTTTTGTTTTTTACATTATTTTTTGGGTTTTTGGAATTAATAAAAATATTTTAAATAATGATTTTAGCCAAATATTGTTGGGAAAATAGGGAAAATGAAAGAAACATTACTTTTTTTCGTGAAATTTGCATATTTAGCCTATTTTTCAATTTTTAGAAAGTTTGTCCCAAATTTGATTAATTCTCTTTTTGTACTTACCAATTTTTGAAAATAAAGGAGGACTTCACGGAGCTTATGAAGGTAGATGGGATGAAAATAATTTTGATTGACAATTCCGTATAAGGCAAAAAAATATTCTAGATTTCATACGGCTGCTCACAAATAAGATTGAATCCTATATTCCAAAAAGGGTCCAAATAGACGAAATCGTCATCATCCTCAACAAATGAATCTTTGTAAGCTAAGGAGGATTTGGCGTCTTCTCTCAAATTAATGGATTCTCTTCATTTTCAAAAATGACTTCATTTTTTTGTTGTCAACTGTTTTCTGAGTTTCTCAACAAATCTTGGTTTTTTAAACTTTATCTTTTTCCAATTTTTAGCTTATATACTCTAAATTTTTCAGAAAATGACTACCTTGGAAGATATAAACCGAAAGTGGGAAAAAACCACGACGACGAACGTTGAGAAGCAAGATCCGCGAACAATTCTCCCACAAAAAGGAAAACGTAACATTCTGATCACGTCTGCTTTACCGTATGTCAATAATGTTCCACATTTGGGTAATATCATTGGATGTGTGCTAAGTGGTGATGTTTTTGCAAGGTAATTGTATTCAATTGTGTTAATTTAACAAAAAAAAAGATTTAAGATATTGCAAACTTCGAGGACATCAAACCCTTTACATCGCTGGAACGGATGAATACGGTACTGCAACTGAAACGAAAGCATTGCAGGATGGAGTGACTCCGAGAGAGTTGTGCGACAAATATTACAAAATTCACAATGAGATTTATGAATGGTTCGGATGTGAGTTTTCGCATTTTGGAAGAACAACAACGGAGGAGCAAACAGAGTGAGCGTTCTGAATTCATTTTTAACAAATCAATTTTCCTTTTTTAGAATCTGTCAAGATATTTTCTTGAAGATTTACAAAAATGGCTACACTTCCATCCAATCGGTCGATCAATTGTATTGTAACCAATGTGAAAAGTTTTTGGCTGACCGTTTTGTGACTGGAACTTGTCCGACATGTGGGTATGATGATGCGAGAGGGGATCAGTGTGATGGATGTGGAAAGTTGATCAATGCTGTTGAATTGAAAGATGTAAGCATTAATTGAATTTTGAAGCTTTAACTACTATGTATTGAAAAAGGTTTCTTTGTGATATTGGTCTAAATAATGGCTGAAACGTTCTCATCATCGCAACTTGTTTTTTTAACAATAAATGAACGCTTATTGATATTTAATGAAGTTCTGAAAATATAATTTTAGGCAAAGTGCCACGTCTGCAAATCCACCCCAACCGTCAGACAATCGACGCACATCTTCCTTGCTCTTGACAAGCTTCAACAATTGGCAACAGAGCATATTGACAAACAATTGGCAAAACCTGACAATCGCTGGTCAGCAAATGCAATCGGAATCACGAAAGCTTGGATGAAAATAGGACTCGAACCAAGATGTATCACAAGAGATTTGAAATGGGGATCACCTGTTCCATTGGACGGATTTGAGGAAAAAGTGTTCTATGTTTGGTTTGATGCACCGATTGGATATCTTTCAATCACTAAACGCATACTTGGCGACGATTGGGTGAAATGGTGGAAGAATCCGGAAAACGTGGAGCTTTTTAATTTCATTGGCAAGGATAATGTTGCATTCCATTCGGTTATGTTCCCGTGCTCGCAATTTGGAGCGGATGATAATTATACGGTTGTTAATAATTTGTGCGCTACGGAATATTTGAACTACGAGGATACGAAGTTCAGTAAGTCCCGCGGGACCGGAATCTTTGGTGATGCTGCGAAGGAGACTGGAATTCCAGCGGATATTTGGCGATTCTACCTTCTTTACATGCGCCCAGAGACTCAAGATACTGCATTCAGTTGGGATGATTTTGTGTTGAAGGTCAATTCAGAATTGTTGAACAATTTGGGAAATTTCGTGAATCGCGCACTCTCATTCCTTGCCAATAACTTTGACGGAATTGTGCCAGAAATGGTGCTCAACGAAGAAGACGCGGAGTTTTTGAAGGATATTGAAGAGGAGTCGATCCAATGGGATAGTCAATTTGATAATGTTCGATTGAAAGATGCCGTCAAAACGATTCTTAATGTTTCGAGACGTGGTAATCAGTACATGCAAGCGCAGAAACCGTGGGTTTTGATGAAATCAGATGACGCTGATGCGAAAAAACGAGCTGGAACGATTATCGGAGTCGCCGCGAACATTGCTTACCATATTGCTGTTCTTTTGCATCCGGTTATGCCAACTATTTCGGAAACGATTAGGAATCAATGTGGTTTGGCACCACTGCCACACTTTCAACCATTTCCTTTATGCTATTTGAAGAAAGGTCACAAAATTGGAAAGGTATGAGCTTTTTGGAGTTTTTGAAAACGTTTTACGATATCCTTTAAAAAGGGAGAAGCTCAGAAATGGGTTTCAGATGAATAAGAGGACAATTATTGAGCAATTGATAACAAAAAATTTTAAGAAGAAAAAATAAGAAATTTCCAGCCTAGCCCACTCTTCGAAAAACTGGAACCCGCGAAAATTGCCGAGTTCAAAGTCAGATTCGGAGGTGTTCAAAACGCAACATCAACTCCAGCTGTAACTGAAGTGAAGAAACCTCAACCGAAGAAGGATGCTGGAAAATCGGGCGAGAAAAAGAGCAACAAGCCGAAAAATGGTTAGTTTTGCCAATTGATTTATAGATGACAGGTTTTTATTCTCTTTAGTAGCCCTGTTCGAGTTGATAATGTTGTTGTTTTTGTGTTTATGTATGCATTTTTGTAGGTGGTTGTTGGAAAATGGCGTGGCATGGGAAATGAATTCAATAATGAACAACACTGTCGACTCGAACGCGGAATTTTTCTCTTTTTTTTACTTTTCCTCTTTTTCCTTACTATATTCTTATCTTTCAACCGTCAATTTAATTCCTGCACGCTAACCGAAAGTACAAGGAGAATTACTGCATTTTTTCAGACAAAAAAGCGGAAATGTCGAACAAGATTTTCCCGAGTTTGGCGAAAAACCAACTTGTTATTCGACAATTGATGGATGGAAATTTGAGAAAGTTCGAACAAGCGAGATCGTTGTTCCAAAAGGAGCAAGCGTCGAAATTGGAGGCGGAGAATAGGAAGCTTGAGAGTGAGATTTCAGAGTTGAGGAAGCAATTGGAAGCGGCTGAAATTGCAGCAGGAAGTAGGTGTTTTTTTTCAAAATTTAGATTTGTGGGAAATTTTCAAGAGAAAACTCTGTATGAAAATGTTCATTTAATTAATCGCTATATGAAAACCAGGACGCCCAGAAATGATTAATAATGTGATAAATAATTTTCAATTTCAGTTAAGCAAGTTGCGAGACCAACTGTTGAAGCGGCGCCAGCAGCACCAGCAGCACCAGCTCCTCAACCAGCAGCTACAACCTCTGCTCAAAATACTCAAGCGCCAAAAGCTGAAAAAGCGAAAACGGAGAAACCAAAGAAAGGCGGAAAAGGTGGTGCTTCGACAGCTGCAGCAGCGGACGATACAATTGATGTTGGAAGACTAGATCTTCGTGTTGGAAGAATCATCAAATGCGAGAAACATCCAGACGCTGATGCACTTTACGTCGAACAAATCGATGTTGGAGAGACGACTCCACGTACGGTCGTTTCGGGATTGGTTCGGCACGTTCCACTGGATCAAATGCAGAATAGATTGGTTGTTGTGCTCTGTAACTTGAAGCCGGCGAAGATGAGAGGAGTTGAGTCGAGAGCCATGGTTATGTGTGCATCGTCACCGGAAAAGGTGGAGATTATGGAAGTTGATGCTTCGAGTCAACCTGGTACACCAGTTGGTTGCCCGCCGTTTGTTCATCGTCCAGATGATGTTTTGAACCCAAAGAAAAAGGTTTATTTTTGGATGTTCTTTTTTTTTAATAATGTTTTTTTGCAGATCTGGGAAACGGTCGCCGAAGATTTGAAGGTTTCCGCCGATGGTGTCGCCGAATGGAAAGGAAATCCACTTCTTGTCGGTGGAACTACAAAAATGACTGCCCCAACTCTTCGCGGGGTTTTTGTTAAGTAAATTTTGGGCTTTTTCTGTTTTTTTTTTTCACCCTAGATTATAATTTAATGCATATCCGGTTGCCTTTTCTTGTTAATTTACATTATATTTAATTAAGGATTGTTTTTTTCTGTTTATTAATGAATGGTTGAGAAAAATCGATATTTTTCTAGGTTATTGCTCAGAATTATGTGTCACATCGCTATGATATTTTTTAGTTTTTTTTTTCTGAATATATTTTTCAAAAGGTTTTTGAAGATGGGTAAAAAGAAGGACACTTCTGGATTGAATGATTCGAGATTCTCAAGAATCAAGTCGGATCCGATCTTCGCTGGGATTAAGAATACTGATAGAAAGGTGAGGTTGAAAAAAAGAAGAAGCGTGGATTAAGCGAGCACCGGAAAATAAGGAAAAATAGACGTTCGAATGCTGCTGGGGAGCTCCCGAAAATGAATTTGGTGTAAAAATCGGAAGAACTCATTTTTAAAAGATTATTTTAGATCCTTATCGTGTTTTTTGACAATTTTTGATATTAGGAACCTATTCGGGAAATATATGAACTGGATTTTTGGAAAATTGCGAGTTTTGAATACCTAGAATCTGTCCCCCTTTTTTAAGTATTAATTATTAATACAAAGTGTCAAAACCAAAGCGGTTTTTAAGCCTTAAAGACAGCGACACTAACTTTAGATAGCTAGAATTCTGGTTTTGACGAAATTTTGTATTTCTAAATTAGATTTTTTGTAACTTAGGCTTTAATTGAAGTGTTTAAAATGGTTTTGGGATATATTTGGTTTATGGAAATGGTTTTCGAGCTCAAAGTCGGAAAATTTGTAAATATCCGTAATTTGAAGAGCTATAACTACGCGAAAAATATGTTTTTTCATCGAATTTCCATTTTTATTATCAAATTTAAATACGGAAGTTGATGACAGGGCCCAAATCTCGATAAAAAGCGAAAAACCCAACGTAATATTAAAAATAAAAAATTCAGGTTGTAATCGACAAAAGATTCGCTGCCGCATTGACAGATGAGCGATTTTCAAGCCGTGCAAAAGTTGACATGCGGGGAAAGAAGCAGAAGAAACAGTTGGGTATGTTAAACGAGCGTGTATATTGAATATTGGATAATATGGATAATATTTTGCAGGAAATAGTCTTCTTGATTTGTATGAATTGGAGGATGAAGGAGAAGCTCTGAAATCTGAAACAAAAGAGGATGTTGAGACGTTTTTCAATGAAGCGAGTGATGATGGAGATGTAGAAGATGAGGAGGATGAGGAGGAGGAGGATGAAATGGAAGAATCAAAGAATATCTTCAAAAAATTGGATCTAGCACGTGGGGAAGGAAACGTTGAATCATCATCCGATGATGATAGTAGTGAGGATGGGGAGGATGAAGAGGAAGAAGGAGAAGAAGAGGATAATGATGAAGAAGGGTGGAGAAAGAGTCAAGAAGGAATGCAGTTGGATTTGGATTTGGCGAATTTGGATAAGTAAGTTTTTTTTTAAATAATAATAAAGGAAACAACCTGAAAAATGGCATTTTTCCAGAGATGCAGAGGATGTTGAATGGGTTTCCAAACGATTGGCAGTTTGTAATTTGGAATGGAATAATATAAATTGTGAGGATATTTTGATCCTGATGAAGTCTTTTGCGTGAGTTGTTTTGCTTTTTTTCACAAATTTGTAAAAATCCTCAATTCCAACGATTATTCCAGACCTGAAGATAATTCGGTTGTATCAGTTGGTATCTATTTGTCAGACTTCGGACTTGAACAAACAGCGTTAGAAGAAAAGAATGGCCCAGCTGTGAAATTGTCGAAACCAATTGAAGAGTATGGAGACAATGAGATGGATGCGTTAGTTTCTTTTTATTGTTTTCGAAAATTTCTCCATAATAACTTATTCTCGTTTTAGTGAGACAAAAACCGCAGTTCGGAAATATCTTCTCGACCGACTGAAATACTACTACGCTGTTGTCACGTTTAACAATATTGAAAGTGCGACAAATGTCTATGAAAAATGCGACGGGTTTCAATTCGAAGAGACTGGACTCAAAATGGACTTGCGATTTATTCCGGATGATATGGAGTTTGAAGAGGATCGCGTTCGGGAGTTTTTGAATTCCAGGGATGTGAATACGAGGAAATATAAACCGAAGAAAAAGCCGAAGAATGCGATTGCAAATACGAGCTCGAAAATCGCGTGGGATGAGGATGATCCGAATAGGTATGGTGGTATTTTCTTAGTTTTTAGGTGGATATGATGGATCAGGATTGGATTGGATCAAATCCGCGTCGATCAGGATAGGGTCAGATCAAATCCAGGTCGATGAGGATACGATCGGATCACATCCAGATCGATCAGGATAGGATCTGATCATGGAATTTTTTTAGAATATTGTATTGGACTATCCTTTTTTGAACAAACGAGCAAGTTGTTTTTAGTTTGATTTTTATTTGAAATCCTTCAAAAATTGCTAAATTGAAAATATTTTCCGATCCGGATTGGAATACCATATATTACACTCTTTTCTTTAAAAAAAATTGAATAAAAAATGTTGTTTTACAGATCCAGAAAATTGTTGGAAGCGTTTGATGGGAATGAACAAGCTGGAAGAGATCTGATTGTCGATTCGGATGGATCGGATAATGAAGATAATCGAAATTCGTTGTTATCTTTATTGAATGTTGAGGAGAAGGGAAAGAAATTGGATATTGATTGGGGTGATGGTGATGGGGCGAAGGATTCGGATTCTGATGGAGAATATGTTAAAATTGATGATGATGAGGAGGAGATTGGAATTAAAGTTGGAAAGAAGGGTGAGGATAGTGATGAAGGAGAGGAGGAAGATGTTGAGAAGAAGGAAGAGAAAAAGGTGTTTATGTTGGAAATAAATGAAAAAACACGTAATTTTTTAGGTATCTGGATACAAAACGTACCTCAAGAAGAAGAAAGCCCAGATTGCTGAGAGAAAGCTCACAAAGAGAAAGGATAACAGTGAAGTGAGTTAGAAATGATGCCGTCATTTTTTTTTAAATCTCAAGTGACACCATCTCTTTTAAGAAAATTGCCAAGAGAAAATTACAAAACATTGGTTTTTCAGTCGAACACCATCAAAACCGCTGAAATTGTGGAGAATGTCGCGAATGATGACCGATTCAAAGCCCTATTCACCGACAGCGCATTCGCCATTGAACCAAGTTCGAAAAAGTTCAAAAGTTCACTTTTGGCATCACGCCAAGCGGAGAAGAAGGCTGCTCAAAATACAGAAATTCCCGCTTCAAAGGGTCCGGAGGATTTGGTGCAAAAGTTGAAAATGAAAGCGGAGAAGCTGAAAAAGAAGCAATAATTCTTGTTAGCTATTTTTTTGTTGTTTTTGTTGAGTTGTTTTTTCCAGAAATATTTTTATAATAAATTACTTTTTATATTTAAAAAAAACGCGCAAAGGCCGTTTGTTGAAATTAAAATCATAGAAACTGGAAGAGAAGTAATTCATTGTTACAATTTTTGATTTTTACCGGAAAAATTTAATTATTAAATGACTTTGGCAGAATTGTTACATAATACTTGATAAATATAGAGATCATTATGAAAAAACTAGAGAAAAAAAATGAAATTGATGACAAAAAGAAGAAAAGAATCAAAAATAATTTAAAAAAAACGAAAATGAATATATTAAGCCAATGGTAACTGATAAATTCGATGAGTATTGCAATAAGTGACTCGCAATACTTCTTCAACTGGGATCCTTTTAATTTCTGCGATTTTGAAGGCGGTAGCTGCAGCTGAAACAATTAAAGAATACTTATAAAATACCAATAATGTAAATATTACCAATTCCTGGTAATGAGCATTTCGGCGGCGAAACATCTTCCAAAGCCCTTGGTTTGAAATACGGAGCGTCAGTTTCCAGAACAATTCGATCCAATGGAATTCGACGAATCGCTTCGAACTGTGGTTCTTTGAAATTGAAGACCGCTGGTGTGAAGCCTGGAATAGTTATTCTTTAATTAAAGACAGAATATCACTCATTTTCAAATTTTCTAGCTCATGTTGTCGATTAAATTTAAAGTTTCCAGCAAAATAAATGCATCCACCAATTTTTAAATCGATTAAACAATTTTTGGCCACAAAAAACCGAAACTTCTAAAATTGTTGACAATCCAAATATTGAATTTAGAACTGGAAACTTACAATTTACACTGAAAGGGATTATTTACTGATTTTGGGTTTCTATTCCATTTTCATCTTCTTCTCGATATTTAAAAACCTATAAAAGCAACACATTTTTCGAAATTTCCTCTCCTAGTACACGAAAAAATACATTTACAAATTAATGCGGCGAAATGGCCTAACAATAGAAAGCACATCGTGCTGTCTCGCGTATCCGATGAGTTAGGCCATTTCGCCGCCTTCGTTTGTAAATCTGCTCTTTCGTGTACTAGGGAAGGAAATTTCGAATTCTTTTGTGCTTTTATAGGTTTTCAAATATCGAGAAGATGAAAATAGAATAGAACCCCAAAATCAGTAAAGAGTCCCTTTAAATTGTAAGTTTCCAGTTCCAAATTCAATATTTGGATAGTCAACAATTTTAGGAGTGTCGGTTTTTTGTGGCTAAAATTGTTCAATCGATTTGAAAATTGGTGGGTGCATTGATTTTGCCTACCAAACACAATATTCGGGCACATCTCAATCCACCGGTGTGCGTTATCCCAATTCTCCGTATAACAGTGCCGATGAATTCGAAGATATCGATGATGCTCCGGTTTTCTCATTTCCTCTTCCAGCACGTTCAAACAATACTGTTCTGCGTCCCCTTTCTGTCCACTTCTACAATGAATCACAAGCGCGAGATCATATCGATATGCCAGTTGAACTTGTCTTCGGAAAACTTCTATTTGATCATGTACTGAAGATTCACATCTAAAATTATTGATTCGAGAACATCATATTTTATTTTTGGGTATTTTTACTTGTGCAAATCAACACCAGCTTCGCCAACTGCTACAACCTTCAATCTGTCCTTTTCGTTCAAATATGTTTCCAAATCGGACCAGAACTTTGCATTTTTACAGTATCTGAAATTCGAAGAACTTTTCCCAAGGAACTCAATTACAACTCACTTCGAAGCGTGGTGTGGATGACATCCCCACGTCGATCCAACATAAGACCTTGAATTCAACTCCTGCACTATCCATTCGATGTCAAATTGTTGTGATCCTGGCTCATCGGTGAATAACGACGGACTGATGAAATTAACAATACAACCTGCAAACTTTGTAATATAAGATGTTGTTTCTTGAAAAATAAGTAAATACCTGCAAACGATTGCGGAAAAGCTCTCGGATATCGTTCCCTCCAAAAATCAAGTCCTACACCATTTCGGCTTTTCAGAAAACTGTATATGAAATCTGTATGACAGTGACTGTCAATGAATGGAACATTCACCGACAAGAACTGGAAAATGATGATATTTTATTGATTTTAATCATGGAATTCACCTCTTTCTCGGTGAATTCAGTCCCTAGATTCGAAATTGTCCTGTTCTGTGAGGGTTTGACTTCTGAATGATTCTGACTGGGTTGTGGTGCTGGCATCAGAGGTTTTCTGTAATAAAAACAAATTTGTTTTGGTTTTTACCCAATTATACAAAAAACATCCACAAAATATATTAAATCGGATTTTTAAAACATTTTTTTTCAATAAGAAATACCTCATCTAGTTTTAAAACATTATTTAAATTTATTTTTCTAATTTCAGCAAACTCTTACACAATTTTCCGAGTTTCCGCAACCTTTTCCTGTTTTTCACGTCGATTCTTGTTCTTTCCGGGTGAATTGTTGTTTTTTGTACCATTCTGATTATCCGCAACAACCAATTGACGTGGAACAAACTGGTTTTGAGGTTTTTCCGCGACTTTTGCTTCTTCTTCAGTGTCAGCTCTCTCCGTAACATCTGGCATTTCTTCATCCTCACAGCAATTTATTGGAACCTGAAAAATGAATATTTAAAATATCGAAACTCTTTAGAATAACCACTTACCTCAATATTCAACGTCCGAACGCTTTCCTCGATTTTCTTTGAAGGTGTATCAGCGCTTGTTCCCATTCCAGGCGGCATTCGTACCTTATAACCTTCTGATTGACCCGCTTCCTCTTCCTTTTCAAATTTCAACTGACTTTTTCTGCGTTTTTCTTCGATTTTCTTCTCCGTACTGCAAAAAAAGGATTTTTTGAAGACATCTATAATTATCTAAACAAAAAATAAAAAAAACCTACATATTGACATTTCCACTTAGTTGCTGCTTATTTCGCAAGTTTGGCGGTACATAAAGCTCCCTTTTCACAGGCGAACTCTTTTTCGATCCGTTTTCTTGACCCATGTTTAGAAATATCCGATTTTATTAGAGCTATACACACAAAAATACAGAAAAAATAGAATTACCGCTTCAAATTTTTTGAGAACACCAGGTCCGCAATTGCGCGTCGTTTCAGGTGTTTCTCCAACGCGGGGGTTTGAATTTATGGAATTTTTGCAAAATCGGGCAGTTTAGATCGAAATTTAGCAAACATCAGTGATTCATTCTTGGAAAAAATGCCACTACTATAAAGAGGCATGCATTCAAAGAGCATATACTCTTCAATTATTGTGATAATAAAATTTAAAAAAATAGGTCGCATAATCTCTTTATAAAATACTAGAATTTTCTGGAATATTCTAGAATGCGAACACACGAACGGCATTAACGCTTTATTATATATATATATATATATTGTCAAGATAATAATTTCTGGCCGCTCGTTTTGCGGAGTGTCGTTGGGAATTTACTCGCAGCGCGCTCAAATTCAAATTTCTCAGTTGGCCGTGCGCGTAGCGGTCGCGTTGCGAGTAAATTCCCAACGACACTCCGCAAAACGAACGGCCAGAAATATTTATCTTGACAATATGATTTAAAAAAACAACGAAAATGATGATAACTTGAATTATCCATCATTTTTTGCCGACTTTTAATTTTTACTAATAAAAAGATCATCGTCAAATTATTTTTAACTTGACAATACAAGTAGTGTTTATACTGTAGCAACAAACCGATTCCAAACGCGCTCTACTGACAAACCTCGTTTTTTTGGTGTGTTCCGGGGGACCGACAAAAAAAAATTTTTTCATAATTCGTCCAATAGATACCAAAAATGCATTTATGACTCAAAAATAATATTTTCAATACGTACGGACACAGTAAAGGCCATACAAGCTTGTGAAAACAGTGCTGCGCGTTTGGAATCGAATTGAACGAACAGTAGTTGTTTGCTTCAAGTTGTTTTATTTAGCCAATTTAGCATTATACCAATTTTCTATAGATTTTTTAAAGCTGATCAAATGTTCTTCTGGATTAGAAAGCACGTTAAACATTGTTTCTTTTCGATAATTTTTTCCTCGTCATTTTAATACGCGCCACGGGGTTTTTTTTACTACAGCTAGCATTGAAAAAATAGGCCGTCATCGATAGAGCGCGCTTACAGATTGCGGCCTAACTATTGTGCAAAAATTCTTCCATATTGTCTTCTGCCATTTATTTTTGAACTGGGGCGAACGTTTTGAGCATTTTTCTTTACTTCTACAAATTTTTATGTTTTTTCAAGACCAAATTCTTATTTTTGTGATGCCTGGGCCTGTTCTAAACACGGCTTGTAAAAAAAACCAAGGAAAGAGGAAACATTTCCGCCCGACAATTGAGGATTTTTGCACAGAAATGGGCGTGGCAATGATATTTTACAGTAAATAGCGTGCAGTATGAAGAGATTTTTCTCTGACCTGTGCTTGCGGACAATGCGCAACCAGCCTGTTCACGCGCGAATGATACAGGTTCATTTTTACAAGCCGTGCTAAAGAAAGAATTAGTGCGATCTAAGCTATATCTAAAAAGCCTTAGCAGTTTAAAATTTTAACTCTAAATTTGCTAATTTTTGAGAGTTTTTCAAACTTTAAAAAATCAAAACGGAAATTTAGAAAAAGTTGAAACCAAAAAGGTGAAGGTTAGATGTCTACACGCGTTTTGAAAGTAATTTCGGAAGTTTCGGTGTTTGTATAAAAATTCCTTAGGGGAATTAATAGTTACCATTTTGCATTTTTTGAGTTTTTTCGCATTTAATCGCAATTTTTCCAATAATCCTATTCCTTTTCAGTAAATTTGCTTTTTTCACACATTTTCATACTCCACATTATCTCAGAAAAGAAAAAGCAAAATGTATATTTCAATTTATTTATTCAGGGGGAACCGATCCAGCGGCTTTCCTACCACGAACGCACAACGAGACCACTAGACTGTTGCGTTTTCTTCAGAGAGAGTGTGTGTGCGCGCAAAGTGCGCTCTATCTCACTCCGGTCCACTCTCCGTAGTAAAAAAAACCCCGTGTTTACGAGAGATTTCAGACGTTGTTTACGAGAGATTTCGATTTTCTGCTAAAATTACAATTTTAAAAATATAATTCACTTCGCAATGGTGTATTTTTGAAAATTTCTGATTATTTCGATTGCCTTGACCTTTTTTGACCTTTTTTTAAACGTTTTTTTGGAGAAATGGATTTATCCATTTTTAAAATTTATTTTTCTTGAACAATACGCCAGGTTGCAGATGTCAAACTTAAGATACACACTACTTGCTTATGATGAAGACGATGATAATGTTCTACACTTTTTTGTAAGTTTCAGTTTTAAAAAAAAACTAAACTCGAATTTTATTGAAAATTTTTTAGGAAAATAACTCTGACGCGAGATTTAAAAGTGTTCGCGAAACAATCTATTTCGATCATTTTGAAATGTTGAAAACGTTTGTTGCACAGAAAGGTAGAACAACCTCTTTTTTCAAAATTTAACTATTATTTTCAATATTTTCAGAGCAAGAAATGGCTGTCCGATTTTCAAGTTTTCCGTTAAAAATCGAAATGGCGGATGAAAAGAATCCAGAAGGATCGCTCGTTATACCGGTCAGACCGGTTCCATTTCTTGGTCATAGGTAGATTATTCATTTTTTTCTAAAAATTAGATTTTTATATTTCAGATCACCTTCAGTAGCTGTATGCATGAACGTGTTTGTCGACAAACGCGGTTTGTCGGCACTGTGGTTCTCGGCCATGTGAGCTTTTAGGAACTTATGATAAAGAAAAACGACTCCAGCGAACTCACGACATCACATTTATGTCGGTTTCATATACAGAAACCCTCTCAGGGCCGAGAACCACAGTTCCGACAAACCGCGTTTGTCGACAAACACGTTCATGCATACAGCTACAGCTTCAGATGTTCCAACGACTAGTTTAGAAGATGAAGAAGAACAAGAGAAGATGCGTTTATTTAAATTGAACAAGAGAAGATGCGTTTATTTAAATTCCATTGATTGAAAGTATAGAAATGACAAATATGACTTTGGATAACAGAGCAGAAGACGATCAAACTTTGGAAATTGAGCATCAGGTAATTAATTTCGATTTTTCCCCTCTTTCAATTATTTATTTTTCAGAACGTCGATTTCCAAAATCAGGAACCTGACACTGAAACAAGTGCCAAAGAAAAGCGATCAATCACGGTGTGTTTTCTAAAAATTTAATTTAAAAATAAAATATATTCCAGGAACTTCACGAAACAACCCAGATAGCTCCACTTAATGACGTTCACATTATGGAAGATGAACACGAAAAGTCGGCCGAAATTATTATGAAAAAGAAAAGAACTGCTAAACGTTCTCAAATCGGTTTTAGATGGAATTGAAACAAATCAGCCATCTTCATCTGCAATTAGACCCGAATTGAATAAATCAACATCAGGTTAGCATTTTCAATTTTTACTAGTTTTCCAATTTATCGGTCGGGAAGTTTGAAGGGATAACGACATCTACTCTCTATCTACTATTAGAATTTTTCACAAAAACTCCGGTGTAATTTTTACTGGACACCCAGTAAATAGTAAACTAAATTATCAGTTAAAAAACATTTACGTGTCCTTTTTTTCGATTTTTAATGGTTTTCCGTTTTTCGATAAAAAAAAAACGGGAGAAGTTTCGATAATCGTTTATAACAATATTCTGAAAGGAACGTGAAAATAATAAATTTGAGAAAAAATTTATCAACTTATTTTTTTCAGCTACGCAAACAATGTTATCAACTAGAATTCAGCCAGCGCGAAAAGCGAATAAAGTGAGAAAAGTCCGTGGTGAGTGGGTTTCTGAACTTTTTTTTTCGTCAAAATGATTTACATGTTCAGCAGAACGCGTTTACAACATTTCGTATTTTCTTCGCTAAAAACGGATATTCAAAAAAGTTACAAATTTTGATGAGCTGTGGAACTATATATTTATTAATCCTCAATAAAACATAAAAAACAACAGCAAACATTGCGAAAATAATTCGAAAATAATTTAGAAAAAATTTCTAAAGAAGTACGTAATCATTTTGACGAAAATCGTTTTCTGCAAAACTTTTTCTCAAAACTTTAAATGTTTTAGTAAAAAAAATGTTTCCAAATTTTTCAACCTATACTTTCAAAATTAAATTTCTTACTTTCCAGCAACTTCGAAACCTCCACCTCCAAAAAAGCGCAGAAATGTGCATAAAAAAGTGGGACGCGTTCAGTCAGGAGGACTCAAGCCGTTGCGATATTATCTCGTCGACTTGAGAATCCCATTGAAGCGGAATCACCTGCCTAATGTGACTATTGAGCAAAAAACGGAGATTAAAAGTGAGTAGTGAAATTTTGAAACAAACTATATTCTTTTTTTTGTAGGATTAATTCGAGAGAATGTGATAGATGGGAAATCGATAAGAGATGAGGATATCGACGCTTACATAATAAAAGCAATTGATATCATTTTCGTCACATCTCTATACGGAAAGAAAAGGAAGAATTGTTATTAGATTATTTGATGGCCTTTGAAATTTTTAAAAAATTAAATAAAGTTTCGGTGAATTTTATTGTTTTCTAAGCAATTACCAAGGTTTTTTTAATCTAAAGTGAAAAAACAAAAGGTTTACATTTTCATACAAAAATATAATGTATTTTAATAAAACTATTCAGATTTCGTTCAAAATGTTTTTTTAAAAAACGTATTGGTCAATGTGTTAAGTCAGCTGTTTAAATTGCACAATTGTAACACATTTGTTCCATTTTTCAATTGATTAAAAACATTTTGAAATTTAGTTTTGATTTTCTAATAGAGCGTGAGTGTTGGTTTAGTTCCTATATATTAAAAAAACAATATTTAATGAAGGAAATTTTTTAACTCAAAAAATACGAAAAATAAATTGTCGAATTCTATTCATTATCCTTAGGGCGCGCTTGCGACGTGGCTTTTGGCGGAAATTCAAACGTTATTTTTTGGGTACACATTTTTTATAGAATTTTTTCGCATGAAATGCATTAGATTAGCAAGAAATATTTAAAAAAAAAACAGAATCATTGACGTGTAGAGTGAATCAGGTTGTTGTCTTCTTCTGTTGTTGATCTAGAAATTGTATTCCAAGTTCAGGAAGCTGATCCTGTTGTTGAAGGTTCTTTTCAGTTAAAATAGCGGATTATTCATGTCTAATGCCAGATTCTCCAGCAGTGCCGCCAAGTGATTTGCCAGTTGATGGTCTCGTTGCGAAGGTCTCCATCAGTTATGACGATCAAAAGTAAGAGTCATCAAGTTTATCGCAAGTATGCTCCAAATGAAGCTGTACGGAAAACATGGAACAAGAAGCAAAATACAGAGATGATTGTTTTTTTGATCGAAATAAATTTTAAGATGAGTTGTTTTCTGTTAATTGTTGAATATATTGGGGTCAACGCCGTTTTTGAATTCCCTCGCGATTCATTTCACATGAAAATCAGAACACAAAAATTGGAATATTTTTTCGGCAGATTCTTTTTGACTCCTCACTTTTTGACTTTTTCCCTTTTTGACTTTTTCCCCCTTTTTGACTTTTTGCACTTTTTGACTTTTATTTCTTTTTGACTTTTTTCCCCCTTTTTGACTTTTTACACTTTTTGACTTCTATTTCTTTTTGACTTTTTTCACCATTTCTTACTATATGCACTTTTTACTTACAGTGTTTTTATACTTCCGCGAATTTTTATACAGAATTTAGTAGAAATCGTTCTCATACTATTCAAAGGTGATTAGATTTTAGATCATAGCTAGTTTTACTGAACAGGTGTTTTTTTACTACACAGCAGTTTTTTTTACTACTCAGCTATTTTGCTAGTGATTTTCATTCTGAAAACTACTTTTTTCATCTAAGTGATTACACATGCGAATGTTGTGAAAAAAATGACACTGCCATAATAACTCTTTGTGAGCGAAGTTTTTGATTTCGAGCTGACCCGTGTTTTTGAAATAGAACCAAATTCGAGTATTTCTGATAGGCTAAACATTCAATGTTTCAAAGGCAATTTTAGAATAATTAGTATTTGGTAAAAACATTTTAATATTCATTTGGCACTCACTCGAATATAAATTTTTTTTCAAAGCATTTTTGACTGCGGAAAAAAGTAGAAGTTGTTCAATCGTACTAGAATAGTGTTTCATGACAAAGATTGATAATGCGAACATATGCTGGAATAAAACCTTCAGTGTTTATTTAACAAAACACACCAATTTTTTTTCAAAACTGGAAAAATCAACTCTTCAAAAATAATAGACGCGTTTATAAATTTTTCCAGGTTTTTCCAGGCTACGAACTATCTAATTATTTCTTTCAAGGCGACGTTTTCGATATCGAGGAAACCATCCTGCAATATACTGTACCGAAAAGTAGTTGCTCGATCTTTTATAATCGAAAAATGCAAATTTTGTAAAACAATTGAAAAATAATGCAAAAAAAAAAACAAGACATGATCAGAAATTGGGGAAAGAGACCATTCAAAGAGCATATACTCTTCAATTATTGTGATAATAAAATTAAAAAAAAAATAGGTGGCATAATCTCTTTATAAAATACTAGAATTTTCTGGAATATTCTAGAATGCGAACACAAGCACGGCATTAACGCTTTATTATAGTATGTATGATTTTAAAAAAAACGAAAATGATGATAACTTGAATTATCCATCATTTTTTGTCGATTTTTAATTTTTTCTAATAAAAAGATCATCGTCAAATTATTTTTTCTTCCATTATTACATGTAGTGTTTATAGTTGTAGTTGTTGCTTCAAATTGTTTTATTTAGCCAATTTAGCATTATACCAATTTTCTATAGATTTTTTAAAGCTGATCAAATGTTCTTCTGGATTACAAAGCACCTTAAACATTTTTCTTTACGATATTTTTTCCTCGTGCTTTTAATACGCGCACACATACAGTACTCATATATTAAAGACGCATAGTGAAAATGAAATACCTGCAGGACCACACACGTTGTACGAGAGTTTTTAAATTTCCGACGTTAATTCGATTTTCTGCTAAAATTACAATTCTTAAGATATAATTCACTTGGAAATGGTGTATTTTTATAAATGTCTTATTATTTCGATGCCTTGACCTTTTTTTAACGTTTTTTTTGAGAAAATGGATTTTTCCATTTTTTAAAATTATTTTTCTTGAACAATACGCCAAGTTGCAGATGTCAAACTTGAGGTACACACTTCTTGTTTATGATGAAGATGATGATAATGTTCTTCATTTTTTTGTAAGTTTCAGTTTTTTAAACTAAACTCGAATTTTATTGAAAATTTTTTAGGACAATAACTTTGATGCAAGATTTGCAAGTGTGCGCGAAACAATCCATTTCGAACATTTTGAAATGTTGAAAAAATTTGTTGCACAAAAAGGTTGAACAACCTTTTTTTCAGAATTTAACAATACTTTTTACAATTTGCAGAACAATCCAATATAGAGCAAGGAATGGTTTTCCAATGTTCCACTTTTCCGTTGAATATCGACATGGCGGATGAAAAGCTTCCAGTAGGATCACTTGTTATGCCGGTCAGACCGGTTCCATTTCTTGGTCATAGGTAGATTATTCTTTTTTTTTTAAATTAGGATTTTTATATTTCAGACCACCTTCAGAGGTTCGAACAATTGATTTAGAGGAAGAACAAGAACGAGAAGTGATTAATATTAGTACGAAACAATTGGATAAGGAAAAGAAACCTGAATTAATTGAGGCTGAAACATCAGATGATTTTAGTGATGTTTTGAACGGATCACCAGAGCAAGTTCATCCTCCAGATGCTGAAATTAATGGAAATTTGCAAAAACTGTCGAACGATTTTGAGGAAATTGTTCAGAGGTAATTTTTTTATTTTTTGGAGCAAAATAACACATTTTTGTACTTTTTTAGACCGGCTTCAGATGTTCCAACGACTAGTTTAGAAGATGAAAAAGAGCAAGAGAAGATGCGTTTATTCAAATTGAAACCAATCGCTGAAAAAGTGAATTTTCCATTGATTGAAATGACAGATATGACTTTGGATATCAATCCTAGTGCAGAGGACCCTCAAACCTTGAAAACTGGGCTTGATGCAGCGCCAGCCATCAGCGATTCGTCAGTTAATCAAGCTCTGCGTCGATCGACACGTGTTCAGAAATCTTTTTCAGGTGAGTGGGTTCATGAATCATTTTCTCATTTTTTGAAGATACACCATAAAAACGACTGAAATTTTTTCGTATTTATCAATAATCTGAAGAAATCCCGAATTTTTTTTCTCAAAACTTTACAAGAAATCTTTTTGACATAAAATCCTTTTTTTTTTTCAAAAATCATAATGGTTTCTAAATATCTTAACCTATACTCTAAAAATTAAATTTCTTACTTTCTAGGTAAAAGGAACCTTCAAAACAGACCAGCTAATTTGCCGAAGAGAGAGCTCAAAAAACATAAGAAGGTTCAAGAATATCTCAAAGAATTGAAGATCCCTCTTGCTCGAAATCATCTTCCAGAATTGAGTGACACGCAAAAAGAGAAAGTGAAGAGTGGGTATTGAAATTATGAAAAAAACTATGTTTTGTTTTGCAGAGCTGATTAAAGAAACCGTAGCAAATGGTCAAAATATTAAGGATGATAAAATTGATTCGTATCTGCAGAAAGCAGTGAACAGCGCATTGGTAAATGAATATTATGGCACCAATGGAACAAGAAAGAAATTGCAAAGATAAGGATAAACTTATTGCCTTTTGTTTTTTAGAAAATTCCATAAAATTGACAGTTTTAAAGAATTATAGAATATTGATATTCTGACTAGAAGGCCTCAAAGCACCCTTTTCACAGGCGAACTCTTTTTCGATCCGTTCTCCTGACCCATGTTTTGAAATTTAAAAGCTATACGAGAATACAGAAAAAGAATGCGCGTCAAATTTTTTGAGAACATCAGGTCCGCAATTGCGCGTCGTTTCAGGTGTTTCACCAACGCGGGAGTTTGAATTTATGGAATTTTTTCAAATTTTGCATGCAATTGCAGTTTAATTCTTGAAAAAATGCATTTTTATAAAGAGGCATGTTATAGTGATGATACGGTTTGTTTAATTTGATTCAAAGAGCATATATACCTCTTTAATTATTGTGAAAATAAATTTTTTTTAAAAAGTTGACTCCGAATCATTTTATTAAATATTTAAAAAAAACGAAACTGATGATCGCTTCAGAATCATTCATTGACGTGTCGACGCAATCGGCTTGTTGTCTTCTTCTGTTGTCGATCTAAAGAAAATTCATTTTATTCCAAAAACGTTCTACAAAAAACCCACTTTTGCATTCCTGCACTTCCTGTAACCGCCGAATCAATACTATCGCGGTTATCGGTTTGTTCATCTTCGAAAATAACATCCTAAAAGTAACAAAATAACAAAAAGGTCCTAGAAATTATTACCCTCACATTTGTTGTTCTTTCAACTCCCTTCAACTTATTCACCGCAAACTTGTTCGGTTTCGGAGCTGGCGTATTCTTCAGCATTTTCGCAACTTTGTTTCTTATTTCACGCATTGTTGGACGATCGGCATGATTCAATTGCCACATCTTTGCAACAAGCTCTTTCAACTCGGGAACCGTTTTTGCTGGAAGTGACGGCATACTTGCTTTTCTGATGTGTGTTGCAATCTTCTTTGCTGGCCAATCGGGCCACGGTTTCTCGCCATTGTAGGTTATCTTGAAATTATAAATTATAAAATCCAACATTAGTTAAAATACCTCATAAACTAGAACTCCAAATGACCAAACATCAGAAGCTTTCGAATATTTTCTCGGCTTAAATAAAATGAAAAAAAGTTGCAAAATTCCCAAACACCGTTTACGATGTACTCAACTGATATTTTAAATTGCTCTTAAAATTTTTCTAATTAAGGAATTTTCAAAATTTAAATGCTGAAAATATCTACATTTTAAATTCAACCATAAACCCGTCCAGAAACCCGTCCCATTAAATACATAAAGCCGAAATTTCTCAATAATTTCGTCTAAAAAATATATATATTTAATAAATTTCTTGAGACCTTTCAACCATAACATAACAATGAACTTTCTATTAAATTCTTCATAGAAATTTAAGAAATAAAACTATTAACTATAAATAAAACTGAAGTCAGTTTACGAAAGCTTAGTTTATCAACTAAATACAAATTTTCAGAACGACTGAATATAATTGTCAAAAAAATTCATCGTTGCCTCTTTTTTCTTGATCCAAATTTTCCATAATATTGTGTCGTCAGCGAACTGTTGATTGCTCTTTTTAAATATCCATCAATTTCCTCATCTTTTATATTCCTTCCATTGGTCACATTATTTCTTATCAGTTCTGCAAAAATAAAATTTTTTTGGTTTCCAGAATTTCAATACTCACTTTGTGCCTCCACTCTCTGTTTCGTGCTGAATTTTGGAATGCAATTTCTACGAAGATTCACATTCAATTTGACCAAATATTGGTACACTGGTTTCAGTTCTCCCGAGCTAACTTTAGAAATTGGAGCTATTGGTGTTGCTAGAAAGTAAACAAATTTTAATTTTGAGAGTATAGGTTGAAAATTTTGGAAACAATACGTTTTTTGAAAAAGGTTTCTTACAAAAATTAATGAGAAAAAAATATTATTATTTTGCTAAAAAAAAACTAAGTTGTCAGAAAGCGTATAATAGTGTATATTGTCAAGATAATAATTTCTGGCCGCTCGTTTTGCGGAGTGTCGTTGGGAATTTTCTCGCAGCGCGACCGCAACGCGCTCAAATTCAAATTTCTCAGTTGGTCTTGCGCGTAGCGGTCGCGTTGTGAGTAAATTCCCAACGACTCTCCGCAAAACGAGCGGCCAGAAATTTTTATCTTGATAATAGTGAAGTTGTGGTCCCTGATGGTGTTCAGGTTCCACGAAGAAAAAAAGTGTGATGGCGAAACCAGCCTTAATAACAAAAATAACGCGATAATATTTTACGAAGATTTATTAGATTTTAAATAAGAAATAAATGATAAACAATTGTTAATTATGATGCAAAACAAGTAAATTGTTTAATAGCACCTGTTAGTCAGTTTCTAGCAACAACTAGACACTGAAAACCAACAAAACGGTTTTACACAAGTTAACAACTAAACTCCTAAACGAATTCCAAACGAACTACAACCTAGAGGTCTAGGTTTCATACTCAACGAGAAGCTAGTCCCCGCTCGTATTTCTCTTCCATGTTACATAATTTAGCGTGACTAACTTAAGCGAAAATTTAAAAAATCTAAATTTTCTAAAGCTTTCAGAGATTCAATGTTTGAAAATTTTGGACGTGTAAATCTTATTGGTTTCGTTTTGATTTTACGGAAAAATGCTGGAAATTTTTATACGATTTTTCTCAAAATTTTACTGCTTTTAGAGTTAATGGAAAATTGTTTCTGTCCCAGAAAGTTTATTTCGTAAATTATTAGTTTTGAAAATTTGATTAAAAAAACACAATTCTCGTAAAAACTAAACATTTGAGTCTTTATATTTCATCCGAATAAAAATCACGGTGTCTAAATTTGGACCGAAATAACTCACCTCAAATAAAGACTGATAAGTTTCTTGATTCTGAACGATCCTAAATTTGAAACAAAATAATTGTTATTATCTCCCCGCAACAATTATTTTCACACCGCCGACAAATAAATTTGATAAATCTTCAATGATTTTAAAAACGGTTATGATGAATAATAGGAATGAATAATCACTAGACTAATCATTAATAATCACCAGATCTTTAGATACGTTTTTTTACAGAAAAAAATGACATCTAAATCCACGGATTTTCGTAGATTTGTTTTCTGACAAACTGAATTCAATAATGACAGCGAATTTTCGAGGAAACGGAAACAAGCTCAGAAACACGCAAATATAAAAGGGGGATCTTTTTTTTTAAGTGACGCAGTGTATAAGGCAGAATCAACTGAAATTTTAATTTTGCCTCAAAGATTTTAAAATTGCGATAAATTCAAAATTAAAAAAAAGTAAAATTGGAAATTTTGATTTACTTTTTGTAAAGTTTGATCCAAAAGACTGATATTGTCGTATAGAATACAAAAAAAAACAATTCTTAGAAACTTTCCAAAAATAGGCTACGGTTTTAAATTAAAAAAAATTCTATGGAGATCTTTGCAAATTATTCAATTTATAATTTCTTCTAAATTTTCATACTGAATTTGAATAGATTCTAACTTTCTTTATCATTTGATGAGCTTCCAAAACGAAACTAAATTTTTTCTTTTCTTTATTCCTTTGGCTTAGAAGCGGACCCTGAAAGGGTTGGACAAGAGATAGTTTGGAATAATAAGAGCATATTATTCTCTTATAAATATCGTCACGCAGTATAATCAAACGAAAAAAAGTAAAACGAAACGAAAAAAAGTAAAGCACAAGTATTTAGTGAGACCCAGAAACGTGTGTCGCCTCCACCGCGCAAATCCACGTTGTTCACGTTTTCACGCGAACGTTGAACTTTCATCCTATTATGCAATTCTTTTTTTAAAATTTAAATTCATTGGAATTTTCAAAAAAATATTTAGAAGCGAAATCTGGGTTGGACAAGAGATAGCAAGTCGTTAAATAATTTAAGTTTATTATTCTCTTACAAATATCGTCACACAGTATAATAAAACGAAAAAAAAGTAAAACAAAATCATTTACTATTAGTGAGAGACCCAGAAACGTGTGTCGCCTCCACCACGCATATCCACGTTGTTCACGTTTTCACGCGAACGTTGAACTTTCATCCTATTATGCAACTCTTCTTTTTTTTTAATTTAAATTCATTGGAATTTACAAAAATATATTTTTTTAAACAATAATAAAATAATACAGTAAGACAGTTTAAAGGTACATGTTTTTTTAAAAAGTTATACTGTATTTCCGGAACCGTTCTCTTTTTTACTAATTGAGTCTTATTCCCATTCCCTTATTCCGAAAATTACTGTCAAATAAAGGTGTGTTCCTTTAAACCTACAATAAGCATTCTTTCAATTTTACATTTTAAAATATCGTATATTTTCATGCAAATCCTTATTATATATTAGTTGTTTACAAAATCTGTTATATAAACGTGAAAAACATCCGTCAAAAAAATCGACACGCCACGCGTGAGGACAATGGGGAGGGTTGCGTTATCCCTCACCATACACTATTTCGCAAAATAGGGAAGTTCACGTTTATCTCAGTGAAAAAACCGCGGGTCATTCGCGTGGCCGCCTTGAAAAATTAGGGGGCCCCCGGGGAGCCCGCGGCGCGTCCCCTAATTTTTTAGCGCGAGCTCCCGAATAACACGCCGAATTTTAAGAGCGCACGCAATATCACGCGGTTTCGGCGCATTAGCTCGCTTAAAACGCTGATTCTTGCTGTTGCTTCTTTGATTATTGTTTCAATATTCTCACTTATTTATTTAAAACAAACTACAAAAAATAAATTTTAGAAGAAAAAAACGTGAAAATAGACCAATTACATTAACTATCAAAACAAAAATGAAAGAAACAATTGAACAATTTAGACCAACTAGAAAAAAATACAAACAGCTTCTTAAAATATTACAGAAAAAGAACATTGAAACACATAAATTATACATTTTCTGGGTTGATCGAAGCTCGCTTTGTCGACTTTTCGTCACTTTTGTTGCTTTCCGATTGAAGGTTGGGTGCTAAAAATGGGAAGTTAAATTACTTGTTTTTAAATTTTAAATTTTAAAGTCGTTTCACCAAAAACGACCAATTCCATATCGTCTCAAGTTAAAAATACAAATCGATATTTCGTAGTACTCTCTGATATGTAACCAAAAGGCTTTAAAAAATTATTTTAAAAGCCTTACACTTGTGGGACTCCGTATTTCACCATCGGCAACTGATGAAAAAAAAACGACAACTGATGAATTGAACTGATATTAATTTTATTGAACTGAACTGATATTAATTTTATTGAACTATTTATCGTGGTTTCCTTTTTCTGATTCCGTTTTTTCCGTAGTATAGCATCTTCAACGAACTATCGATCGCTCTCTTGATGTACCCATTCATGTCTTCAGTTTTGATGTTCCTGCCGCCGGTTACATTTCTTCTTATCAGTTCTGCAAAAAAAACTTTTTTGGTTTCCAGAATTTCAATACTCACTATATACTTTCTCTTTCTGCTGCACGGTCAATTTGGGAACGCAGTTTCTCCGAACAGTCACATTTGAATTCACCAAATATTCATAGACAGGTTTAAGTTCACCAGACTTGACTTTATCAATTGGAGCTTTTGCAGTTGCTAGAAAGTAAAAAAAATTATTTATGAGAGTATAGGTTGAAAATTTTGGAAACAATAAGTTTTTTGAAAAAGGTTTCTTACAAAAAATTAATGAGAAAAAAATTAGCAAAAAAAAGTTTCGTCAAAATTTTCGGTAAATCACACTTATTTTTTATTATCACTTTTTCCGGCTCTTTATTTAATTTTTGGCGTGATATCTTCAGAGTATTAATAAATAAAAAATAAAGTCTAAATTTCTAACTTCTTTAAAAACCTGTTTTAGCGAAGAAATGTTGCAAACGTTATCTGCCGTACGCAAAAATCATGTTGACGAAAATACTTCAGATATTTTTAGGTGTAGCTTTTAAAAAATGAAAAAAGAGTTCATGAAACACTCACCTGGACGAGCTCTCAAAGGTTGTGCAGCTATCCGCCGTGAACGACGAAGAGCATCATTATTTATCACAATTTGCCTTCGAGCGGCTGGTGTTGGTTGTATCGAGCGACTTGACGACGATTTGCTTGAAGAACTCACACTAGTTTGAAGATTTTCTGAAATATAATAATTATTTAATATTGTCGAAAAGCAGAAGTATTTAAAATAAAGTTTTACCTTCGGAAACAGGTGGAAGACTTAACACATCAATTGGCGGCTGAACATCGATAGAAATATCGTCAGGAACTGATTGCAATGAATTTCGAGTTGAACGAAATGAAATTTGAGCTCGTCGAAAAGAGCCTTCAGAGGTTTGTGCAGTAGTGAAAAAATTCGTTGATTGTAACTTGCAATACTCAAGATTTTCCACCAACAGAGAGCATTGAACAGCAACAGTATTCATCTTCGAAATTGCAGTATTATCTGCAAAAGCCATAAAATGAGCAGTCAAACAAAGTAAGTTAAATTTACTAATTACAAGCGACTAAAGGTTCTCAAAATTAACTAGGCTCGCAGTTATTTGAACACTGTATTGTGTGTACTTCTCGTGGACTACTCGGTCGAAATTTATTCAATTGAGTTGTTCGTTTTTTCATCGTTTTTCAGCAAAAAATGAAGAATTTATATTTAAAAAATTTTCAAAGATAAGAAAATTGAAGACTCTCGATATGTTTTTACAACAATATTCGGATGAGAAAGATGGAGAATACAATAAATTTTGAGAAAATATTATGGAAAAACCGAAATAACCATTTTTTTGATTTTCCAAAAAAAACGAACCTTCTCGCGAATTGAAATCCCTGCTTGCTCCAACATCTTTCGAAATGGCTGGCGGTGAAACTTCCGTTGCGTTTAAATACATCGATGGAGCACCATGCTGAATTTGTGGTATTTTCTTTGAAGCAATGACAGGTGGTGGTGGTGGAGTTATCTGAAAACATATATTTTTATTCTACAAACATATATTTTTATTCTTTTCGTTGTTCTTTTGAATAACTCTAACCGTGCGAAAACGAATATACTCGTTGTTTTGTTATCCTATTATGTTTCTAAAATTGATTAAATTTTAATAAAACAAATCAGTGATTGATGTTTTATCGACTTTTTCTTACTTCAATGAAGCTAAAAAAACCTTAAAATACAAAATTTCGAGCAAAATTTCGGTTTGGCGAGGCTAAATAGTTACCTTTCTACAATGAGCTCAAAGTATTGTTTACTTTTATTTCAGTCAAAAAAAAACTCTTATGCGTAATCTTTCTATGAATAAAAACTTGCCACCAAGTTGCGGAACATTGTCCACAATTTTTCAGCCGATGGCCGAAGCATGAAGTCGAATAACCAGCAATCTTTCAATATTCGTTCGACGCATTCCGGGATATTTTTCCAATCTATAGTTGGTAGCCTGTTGGTGTACTGTGCTGTATCAAATGGAAGTTTTCCCGATATTATTTCATATGCCACCATTGCGAAGGAGAATACGTCTGCTCGATCAATTTTGTGTGGTCTTAGTTGGAACTTCTCCGGTGGATGGTATCTTCTTGTTCCATTAACATCAAGTGTGCTTCCCCGAAGATCTCTCGCCATTCCAAAATCAATCAATTTTATTGACAATCCTAGTAAGCCGATGTTGTCCTAAAAAAACGAAAACAATTTAACTTTTCAATTTTTTATAGTATATAACATACTGGCTTAATATCGCAGTGACCGATGTTATGGCTATGAAGAAAAGCAACTCCTCTTGCCATTTGTTGTATCCAATTAAAACGATGACCAAACTACAAAACCATGTTAAATGCTTTAGATAATTAGATAATTTTCAATAATAAGTTTGCGGGGGATAGGCTCGAACTAAACAAATTGTTTTTTTTTTCAAGCTTTACAAATTATAGAAATTTTACAAATTATTTCAGTGAGACTTATTGGAATATCGTATGAAGTGTTAAAGATAGGGTGTTTGTTAAACATTTCTTAAAATATATTCACAGTTGAAATTTTCAAAATTTTTGCCGAGCTATGAGTTTTCAGGATATCTGTCAGCTACCATGAAGCAAAGCTTTTTTTGTTTGAAAACACGTGATTTTCCATTGCATCATGACTTCGATTTAATTTTCTAAAACTATCTGAATTCTCCAAAAAACGAAATTCAGCCGAAATAATGTGTTAGGGATAATAACTTTTTAAACGACTACTTAATTGAATGTTTGTTTGGTTCCTAAATATTGATTTTTCATCATTCTTTAAAAATAAAAAAAAAGTTAGAAAAAGTTTTTCTAACTGTCTTTAACTGTCTGTCAATCACTGTCTTTAACGGTCTGTCAAACACTGTCTTTAATAATAAACACAGATTCTTAGGGATTTTAAAAGGGGGAAAAGGGCTACTTATTCTTAACGAGTTATCTGGTAACCAGGAGTTGCGTGCCGCTACGCGGCAAAAATCCTGGACGACGCCTCGCCTTCGGCTTCGCTTCCCAACACACCTCCGGCGTGCCGCTTTTGTTACATTCGTTTCAAATAAAGATTACTTGTTATGAGATTCCAAACATGGTGACCTAACTTTTCTTTGAAATCCGGAGTTAGTTTTTCGTTTATCATATATTTGGATTTCGTTTTTTTTAATCAAAAATCATCATAACAACAACTTTTTATACGGCTCACCTCCGGCTTCGCCCCTTATACGCCTTCGGCGTCACTTTCAATTATTTGGCGATTTCATTGTGGGGACCGAAATTTCTTGATCGAAAAGTATTGGAATGCGAGCCGAAGGCACAGAAGAAGCTCGCCTGCGGCTCGCTTCTTCCGTGCCTTCGGCACGCATTCCAATACTTTTGATCGTTTTTCCAACGCCGCTGCGCGGCGAAACGCTCATAATCTAAATTTTAAAAATGTTACTGCAATATTCTCAAAAAACCAATCATAATGTCCACACTTGATTATATATCGAACGGTTATAATTAGCGGAATTAGCGGAATAAAAAAGAATCTGAAAAGAGTTATTTACTCTAGCTCACCTCACCGTTTCCATTAAAATAGCCATCACAATAGAACGATCATTCTATTTTTTGAATAATTTCTTAAAGAATGAATATCAACTCAGAAATGACAACAAAAAAATGAAGAAATGAAAATCCGCAATCATTAGATTTCAAAAAGTCCCTCCTCTTTCGATGACCCCATATAGTCTATCGGTTAAGTAATTATTTCTTTACGTGCACCGATGCGAGTTCAATTCTACTCAGTAACTTTTGAATTTTACTATGAAAAAGGCTTCAGACACACGCCCCGCCTCCTTACCCAGTTATATAAAAGGATTATTATGAGCGATAGGTGAAACACTCACACCATACGAATCATGCACAAATTTGTCCTCCAGAATCTTTCCAAGCGTGGTTGAACAAAGCTGAAAAATCATTTTTTTTTCTTTTTTTTTCAATTCATCTCACTCACAACGGAAGGTTTTTTCACCCAGACCCCTATATGTTTTACAGTTTTCATATGTTTTTTTTTGCAAAACATGCATTTCGAGTAAGTAATTATTTATGGAATTGAGGGTGCCTTTGTAAGCACCTCCATTGTGAGATCTGGTGCGGTCATTATTACAAATATGGCATTTTTAGATATACCAAAGTTTCAAAATATACTCACTTCCATAACGAGGAATGCATGTGTTTCATTGGTTGAAGATTCTATGAAACTTATTATGTTTTCATGTTTAAGTCGTTTTAAAATCTTTTCTTCCACTTGCCACTAAAAAAAAAACATTAATTTGATATAAGGTACAGTCAAATTTACGTCCGGTTCGTTTAACTTTGCTATTTTCGTTGCATAATGTTGGTGGGTCTCATTGCAGACAACTTCGTAGACCGAACCAAATCCTGAATTGAAAAATTTTCAAAAATAATCGTTTTCAATTGAAGAGAACTTACCGCCGGCACCAAGTTTTTCAAGTACTGAATATTTGCACAGGAATTTGGGGGTGAATTTGATACCTTCGACAAGGGCCTCATCCATTTTAAGTATTTAATCGTTGAGTTTGTTCAGAAATGATTAATAGGAATGAAAAATGAGAAGAACAAGTAAACTTCAAAAAGGAAGACAAACAATTCTCACGTTTTAATATATTTTTTTAATTCTAAGAAATTATGCGAACACAGTTTTACTGTTTTACTTTTGCAATATTGCAAAAAGAATTTTTTTATTTTTTTCTGACGGGCTCCTGGGAGCCAATAGCTTTGAAAACTTTGGCTCTCTATTCCAGAAGAACTTTACATTTTCCAGCCCAACATTCGACGATTTTGATGGGATTGTGGTAAGCTGTTTCACTAGTAATCTGAAGGTGAAACAAAATTTGTGAAATTTTGTTTTTGATTTTATTTGAATTTTTCTTAAATTTTTCATAGTTTTTTGGGGAAAAAAGAAGTGAAAATATTGAATCTAGTGATATTTGATCCAAAACAACTAGGATTTTTGACTTTAACGTTTCTCGAACTTTGTCAACACTGCAAATGTTGAGCAGATTTTGAAACCTAGAAATAAATTTCCTTGTTATGTTTTTGTCAGTATTGGGAGATGACGTACTCGTTTTGAAAGACCCATATATTGGTTGGATTCAATAATAAAAATGTTATTTTCCAACATTCATTTCGATCCATGGAATCAAGGAAACTGGGATATTCACCATCTGGCATCGATCGATTTAATGATCCGGCGTCAGTTTAAAATGTTTCAAATATTGAATCAAAGTCTGACATCGTGATTTTGATACTAACTACAACTTGAAGTCAACGGTAAAATTAACTGGTACACTGTCTTTAAGACATATATTTTTGAGCATTGTCTGAATCGAATTTTTTCGACCTTCTGGTCTCCCGTTCTTATTTGTAAATATTTTCCGCCTTGAATTAATATCGTGTTAACTGACAAGCCGCTTTTAAATAAATGGGACACTGTCTTTAAGTAAGAAATAAGTGGGATACATTGTCTTCAAGAAATATAAATATATACCACTTTATTATCGCTTCATCTTTAGCACAAATACAAAAATGGTAATTCACGGTACCATTCGATTTTTCTTTGAAATTTTTTTCTGATTTTTCCCAAAAAACCAGTTTCCTTTTATTAGTCATCGCCTAGAAAACCAAATGCGGGGACTAACTTTGTTTAGGGCCGAAAAAACGCTCCCTACGTTTTTTGGTGTAACTCGGCCATTTTTGTACCAAAATGGTAATTCATGGTACCATTCGATAGAGAATTAAATTTTATTTTATTTTATCTTCATTGTGAAGCCCTCCTTTAATTTTTTTCTAAAGTTGTACACTGTCTTTAAGAAGTGTCAAACATTTATTATGACGTCAACTGAAAATTAAAGAAATTATTATTGTTTTCCAGTGGATTCGAAGCTCCAATGTAGAGTGGTCCACCACCATGTCCACCAGCTCCATGTTTATGATGACATTTCTTTCCATGAGCATTGGCCGAAGCGACACAAAATACAGAAAAATAAGAATCATCTTCAAATTTTTGAGAACAACAAGTCCGCAATTGCGCGTCGTTAGGTGTTTTTCCGCGGGGGGTTTGAATTTATGGAATTTTTGCAAAATTGGGCAGTTTAGGTCGAAATTTAGCAAACATCAGTGATTTATTCCTGGAAAAAATGCCACTACTATAAAGAGGTATGCATTCAAAGAGCATATACTCTTCAATTATTGTGATAATAAAATTTAAAAAGAAATCAGAATCTCTTTATTAAATATTTCAAAAAAAAAACGAAACTGATGATTTCTTCAGAATCATTCATTGACGTGTCGACGCAATCGGCTTGTTGTCTTCTTCTGTTGTCGATCTAAAGAAAATTCATTTTATTCCAAAAACGTTCTACAAAAAACCCACTTTTGCATTCCTGCACTTCCTGGAACCGCCGAATCAATACTATCGCGGTTATCGGTTTGTTCATCTTCGAAAATAACATCCTAAAAGTAATAAAATAACAAACAGTTCCTAGAAATGTTTACCCTCACATTTGTTGTTCTTTCAACTCCCTTCAACTTATTCACCGCAAACTTGTTCGGTTTAGGAGCTGGCGTATTCTTCAGCATTTTCGCAACTTTGTTTCTTATTTCACGCATTGTTGGACGATCGGCATGATTCAATTGCCACATCTTTGCAACAAGCTCTTTCAACTCGGGAACCGTTTTTGCTGGAAGTGACGGCATACTTGCTTTTCTGATGTGTGTCGCAATCTTCTTTGCTGGCCAATCGGGCCACGGTTTCTCGCCATTGTAGGTTATCTAAAAATTATAAATTATAAAATCCAACATTAGTTAAAATACCTCATAAACCAGAACTCCAAATGACCAAACATCAGAAGCTTTCGAATATTTTCTCGGCTTTTTCAAAGATTCCGGCGCCATCCATCGTAAAGGAATCTGTGGTGATTCTTCATCAACTTCCTCCTCTTCTTTATCCCCTTCGATGAGTTTCGAGAGTCCAAAATCGGAAATTTTGATGGTTCCTTGTGCGGAGATGAGACAATTTCTCGCTGCCAAGTCACGATGAACACACTTATTCGCATGGAGATAATGCATTCCTACTGCTGCTTCAAGAATATAGACGAGACGTTCTCCTTCATCGATAATGTCCTTTTGGGCGGCCAGATGTTTGTCCAAACTTCCCCCGGGGCAGAATTCCATGACGATGAGGACGGGAGGGTGATCGCATGCAACGCCGAAGAGCTGGAAATTTTATTATAATTTTTAATAAACCTATAATAACATTTTTGAGGGCGGAGTCAGCAAGAGCGCTCTATTGAAATGTGTGTTTAATCAATATTAGTTATCTGCCACAAGACACGGCGTGGCGAACTGTACCCTTCCCCCTTTCTGTGTGCAACTGTCTCTTTCTCTGCGTCTCTCGCACACACATTTTTTTAGCAAAGTGGATAAAACAGATGAAAATTATGGCATAGGCGCGCATCAAAAGTTCGATTCCATTTAAACGTTTTGCAAAAAATAATCTACTTTGGATATTGGCGAATATCGTCCAAGTATTTAAAACTACATCAGAACCCTCCGAATACCAATTTTGGGCGCCCTGGGCAGAATGTGGCTCAGTGAAGTGTTGAATGACACGTTTAAAATCGAATTTGCCGGATGTCAGCAACATTTTTGCCACTGATTCTTTTTGATAATTGTTGCGAAAGATTTTCCAAACATAATCTATGAGTTTCATAAACTTTCCTGAAGAAAAATGCGAAAATTTTCAAAAAACCAAACAAATTTTTTTTCGAACGTTTTTCTGGAATCGAGATAAATGTTTTCCAATAGCATTTTACACGCTGATTAAGAATATCTAACTTTAAAAAAAAAGTTATTGAAAATTTTTGAGTAAAGAGGTTTCTAAGGTCTAAAAGTGAATTTTCTCGGCACAAAAGCAAATTCTGGTAGTAAGAGTAGTCTCAAAAGATGCAGAATTTTTTTCTCTATAATCCTGGTAATTTTGAAAAAAAAAGTTATTGAAATTTCTCGAGAAAATTGAAATAAACACGCCACAATGCTATACTGCTATTTGCCGGTCACACACAAACACAGCGGAGTGTCGTAGCGTCCACCCCGTGAAGATACGAATCATCGCAAGCGTGCTCAAGTATAAAAAGTAGAACAATATTCTCGCGGACTTTACGGAGTAAAAAAACCAACCTGTATGACATAATTGTGAACAAAATGACTCATCGCCTTTGCTTCTGACAACATCATCTCCCGAGCAGCTCGAATCTCATCCGACGACTTTCCATCCATTTGACTAGTATTGTTATGACAAATTTTGACAGCCACATCAAGCACTTGATCTCCTTTATCGTACTTTCCCTTGAAAACCGTACAAAAGTTCCCAGCTCCCAAATGATCCTTCTTCTCATCGAACAACACTTTCTCATGCTTAATAAGCCAATCCGGGCGATGAACTCCTCGTTTCAAAATGATTCCACTCCCGATTTTGTGTGATTTATAATATTCAACGAGTTCCGGAATTGTGGCAAATCGGTGCATTTTCTTGCCCTTCGTTATAATACCCAACTGCCATTTTCCTTCGTTGTAAACAAGGGTCAAATGGTGACAATTTTTCTTAGTCGATTTCACAGACAATATGATCTCCACTTTGTTTGTTCGGCCATCTGAAGCGCGTACCAAGAAGTCACCGTCTTGAACGAGAAGAAGCTCAATATCCCGACGTGGACGCATCCCATGGTACCATTTTTCTTCTTCAACTCCACCGCCACCTTCGACTTTCTTCACTGATAAGATTTTTGATTTTGAACGATCCTGAAATTGAAACAAAATCGTTGTTATTATCTCCCCGCAACAATTATTTTCATACCGCCGACATGTTGATAAATCTTCAATGATTTTAAAACGGTCTTTTCGTTATGATGAATAATAGGAATGAATAAACACTAGACTAATCGCTAATAATTACTAGATATTTAGACACGTGGTTTTTTTTAAAGTTGACAAATAAATCCACGAATTTTCGGAGATTTATTTTTTGACACGTCGAATTCAATAATGACACTGAAAATTCAAGAAAACCGACACCGACACTGATTCATAAACACGCAAATATAGAGGGGATCTTTTCTTTGTGCGACGCAGCTAATAAGGCAGAATCAGCTGAAATTTTAAATTTGCCTCAAAAGATTTAATCTATTCAAAATCTATTCAAAATTTCAAAAAAAAAAGGATGTTGGAAAATAACGTTTTTATTATTGAATCTAACCAACTTATGAGTATTTCAAAACGAGTTCTTCATCTAAAAAAACAATCACATTTACTGACTAAAATTGAAAATTTATTCAAAAAATGTTTTTTTTCCAAAATCCGCTCAATTTTTGCACAAAGACAATGGCGGTCCTATAGATTGTATTGACAAAGTTCGAGCAATGTTATGAGCATTCAAAGTCAAAGTCTTAGTTGTTTTGGATCAAATATCACTGGATTTAATATTTTCACTTATTTTTTTTCTCCAAAAAACGCTAAAAAAGGAATTGAGAGCCAAAGTTTTCAAAGATATCGGCTCCCATGAAGGAGCCCGCCAGAAAAAATAAAACAAATTACTTTTGCAATATTGCGAAAGTAAAACTGTGTTCGCATAATTTTTTAGAATTTAAAAATTATAAAACGTGAGAATTGTTTATCTTCCTTTTTGAAGGTTACTTGTTTTATCTTCATTCCTATTAATATTTATTACTACAACTAATATTATTCTCCAGCATGGTATCTATCGGTATTCAATGCGGTATTCAAGATTTGGATGAGTCACAAGTTAAAGGTCTGTTTTTTTGACATGTTCATTGGATCCAGAAAATTCTGATAAATTCGATAAGAAAACTTCCGGACAATAATGGTTTCAGCACATTATTTCGCATTTTTGCATTTCGCACCATTTACGGATGAAAACTAAAATAATCCTTATGCGTTTTCCGTGAACAATTTCATAATTTCAGAATATAGTGAAACTTCAGTTTAAATTCTTCTGCTTTTCGACAATATTAAATAATTATTATATTTCAGAACATCTTCAAACTCGTGTGAGTTCTGCAAGCAAATCGTCGTCAAGTCGCTCGAAGCAACCAACACCAGCCGCTCGAAGGCAAATTGCGAAAAATACTGATGCTCTTCGTCGATCACGGAGGATAGCCGAACAACCTCTGAGAGCTCGTACAGGTGAGTGTGTGTTTTTTCAAAAAACTTATTGTTTCCAAAATTTTCAACCTATATTCTCAAAATTAATTTTTTTACTTTCTAGCAACCGCAAAACCTGTCATTCGTAAAGTGACTTCAGTTCGATCCGGAGACTTCAATGCAGTCGTAGAATACTTGAAAAAGGAGCATGTGCAAGTTCGAAGAAATAAGATGCCAATCTTGACAGCCACACAGAAAGCACATGCCTTTCGTGAGTATTGAACTTTTGGAAACAAAATGTTTTTTTTTTGCAGATTTGATCCGATCAAACGTCAAAGACGGAAAAAAAATCAAAGATGGTGACATGGACGATTATCTCCAGCGAGCTATCAATAGCTCATTAGTAACCAAATACTACGGTAAAGCAGGAACACGAAAGAAGCAACAACGATAGTAAAATTCGTGTAATTTTATGTTCTTTTTTTCTTGAATAAAATAATCAATACTACAAGGTCTTCACAAAAATTAAAGTCTAAGTTAAAGATAGTATGTCAGTTAATTTGACCCTACCTGATGTTAGTTTCAATAATTATAGCGTTCTCTAATTAGTACAATGTAAAAATCAATAAAATCACACCGATAAATACGCACTTCATAGCAGCCGTCCAAAGACGAAAAAATTAAAATTTGAATGCGCGTGCGACGCGGTCGGTGTCAGAATTGGCGCGAAACACAATTATTTGAATTTATCTTTGATTTTCCGTTTATCCTGGATTCTTTCAATCGTAGATATTTCATTTAAAAAAATGTTCGCTCTTCGCGCGACTCGAAATAAATAAATATTTTTTGGCGTAAAACACAGAAAATCCGAAAACCGAAAAAACGGCAACCCTGGATGCAATCTGCGTTTAAAAAAAATTCATACAAAAATATAAAGAAAATGTATTTTAATAAAAATATTCAGATTTCGATCAAAATATTTTTTTTAAACTAATTGGTCAATGTGGTAAGTCGCTGGTTCAATTATACAATTTTAACACATTTGTTCCATTTTTTCATTGATTAAAAACATTTTGAAATTTAGTTTCGATTTTCTAGTAGAGTGTGAATGTCGGTTCAGTTCCTAAATATAAAAAAAAAGAATTGGGGAATTCGAAATTTTTGAGCACACATCTTTATAGAATTTTTCATAAAATGCGTTAGATTAGCAAGAAATATGTGGTTTTTTGAAATTGAACGGTTATGATAACCAAAATTTTGTTTTTTAAAGAAATATTTTAAAAATATAATTCCGAATATTTTCATAAAATCACTTAATTTGGAAGCCAAAACCTGATTCCATAAGCGCCAATATAATTGTTCCAATAGCTTTTCTCTCCCTTTTTTCATTCGCCCCGAATAAGAATGGTTTTGAAACGTTAAACCACCTCAAAAAACCGGACAACATTTGAATACGCAATTCGCTCCTTTTTTGTTCAACACAGGTGAAAGTAAAATTGAATGCCAAATATTTATTTGAACAAAAAATAGTCCAAAGAAAAAGTTAACGACGAGTTCCATCCTCGAAGAAAACACCACCATCAATAGCACAATATTTCGGGCAAATTCCGCGTTCTCCAGCTTGTCCCGGTGGTCCAGCAGGTCCTGGTGCTCCTGGATTTCCATCAGCTCCCGGTTGCCCATCTTGTCCATTTGGTCCCTTTGGTCCCGGTTGTCCTGGAGCTCCATCAGCTCCTGCTTGTCCTGGTGGTCCTGGTGGTCCTTGTGGTCCTGGCTCTCCTGGTGGTCCTGGTTCTCCTGGGATAAGTGGTTCACTTTGTGCCGGTACTCCCGGTTCCCCTGGTGCTCCTGGTGCTCCTGGACTTCCTGGTGGTCCTGGTGGTCCCTTTGGTCCAGGCTCCCCTGGTGCGGCGTCTTGTCCCGGAAGTCCTGGCGATCCAGGCTCTCCAGCATCTCCCGGTGGTCCTGGTGGTCCTGGCGGTCCGGGTGGTCCTTGCGGGCATGGCTTGCATGGTGGTGGAGTGATCGGTTCACATGGTTGTTGTGGTGGTCTACCCGGGTTTCCTGGAAGTCCTGGTGCTCCAGGCTTTCCAGGGCGGCCTGGTTTTCCAGGTGTTCCTGCTGGTCCTGGTGATCCTGGCAAGCAGCAAGATTCACATGATCCACTTTGCTGTGATCCTCCAGTAACTGCTGCGTCGTTATAGGCTTGACGGGCGGTTCTGTTGCTATTTGGAAGGTTTTTCAAAGCATGCACTTCGCTCCAAATATCCTTTGCAGAGCCCTAAAATAATTCTGATTCGGAGAAAGAGAGGTGATTTTTGAACTCACTTTACAAAATGAAATTTCATTATGCATGGTTCTTTTGACATGATGAACATAATTATAAACCATCGGCAAGGTGACACATACCTAAAAAAAAAGAAATGTACTATTACAAGTGTTCAGAAAAAGGTATACCGAAAGTACAGCAACAACAGAAAAAGTGACGGCCGAATAGGCGACGAATCTATACGCCTTGATGCGGGTTTCTAGATCCATTTCGGAATGGAATGAATGAATAGGATGGTTTCAAGTGCCATCTTCACCAACCTTATATACATTTCATACTTTTATGTACCGCCCATCCCCTTCTCTTCTTGTTTCGAAGGACGCTACGTTTTTTTTTGTTGTTTGGGAATGCGTCGTTTAGAATGCTATGAATTGGATGGATGGATTGAATTGGAATTGCATATGATTAGCCGATTTGATTGTTCGGGATATTGGTTAGCATTCATAAAAGTGGGAGGGGGGGGGGGGGGGGGGATTATAATGATAGGTTTGTAGATGATATTTGGTTTTTTTTGTAAGAATCCTTCAAAGGAATCGAGTGGTATTAGGAATGAATTAAATTCATTTGTGAATAGATCAATTTTCATAAATGTTCTTTTTTAAAAATCTAATCCTTAAAAAATTAAAATAAAATCCCGTGGATTCAAAAAAAAACTAAATTCAAAATTTAGTACAAAACTTATTGGCGGGAAACACGATATTTTTGAAAACTAAGTCTTTAACACAAATCCATTGACAAAAAAGTTTTGTCTCGAACTTTGACACCGTGCCACACTTGCAAAACTGGGAGGAACTTAAGCTAGAGTAAATTATTCAAAAAAGCTAGAGTAAATTATTCTGGTACCACAAATTTTCGAGGGTGCTTTTTAGGGACTTGAAAAACGAATTTCAAATTTGTTGGAGAGAAACACAAATTTTTGAATTTTTTGAGGAAGGTATTAAAGTTTCGTCTTTTTTCGAGATTTCTAGAGATTATTTGACAAATATGTTTCAAAAATTCTTTTTTTTGAAAATCACTTCTTTTATAACCAAAAAAAGTCAAATTAGATCGGTTTTTGTATTAGTGCGCACTTGCAGCATTGCAATTTGAATATTTGCAACCAGAATCAATAAAATCAATAAAAGGCATATATCTTTTCAAAAAAGAATATTTTGAAATTGAAAACAAATTCCTAAAAAAGAATACAAGAAAAGGTTTATAAAAACGTGAGATAACATCAATGAAACCTGGCAAAAAATGGTATAAAAGCGAAGAGGTTTGATAATTGATTATCGAACCAACATCGCAATGGCTCAATCCGTCCCACCAGGTGATATCCAAACCCAACCAAATGCCAAGATCGTCTTCAATGCTCCATATGATGACAAGCACACCTACCACATCAAAGTGATCAATTCATCAGCTCGTCGTATTGGATTCGGAATCAAGACCACCAACATGAAGAGACTTGGAGTTGAGCCACCATGCGGAGTTCTTGACCCAAAGGAAGCTGTTCTTCTTGCTGTCTCTTGCGATGCCTTCGCTTTCGGACAAGAGGTAAATACAGTAGTTTTATTCAACTACAGTAATCCTTATTTATTTTCAGGACACCAACAACGACCGTATCACCATCGAATGGACCAACACCCCAGATGGTGCTGCCAAACAATTCCGTCGTGAATGGTTCCAAGGAGATGGAATGGTCCGCAGAAAGAACCTTCCAATCGAATACAATCCATAAATCCATTTTTTATGTTCAATAATAAATAGATTTTAGAATACATGTCTTTGTTTTTTGCATCCGATGCAGCGGTTTAAAATTTTATTCATGTACAATTTTGAGGGAGTCTTTCCAGAATCTTTAACCTCTACTACAAAGGACGAATTCATTCGATTAAAATGTCGTTTTTTCAGGTTTTCCTTAAAAATCAGCTGACCGAACTTCCGAACCGAATTTCTAGTCCCTTTTGTTTTTCTAGGCCATTTCAATTAGAAAAATATCACAAATTTGATCTACCACTGAAAAATTACACTGAAAAATTAATTTGATCTACCACTGAAAAATTACAAAAATCAAAATCTATGAGAATTTTTAAACGAAATGGCCCAGAATTTTGAATTTTTACAATGTTACTAAATGTACGAATAAACTCCAAATCACAACTTTTTCTTCAGAAAACTTAATTACATTTTATTCCCCCTAAAAATATTGAATCATAAACATAATTATGGTCATAATTTCGAAACACTTTCCTCGCCTTAAACAGTAATAGACACCTCTTACTTTCACTTGTTTCCTTATTTAGAAATCTGTTTAATGAACTTCAAACGTAATTAGGTATTTTTGTCCTTCTTTTCGAAAGCCTTCGTAGAGAAGATATAAAGCATAAGCTTACGGTGTGTTTTTGTTGGCAGGAATAAATTTCTATAGGCGATTAAAAACCACTTTTCAAAACCATTTCACTTGTCGATTTACCTCCTGTGGAGAGGAGGAAACGAACGAAAAAAAAAACATGAAGAACGTGTTTTTTGCATTTTTAATGATGGTAATTTTTTATGTTGGAATTTTGTTTTTTTTTTTTGAAATTTTAGAAAATTGGTGAGAAAATTTTTTAATTGTCTTGTATTTGGTCAACATTAAAAAAAAATTTAATTTTTCAAATTTCTTGAGAAAAAGCTGGTTCTATTGAATTTCTAGTTTTCTTATTTAATATTTGAAAAATCGCCCGAAAACCGGAGATTGAAAAGGTCGCGAAAAAAAAACTTGCTGACAAAGTCTCCTTTTTAAATATTTAAACCGAAAATAAGAAACAATTAATTTTTAATTCACTCTAACAGAAATGGCCTAGAAAAACAAACGGGGACTAGAAATATCAGTTCGGAAGTTCGGTCAGCTGATTTTTAATGAAAACCTAAAAGCAAACTTTTTTAATCAAATGAATTGGACTTTTATTGATTTTAAGTACAGGTTAAAGATTTTGGGAAGACTCCCTCGAAATTCTACTTGAATAAAATGTCCGCTACAGCGTATAACAAAGACATGTATTCTAAAATCTATTTATTATTGAACATAAAAAATGGATTTATGGATTGTATTCGATTGGAAGATTCTTTCTGCGGACCATTCCATCTCCTTGGAACCATTCACGACGGAATTGCTTGGCAGCACCATCTGGGGTGTTGGTCCATTCGATGGTGATACGGTCGTTGTTGGTGTCCTAAAAATAAATTAGGATTACTGTAGCATGAAATAAGATACCGTACCTCTTGTCCGAAAGCGAAGGCATCGCATGAGACAGCAAGAAGAACAGCTTCCTTTGGGTCAAGAACTCCGCATGGTGGCTCAACTCCAAGTCTCTTCATGTTGGTGGTCTTGATTCCGAATCCAATACGACGAGCTGATGAATTGATCACTTTGATGTGGTAGGTGTGCTTGTCATCATATGGAGCATTGAAGACGATCTTCGCATTTGGTTGGGTTTGGATATCACCTGGTGGGACGGATTGAGCCATTGCGATGTTGGTTCGATAATCAATTATCAAAATTCTTCTCTTTTATACCATTTTTTGCCAGGTTTCATTGATGTTATCTCACGTTTTTCTAAACCTTTTTTTGTATTCTTTTTGGAATTTTTCTCAATTTCAAAATATTTTTTTGAAAAAAGAGTAAACTTTGTTTTCTGAAATATTCAGCCAACTTTAATGATTTTTAAGAAATTACGAAGACCGTTCAATTTACCAAATTAAATTTTTAAATGCTGAAAATGATAAAAAGCAATAATTTTCTTAAATTTTCCAGATTTGTGTTTTTTTGTTGGTTTTTCATGCCCGCGGACTAGTTTTCGCCGGCGGCCACTTTTTCTAGGCCATTGCTTTAAAGCTTATTTTCTCGGCTTTTAGGTAGTTTTAGAATATTATAAAAACAGTGTTAGAATGAGTACGAAATCTATTTTCATGCCAGATACATTCATTAGCTCCGTAAAGCCCTCCTTTTAGCAATTATCAAGCTGGGAAATATTTCGTTTAAAAAAATAAAAGTTTAAAAAAACGACGTGAGATGTACGTGTTATCTTACGTGTTTTTTTCATCGTTTGTTTCATATTCATTATTACTAACCCTATTGATAAAGATTCATAAGACAATAATTACGAGTATATAATTAAACAATTTATTATTATTATCAATGGAAGATGCCGTTTATTGTAAGTTCTTATTCATAGAAATATGATTCAAAAAAAATCAAATCGATGAAGAAAAAACATATCTTTTCAGAACAATGCACAACAACCTTCGATTTAAAAAAATGGGCTCTTCGACGAATGTAGAAAATGAAGGAAATAAAAGAGAATTTTGAACTTATTATCTTAAAATAAAATTTTTTGTCGAAAATTATGGTTTTTTTGCATTTTTTGAACACTCTTTGGCAAGACTAGTTATTGCATTTTTTTGGTTTCATTTCGTTTTCATGGACCAATATTCGATCTCAACCCCTTTATTTAAAAAACAACTGATTTTAGCCTCGATTTTTAGGTTGTTGGCAATTTTTAGCCATACGAGATGTATCCATAGTAATACTAATAATGTTAGAAATTAGACAAAATCTGTATAATGCAATAAAAATCAGAAAAATCGTATAACTAATCGATTATTCAATTGTTTGTTCCTAATCCTGAAAAAAAACATGAAATCAGATCAGAGCGGAAGGAATAACGACCGGAATGAAAAACTGGTTGCATAATATAAAAATGATTTCCTTCGACGAAGGAAAGCAATTGAAGTGGTGAAAAAAGGTGCGATGATGAATCATGATGGGTCAAGAAAAACCAATATTGTTCGCTGAACAGCATACAAAATTCAAAGAAATTCGAAAAAAATTGTTCTGAACGTTTAATTTTGTGGTTTGTAGCCTAATTTTGAAAGGATTATGCAAATTTAAATAGTGTTCCACCTTTTTTTGGTATAAATATGAAGGATGGGTTTGTTTTGGAGACATGTGTCATAGATTTTTGTAGAATCGATTTCTATTTATTTTTTATTTATTTTTGGTATATTTCTGAAAACTAGAAGCTCCCAAAATTTGAAAAAATAAGGTTTTTCAGAAAAATTCCGAAATGGGGTTATAGGTTAGGTTATGTAGTTACCAAGTTATTTTCATCTCAATCAAATTTATAGTCCTTTCAATGTATCCCTAAAAATTCAAATAAACTAGTTTCATATTGTTCACCTCTGATTTCTTCACTTTGATTGACAAATGAAGTGATTTACAAAAAAAAGAGTACATTTGGATTTTGAGAGTTAACCTCTGTTTCATATTTTTTTTAAGACAGTGTATCAGTTAATTTGACCTTAAAAGATTTCAGTTTCAAAAATTAGAGCTTTGTCTTTCGAATCATAATTGGCAGCAACATAATTATTCATTAAAATTTTGATTTTTCGTAAATCTCCTGCTTTTTTGTACAAAACCAAAACTTTAAATAGTATACTTTTTACGTAATGACTTTCAGGAAACGGAAACTCTTTTCAAAATTGTCAAATTATAATAGTTTTCATTATGTTAATTAAAATTGCGCAAGAAAAATAGCCTCACAAAAAGCGGGAGCTCCCGTTATCATTAGAAATGTTTATCCAAAGCGTAAAATAAAAATATTTCAAGATATGGGGATTTCAATTCTAAAAATCGTAAATTCAAATTTCAATAATAAATATAAGAAAATATGAGTTTTGACTCTGAATCTTCCGAAGTTTTCTGGAATGCCATAGAAAATTCTGAAATCCAACTGAACTTAGAATTCTATAGAATCTGAAAATTCTGGAACACTATGGAGCACTTTACAACACATTTTCCTACATTTTTCTTGTATGCACCAACGATTTTCAGAAGGTTTTATGGAATCAGAGAATTTTCTATAGCATTCCAGAAGACTTCAGTGGATATTCATATTTTGTATTCATTTACTAAATTACAAAAAAACAGAATTTCTGTAGCCTTTTTTCCGGAATTTAACCTATTGGAATTTCATTTTTCCGAAAACGGGATATCCTCGAAAACATTTTGAGAAATTTTAAGGTTTCAGATTCAGACGTTTTGATTTATTGGTTTTAATTCTAATTTAATTGCTCTTTCGATTGACACCATTTATCCTTATATTGCTTATAAATTAAATGGAACCCTGCCTTTAAAACCACCTTTTTTATTAATTCATTTTTCTTTATTATACATTGTAAGTGTCCTAGTGTTACTAGGTGCTCGTATCGAATCGATATTATCGATATAATAGTCCCTTCGTCACCGAGCAGATGTTATCCTTTTCTTATGTCACTAGCTAAAAACACGACACTCATTCAGATGATTCGAATGTACACTCTTCTAACCTTCTTCTCAATTTTGACATTTTCTGTCAATGGACTTCTTGGAATCGGCCGACTTCAATCAGTAGCAGTCAGTGGACGCCTTATTTGTGATGGTCGACCAGCGGCCGGAGTTAAGTTGAAACTCTATGAGAAGGAGTTTTGTAAGTTTAAATTGGAATTTGCGAACTAATAATGTATATTTGAATATAGTCCTCGACAGAAAAATGTCCGAAGTATATACCGATATGAATGGTCAATTCCTAATCAGTGGAAGAAAACGAGAAATTTCGACAATTGATCCAAAAGTTAATATCTATCATAAATGCAACTATGGAGGTGTAAGTTTAAGTTTCCTTGTTTTTTTTTGTGTAGTTTGTAGTCTTAGCAGCTCATTTTCAATTTTCCTTAGCAGCGCATTTTTGTGTAGTTTGTAGTCTTAGCAGCGCATTTTCAATTTTCCTTAGCAGCGCATTTTCTTGTAGTTTGTAGCCTTAGCAGCGCATTTTCAATTTTCCTTAGCAGCGCATTTTCTTGTAGTTTGTAGTCTTAGCAGCGCATTTTCAATTTTCCTTAGCAGCGCATTTTCTTGTAGTTTGTAGCCTTAGCAGCGCATTTTCAATTTTCCTTAGCAGCGCATTTTCTTGTAGTTTGTAGTCTTAGCAGCGCATTTTCAATTTTCCTTAGCAGCGCATTTTCTTGTAGTTTGTAGCCTTAGCAGCGCATTTTCTTGTAGTTTGTAGCCTTAGCAGCGCATTTTCAATTTTCCTTAGCAGCGCATTTTCAATTTTCCTTAGCAGCGCATTTTCTTGTAGTTTGTAGTCTTAGCAGCGCATTTTCAATTTTCCTTAGCAACGCATTTTCTTGTAGTTTGTAGCCTTAGCAGCACTTTTTTGTGTAGTTTGTAGTCTTAGCAGCGCATTTTTGTGTTGTTTGTAGCCTTAGCAGCATATTTTCATTTTTCCTTGCAATAAATGAATAAAAAAGTGGAGACATGCTACCATTTAGATTATTTCAAATTTTTTTAAGATCTGCTACAAAAAAATAGGAATAACTATTCCTGACCAATATGTGACATGGGGATACCAACCGAATCAAGTTTATGATATTGGAACATTGAATTTGGCGAATAAGTATACTGGAACTACTACTGATTGCTTGAATTGATTCATTTTGATTTTTATTGCTTTGAAATAAATATTATTTTTTTTATTAATTTCGGAAGCTTCAGACCCCCAAATTTTAGAAATCGAAAATTGTGTTATATTCTCAAGAAAACTACTCTTCTGATAGTCAGACTGCCAATGAATCTGGCCGGATTTGAAAAAAATCTTAAAAAAGGATGCAAACTCGGTATAAGCGTTTTATATGATAAGTAGCTCATTTGAAGGAAATTAGAGTTCAAGTCAAAAGCGGTGACTTTAATTTTTTCTCCTTGGTTTAAGTTCAAAAAAATTTGCTTTTCATACGATTTCTATTTTTCAACGAAATATCTCGAACCTTCTGTGAAAAATCAACTGAAATGTTCATATTCAAAAAAAATGCACTGCATACATATTTTATTTGGAATAGATACAAAAAATCGCGAATAAATTAAAAAGCACACGCTTAGCGTCTGGTTCCATCCTCGAAGAAGATTCCTCCATCGATAGCGCAGTACTTTGGACAGATTCCGCGTTCTCCTGGGGTTCCTGGTGGTCCGACTGGTCCTGGTTGTCCTGGATTTCCATCGGCTCCTGGATTTCCGTCTGGTCCTGGTGATCCCTTTTGTCCTGGTTGTCCTGGCGCTCCGTCGTTTCCTGGTTGTCCAGCTGATCCTGGTGGTCCTTGTGGTCCAGCTTCTCCGGTTGGTCCTGGCTCTCCCTTTTGCACTGGCTCGCAAACCGCTGGAAGTCCTTCTTCTCCTGGTGTTCCTGGTGCTCCTGGCTTTCCTGGTTGTCCATTTGGTCCCTTTGGTCCTTGCTCTCCTGGTGCAGCATCTTGTCCTGGTTGTCCTGGTTGTCCAGCCTCTCCCTTATCTCCTTGATCTCCTGGTGCTCCTGGAGCTCCTGGTGGTCCTTGTGGGCATGGCTTGCATGGTGGTGGGGTGATCTCCTCGCAAGGCTTTTGTGGAGCTTTTCCTGGGTTTCCTGGGAATCCTGGTGCTCCTGGCTTTCCTGGACGTCCAGGCTTTCCAGGTGCTCCTGGTGCTCCTTGAGCTCCTGGTTGGCAACATCCTTCACATCCGCTGTCGAAGTTTGGTCCACCTGAAGCGTCGTCACGTCCGTAACGGGCGGCGCGGGCGGTACGGTTGGATGAGGCATCAATGCGAAGGTTGTGAACATCAGCCCAGACATCTTTCATGCTTCCTTTGCAGGTAAGAGCTTCACTATGAAGTTGACGACGGACGGAGTGGACATAGTTGTAAACAATTGGAAGAGTGATGCAGACCTGAATATTTCAAACATTTATATTTCAGAGCAAGATTTTTTGTATGTATCCGCAAAAGGCTACGAAAGCTACTCTTTCCAGGTCTCGTCACGACTTCTAACATGCTCCTTTAAACAAAAAATACAAGTACTTCAAATGGAATTTAATTTTCGCTGTAAGACCTGGGGATCCGCAATTCCTTTCTAAACAACAAGTAAAATTCATAAAATTCATTTTAAAAAACAAAAACTAACCGAAAGAACAGCAATAACTGAAAAAACAACAGCAGAATAGGCGACAAATCTATACGCCTTGATTTTTGTGTCAATATCCATTTTTGAAAGAGAGGATTGGAACAGGAAAACCGACACAACCCTTGCTTCGAAAAATGCCGATCTCCTTCATTTTATAGTGAAACAAAAGCGGCTAGGTGCCCCACCCAGCGAGCTTAACCGATCCGAACGGGCTTCTAATCGGCGTCTCGTCGAATCGTGAGCTATCTCGTGAAGGGTATATGGTTTTGGAGACAAGGTGGGGTTGCTTTTCAAGTTTTTTCGTTTTCTTTCCTTTTTTTCTTCGTTTATGAAAAGGATGGGAGAGATATGGGATGAATAGTGTGTCAAATGATGAACATTAGTGGGAATGGCATAAATGGGGTTCAGAAGGTATTTACTGAAGTTCAGAGGAAGTTCAGAAATTTGGGTTTCTCAAAAATAAATTCCCGACGAAATATACTAGTAGAAATAGTGAAAAAAAACGTCCAACTAAATTTCAAACTCACGCCATACACAAATGTTTTGAATAAATAAAACAACTTCTCAAAAAATTTTATTTTTCATTATGAATACTAGAAAAAAATGTGCAGATTCGTTTGTGGAATGCTTGAGGTAAATTGTGAAATTGTTAAAACTTCTTTCAAAAATTATTTTGTAAATTTAATGATTCAAATTTTACGATTTTATCGATTTAAAAATTTTTTAAGAAATTACATCTTTTTGCGGTTTCGATAAATTTTGAATGTTTATTTGGTGCAAAAATATGTTTCACAAATAAAATACGAAGACATTTTGTCGATTTTTTTCTAAATAAAATAAAATAATTTTTATTTACCCTAAAAAAGATATTTTTAACAATGTTAAGCATTTTTTGAGATAAAAAATAAAACAACCACACTTCCATTAATTTTCTATTTTTTTTTCTTTACCAATCGGAATTATTATATTCCTCTAAAAACGTTTTATTTCAGTTAATTTCACAAATTTCCACTTCATTCATTAGTTGTACATTTACGCGGACCATCAAAGACGCAGACACTTGCAAATGTTCGCCGTGTCTCACCACGAACGACAACTGTAGCGGTTCGCGGTTGCGTCGCGTGCGCGTCTTTTCTCCAATTTTTTCCGAGCGTTCGTTTTTGCACCAATTTTCTGCTCAAACGGTAAGTATTTTTGTCATTTTTCTTGTTTTTACTGAATTTGAACCATTATTTATAGTTTTTTCTAGCTCGGAGTCTTCAGATTTGCGTTGTTTACCTTTAAAACAGGTTATTTAATCACTAATTTAATTTTTATTGGTTTAAGTGAATATTCGAGAAACTATCGGAAATATATGATTGTTGTGCTTGAATTCGCCCCATCCTAATCATCGTGAAATAGTTTGAAGAATTTTAATTTAAAATAGAAACGTTCTTGGATTTAATATTTGCTGAAAATAATAAGATGGATTAATTAATGAAAATAATATTTCAGTGATCAGCAGGAACTATTCTCTTCGTGAGTTTAGTTTTCGATAGGTAGTTGACATCAAACTAGCCTGTCTAAGAACCTCAATAAGCGCTTATTAGCAATTCATTAGCCAATCGATTCAACTACTTCATACTTCTAAGTAATAGAAATGAGTGACGGAACCGAAGTGAAAAATGAGGTTATGTTTTGTTTGATTTGATTTTTAAACTGCTTCCTATAGGTATAGGTAGTCCGAATTGGCTTATGAAAGTGCTTGTTTTAATTGTCTTTTTTTCAGTCACAAAACGGAGCTGGAGATGAACATGTTGTTCTCGAACCAGAAAACCTCCGCAAGATTTTTGTTGGAGGTCTTACCTCCAACACTTCCGACGAAGTCATGAAGGAGTTCTACTCACAATATGGAAACATCACCGACATTATTGTAATGAGGGATCCAAACACCAAAAGATCTCGAGGATTTGGATTTGTTACCTTCTCGTCAAAGGCTGAGGTTTGCTTAATTAATTTAAAATTAGTATATTTATTAAATGATAATTTTCAGGTTGATGAGTGTATGAAGGGACGTCCACACACAATCGATGGAAAGACCGTTGATCCAAAACGCGCTGTTCCAAGAGATGACAAGAATAGAACTGAATCCAATGTCTCTACTAAACGTCTTTATGTTAGTGGGGTAAGAGACGACCATACTGAAGATATGCTAACAGAATACTTTGGAAAGTACGGAACCGTGACCAAGACCGAGATAATCCTTGATAAAAATACTCAAAAACCAAGAGGATTTGGATTCGTTACATTCGATGACCACGATTGTGTCGATCAATGCGTACTTCAGAAGTCGCACATGATTAATGGCCATCGGTGCGATGTTCGTAAAGGATTGAGCAAAGATGAAATGAGCAAGGCCCAAGTGAGCCGTGATCGTGAAGGTCGAATGGGACGATCCCGTGAAGGAGGACGTGGAGGTGGTTCCAACTACAATGGCAGTGGAAACAGCTGGGGAGGACCACCACAACGCGGAGGACCACCAGGAAACTGGGGAGGTCAAGGTGGACAAAATGGATATGGTGGAAGTAAGTTCAACGTTAATTTGGGATGAATTTGATATCATTTTTATTTTTTTAGATTACCAACAAGGTGGATGGGGAAGTCAAGGAGGTTGGGGAGGACAACAACCACAACAAAGCTGGGGACCACAACAAAGTGGCGGCGGCGGCGGTGGTGGCGGCGGTAGCTGGGGTGGCGCCCCACAACAAAACTGGGGTGGAGCACCACAACAGAATTGGGGAGGACCACAACAAGGTGGATGGAACAACGGACCACCATCAGGTGCTCAACAATGGGCTCATGCTCAAGGAGGAGGCCGTTATTAGATTCAGTTTCCTTGTTTTCGCTGTATTTTTTGAAATGTTGTATCAACGTGTTGGAGTGAGTAGCTCCTCTCCATGATCTTCGACTTGTTATCTCGTCAAACCAGAAAAATCCTGTTTTTAATATTTATTTTTATTTGTAAACTTATTTTTCAGCATATTCATATTGTTTGAAGCTGAAATTTCAATTATTCCGTTCTAAGTTTTATTGTTGGAAATGAACCAGAAATATTTGTTTTTGATTCAGAAGCTTTTGTTTGTCTACATTATATATTTTCTTTCATTTATCCTCGTCTTTTTGTGAAAAGTAATAAAAAGTACGATCTGAGAAATAATACCGTTGGTTGTCTTTAAGTTTCAGGTTTGAGAAAATTCTGATTTTCAGAACTACAAAGAAATAATGGCCGGTGTTTTAGGTGTTATAGTCGCAGGGCGGACGGTAAAAATTAGTGAAAACTTGAAAAAATAAACTCAGACTGATTTGCAGCCAATTGGATTGAATCCCGTGTCAGAAACTGAATTTACTTGTGAGATCACTAATGCCGATTCAATAAATCATGTTGTGGTGTTTCTAACGGGAAGTTCACCATTTCCTGATGGACTAGGTGGTTCAGGTGAATATTTGTTAAAGAAAGGCGCTATAGAGATTTTAAAAAAAGTGATTGAGTTGAAAAACATTCGATGTTCCAAATATAAACAACACGCACTAAATTCAAACATGTCTTTAAAATTTAACAAAGAATGTTATTTAAAATATTTTAAACGAATTTATGAATTTAGAAATTGGTTTAAAAAAATCTCATTCACTGTTATTATCTCCATATATGGATAAACTCTGCTTTAAAATGTTTCAATAAATTACAGTTTACATCCGGTGGCCGAACAACGAGGGAAGTCTAAATTGGCATTATCTGGGTTTTATATGCAATCAGAAGCCGAGTGCAATATTTAAAGTCGCGCAGGTTCGTATTTCTAGAAATAAGATGCAATTTGTAAATTTTCAATTCAGTTACATCAATCTGATGCGAGACACAGCGGAGTGTTTGGTGGAGGAATGCATGTCTTTGAAAGTGGATCGGCTCAAGTAGGTTTTTTAAAACACTAGAAATTTAGAAAATTTTAAACAAAGGGATCAATACCAAAGAGAAAACGTGAACATAAAATTAGAATTAAACTGTTCGTGAAGTGTCTGTGTGCAAATTATATAAAACATTGAAAATAAATCCATAAAACTGATAACTGTTCCTTGTTTTACTGGTTGGGGATTGAGGTAAAAATCTAAAGTCTTTAATTGATAGAAAACATATTGGATAAATAATTTTTAGCGAAAAACGGTGAAAATGAAATCTCGAAGGTTCTAAAAATCACAATTTTCTCGGATTTTAAGAAATTTTCGCACTAATACAGCATTCCTGAGTTTTTCAAGCATCATTCTCAAATTTAAAGGTACTAACAATAGTCTTGATGCGTGAAAATACCACAAGACCCATTATTCAAAACGATTGCTGATATGGCCCGGAAATTCAATTAGGTGAATTTTAGGAAGCATTCCTAATTTTGTAGTAAAGTGCTCTTATTACATGGAATTCTGATTATTTTTTTATAAATAACATTTCAATCTAACGCTAAGGATCTACATTTATCCTTCTTTTTTCAGATTGGACTCATGATTGAACAATTAAACTCAATTGAAAGCCGTCAAGCTTCTGAAGGAACACAGGCTAGTCAACAGGTACTTAGATACAGCAAATTGATTGAATATCGTAAACCAATAAATCATTTGCAGTCGACGCTGGCGGAATTCGCGGATAAGATGATACGAAATCTGATCAATCACACAGAATCTTTCTCAGTCCGCTTACCAAGCCCAAATGGTGGTTAGTTGATGCATGATGTCATTTTTAAATAGAAAAATCCAATTTCAGGAGCTCAAGACTATATTCCAGTTAATGCGTTCCAATCATGGTATAATTCATTTTCAAGAAGGTTCCAAGCTAATCCATTCTTTTGGAGAGCGTTGAACAACAACTAGAAATTATTGATTTTTTCTTCTAAATCCATTTTCAGCCATATTTCAAGTTTTATATTCCTGTAAAGTATATCTTGTAATAATTTTATTGGTATTGTGATTCATAAAAATGTTATGTGTAAAAAGTAATCTGGATTGGATTGTGTTCTCGTTTGTACACTGTATTTATACTTTCTTACTTTTTCAACGAAATCTAATCTAGTGTGTTATCTTATTTTTTCCCTCCACGGTCGTGATAAGTTTACGTTTTTTTTCTTACCGGAAAATAAAAATGTCAACAATGCATTTTGCTATCAAACTCCTTTTTTAATCTTCTTAAATTAAAATAGGTTGGAAATTCCTTATTTTTTGCAATTTTTTCCCGCGAGGATACCGTGTTTTTGAACCATTTTTCTAGAGGAAGGAACACAAAAACTTCCTTTTTCCCAAAAGGTTAGATTCGTTGTATTTATTTTTTTCAAAGTATAAACTTCAGAAAGGTTTACTGTATTTTTATTGACTGGAACTTAAAATGTACTAGATTGACTAAAAAGTACCGCGCTTGTTCAACAATTGCGTTTTTTTTGTTTTTCTTTACCCTCTTTGAGAAGGAGTATTTTGAATTTTATTAAAAAAAAAAGCCCGATGGACCGCAATTTTAGAGGTACAAAAAGCTTTGAAATAAATGTTTGTTCTTTTCAACGTTTAAACATTAATCTATTCATTCAAAATTTGAAAAAGCTCGTCTACACCAGCTAGACGTCAAAGGCGACGCGACCGCAACGCGTTAAAATTCAAATTTCTCAGTTGGTCTCGTGCGTTGCAGTCGCGGTCGCGACGCTTTTGAGGTTATCAGTGGTTGTAAAAAGTTATTTTAGTTGTCATAAAATGGTGTGAACCCTTCGTTTAATAAAAAAATTTTTTATTTGCTATAGAGCGTTCTTCCAACATCGTATTTTGAATTTTTTTCCCAGCGAAAATTTTATTTCACATCTGACAGTGTGTCGTTAAAAGTTAACAGTAGCTCAAACGTGGATTCAATTTCGAATGTTTAAAAAAATTTCCAAAAAATCCAACTTTTTAAAATGTTCAAGGACCCTCAGAATTTCCTCATTTTTGTGCTTTCATGTTGCTCTTTCTATTTTTTTTATCGCTTGTTGTTTTCTTTTCTGTTTTCTCTTCTTTTCCCTCGTCCAAAAATGGACCGCAATCTCTGTTTGGCTTCTCTCCGTCTTGTCACACTTAAACATTTTCCCGTTTTTTTTTCGTTCATTGAGCATCTCCTCGTTTTTTTTTCTTCTCGTCAGCTTCATCGTTGTCTCCTCCTGGCACCGAATGGAAAAAAAGAAGAAGAAAACGAAAAGAAGATTGTGTTCTATGAATTTCTTCAGTTTTCGAAAGATAGGAATAGATCTGCAGAATTTTAGATTTGAAAAATATTTATTTGTTGAAAAAAACTTATTTTTTTCTGCATTTCTTGACCAGCACTCTCGTCCCTCTATCCTTTTTTCTGTAGTCACCATCATTTTTCTTTTCTTTTTCCTTTCCCATACAGATTTCTTTTTCGCGCTTCTCGCACTTATCATCATGTTGCCGTGCGCAATTGTGTCCTGTTCCCCCGAAGAGCTAGGAATTTTTACATTTAAAAAAAATTAAATTCAGAGTTTTTTTTATTGCAAAGAACTTTCTATAATGTGCTTGTTTATTTTGTCAAATTTTTCATGCACTTTTTGTTTTGAATTTTTTTCAAATAGAATTTTGAAATTCTAGACAACAGTTTTTCCTCAAGTTTCTGTTTTTCGTTCCAATCGGAAAAATTAGAAAAATAATGGAAAATAATAACTTAAAAACAACGAAAATTGGATAAAAAATTTGAAATACGGGCTAGAAATCCAACATGTGGGTTTCTAGGCCATTATTTAAATTCGCTAGCTTTTTTCCTAGTTTTTAAAAAACACAATTATCCGACACCAATGGCCTAGAAATACAAAACTAGGCCATGTCCCCAATTTCTTTGAAAACCCTGTTTTCACCGATTTTTTCCAATTCTTTTTGCAAATATGCCCTCAGCCCTCCCTCAAAATTAGTTTCATTTCTTGAAATTTTCGAAAAATGGTATGAAAGTGCGCTCTATTGATAAAGGGTTCTTGAAGAATCTGAAACCCTTCTCATTTGCGTACTTTATCCATTGTTTTAAAATCTTTGCAAAATGTTATTTTTTCCAAGAAATGTATTCTCTGCAAATTTTGATGAATTCGATACTCTTCGGAACGCTTTCGTTCGCCGATGGGCGTGTAATTGAATTCTTTCTTTTCCTTTTCTTATTTCGCTTTCGCATCATCGAAAATTAACTGATTTGATACGTGATTTCTAACCAACTTTTCTCGATAAGATAAGTAATAGTCTTGTAGCGATAAAATGCGAAATGGTTAGAATTTTTATTTGTTGATAAGAACATTTGCGTGGGGCCGCTCCAAATCAACAAGAAATAGAGCAAGGAACAGCGATTTTTCGAAATTTGAACATTTTGAACTTTGTCCTTGAACTTTGTATATATCAATTTTTTAAAATTAGATAATTTTTTGCGAATAAGCGAAAAATCTTTTAAAAAAAATTATAAAAACCAAGTTTGGCGGAAGCAGCAAGCGCGCTCCATTGAACTAGTTGCGAAATCATTGAAAGATTAAATTTTTCGAGTGTTTTGTGTTTATAATTTTAGGATTTCAAGTATTTTCAAAATTGTAACTTGTTATACCAACCAAAAGCTTGGAAAAGTAGAAAACTGTCCCTAAAACATCCAAATTTATGAAATTTCCCATAACAAATTTCATAATCTTGTTTACACCCTCCATTTTCATTTTATGTGCTATAAAATGTTTCCACAATCATTCGAAACGTCCACGAAACGTTCAAAAATCAAAGTAGATACAGATACAAAAAGTTGTCCTTCAAATCTCCGAAGCTCCGCCCACTGAAATCTTACAAGATCGAATATAAATAAACTTCCAAAGAGACCAAGCTGGCACTCTGCCACTCCGAAAACACTTGCAAGTGTAACTTATCTGATCTCTAGTAAAAACGATCAGAACAACTGTTTTCTTTAACATTTCGCTCTTGAGTTGTGTGTAACCAATTTCAACAAAAACGCGTTGTTTGGGGTGGGGGGAGGAGATTTGATTTTATCTCTTCCATTTTGCGTACATGTACACACATGACCATTCATGTATCGTTTACATTTTGATCGTGTTGTTCCCCTCCATTGCATCAAAAATTACCATTTTTTTCCAGATTTCTGGATGCCATTTTGTTGTCCAACGACAAAATATGAAACTCAGGTTCTTGTCATTGGTAGGTTCTTTTCTTTTACGAAATAATATCTGAGTATTTACTCTGACGTACGGAAAACCGGAAGAAACATTATGATCACGTCATAATATAACTTTTTTTGTTTTAAAAAAAGTTAGACGCTTGTTCAAACATTGACTTAGTAGATAAACTATTTGACAACTATTTGCGATTCATCATGTGAAACGAATTGATGTGTTTGGATGTGTGGGCCGTTTTTAAAAAGTGGAACCAATGTGATTTCTTATTTACAAAACAAAAAATGTTTTTTTTTTCGAGATCGAAAAAAAAATGTTCGTGATTTTGTGGTCAACAAGAAATGATGAAAAATGATTGTGTTTTGCAGGAAATGGACCAGCCGGGATAGCAATGTCCGCATTCCTTTCGGGAATGCACCCGTTCTATGATGCAAGACATCCGCATGAAAATCCGGCAGTTCATGAGAAATTGATGAAAAATGTGGGATATTCGATTTTGGATCAGGTAATTTGGAAAGTTTCTTATTTTATCACAAAGAAATGTATTTTATTTGATTTCTATATTACTATCAAAATGAAGCTTGTGATTTTCTCTATCAAATGGGGCCACCTTTTTAAAAATCAAAAAATGGGTTAAATAGTAAGAACTTGATGAAAACTCAAAAAATCGCCTAAAAATTGAATTGAGGCCTGAATAATAAACTTTAGAAATTAGAAAAACCCCGTATTTTACTTTTTCATGTAAAAAATTTGAGAAAAATGCGGGAAAATAGAGTAAATTTGAATTTTCAATAAAATTAACTAGTGGCCTAGAAACCCGAAAGTACATTTCTAGGCCATTGTCGGAATTCTAGGCTTATTTATTGGAAACCAATTTTTGTAAGTAAAAACCTGCATGATAAGTACAAAAATTGTATGTTGACAATAGAATCGTAATGTTTTTCTGTTCTTTGATGCCCCTTTTGTTATTATTTTTCCATTTTTAAAAAAACTCATAATTTCCGCACAAATCAGATAAATGTTTTGTCCACATGCAAAAAAAAGATCGCGTTCAATAAACAGATTTCCTGGGGCTGATAACCCGCCACAATACGTCCAAAGATAAACATGAAGTCTGCGATAGCCGGTGGGCGAATCTAGATTGATCCTACTGTGATCAAGTTAAAATAAATTCCTTTTTTTACATCTGACCAAAAAAATTTTCATTCTGAAGGTCGTGCTTTGCACCGGTTGATACCGAAGAACAATTTTTTCACTCTTCACTTTTGATGATATTTTGGTTTTGTTTCTATGGCCACAGAAAAAAAAACACACACACATGCTGACAAATCGTGGTGTGTGCTGCTTAAAAATGATGACAAATAAGAGAAGCTTTTTCCCACAGCGCATAAAAAATGGAGTGTTATTTATATATGAAATTTTGCGTCCTCGTCACAAAATACTGAAATGGTTTCGGTATCAAATCAAGAATAAAAACTGTCATAAAGAATTTGTCAAGACTTAATTTGATAAATACAAGAAATTTCAGGATTTGTCATGGTCATACGATTTGAACGAATTGAGCCAAGCGGGTCGGCCACTTTCGGTGCTTTATGACATGTTAGTGAGACCGGGTGCGGATATGGGACAAGCTGTTGCAGGTTCCATTCAATGGGAGATGTTGAAATCGCGAGCGATTCCCAATATGGTTATCGGGGAGACGAAGATTGGGGGAAGTTGGAATGAGTATGATCCGGAAATGTTGACGGTTTCGTTTAGTGATTGGTTGGATATGCCCGGGTTTTCAATGGAACAGTGGCTTGGTGGAATTCCGTTGATTAAGAGGTGAGGGACAGGAATGGTGCGGAAGTGCAGCTTGTTGGAGCTGGAGCTCTTCTCTGCTTTTTGTAGAGTGGTTGTATTTTTCATTAGGAGTATTAATCGTTAAATTGAAACCCACACGTTTGAAGCGTACCAACTGACAGTAGAGTAATAATTTGAAGAATAAGAATAACATAGAAGAATAACAAGAAGAATAACATAGAAGAATAAGAAGAATAAATGAAGAATAACATAGACATCTCGAATTAGTGCGCATTTTTTTGTTTTAAAAATATATTTCAGTAATTCCTGCCTGAAATTCAGATTTTTTGTAACAGAAAATTAGAAAGCTTCCCAGTTACCGACGATTTAACAGAATGAAATGAATTATTTTATGAATAAGCAATGTTGTCATTTCACGTTTCTCCTTTCCCTTTCTAACACTTTGCGATTAATTGAGCAGAACGATAATTCTGCTAATTTCGAAATGTTACATGTTTAGCATTTTGTATAATATTGTTTGTTCGTTTAAAACAACTTTTTTGATGAAAAATCATTGAAAACGATAAAAAACTTTAAAAAAAATTAAGATTCGGTTGTCCATGAGAAGTTCAGCAGTCGGGAGACTAACTTTGAAAGCTAGTCCCCGAATTTGCTCGTGCGCTATTTTGATGTTTCAAATAAAAATATTTTTAATTGGAAGCATATAAATACCTTGCTTTTAAAAATTATAGTTTAATTGCAGACTGCCATCAGTCGTGATTGCGAAATATTTGAAAAACTACGTGGAAAGGCTGGGAATCCGGAAAAATTTCCACTGTAATTTCAAAGTCTTATCGATTAAGAAATGCGGAGATTATTGGATGACTGAAGGAAGAAGAACAACAGATGGACGAGCTTTTCTGATAAAATCAAAATCGATTGTGATAGCGTCGGGAAAAACGTCGCCAAGGAAGTTGGGACTTGAAAATGAAGAAAATTGCCAAGATCGAATTGTTTATGATGTTCGGAGTTTGAAAGAGAGGATTGATGTGAAACATGAGAATTCGATGTTTTTTGTGGATCCTGAGAAACCGTGAGTTTGAGATTTTATGATTTAAATGAAAAGAAATATATATTTTTGGTTTAGAAGCACTTCAAATGAGCCTGTAGTCGTTGTTGGTGATGGAATATCTTCTGTAGATTGTGTACGTCATTGTTTGGAAAATGATATTCAAGTTGTACATGTGATTCGAAGGAATGCTCGTCAGTTAAGAAGTATATCAGATTATATACAGATTATAAAAATATAAATTGTTTTTTTAGCTGTCATGATGTCAAGATTATCACCAATTCACTATTCGGAATACACAAATATTTATCGAATGATGATTGGGAGGTCGACACATCCAAATTATCAACGATTCCTGGATTCCAGTGTCACGAAAATTTCGCCAAAATACCTACAAATCACTGAGAAAGAGAAGAAGAAGATAGAAATTGGCTACTCGACTTTAGCAGTGTGCATTGGAAGAGAATCACATTTTGATGAAGTTTTTGATAATGAGAAGCACACATTTTTGGATTATCGATGTCAACAGGATGATACACTTTATGCGGTTGGAGCTTATGCTGGTGACCACTTTGTTCGATTTCTTGTTGGTGGATGTCTTCGGGTTGCACAATTGATACTCGGGGAGCAGAAACATTTGTTAGATAATAATAACCATTTGAAAGTTGAACGTTGTAAAAAATGACAATTATTGATTGTATTGTTGAGAATTTGCTTGTATTTATTAAAAGCTGGTACTTTATTCTATTTTGAAGACGTAAATGTATTTTATTTATTTATTAAAGCTAATGATATCAACATGATATGGAAGTTTTTTTGAGGAGGCGGGGGGTCTCCATAGTTTAATGATTTTCCGTATGATTATGAGAATGGGAATGAGAATGAGAATGAGCACCAGATCCATGTTCATGACCGATGAACAGCTGCATAATTGTGACAAGTCCGAAACCGACGATAATGAAGAAAAGTTGTTTGAGATGGTTGAAATCGTTGCTTTTTTCAGATGCCATGATTTCGATGAATGTTACGTAGATGAATGTTCCAGCAGCCAGGGATTCAAGTAGGAGAATTGAGCAATCCTTGTAGATGTTCATTTCAACACTCTGGAAACAAACGTTTTGCCTAGAAATGGGTACCGTGGGCGATAAATATCTTCTTCGGATCAGAAGGTTTTTTCTCTATCAAATATATATTAAGAATTTCGAACCTGCAAAAGTGAGCCAAGAACCGATCCCAATGGAGCCATCATACTGTAGATCAAAATTGTGGCGACTACAGTTTTAGTCTGAAAAAGCGGAATTGAGTCTCGAAACGAAAAAAAACCAAAATAACCTTATGAGAATTAGCCATTGAAATTTGTAAACCGACTGAAAATGCCTCAACACCTTTGTGCAGTAAAAGTGAAAAGAAAAGTGACCAGATACGCTGTGTTGAGTCTTGAACACCTAGAGCGAATCCTTCGAGAAGGGAGTGGAAGGACATGGCGACAGCGAATGTTAGGGATTTTAGGATGTTCGATTTTTCATCCGACACCACCCATGTTGAGGCCTCTTCGACTTTTAGGCTGGAAAATATTCATTATTGTTGGGGGCGGGGCTAAGGACGAGTATTATAGCTTATAACTGTGCTCTCTCAATTATATTCTAAAAACTTTCTCAACAACCTTGAACGAGCTTCAAAACAATGGCCTTGAAAAAGTTTCCGCGGACTAGCTTTCGCAAGTTTAAACTTTTTCTAGGTCATAGTTTTAAGGCTTGTTTTCTCGACTTCTAGGTGGTGTTAGAAAATTTTAAAAACAGATTTGGAATGAGAATGAGCTCTATTTTCATCCCAAGTGCATTCATCACTTCCATGAAGCATCCTTTAAAAAATAATTTACTGATAAATAACGAATAATTGATATTGAGTACAGTACCCGTTTTGTTATCAATGGATTGAAACTAATGAGTAGATGATAAACAAATAGATAACGAGAATCCGAAGGCATAAACTGGAATTCCACTTCGGGAGCTCCCGAAGAAAAAACGCAGTAACAACTTACTTCGTAATATTCACACTCCCTTTCCGTTCTGTTGTTCGATTTGGAATCGAATGAGAATGCCCATGTCCTTGTTCAGCATTCCCAAAAACCTGAAAATCGGATTTATTTGGGATTTTGGAACAAATAAATGCCCTACAAAAGTGGTAAATTCCTCAATGAAATAGATGAAAAAGAAACCGCAACAAGTGACCAATTGGGTGAACGGGAAATGTGACTTTATTTCATAAGTTTCGACAAGTTCCTCATATCCTTCGCTGAAAATATTCAAGAAATATAAATTTTTGAAAGATTTTTGATACTTTATGTGTGGGATGATGTCCAAAAAACAGGTTGCCAAGAAGACTCCACCAGCGAAACAAGTCAAGTAGGAAAGGTAGCTGTTTTCAGAGTTTTGATGCTTTTTCATTAAAATCACGAGCTGAAATTTGGAAATTGAAATTTTTTAAATGATGAGTTTTTAAACTTACAAAAATTGGGATAATACCTATTACAGCAGTCACGAAGAACATAATAGTTGCAAGGACATATTGAAGTAGGCTTTCATTTACCATTCTAAATGAAAAAAGTTTATTAAAGGAAAGGGGCTAGGAGAAAAAAGTACACTAATAGAAGGAAGTAAAGTTTTGTAAACAGGTGTTGTGTTGATAAAGGAAAAACGATAAAAAATGGATGTTTTTAGATAAAATAGTAACAAGAGGGGAATGATAAGGATAACACTTCTATGGCCTATCAGTAAGGACCATTTTAATGGATTTTCAGGATTTTACCATTACTTGGAAATAGTATAAAATCCTTTGGATTTACCTTTTTTGGATTTAAATATATTGAAGTGAAAGGAATATAATATCTATAAATGTATTTGAAGATCGTACTTTGTACAAAAAAGTGTTTTATATGTGTACTTTTTCACTTTTCTGTACGAATTCTAAAGTTTTAGACACGCCCCCTTTTGACTTTGTGGACAAGATTTTTAAAAACCCGAGCTTTATTCCGAAATTATAAAAAACAACGATATTTTTAAAAAATTGATGTTTTTCTGAAAAAAAGTACAAATTGACAATTTCTACAAATTTAGTAAACATACCAGGGATAATTCTAGGATCAAAAAAAATAATCCGGAAATTACTGTTTTGGTAATTTTGTTGTTCTTTGAAGTCAACAGGGATGTTGACTTCAAAGTTTAAAACTTGAGAAAACTTGAAAATAATAAAATTCTTTAGAAATTTTTAATACTTCTGAGTTAAAGGCTTTTAAAGGCAGTGATCAACTTAATTTTAAACTTTTATGCCTTAAAATTCAAAAATTACTTCAAAAGTTAGTAGCTGCAACATGTTTTCTGATCGTGGGACGCGGGAGGATTTGGGGCGAAAACCCATTTTAATGGGTTTGAAAATAAATGGCCTAGAAAAAGTGGTAATAAGGCGCGCGGACTAGTTTTCGACGGTATATGCTCTTTCTAGGCCATTGGTTTGAAGCTCTTTTTCTCAGCGGGTTTTTAAAGAAAAATATATTTATTGAGTAGTCTATTTTAGTCCAAATTTGGATTTCTAGTCCTCTTTTCATTTAAGTTACTAAATTAAATTGTTGGCTCTTTTTCGAATTTAGGACACTTTTCCAGAAAAAAAGGAAAGAAAAAAGCAGGAGTTTTGCTGAATTTCTGTTGTTTTATTTTCTTTTTGGGTTATATTTATGTCAAAAATAGGAAAATTACAGAAAATATTTAATTCTATTTCCCATTAATTTTTTCTCGAAAACAAACTATCCCAAAACCCGAAAAATAAGCCAAAAAATAATTAATTTCACAATTTTTACTGTTAAAGACATTGTGTCAGTTAATTTTACCCTAATCATACCGTACACTTCTACGTTTTTAAAAATCTTAGAAATTCGAAAAAAGACACTTCCAAAGAATTGGAAAAATTCCCGATGGGTTTTTATAATTCGAAGATTCTTAATTGATGTATGGTGTGGAGACCACATCGAAACACAAACATAGAAAAAAAAGGAATCTTGAATCGGACAATTTTTTCCTTAATCTCTGGTTCAACGAAACAGGGCAAATTAAAAGATTAAAGGTAGAAAGTCGCCCAATTAAAAGGTATTTTTCCAACTATTTGTTTTTTCGAATATTCTTTGAACATTCTGAAAATAACAAACTATACTGATTTTCGGAGGAAATCGACTAAAAAAAGTGTTCTTATTTTGAAATTCAAACAAACAAAATTAATTCAAAAAATGTTTTTTGTCGACATAAACCAGTTGAAAAAAAAGGAAGACAGAGAGAATCGACGAACCGTAAGTTATTGATTCGAATTTATTTTGGTTGGATGTGGTGGACAACCAAAAACAAACGTTTGATCAGGACCTGGTCAACACATTGTTGATTTTTGAAGTTCTGATCTGATGGGATTAAAAAAACCTGAAATTCTGAAAATTGCAAGATGAGAAATTTGTATTTTGATCGGAGAAAACTTGTACTTTCGAAAATTCGAAGATTTCGAGAACCCATGATTTCTTTGCAGATAAATATCCCATAACGTTCCCCTTTTCTCCCGGACGTTTTAGTACTGTCTCAAATTTGTCTGCAACAAAAAATGGTGAAACAAAGACTATTTCCGTATTATTTTTTCATTCGCCGTATCAAAATGTCAACTGTATTGGGAATGTGTGAATTTAATTGTGGAATTTGAATATTTAATGTTTCAGTTCGTAGTTGAACTTTTCTCAAACTCTACCGAATTTCAGAGAGTTGAATTTCTTAAAATGTTGAAATAAACGCATCCATAACGTATATTGCTGAAATTTAGAAAATATATGAACCACAAAAGTTGAAACAATATTTAAGGTTTTTGGGTCTTTGAGACGCCATCAGCGCATTTTCATTTTTCCTTAGCAGCGCATTTTCTTGTAGTTTGTAGTCTTAGCAGCGCATTTTCAATTTTCCTTAGCAGCGCATTTTCGTGTAGTTTGTAGCCTTAGCAGCGCATTTTCAATTTTCCTTAGCAGCGCATTTTCGTGTAGTTTGTAGCCTTAGCAGCGCATTTTAAATTTTCCTTAGCAGCGCATTTTCAATTTTCCTTAGCAGCGCATTTTCGTGTAGTTTGTAGCCTTAGCAGCGCATTTTCGTGTAGTTTGTAGCCTTAGCAGCGCATTTTCATTTTTCCTTAGCAGCGCATTTTCGTGTAGTTTGTACCCTTAGCAGCGCATTTTCAATTTTCCTTAGCAGCGCATTTTCGTGTAGTTTGTAGCCTTAGCAGCGCATTTTCGTGTAGTTTGTAGCCTTAGCAGCGCATTTTCATTTTTCCTTAGCAGCGCATTTTCGTGTAGTTTGTACCCTTAGCAGCGCATTTTCAATTTTCCTTAGCAGCGCATTTTCGTGTAGTTTGTAGCCTTAGCAGCGCATTTTCGTGTAGTTTGTAGCCTTAGCAGCGCATTTTCATTTTTCCTTAGCAGCGCATTTTCGTGTAGTTTGTACCCTTAGCAGCGCATTTTCAATTTTCCTTAGCAGCGCATTTTCGTGTAGTTTGTAGTCTTAGCAGCGCATTTTCAATTCATTTTCAATGCACAATTGCAAAAATGGCACGCCCCAAAACACACATTTCTGCGTTCACTTTTGAATTTACTGAGTATTCTTAGTTATAATGAGCTTTTGTATTTATTTCCACAAATATTTGAAGTCAGGGAATCTCTACAAAAATATAATAAATTTAAATTAAAAAAAAATAAACGTTGACAAAATTTACGTGAACTGACCTCCCAATCCCATTTAAATAGACCTGAAATCCAATCATTTGGGCACATTAATTCTTTGGTGAAAGAACAGCGATCTGTGTTTCGAAAATGGTATTTTCAAAATGGTCCCGAAAACAAAAAGAACCGTCTTCATTTCCAGAATCGAATCATGCTCGCAATTTTAATGCTGTGCACAATCATTGGAACAGTTGAAAGTCAAGTAAGCACACTGAAATTCACGATGAACCTGAATCCAAAAGGACATTGTACAAAATACACAAGTGGTACTCCGGATATCAAGTTGACACATGCTCGAGTTCTCTGGACGGATGATAAGGGAAAAATCATTGGAAATGCGCTTTGCAACAGTTTGCCAGATTCATACCAGAAGCAAGTTGATTGTGAAATGGTTGGGGTGAGTTGAAAAGTGAATAAAATTAATAAAAAATAATATGAGGATTTTAGAAAAAGGGTGCTAGAAAACCATTTATTTTGGTATCTGTGAAGTTGATAAGGGAACGCATGGCGAGTAATGATGTTGTCTACAGATATAATGAAGACGCTATGAAAATGAGCGGAGTTTGTTTTCAGAATTGATTTATAGAAAATATTGTTTTTTCAGCTCAAGAATCCAAAAGACGTTGCCTACAGTGATCCACCATTCCCTTATAATACACATCTTTTCATTGATAGGGTGAAATTTGGATCTGAGTAAGTGACCCCTTTCGTTTTTTGAATGTAAACGAATTTAAAATTTTTTAGAGAATATGCAGTCGCTGATTGTTTTATCAAACTCGAAGCTCAATTGATTGATGATCATGGATACTATATTGCTGGACCGAAATTGTTCTGGCAAAAGATGTATTATGAACCGCAAGGACTTGATGAGTACATTGTTGGAAATCCAGACAATTGGGAATGATTTGAAGGGTTTTTTTTGAATGGGAATAAAATTATTTGGAATAGTTTGTTATTTTTTTCCTCTTCCTGAATGAAAGTTGCATTGAGGGTTCTGAATGCGTGCTTATAATCAATAAAATCAATAAGTTCGAAAAAGAAGTTAAATTTGAGAAGAAGTGTTTTGGAAGATATTGACTGAAAGAAATTGATTGGCCGAACTAGGGTTTGTAGTCCCCATTCGTTGTTCTACGCAAGTTCTTTCCGATTTTTGGGCATTGTCCAAAAAAAAGGATTTCTGTATATTTTCGAAAAAAAAAGATTTAAAAAAAAGAATTTTAAATGCGCTTTTTGACATTATCAAAGGTTAAATTGATGCACTCCTCATGTGCGTATACATTTTCATCAGAAACTTGAAAAATCACCGCAATTCGATGTTATAAAGTAAATTTTTCTTGAGTGAATGAGAAAAAAGAATGAAAAATGAATTTAAGCTATATCTCAAACTGCGTCAGCAAACGTGGTACTTGACGCGTTTACCTAAATTGTTGTACTTCTCGTGGAATACTGTATTATTTTAATTTTTATTCATTTACGACGCGGGCAAGCAATCGTGAAAAAAAAAGGAAAAACACAAACATTGAAAAGAGAAAAATAAAAACATTCACATAAAATGAAAATAAATTGTTAATTTTAACAAATAAGTATATAAAAAATATGAATAATTAGGAGGCTTCTTTTTATTTATTTATTATGATTTTCTACTTCAATTTCCCTAGAACTTTCAAGTCGTTGCTCACAAACCAATCGAAAACCAAATAGTTTGCATATCCCTCCCCGTTCGGCCAGTAAATCCTTGCGTCCAAATCCAAAATTTTCATCACAAATAGTAAAGAAAAGAGGATCAGACCGCAACAATGTGTATACGAGTGATAAGGACAAACAAGTTATCTCGATCGTATAATAATGTATCCACGAATACAGTTTTATAACTTGATATCTTCGCTGGAACGTCTTCTGCCAAGTCTCATTTTCCCAGTCGTCTTGTCTTCTTTTTCTCGGTGGTTTTTAGGGGATACTTTTGTAGCCGGTTTTGTGTGCGATCATTGAAAATAAAGTATTTTTCAAATAATGATGAAAATTATGAATTAAAAACAATTAATTTTTGAATTCGAGCATTTTTGTTGTAAGAATAATTTTTTTCAAGTCGAATGTGTTTCTTTAAGTTTTGGGGGTTTTTTCTTATTTAAATTATTCAAATTTAAAGTTATTCATAACATTTTAAGGTAAAGACCTGAAATTTCAGAGTTTCACATTCGAATTTAATTTTTTTAAAAATCTTTGAAAAGCTACAGAAAATATTGATTTTTGAACAATATTAAGAGCTTCTGGCTTAAAACTTTCAGATCTCGAAAATAAGTGGAATTGTGTCTTTAACATATTATCTTTAACACAATCCAAATTTTTCGAATTTTCAATGCCAGACTTTTTTAAGAGTTATTTTCTGAAGCTCGAACTTCTTCTAAAAAAAGCTCATCTCAACATGATAACCACTTACTAGTGACACCCTATCTTTAAGAATAAGCACTTCAAGGAATTTCGCGAAATGAGAATCGAGCACAATATCACCATCTGTTTAACAATGTTAATCCGTATTGTTTCATCACGCTTATAAACCCTTTCCAACTTTGTTATGGTGGGGGGTTGTAGTCGTTTCGTCGTCGTTGTTTTCCCCTCATCTCTTCTCCCGACAACTTATGATATTGTTGACTGTTAAGAAAATAGAATAAAAGAGGGAGAGAGGGGGGACTCACCATCATTATTCGGAGTTCAAAAGAGAAAGACAATACACAAATCAGTCCATATACGAAATAAAATGTCTTTTGTATTTACCTACTTGTGACTGGTCACTCTCTTTCTCTCCCTCCATATCTTTTCTTATCATTTTCAGACCAGATATATCCTATACCAGAAAATTTCTATCTTATTCCAATTCCTCGTCGTTCCGCGTCAATTAACACCGTTTTACGTTTTCGGGAGGGATTATTAAAACTATACGTATATATATAGTTAGAGAAAAGAAGGTCATTTTCGGATCGTTTCTTAAATATCCCGCATTTTTGGCGTTTCCAAAAAAAATCGCCATATTATTATTATTGGCGACATAGTCAAGTGGGTGGCTTTTCTCAATTAGCAAGCCTTTTCGGAAATTGTGCAACGCAACACTTCACCATTTTGAAACTTTACCAAATAATAAATAGAGCGGATTTTGTTTGCTTGGAAAATGGGGGAAAGGGGGTTCAAGTTGTTCTTCGTCCAATCATAATAATGAAAATATTATTATGCTTTTTGAAAATTTTTATACTTTGAAAAATTGAGCGTTTCCGTCCGGTGTTTTTAGAGGTGGAATATATTTAATATTGGCCCGGAATTATTTTTTGTTTTTTTTTTTTCGAAAAAGGCATTTTTAAACATTTTATTTCATAGAGGAAGCTCCAGAAAAATTGTCAAAATATTTAAAAAAATCTCAATTTTCATAAAATCATAACTTTTTCGGAAATTTGTCAATTTTTGACATAGTTATACCATTTTAAAGCTAGAAATCTGAAATTTTAAAATTTTGTAGTAAGCTAAATAAAAAAATTATAAAAAGCTAACAATTTTTTTACTAAAAAAATTTCGAAAAATTAAAAAAATCATAATTTTCATATGATTATAACTTTTTCAGAAATTCTTCAATTTTTGAGATATTTATACCATTTTAAAGCTAAAAATCTGAAGTTTCAGTATTTCACATCTAGTAATATGAAATTCTTTGAAAAGCTAAAGAAAATATTGATTTTTGTACAATTTTAAGAGCTTTTGGCTTCAAACTTTCATCGAAAATAAGTGGCATAGTGGCTTTAACACAACTTTTCCACGTTTTTGTTAATATCAAAGCCAGACTTTCTAAAAAAATTATTTTCTGAAACTCGACCATCCTAAAAAAAATTTGTTAAAGTCAGTGTCCCATTCTGCCCCGTTTTGTTAAAGACAGTGTCCCATTTCAAAAATTTGAATTTTTATATGTTTCCAGAGGTTATACAGAAAAGTGTATTTTGATTTCATTGATTTTGAAACTTCTTTAAAACAACCCTACGTTTAATACGAAAAAGTAAATTTTTTCAAATGTGACACCTTCTCTTTAAAAATAATAAAATTCCAATAAATCAATTGAGAAACCAGTCAACTAGAACACCACCTTTAAGGTAATATACAAAAACTCCTGAGCACACAAAACAAGCTCTTCTAGTTCCACACATCCCCCCCCCCCCTCTTCTTCCCTTTTCCACCTCAATGGTCAGCTAGCTTTTTGGACAGTGCTTCACCAAGCACAATCATTTTTCTATTTACCCAACTTATATTTATATGAACCATAAGTGACGACAGTCAACCTTTTCCCCCCGCTTGCTCCGCTTGTTTTGTGCTCATTTTTGATATTCAGTCTAATAAATCTAAATTTTTTGCGGGTGCTCCCGTTAGCGGAAAAGTTTTAAATTTCGCACAGCGGATTTCATCTTCTTTTCCTCTCTCTCTCTCCCTCCGCCTTTTATTGTTGAATGGGGATAAATCTGCTGGCTAGTTTCTGTATATTATTCTTTTTGTTGTATTAAAAAAGGGAGGGAGGGTCGTGGCGACATTTCGGCAAAAGTGTTCTCACAGTTGTTTGTCAATGCCATTTAGCACAACCTTCTGGTCAAGAAGGGGCATGAAAAAAAAACGACATGGATAGTTTCGGACATGTGTACGGCACATTTAATTTTTGGTCAAGGTTTTTGGATTTTTTCTTGAATTTTATATCTGTAGTGTTATTATCTTAAAGACAGGGTATCCCTCTTGGATCGCCTGAAATATCTGTAGTTTTTTGATCTTAAAGACAGTGTATTCCTTATGGATTTCCTGAAACATCTGAATTTTTTTGATCTTAAAGACAGTATGACACGTTTTTTCAAAAATATATTGTCAACTTGTTTAAAGGTCTTTTGCTCAAAATATATTGATTTTGTTGATTTTTAGTTCATTCAGAAGCTGAAAACCTTATTTTTCTTAAAATTTAACATTTATGTGCCAAAAAGCTAGAAATTTTAAAGATTGCAATAATATTTAATTAATTTCTGTTTTTCTGAACAATAACCTTTCGACGAACTGTAACGTGGCTCATAATTGATGTATTTTTATGATTCTTTGCTCATTTTGAAGCTTAAAATCTTCTTTTTTTCTGAAAATATTAGATTTATACCCTTTAAGAATTAATTTGAAAAATTTGGGCAAATTCCAATTTGGCGGGCGAAAAATATCTTCCAGTTTATTAAAAATTTTCAAATGTTCTTTTTAATTCTTCAATGATTTTTTATAAAATTTGTTTATCAATGTTTTCTCTAAAATTTTTCAATTTTTATATGTTTAACTTTTCTTCAACATTAGCTGTGAATAAAATTATTTCCCTTAAAGACAGTGTGCTAGTCAAATATTTTTTGCCAATTTTCGATAAGCTAGCAAAATTCAAAAATGTATTTCAAAAACTAGAAGCACATTGTCTTTAAGACTTCCCTCCCCATTCCGTTCGTTCCATTCTTTTCAACGAGCTGACCAACCTTACGCAAGGGGGTCAGCTCGTTAGCGACGGACAAAAAACTGACAAATGATTTTGAAAACTGATAAAACAAACAACACATTTAGAAAGCGAAAGACTTCCGCTTTTTACTCATAACATCTTTGTCTCAAATCTTGTTGTATCGCTCTAATTTTCCAAACTTCGAGATTAATATTTGAGATTACTAATACTTTGTACAGTTTTTCAACCCTTGCGTTTTTTTTTTCAGGAAACCGTTTGAAAGAAGAAGAAAAGCCAGGCTACGGCCTTTTTTCTTTTATTACAGACAACACAATGATTTTATCCGATTTTCGGATTTGTCTGCTGTTGTTGATTTATCAGGTTGGTGGCGTTTTTTGGGGTTTTCACTTTAAAAAAAAGTATTCAGGTTTGTCGACCTTATGAGAAAATTGTCGAATTTCGTGAATTATAGTTTTTAATAGGTTTTTAATATTCTTCTAATTTTTTTTCAAGATTTGTTAGATTTTGATGAAAACAGCTTATAAATTAAAAAAATAGTATTAACCCCGTTGTTAAAGACAGTGTCCTACATTCAAGGTGGTTATTTTATAATTTTTTTTTAAAGTCGAATTTGTAATTTTGATTGAGGTTCCACTTCTTTGAAAAAATTGAAAACTTGTATATTTCGAATTTTGTGGAAAGGCGAAAGTAAGAGAACTAATCACGAGAACCGGAATATAAGGGACCTGGAGTTTTCAGAGCGTAAGAAAAGGAAATGCTATGAAAATAAGAATATTTCAAAGTTTTTTATAAAAGTCCAAATTTTTCCCTAACGAATAAGCTAAAATTCGTCAAATTTGATCCAAATTTTCGAAAGTTACAGGTCGACAAAGTTGCACCAAATTTAATTTTCGAAAAAAAGTTTATAAGTCAATTTAGGTCGATTTGGACCATGTTTTGGACTCTTACAGGGAATTATTTTGAAATATTTATATTTTAATACAAAAATGTGAAGATCTTACTACGAAATAAGTTAAATTTCATAAAAGTTCAATGTTTTATTGAACACTTGTGAGCTGAAAAGACCCGAAAATTAAGCAGCTGAAATAATTACGATTTAGAGTTTCAAGGCACAAAAATCCTAATTTTTATTAAAATAAAATAATTTTCTTAACATTGTGAAAGACAAATTTTTTATCTACCGATTAGGCTAAAATTCATAAAATTTGAGCCACTTTTTCAAAAGTTACAGGTCGACAAAGTTTCACCGAATTTAATATAAAACATTTTATTGAGTGAGCTTCTAGTCGAATTGAGAGATCTTTAATTTGTTCCAGCGATATCATTTCAATATTTCCGAAAAAGCTAAAAATTTTCTCTATTGATTAAGCTAAAAGTGATAAAATTTGAGACAATTTTTCAAAAGTTACAGGTCTACAAAGTTGCACCGAATTTAATATAAAGCATTTTATGGATATCGCATTTAGATTTCTTCAATTTGTTCCAGTCAAAATATTTTTAAAAATTCGAAATGTTCTAAAATTAGAGAGCACCGTCAAAAAATTCTGAGAAATTTGAACCAAATTTATTCCGTCTAAATTTTTTTAAAATCTCATTTCCCCAGACATTTGCCACATCGTCACCCCCACCAGACGCCAAACTCTCCGATGTTGAACTAACCTGTCCGGAAAATTGGATCCGTCACGGTTCGAAATGTTTCCTACCATTCAATATCTATCAAAGTTGGCCGTTTGCATTAACAACTTGCCAGCGATACGGCTCGAATTTGGCGAAGATTCAGACAAGTTCTGAAAATAAGTTTATTGCTAATTTGTTGACCAAACCTGGGAAGGGTAATGATGTTAAGGAATATTGGATCGGTGAGGCGCTTAGTATTAATTTTTTAATAATTGAATTTTTTGAAGGTCTGACAGTTGAAGTAACAGACGATGATGAGCAATTTGTATGGTCTGATGGGACTCCAACTAGTAGATACGTTGGATTTTGGAGGTTTGATCAACCGAACTTTATCAATGGATCATGTGCAGTGGTAAGTTTTTCCAACTAGAAAAATAGAGAAATTTTTAAAAAATTTAGGGAAAAGTTATGAAAAAGAATTTGGAATGGAGGCTAGAAACATGCAATCTTCTTCGTAGATTCGTTTGCGAAAGACCTGCGTGCGTTCAAGGATCTTATTATTGCTCATCTGGACACTGTATCTCAGAATCGAAAAAATGTAACGGAGTGAATGATTGTGACGATGGAAGTGATGAAAATAATTGTCCGACCGCTTTTCAAACAAATTCTTGTCATAGTTATGAAAAAGGAGAATCCGGCAAAATCTCATCGCCGAATTATCCGAACCCCTACGATCCTAATCTAAACTGTCGGCATGTTATCGAAGGACCAATCAACTCTCGTATCGAGCTAACAATTGAGCATTTCGACACTGAGCCAGATTTCGATATGCTCACTATTTTGGATGGCGGACCGGCTGATAATAGTACATCAGTGACTCGAAGAATATCCGGATCTTTGGATACAATCCAAGTGATTACTTCTTCAACCAATATGATGATTGTTAAATTCCGGACCGATTCGCAATCGAACTTCCGTGGATGGCAAATTAAGTGGCGAGCTGTTCCATTCAGCTGTGGTGGACATTTTACAGCACAAGCTTATATTCAATCTTTTGTTAGTCCTGGCTATCCAAAATCTTTTGCAAATGGTGCGGAATGTGTTTGGACTATTGAAAGTACATCAATGGTTTCTTTGATTGTGAGTTATAAGACTTAAAGACAGGGTGTCATTTGTCTCATATTTTCAATTATATATCATTTAAAATGTGGATTAAAAATTGATCCAGAAATATTTTTTAAATCAATTTTTTTCAATTTAAAAACAGACTGCTCTGAAGTTTCAAAAAAAATGAGCAAAACCATTTTATAACGAATTTGGATCATGGATCATAACTTGGCTCAAAATGCACAATGAGCATTGAATTTTCGAGATTTTGAAAATGAGATTCATTTTTATTTAATTCTAAAATTTCCAAACAAACTTACTGGAGTTTGGGCGAGTTGTATACCTATAAAGTTTAAGAAAACGAAAAAAAAAATCACAATTCTGTTGGAAAATGATCTAGTGACACACTGTCTTTAAAGGAAGAGATAAAATGAATTACCAACAAAATTTTAGGTTGATGATTTCTCATTGGGCTCAGCTGATTCATTGATCGTTTATGATGGTCCTACTCCGGCGTCAAGTATTTTGGCAGCGTAAGAGATTCAAACGATTTCTCTGCTCAAAAATAATTTTATTTCTAGATTCTCCGGAAACCTAACAAACAAAAAATACATCTCCTCATCATCAACCACAATCTACATCTACCTAATGACGCGAACAAACTCGAACGCTCGCGGATTCTCAATCTCCTACAAAAAAGGATGTGACATTGCAATGTCCGGAACGTACGGCGATATTGTGTCACCGGGAAATCTTCAATCATTTTATCCGAATGATGTAACATGCACCTATACGATTGAGAATGATGATCTTGGAAATGATCGATCCTTGAGTATTGTGACGAACAAGTTTGATATTGCGGATGATGATAGTGTCAAAATATTCGAAAATTCTGTAAAAGGAAGGGGTCTTCATGAAAATGACGGCTACAATACTAAACAAAAACCAGAACGAAAAATTGATTCGAAGGCTTCGAGATTGCAACTTGTTTTTAAATCCAGTGCTTCTAGGAATGCAATGGGATTTAATTTTACCTATTCTATTGGTAATTATAAATAATTAAACCATTTTTTTCACTAAAATTAAAATTTCAAGATTGCCCAACTCTTCCATCTATCCCAATGGTTACATATTCCACAAAAGAGCGTTCTGTAAACACTCGAGTCATTGCCACATGCCCAATTGGCTTTGAATTTGTCTCTGGGGAAGGTGTCTCAAAACCATTTGAATGTCAGCTCGGTGGAACATGGTCACAATCTACCGTATCAACATGTCAACGTAATTTTTTTAAAAATCGAATTATAAAAAAAAGGGTAAAAATTCCAGCCGTCTACTGCGGACCAGTTCCACAAATCGCCAATGGTTTCGCCTCATCAGCAACAAATGTAAGCTTCGGCGGGCAGGCGAAATACTCATGTTACAAAGGGTTCTTCCTTCCAAATGGCAAAGATGTTGAAACAGTTTATTGCGGAGAAGAAGGGAAATGGGGCACACCGCCTCAGTGCAAGGCGGCAACATGTCAACCTCTTCCACATTTTACCAATGGGGATAGGAAGCTGGAGTTTGGAGATGGAACGGGTTATGGGAGTGTTTTCCGGTTTGAATGTCACTCGGGGTATAAGCGGGAAGGTGTCGAATCTTTGCTGTGCAAATCTGATGGAGTATGGTCGTCGAAGCAGCCGACTTGTTCGAGTAAGTTTGAATTTTTGTTGTTAAAGACAAGGTGATACTTGAATTGGTTTAGCGGAATGAAATTTCACCAAAAAAATGAAATGTATATGCCCTAGAAGTCAACTAATCAATATTAATAGCTTCAACCTTTTGGACACACAGCTTACATCAAAAAATAGGAAATTTGGATTTATTTTCTGAGAAATTGTGAATAAAATGCAAAAAAACTGGCAATACTATCAAAATTACACGAGTTAGACCCTAAATTTCGAATTTTTAAAGTTTGTTGGGTAATAAGTCCAGTCCAACTGGAACGAGTTCAAAATAAGATTTGGATGATTTCCGATATGATTGACAATAAAAACAGGAGAACACATTTTTTATTAGTCTTTATTAAACAAATTCCAAGTTTATCAACAAAGAAACGGTGAAAAAAAGAAATAAAAACCAAAAAAAACAGCCAGAGATTCAAAAAACTCATATTTACCACAAAAACTTTAAAAACTAGTACAACATAACGCAATTATACCTGGTCGGTGTTTAGCATAAAAAAGGAGGCTGTTTGAATTGGTGTTTCTTTGTTTACAGGGTTTTAAAAAACAAAATTCATCAATATTCTAAAAGAAATGGATTTTCCTCAATTTTTTAAAACAAAATTTAAAACCACTGCAAATCCCTACTTTTAAGAACTCCATCTTTCCAGAAGTCTCATGCACCAAACTTCCAAAAATCTCCAACGCCATCATCGAAGTACCGGACCGGTTTCAGTTCGGCGACGTGGCTCGCGTCGTCTGCAGTGGTGGTTTTGCAATCGACGGACCTGAAGAAATCCGCTGCCTTGCTAATCAAACCGTATCCTCTGCTCCGATTTGTGTAGATGTTGACGAGTGTGTCACGGGCTTGACTCAATGCCAACCAACTGGAACAAAATGCCTAAACTTGCCCGGATCTTACATGTGTCAGTGTTTACAAGGATATCAACCGCAATTGAGTGAGAATTTTACTTCATTTTTTAATAAATATAATTTTTTTGTGCTCAGCTTGCGTTGAAGCTCTCCCAATTGTTGCGAAAGAATCAACAAATCGAAATATCTGCATCAATGAGAAGCAGAAATCAATAATTATGAAATTTAATATTCCAATGATTGTTGAAAAAATAAGGTATTTACTTCTTTTTTTTCAAAACCGAAATTCAAACTGGTTTAAGGTTCAATAATCTGGAGAAGGGGAAAATAAAATCGATAAATGTGAAATACAGCGAATCGGAGAAGTCTGGAAACAAGAAGTTAATAATTGATAACGAGTCAATGTTTGAAATCGAAGAGGACAATTTAGTGACCCTTCCAATAGCTATAGAAGCCCAAGTTTTGGAGGTTATAATTGTTGGATTTGAGCAGAATCCATGTTTTGATGTCGAAGCATTAGGATGCCAGAGAACATCATGTGCTGATGTGAACGAATGTCTAAATAAAAATGGGCATTGTGATCATATTTGCGTCAATTCTCAAGGATCTTACAAATGTGAATGTCGAAATGGATATGATCTTTTTGTCGAGAATGGACAAGCTGGTGTGAATATTTCAAATGGAGAGACTGGAAACAATATCAATGATTTTGTGAGATTCAATAAAACTTGCGTGCCACGTCAATGCTCAGCTGTAAAATCTCCAGAATTTGGAAAACTTCTTTCCACTACGAAAAAGTTTGAATATCCAATGGTTGTTCAATTCCAATGCAATTTTGGCTATCAAATGATGGGTCCCGATTATATCCAATGTCTCGCTGATGGAACATGGAATGGAACTGAACCATTATGCTTCCCAGCTACTTGTCAAGGAATCGCTGCTGGATCATCCGATGGATTGGAAGTATCTCCACAAAACTCGACAATTTCTTTTGGGGAGAATGTGACATTGTCATGTACCCTTCCAAATCGACCAGGGAAATTGGCATCCCTCTCCGGCCATCGACAATGTATCTACGATCCTCAGGATGATGGAAGGGACTACTGGCTGTCTGGTCCAACACCTGAATGCTCCTACATTGAATGCCAAGCGCCGCCAACAATGCCAGGAGCGGTTTATGTAGGAGACGTTGATGATAGGAAAATGGGGTCGGTTCTTGAATTCACTTGTCGACAACCTTACAAGATTGTTGGAAAATCGTCAGCCGGTGATCAAAATATTCGTTGCTCTGCTGATTCAACATGGGATTTGGGAGACTTAAGATGTGAAGGACCGGTTTGTGTGGATCCTGGATATCCGAACGATGGGATTGTTGACTTGACAAGTGTTGAAGAAGGATCAGTAGCCAAATTCTCTTGTAAACGACCAGGATACCAACCATTCCCTACAGATAGTCTTCAGTGTACTCTTGGATCCGCTTGTGTTTTGTCAGAAGATGTTGGAATTACTTCAGGATTCGTTCCAGACGGCGCATTCTCTGATAACTCAGATTCTACAATGAGTGGATATGAACCTCACAAGTCTCGAATGTCATCAAGTGGATGGTGTGGTTCGAAAGATGATTTTATATTCCTTTCGGTTGATCTTCAAAAGATCTACACATTGACAACTCTCAGAATCGCAGGGGTCGCAGGAAGTGGACACTTAAAGGGACACGTCACCAAACTGCAACTTTTCTACAAAACTCAATATTCTAAAGGTTATGACACATATCCAGTGGAATTCGAGACTCCAGCTGGGAACCACAATGCGATGCACCATTTCGACTTGAAACCACCATTGAAAGCTCGCTATATTCTTCTCGGAGTTTATGAATATGAAGGACATCCGTGTATGAAATTCGACTTGATGGGTTGCTTGGCACCATCGGTTTCAGGAACTTATGAAATTGAGAATAGTTTACAAATTGGTTGGAATGGATCAGTTCCAGAATGTGTTGATATGGAGCCACCGAAGTTTGACAATTGCCAAACGGATGTGATTTTCGCGAAAACTGACGAAAACGGGCAGTTGAGACCAATTGAATACGACGAGCCGAAAGCGTTGGATAATAGTGGGAAAATCGCATACACTCAAGTTGAGCCAGTTGGAATGACGAGTGGGCAAATGGTCACAAATGATATGGACATTACGTACACCGCTTTTGACAATGCAGGGAATACTGCAGTTTGTGTAGTTCGGATTCGAATTCCAGATACCCAGCCACCTGTTATGAAATGTCCAGATTCTTATAATATTCCGGTGGCCAATGCAACGAAAGATATTGTCTTTGACATAACAACTGTTGACTTGGTTGTTCATGACACTTCCAATATTTCTCAAATTTCATTCAGTCCGATGAATGCATCATTAAAGGCTGGTGATTTTGTTGAAGTTGTCGCATCGGCAGAAGATGAGCATGGGAATAAAAACACTTGCAAGTTCCAAGTTTCCTATATGAGTGAGTTATCTATGAATGTGATTTAGAAGAACAATAACCTCGAATTATTTACAAAATTTTATGTTCAAGACAGGGATGTGAAAATTTCCATTTTAAAAAGTTTGTAGATTTCAATTGTACCCATTTTTCCTTTTTTGTCCACAAGTAAACCTTGAAACGTTAGAAAAACCCTCTTGAAAAGAATAATTACACAAAAAATAAGTGAACTGATGTCTTTAAGAATAATTTCCGTAATTTGCTGTTTTCCAAAAAAAAAAGAACACCAGATAAGTTTTGAGGGTTTTTAAAATAGAAATAATTAGTGAAAATTAGGTGGCACCCTGTAAGCGTATTTAAGAATGAATACGAGGTTTTTATTAATTTCAATCATATATTTGTTTATTTTTTCTCCTCAATCTAAATTATTTTATTTTTTCAGCCGAGTCATGTTCACCAGCTTCCCTCGCCTCTTCAAATCATGTCGTCAAAAATTGCGTCCATGAAAAAGCGTCAGTTGTCTGCACAGTTGGATGTGAAACTGGCTACAGATTTGTTGATCCACAACAGACTGCTCAAACCTTCGTATGCAAAGACGGAAAATGGTCGCCGAGGAGTAATGCACCAGCTTGTGTGCAAATTCGTAGGAATTTATTTAATTGACTTATTTTGAGCTCGATTTTTTCAGCTCAACAACCAGCAGGATTTAATGTAAACGTTGGAATTAATTACCCAGTTTCTTCGCCTGTTCCTGATCATTGTTTGAAAGGGTACGCGGAATTGGCTGCCAAGTCATTTGATAGTTTGGATAAGGTTTTGAGTGAGCGATGTTCGAGTTCGGTTCAAGTTTTTGTGAGGCTTTTGAAGTTGGATTTTAGTAATCAAGCTGGACAGGTTTTTGATAATTTTTACATTGCGGTGCTCATTAGCCTATTTTTCCAGCTCCACGGAAATTACACAATTCAAGTGATGCCAACCGTTCTTCAAAGTGTTTTCTATGATCTTTGTGGATTGACCCTTCGAACCATATTTGATTTAAAGATTCCTGGAGCAACTATGCCTATTAAAAACCTGCTGACTTTGAATGGAGAAACGATTCCTTCTCAGACTGTTGGATGTCCAACAATTACTGCTGCAGGGTAAATGAACATCTCTCCATTCTGAAAAAAGGAAACAATTTTCAGATCAAGCATCAGCCAAGGATTCGCATGTTCAGATGGGGAAGTGTTAAGGCAAGAGCAAAAGGATAAACTTCCAGAATGCAGTGAGTTTATCTCTTTAAGCGCCTTAAACCAAAAAAATAAATTTCAGTGGCTTGTCCTGTCGGATCAGTAAATGTTAACAATACATGTATCATGTGTTCCAAAGGATCCTATCAAGATGAATCCGGTCAACCAGCTTGCAAGGCTTGCCCCGATGGAACCTATACATTGGACGAAGGTGCTCACTCTATTTCAAGCTGTCTTTCAGTCTGCGGATATGGTACCTACAGTACCACCGGTCTTGTACCATGTCAACTCTGTCCACGTCATACATATGCTGGTGCCGCACCAATTGGTGGATTCAAAGAATGCGTCGCATGTCCATCCGGAGCTTATACTGCGAAATTGGGAGCGTCTTCTGCTTCTGAATGCAAATTGGCTTGTAAACCAGGAAGCTACAGTAATTCAGGATTGGAACCATGTTCAGCATGTCCTATCAATTTCTACCAGTCCAGTGCTGGGCAACAAAGGTAGAACAGATTTCTTAAAAATCAACTTGAAAAGATTCTTTTTATTTTTTTAGCTGTATCGAATGCTCAAACTCAACTGCTACACAAAACACTGGCGAAAGTCTCGAATCATCATGCTTCCCGATTGATTGTGCGGCGAAGTTATGCGAGAATAAAGCGGAGTGTTCGGTCCTGCTGCACAAGGCCCAATGCCACTGTAAACCTGGATTTGTTGGAGATCGATGTGAAATTATTGAGAATGTTTGTTCTACTCAACCATGTTACAATGGCGGGAAATGTGAACAGATTGGAACGTCTTATAAATGTTCATGTCCGAAGAGTGAGTTTTTCGTTTATATAAGAACTGTTTAATTTATGATAAGCAAGTGATTTTTTCCTACAAAACTCTCAGAACCATTAATTTTCATCAGCTACTTAAAGATAATGTGCCAGTTAAAGATAACGTGAAATCGTGCTCGCTTAGTCCACGCTCAAATTTAATGGGCTCCCGATATTGTTAGAGGGTTACCCGTTTCTTAAATGGGGACTGAGGACGGAAAAAGCTTTGATATCCTAAAATCTGAATTCAGAACTTATAGATTATTTTGGTTATAGATTCTCATCATAGGTAACTGTATTCAAAAATATTTCATAAAAGCTGTTTATCTTTTCCCTTTAACCCATAAAAAATGATCATCGGGACGCCGCGGACTAACTTTCTTCGTGAAGAGAAAGTTAGTCCATTCAGGTTTTAGGTCATATTTCGTTCATTTTTGGCACCAAAAAATAGAGAATAATGTTTTGTTTTTCTCAGAAAAATACAATTTTTCTTTCACAATCCTCCCCCTTCTTTCCAGATTTCACCGGAGCCCGCTGTCAGTTCGAAACCGATGAATGCACCGGCGTCACATGTCCTAACGGCGGAGTTTGCCACGATTTACCAGGAATGGGAACAACCACTTGTCTTTGCAGGTAAATACATCTGTTCTATTATCTCTGAAATTTTTTATCAAATAAAATTTCAGAACCGGCTTCGCTGGACCACAATGCGATGAAGTGACCGACATCTGCTCTACCGACAATCCATGCAGAAATGGTGCGCGTTGTATCGGTGAAAAATTGGGAAGATTCAAATGTCAATGTGTTCCTGGATGGGATGGGCCAACTTGTGATCATAATATTGGTAAGTGTATAGAAAATTCTAAAAATATGTATATACTCCGGGTAAACGAATTTGTTGGCACACTTATGTGCAACGTTGTAAATATATGTATACATACACTCTGAAAAAAAATATATATAGACTGCGCAAATATGACTGCATAATAATTATTCCCCAAAGAGGCGCATTCTTGAAAAAAAATGTATTTGTTTGTGTCAAAACGATTCGAGATGAGCAACAATGAAAAAAACTAAAATAGCATCTCGTGGGACAAAAAAATGAGAAAAAGATGAGATCCACAATTGAAATACTGCGGAATGGCACAGAATGAGATGATAGGAAAGTAATTAACTGCGGAAAAAATGGCAGGGAGTTAAGCCATATTTGGATAGGATTTCACCGGTGGCGCGCCAAATTCCGGATTATGCGACAATTGTGGAGCAGATGCTTCAGTTGGCACCGCTTCAAAGTCGTTGAGAGTGGCTCGGAATTTGAATGTGAGCCAGAGGTTGAAGCAACTAAAAATAGAAGATGGTTAATTGAGTTTTAGGGCGGTAATTACAGCAGACGACTTTTTTTTGTTGTTTATAGTCACGAGAATGACGAAAAATGATGACTTACTTGTATATGAAATAAATGACAGCGAGAACAGAGAATCCAAAAGCGTAGTACTTCAATTGATGCTTCATTTCATTTTTGTCAACGTCGGTTAATTCTTCGCCAAAGAAGTACTAAAATAAGTTGAATTAAGATATTAAAGGAAAGGTGTTAGGTTATTGCAGTTTGGATTTTGGAGCAAAAATTGAGAGGCACTGCAGTTTTTATTCTAACTTTTTATTCTGATTGGCATTAGAGTGAATCTCGAACAGCTTATATAAATAAACAACATTTTCGAAATTGGGGCTTAAAGGAGGGCTTTACGGATATAATAAAAAACCTTAAATGAAAATAGACTTCATTCTCATTCCAAATCAGTTTTTAAAATTTTCAAAAACCACCTACAAGCCGAGAAAACGGGCCTCAAATCAATGGCCTAGAAAAAATAGTCATAATTTTTTCCTATGAGATTTTTTTTCCTGTTTCGTTAATAAATACTTATGAAGAATGCTTATATTAGTCCTTTTTTAAAGTGTTTTTGATCGTAATTTAATATTTTTCATTTTTTTTTGGACTTTTCATGCCTGCGGAGTAGTTTTCGCAACTTTTTCTAGGCCATTGTTTCGAGGCGCGTTTTCTCGGCTTCTAGGTTGTTTTAGAAATTTTTTAAAACAGATTTGGAATGAGAATAAAGTCTATTTTCATCCCAGATGCATTCATTATCAGAAAAAGCCCCCATTTAAATTAAATATCACTCTGTCTTTAACCAAAATAATCAAAAATATCGAATAGGCCAAATCAGATTGAGTCGAATAGGCCTTAGTGCGTCAAAATGTTTTTTAGGGTTCAGAATTTAAAAAAAAGCCTATAAATTGGTTCTGTAGGTAATTTTTTATATTTCAACGCATTGAGGTGTGACCTAATTTCAGCAAGTGCTCGTATATGTTTATGTTAGTTCGTGCCACTTTTCCCTTTAAGATGCTGCAAAAGAGACCCCAACTAGACATCATTTCAATAAATAAAACAATGCACAAAAAGTAAAATAAAAACCTCAAAAGCATCATAAATATGCGGATTAACAGCTTGCGAAGATTTCGTCAAATACACAATCAATAGAACAGCTGCAATAAATGAGCAAATAGCGAGTCCAGTAATAAGTACCAATCTCGGAAGGCAATATCTAGCAATGTTACGATGAGCGGCAAGGAAAATGAACACGGTGCCCAGAATTTGGCAGATTAGGAAGGCAGTGAAGAATAGGAAACTGATGATTGTTGTCCAGTGAGGGTTGTTTAAGGTGTCCATTAGGATATTGAACGATTTGTAAGCGAAGACGAAAATGATTAATGTCTCGAAGCATGATAAAACCTGGAAATTATTTATTAAAGATAGGGTACCACTTAATATTAATTATGTTAGCCGAAGAAATTAATTAAAGGCTAGTACTCGAAATAAGTAGTAAAACTAGTCCGCAAAAAATTTTGGTTTTTTTGAAAATTCAAAATTTTTTGAAAATAATCAATTATCACCTTGACACATTTTTGAAGTGGCCAAAAACAGCACATTTTCCTAATTTTACTAGATAGAATCGATCGGCATGAAGTAGCCCGAGTTGTTAAAAAAGAAAAAGAAGATGACGATGGAGCAAAACAGGAGAACGAGGAGGAGTCCATGTTTGTATCCTCGTCTGTGTCTCTTCGTGTTGCTGCTGACATTTTCCCTGGTTCAACTTCTAAATTGGCCATTTTTTTTGAGGATTTTTTGACAAATTGAGGAGGGACACAAAAAAAGGAAAAAAAAAGTTTTTTTCCGAAAATGGATGGGACCAGAAATCTGTGACTGGTTTTTTGGGGAATAAAAAGTTTAGGATGGGTTCAGAGGGGCTTGCAATGGGAAAATGCTTGAAAAAAGTTGGATTTGTGGCCGAACTTGGATTTCTAGGCCATTTAGCTTAAAAAATAATGAAATTAACTTTTTTTTTCTTTTCGGGGTTTAAAGATATTTTTCTAGAAAAAAATGAGAAATAGATTTTAATTTTTTAATTTAATTTTTCAAATTTTGCAATTCGCATAAAATCGGATTAAATTATTGAGAAAATCTGTTTTTGAAAATCGATATTCCTCATTTGAAAATAATTATTTTAAAATTGAAAATAATGAAACCATTGATTTGAAACTTGATAAAATAATTGTTTATGAGTAATGGTGATGTCATCTTTTCGCGTATTATAAAAAAGAATAAAAAGTTTGCAAAAAAGGAACGAAACAAGGTTTTAAATGATAACATATTTCAATTATGATACGCTTAAAGACAAGATAACAGCCTGATGAAAAACACAGATGATGTTGTTTTTTTAATAATTTTTCAAAAATTAAAAATAATAATAAACTCAGTTAGTTTTTCGATAAGACGACTCTTAAATATTTGAAAATTGAAAATGTTAGAAACCCAATAACTTTTGAATAAACATTTTTTTTTGATTTTCTTGAAACTTGAGGTTATACGAAGGTTGTAAAACAAACATATGTTTTTTTGATAGAAACAAAAACTCTTCTTTTTTTTTCAAAAACTTCTAGTTTCAGAGCAACAGAAAACAAATTAATGATAAGAAACTATCCAAACTGGAATTATAAGCAGTGATGAGAAAATTAAATAATTTTTTTTGTTGAAAAAGTCATGTCAGTTCCAAGGAATTTTTATCAAGCCATAAAATAATAATTTAGTGCGGTCACTTCTTTGAACAATTGAACGTGTTTCGAAATAGATTCAATATTTGAAATGTATTTTAAAAGGTTTTCCAAATCAAAAAACAATGAGGTAAAACTGATTGAAAGTTTCCCATCTCGTCACCTGTTCCCAAGCGAGAAAATAACAGAAAAACAAAAAAGCATTGAGGTAGCCGCGACAGAGAAATGAGAAGAAGAAGAAAAAACACATTTTGTTTCGTCAAGGGCATTACAAGTACCATTATTTTTCAGACGATTGTGCTGATTCACCGTGTGCATTGAATGCCACTTGTATCGATTTGATCAATGATTATAAGTGCGAATGCCCAAATGGAGTCACTGGGAAAAGATGTCATATTAAGAGTGAGTTTATGTCAATGTATAAATTTATTTTACTGCTTTTGTTTGAGAAAAAAACTAGTTTTTGAAAAAAGAAATGTTGATCATTTAACTTGCTTTTGAATACTTATCGGGCTCGTGAAATATTAAGCGTGAATTAAGCGGGTTCGCGTTTTAACAGCTTTAAATTTAGCAAAAAATTGTAAAAACCATTAATTTTTCGAAAAGGTACAGAGAGTTGAAAAGTTAAAAAATTTTTGAAATTCGATTTTTTTTCAAACAACAACTTTTTTCTATTTTCCCTGTTATTTGTGATTTCTTGACCAATTTAAAGCTTAACATTTAAAATTTTAAGATTTTTGTTTCAAATTTAGCGAAACATTATGAAAAATCATTCGAAAATGTTTGAAAATGTTTGAAAATCCTTTTTTTTCAGCTGATCTCTGCCACAACTCCCCATGCAAAAACGGCATCTGTGTCGATAAATTGTTCAAAAAGGAGTGCATTTGTGAGCCAGGATGGGGTGGTGAGAATTGTGAAGTAAACATTGATGAATGCGCTGATACTCCTTGTCAAAATGATGCGAAATGTGTTGATAAGATTAATGGATACACTTGTGAATGTGCTGATGGTTATGAGGGTATACATTGTCAACATTTGGTTGATCATTGTGCTAAAAGACCTTGTCATAATAATGGTAATATTTCTTAATTCTTAAAAATTAATTTAAAAATAATTTTTGTTCAGCTTCTTGCACGAATTTGGGAGCAATTTATCACTGTGATTGTGCTCTTGGATTCGATGGTGTTCACTGTGAATTGAATATCGATGAATGTGCAGATAATAAATGTGACTTGATTGGGACTGAATCTTGCCAAGATGGAATCAATGATTTTGGATGTGTTTGTAAACCAGGTTATACCGGAAGATTATGTGATTCCAAAATCGATCAATGCGCCAATTCACCATGTCTTAATGAAGGTCAATGCATCGATATTGGTGGAACTTTCAAGTGTAATTGTAAGCAAGGATGGACTGGTCTAAAATGCGAACAAGATAATGGAAGTTGTGCCGCAAAACCATGTAGAAATAATGGGTTCTGTGTCAGTCTTCCGGGTGACTATTTCTGCGTCTGTCCACCGGGAGTATCTGGAAAGAATTGTGAAACCGCGCCGAATAGATGTATCGGAGAGCCTTGTCACAATGGTGGCGTTTGCGGAGACTTCGGCTCACATTTAGAGTGTTCCTGTCCACCTGGATTCACTGGAAAAGGATGTGAGTTCCAATCAACTGGATGCTCTGAAAACCAATGTCTAAATGGTGGAAAATGCGACGGAACAAGGTGTCAATGCCGACCTGGGTTTACTGGAGAGTCGTGTGAAACAAATATCGATGAGTGTTCTAATGCTCACTGCCCAGCTGGAGCCAAATGCATGGATCAAATCAATCGACATATTTGTATTTGTCCATTCAATTTGACTGGAGTGAACTGTGATAAGATGATAAATACAAATTATGATTTGAAGTTCCTTGACCAATTCCGACCGACGAGCGCATCACTTTTTGCACCTTTCCACATTGAAACAAGAGCTTTATCAATCGGACTTTGGGTGAAATATGACAATCCACTTCAACATTCAACATTCTTCACACTTCATGAAAATGGGTAAGATTATTTCAACTTTATAGAACTGACAGAATTTAAAAGTCTTTTTTAGAAACATTGACAATGATCTGATCACTATCTCATCCAACTCAATAAAATTGAACTTATTCCCATTCCTTCAAGCAGTGGAAGTTCCACTTTCCGCGTCTCAAAACTTGAACAATGGAAGATGGAACCATTTAATGATTACATGGCAATCAAACTCTGGAGCATATTCAATAATCTGGAATTCACTTCGAATCTATTCCAACACTGGATACGGTACCAATCGACAACTCGACACAATGGCTGGAATAACTTTGGGAACTTCAACGACTCCATCATTTGTTGGATCAATAACACGAGTAGGAGTCTGGAATCGTGTTATCGATTTCGAGGAGGAACTTCCATTGATGGTTCAACATTGTCAAAGATCTGAAGAAGTTTACAAAGGGTTGTTGGTTAGGTTTGAAGGGTATTCGATGATTGAGGGAAGGGTTGAAAGAACACTTAAAAGTACTTGCGGAATTGAGGAAAAGAACCGAAACATTTTGAACGAACCAATTCGTGTTGAAGATTGTCCGTCGGATATGGTTATAACAACTTTGGAAAGGGAGTCAAATGTCAGTTGGCAGGATCCAATGTTCATTGGAATGAATGATATCACAACGGTTGAGAAGAACTTGAAACAGGGACAAATGTTAACTTGGGGAGAATATGATGTTCTTTACGTTGCCACTGACAATTCTACAAATCAAGCGCAATGTAACTTCAAGATTCGAGTAGGAAAGGAGAATTGTGTCGACGTTGCTGATCCAGTAAATGGACTACAGTCCTGTGAAGCATGGGGACCACAATTGAGGTATAAGGCATGTTCAATCGAATGCCGAGATGGATTCGAATTCCCAAGACAACCTGCTGTATTCTACGTATGCGGAGCTGATGGCCAATGGCGGCCGAATGAACAACAAGCCACGGTGTTTAGATATCCACAATGTACCAAACATGTACCAGCTACAAAAGTGGTTGTCATCCGAATTGTCTACGCTTCATCTCCAGCATGCACTGTTGCTTCAAAAGAAGCATTCACTTTGAAAATCGAGCAGACTGTGAATGCAATCGATACAAAATATAAAATGTGTAGTGTGACGTAAGTTTTAAAATTCTGAAGGTAATTTTTAATGGCGGCTCTTTTCAGAGATCTTAATGGATGCGTCGGAACGCAAGTGCGTGTGGATTGCAACGGAAAATCAGAATCTATAAAAAGAAGAAGACGGGAGATCGGCGCATTTAACGTTGAAATCGAGATTCCGGTAAAACGTACACTTCTTCAAGATGTTGGAAAGGAGATCAGTATTCGTGACGCATTGCACAATGAGATTTCCGCTGGAATGTTGAACTTTGAGAAAGTTCTACCGAATGGTAGACCAGATTTATCCTCGTTGAGAATTAGCGAGCAGTTCAATTGTCAAGCTGGGCAAATAGTATCGAATGATCTTTGTGTTCCATGTGCTCCGGGAACGTTCTATTCAACATCTACGTCGAATTGTGAACTTTGCCCAATTGGGGAGTATCAGCCATTGACTGGAAGATCAGAATGTTTTAAATGTGCAAATGGACAAATTACAGCGAATGAAGGTGCTGTTTCAGAGACGGAATGTAAGGATAATTGTCCACCTGGTCATCAATACGATTCTGCAACTTCATCATGTATGAAATGTGGATTTGGATATTATCAACCTGTAGGTGGATCATTCGAATGTATCGCCTGTGGAATCGGGAAAACAACACTTTCCGACACTGCAATCAGTGAGGATGAATGTAGAGATGAATGCCCAGATGGTGAACAACTCAGCGCATCTGGTATTTGCCAACCATGCCAGATTGGAACATACAGATCTAGAGGTGAACACAAAAAATGTATCGAATGTCCACCAGGAACCACCACCGAAGGAAAATCATCACATCGTCGCGAACAGTGTAACACTCCAAGATGTAAAGCAGGCCAGTTTTTGGTGAGAGAGTCGAAGAATTGTCAATTCTGTCCGAGGGGAACATTCCAAAATGAGGAGCAGGAAACGACTTGTAAGCTTTGCCCGCCGGATCATACGACGGCGGCGCAAGGAGCAACTGCGGAGTCGCAATGTTATTCGACGAATCAGTGCGCGACTGGGGAATATAATTGTTCATGGCATGCGAATTGTATCGATTTGCCGGATGAGAATGATGTTCCAAGTTATGAATGCAGGTGTAAGGCGGGGTATAGGGGAAATGGAACACATTGTACAGGTTGGTAAAGTTAGAGAAATATTATGAAAAGGTTTTATTAGGGAAATTCTTAACAAATCTGAAATTTTTTCATTTTAAAAATGTTGTAACTTTATGATAAATTACAAAAAAAATGAAATTTATAAAAAAATGGCAACCATTCAACTTTTGAGGATTTTCATAAAAATCTGTAAATTTCTAGAAACCGTGATATTTTTGGTTGGAATTTTTAAGGGTATCTAGAATCAAGAATGTATCTAGAATGTAAGAAAATTTCATTATCTATTGAAAAGTACCAAGAAAACAGTTTGTGATCCCGAATTTCAAGAGTGATCTTCTCTTTAAGGAATTAGGAAATTAAATATCTGAATTAAATATAAAAATTTTCCAGATGCCTGCAACGACTTCTGCCTAAATGATGGAATCTGCAAAAAAAACAATATTGGAAATGTCGAATGTATTTGCAAAGAATATTTCAGTGGCGATCGTTGTGAACTTCGATATCAACCAAGGACCACGCGAATGTCATTTATTGCAATGGGAATTGGAGCAGTCGTTGTGATTTTGATAATTATTGTTGTCATCATTTTCATGATTTCGTATCGTTTCGAACGGGTTCAGGATACCGTTGAGAAGAGCTCAACATTTGGGGATTTGGCTCATACTAGTAGTAATATTATTTATGGAAGTCCACCGACTTGTGAGTTCATAATAAGACAGTAATTAAATATTTTTTGGTTTTGCAGGTGAACCACCTCGAACCATGGGCTATTATTACGAAGACGATGATGTTTATGAAACAAAATCCGAAAGAAGACCAACCACCTCAACGGTAACCTCAATGAATCGAGCAATCGAACAACACAAATACGAGCTACGGATGAAACAAGCTCAACAACACATGTATCGTCCAAATAATGATGATGATGATGATAATGAAAATTAATTTTTCCCTTTTCTTTTCTCTCATAATCTTTCACAATTCCACGGGTTTTTTGTATGTGCCTTTCATAATTTATTTGCAAACAACAAATAAGCTTCTTCTTGCGCTTGAAGAAAAATTAACCACAGCTTCTCAAAAAATGTTTTCAACAAAATTCTTTCATGTTTTATTCTGGACCTCAACTGTGATATAACGATTTAAAAAAAAAAATTAAAACGAATCAACTTCTCAGAGAAATCTACTTATTTTTGTTGTATTTGTTGACACCGTTTTTTTTCAAGCAATACGAATAAATATTTACGGTTTTTTAAAATGTTGGTTTATGTTTCAGAGAACCGAAAACTATTGTAAAAATTATGAAATTGAATGCGACTTTTGCGCGTTACTACGATGTTACGCAGTGACGAGGGTCATTTTTTAGCACTCCCCGTCCCCGCCAGAGAAATAACGTTTGAATTCCCGCCAAAAGCAATTTTATGATCGATGTAGGCTGAAATTGCGGTTTTTCTTTAGTCAGAATATAAATGTTCTGGAATTCCTTAAAAACTGACAGTTTTCTGGAATGTACACTGTTAATTTTCAAAATAAATCTAAATTTCATATGAATTACGAACAATTTATTATGAAAAAAATCAAGATCAATTCGTAGTGCGGATTTCTGTCCTATCGTTTCCTCTTTGTTCTTGGTCCTGCTTTTCCGTAGAACGTGTTATTGATGTAGCTCTTGATAGCTCCTTTCAAGTAATCCGGCATCTGACTGCTCGGTATTTGCTTTCCATTGGGAACATTTTCCCTGATCAATCCTGCAAAAAAAACGTAGTTTGTTTCCAAATTGTAATACTCACTGTATGCTTCTTCTTGTTCTTCTTGAGTTAAATCTGGGATATGGTTAATCGCCAGTTGAACATCCAACTCTATGAGGTAACGTTGAACTGCCTCGAAACCACCAGAATTTACCCGGATTTTTTTACAAGCAGTTCTTGTGTTTTTTACGAGCAGTTCTTTCGGTGCGGCTAGAAAGTAAGAAAGATTTTCAGATCCATTTTTTTCGGAAAAAGATATTCGTCAAAATGAGTACGATATATTGCACTTGCTTCATTAGCAATTTTTGATGAATTATTTTCGCAATGTTTGCTGTTGTTTTTTTATGTTTTATTGAGGATTAATAAATATCTAGTTGCACAGCTCATAAAAATTTGTAACTTTTTTGAATATCCGCTTTAGCTAAGAAATTACGAAATGTTGTAAACGCGTTCTGCTGAACATGTAAATCATTTTGACGAAAAAAAAAGTTCAGAAACCCACTCACCACGGACTTTTCTCACTTTATTCGCTTTTCGCGCTGGCTGAATTCTAGTTGATCTCATTGTTTGCATAACTGAAAAAAATAAGTTGATAAATTTTTTCTCAAATTTTTTATTTTCACGTTCCTTTCAGAATATTGTTATAAACGATTATCTAAACTTCTCCCGTTTTTTAATCGAAAAACAGAAAAATCCTTAAAAATCGAAAAATAAATCACGCCAACACAAATTTTGACTGACGCACTTGTGGAGAACGCTTTAATTTCCAGTTTTCTGGGTTACCATATGGTAATTCTTGAAATAGATGTTTTGAATGAATTCGCACATCTATCTCGTGTAAATTTAAAAGTAAAAGCAGGTATTTCCAATGGTTTCAAGCATAGATTGAAAATTTCGAATTCAGAAACAAAAAGCTCTCCGCTGAGCTAGATCTATTCACAAACTTCGATACCCAGGACCACGGTTTCTATTGTTAGTCTGAAATGTTGTAAAAAATTATTCAGCGAAAACAATCATCTCTGTATTTTGCTTCTTGTTCCATGTTTTCCGTACCGCTTCATTTGGAGCATACTTGCGATAAACTTGATGACTCTTACTTTTGATCGTCATAACTGATGGAGACCTTCGCAACGAGATCATCAACTGGCAAATCACTTGGCGGCACTGCTGGAGAATCTGACATTAGACATGAATAATCCGCTATTTTAACTGAAAAGAACCTTCAACAACAGGATCAGCTTCCTGAACTTGGAATACAATTTCTAGATCAACAACAGAAGAAGAAAACAATCTGATTCACTCTACACGTCAATGATTCTGTTTTTTTTTTAAATATTTCTTGCTAATCTAATGCATTTCATGCGAAAAAATTCTATAAAAAATGTGTACCCAAAAAATAACGTTTGAATTTCCGCCAAAAGCCACGACGCAAGCGCGCCCTAAGGATAATGAATAGAATTCGACAATTTATTTTTCGTATTTTTTGATTTAAAAAATTTCCTTCATTAAATATTGTTTTTTTTAATATATAGGAACTAAACCAACACTCACGCTCTATTAGAAAATCAAAACTAAATTTCAAAATGTTTTTAATCAATTAAAAAATGGAACAAATGTGGTACAATTGTGCAATTTAAACAGCTGACTTAACACATTGACCAATTCGTTTTTTTTTAAAAACATTTTGAACGAAATCTGAATAGTTTTATTAAAATACATTATATTTTTGTATGAAAATGTAAACCTTTTCTTTTTTCACTTCAGATTAAAAAAACCTTGGTAATTGCTTAGAAATCAATAAAATTCACCGAAACTTTATTTAATTGTATAAAAATTTCAAAGGCCATCAAATAATCTAATAACAATTATTCCTTTTCTTCCCGTATAAAGATGTGATGACCATTACATCAATCGCTTTAATTATGTATCTGTCAATTTCAGAATCTTTTATCGATTTTCCATTCTTCACGTTTTCTTTGATTAACCCTACAAAAAAAAGAATATAGTTTGTTTAAAAATTTCACTACTCACTATTAACTTCAGTTTTCTGTTCTTTCGTCAGATTTGGAACATGGTTCCTCCTGAGTTTTAAATCCAAATCGGCGAAATATTGTCGTAGTGGTTTGAGCCCTCCTGACTGAACTCTTTCCACTGTAATATCTGTGGGAGCGCACTAGCCACGGACAAAACTAGGCCCCTTTTATACTGTGTGGTAGAATGCGTATTGATGGAGAATGCTCGATTAATCAACGTTTTATTCATCAAGGAAAACCAATCGATCGATATTTGAATGAATATTCGCCTTGAACGGCAGTTGAGGAAGTCGGGCGGCGAGTGAAGATGATTGTTGAGGTTGTTGGCAGGGAGAAGGTCCTTCTGGCATTGTTGATCCGTTGGCGCATCTCAAGAACGTCCAATCATTCCTTCCATGGTCGAGAATCACATCTTCTTGCACAAAAAACTCCAATTCTCCTAAAAAATACAAGTTAAGCGACAGCCTCGTCGCGCGTCGCGGTCGAGGCGAGCGTGTCTCAATGGAGCGCACATTATCGCTCTCAGCCGTAAACGCGCGGTTATTTGAATTAAAAGACAACCTGATGTTTAGTTTCCTTCCAACAAATCGCGGTCATTGTTGGCCGCGACACTCCCCCCGACCCGAAACGAGTGCACGTAGTCCATGAAAACCGCAAATGTACCGGAGTCGTGATGTTTTCCAGGATGATGAATCGAACCTCGTTACAACTTGGGGGTCGTCCGTATCTGGGGAATCCCATTGCTGTCCATTGCTCCTTGATGTCGCTGCTGTTGTCGATGTCCTTGTTGATGCATACCAATGATGTGGGTGCACGTTATTTTTTCCGTTACTACCTGATAAACTTATCCTGATCTAAATTTGATTAATAACCTTTGTGACGCTTAGTACGTTTTTTATATTTTCTTTAATATTCTTAATGATAAATTTCTTTATTTTGCTATGACGCTTTTTGTATGAATTAGTCTATTTTATTGTCACGCTTTTGTAGCGTAATATTTTGAGAGTTTGATGACTCAATTGTCCTTTTCAGGACTCCATTCATCATCTTCCGTTCTCTCTTCGTTTTCACAATAATTGACTGCTTTTTTACACGCTCTCGACAAAGTTTCTCTACCTTTCGGCGCTTCTTTGCTTTCAGCAACCTTTTGAAGCTCCACATTTGTAGCTGCTTCAATCTCAAGTGGAATAAGGTGATCAATAGATCGTTTCAGGATGTTTGACCCTTGTTTGATCGAGGCTGTTCTGATTTTTCCGTCTTCCCCTGGGTGAAGACCTACGATCAACGCCATTGGCCACCGATGTCTTGGAATGATTTCCGTTTTTACGATCACTAGCTGACCAATTTTTGGGGGTGTTGCCGTATATCTTCCTTTTCTATCTTTTGACAGTCTCAAGTTCGTCAAGTATAACCTTGTCCAATTTTTCCAGAGTTCTTCCAAGACGTCATTTAGTGACGAAATGTATCTGAGAGCTGCTGATTCAGTTGCCGATGGATTATATCTTTCTTCCGGATCATCTTGGTTCAGCGGTGAAGCTGTTCTGATGTTCGGAATCAAAAAATCGATCGGTCTGATAGGTATTACTGACTCGAAATCTCCATGTTGTTGGAGTAGTGGTCTGTTGTTAACCAAACATTCAACTTCACATAGTAATGTTTCCATTTCTAATCTTGTGAAGGTGGACTTCCGGAATGATCTGAAGATCAATTGCTTCACGAGTCCGACTACCCGTTCATAGACTCCTCCTTTCCATGGTGCGAAAGGTGTAATATTCTCGTATTCAATTCTTTGTTCAGCCAAGAATGACACGAATTTTGTTCCATTTGTAAGAATGGCCAGATCATTGTTGATCAATTCCATTCCTAATTTGAATGCTGGAGCGTTGTCCGACAGAATGTATTGAGGAATCCCGCGACGTGAAAAGAATTTTTTTCATACTAAGGAAGAATTTTAATGCTGAATTATCGTCCACTAATTCTAGATGAACTGCTCTTGTTACCAAGCATGTTATCAACATCACCCAGACTTTTCTTTTCACACCATAATCTACAATTTCCAATGGTCCAAAGTAATCAAGACCACTGTGCTGGAATGCTGGTGCCCTTACTACTCTGTATGCTGGAAGTGGTGGTAATTCAGGATATTTAAACGGAAGTCCATGTTCCTTGTTGCATGGTACGCATTTTCGGATGACTTGTCTCACAATAGTGCGAGCTTTTGGAATCCAATACTTTTTCCGAATTTCCGAGATGGTATGGGTTGGACCAACATGATGACACTTCCGATGAGCATCATAAATCAGTAAACGTGCTAACTGATGATTTGGCGAAATGAAGATTGGTTCTTTCGTTTCGTCTGATAGTTCGGAATTATCTAGGCGATGAGAGAGAATAATCAGCCCTTCTGGATTGATTTTTGGATGAAGACAACGTGGAATGTCCAGTTTTTCTTCTAATTCCAACTCTCTATAATGCTCCAGAATTAATAGTCTATCCGCGATTTTCGCCTTTTTTAACAGACATTTTTCAGATTCCGACAGTTCGAAGTCTTTTCGATTTTCATTTTCTGACTCAATTTTATCCGCTTCTCTGAATTCTTTCATGATTTTTCCTTCAAATTCCCATTCTGGTGCAATTTTCCTCATTTGTTTGTTCACAAATTTCAAGACAAAGTAAGTGATGTGAGATAGCTTTCTCGCAGAGTTGGTCACCTGAAACGGAATGAAGCTGTGATCCCTTAGCATTCCAATTTTCTCAGTTCCACTTGTCTGAACCTTTTTTCCTTGATATTGTCTTGGGAATTCTTCCACTATTATGTTGTGAATTTTACATTCGGCGTATACTTCACTCATGAGATATTTTGGTACTTTTTCAAAATCTAGATTGAAATGTGGCCAGTTTTCTGGAATATTTGTAAGAAATTCTGGTCCGTGGAACCATAATTCACTATTTTCCAGATCATTTAGCCCCATGCCTCTAGTAGCAATATCAGAAGGATTCTGTTTTGTTTCAACCCATATGAATTTGAACTCGAACTGTTTTTCGCTGATAATTTTGAGATTCTTTTTAATAGCTATTACTCTGTTGTTTGGGAATGTTTGTAGTACCACATTTGTGTGGACCCAATGAAGAGCAACTTTGCTGTCTGAGAAAAAATAAATTTTGTCGAATTTCCGTTCGGATTCTGAGATAGTGTCTACTGCTAGATTTGTGCCCATTAAGATGGCTAATAATTCAGACGTTGGAACTGACAGCGTTTTTCGGGGAAGAATTCTGCTTTTTGATCTTAAAAGATTGCAGGTGATTCTGCCATCGTCATATGTGGCTCGAATATATGCTGCTGCTGCATAAGTAGTTTTTGATGCGTCTGTGAAAATCAATAATTCTACTTTTGTTGCTTCAGGTTCCAATACTAGTCTTGGTGTTTCGAATTTGTATGGTTCGAAAGAATTTGCTATTTTTGCCCATGGCCCTATTAATGATTCAGGGAGTGGTTGGTCCCACTTTTGTTTCAGGCTCCAAAGTTCTTGAATGAAGATCTTAATTTTCACAATGATAGGTGATAATAGTCCTAATGGATCGAATAAGCTTGCTAAAAAGGCTAGAATACTTCTCAGTGTCGGGACTATTGGTGGTTGTGGTATTTTCACTGATAATGTGTCTTGTACTGCGTCCCACATGAGCCCCAAAATTTTGATAGAATCTTTTTTCAGCTTATCACATTCAGGAATATCTTCATCTACCGACGCGATATTGCTTTTAAATTCTCTGAGATTCATGTTCAAGTTTTGGAAGATCTTTTTAGTCTCTTTATAGAAGGTTTTCAACTCATCTGAACTATTTGTGCCTAAGATTACATTATCGACATAAATATTTTTCAAGATCATTTCATTAAACGCGTGTGGGTTTGTTGTGAGTCCGTACTTTGTTGTGATGTTCAGTAAGAATGGACTACATGATAAACCGAACGGGAGTCTATTGAAACGTAGCTGGTGAATGTTGTCAGCTGATGGTGGTTTTGAGATGTCTTTTAACCACAAGAATCTGGTCACATCCTTGAATTCATTTTGGATTCGAATTTGATGGAAGGCTTTCTCTACATCAGAACATTGTAGATATTTGTATTGCCTACATCTTATCAGAATGCCTGGAATGTTACCGATCATGGAAGGACCAGTGTGAAGGCAATCGTTTTGTTGTGTTTTGATAATTTGGTCGTAGTCTTGCATGACTTCTGGGTCATTGCTTAAGTGATTCAATTGTGACATGAGTCTTTTCTTCGCTACTGGGAAATTATCTAATAACTGATTTTCTTTGCCATTGAATGGAAGAGCTACTTTAATCTCACCGTTTTCGGTGGTGGTACTTTTTAGAAATGCTTCGACGACCGCTTCGTTGATGCTTTTTTCAGTATTTACTAATTCAGTGTCTTTAACACCTAGGGTTTCTAATTCCCAAATTTTTTGAATAAGATCCTCCGAGCGGATTAGATCTTCAGTACATTTTTCTGGAAGCTCCTTAATTTCAAGGTAATCTTCCTCCACGATTTCAGAATGAGCTAGGAATATCGCAGCTTCTTGTGTTCTATCCTCATATTGTGCTCCTGAAATATATGGACCGAGTTTACACATAGTGACTGTCAATCCTGATGGAAGAGCAGTGTCTATGCTGTTGAAGCAGATTTGATGATATTGGTCCATTCCAATCAGAATGTCTGGTATCACACTATCCCCTACTTCCAAATCTGAAATTAGCGATCTCCATTGTGGATGATTTGCTAATAAATGAATTTCTTGTTCGTTTAACGAAGGAAGTGGAAGACGTGTCAACGTTTCTGGAATGGATGAGAAAGACATCTCCATCAATTGATCATCATTCGTCTGAATACTAAGCAGTGTTTCTTTAGAATTGACTACTTTGGAGCCAGCAACTCCATTTATTTTCAAACGATACTCTCTTTTTGTGTTTAATTTTAGCCTATTTGCCAATGAATCATGAATCAATGACTTACTTGCTCCAGTGTCGATGAGACACCATGCGAATTTTTGGTTTTCTAACCGAAGTCTTATTAGCATTAGGAAGGTTTTTGGTGGACCTTCTGATAACATAACATTGACCTCTTCGATGTATTCTACATCTTTTTCATCTGCATCTGATGATGCTTGAACTTTTGTTGGTTCTGCTATTTGTGCTTGTGAACCGGTATTTTTGACTTTTACATTTGACAATGATTTGTTATGGCCTGAATCTGTATTTGAAAATGATTTATTGTGGCCTGAATCTATGCTTTGTCTTTCAATAATCTTATCAGAATTCGCATTAATTGCTTTGAATTCAACTTTATTACTTTTTGACGCGGTTTGCGTCTCACAATTCAATTTTACTATATTATTTGTGGCCGAATCGAAAGGATTCGGTTGAGACAATAAGGTGGATGAAAGATCCTTAAAATGAGAAAGTGAAAATTTTTGAGAAGAAACTTTGGAAGGATCGATCAACAAGTTAATGTTGTCTTCCATTGACTCTTGGGTCACGAAAACACATTCCGTTATCACCATTGCCATTTTGCATTGGAGTGTCTGAAACTTGGTGATCATTTTGAGCTGCCATCTGTGGTCCAGAATTTTGACGGACGTTTTGTCCATTCACTTGTGGTCCCGAATTTTGATGGACGTTTTGCCCATTCAATTGGGGTCCAAAATTTTGACCTTGCTCGTAGCTCGCTTGACTAGCAGTTGGGAACGGTGGTGCTTGACTATTTTGGTACGGAGCTCCGTTCTGATAGCCCTGATAAGCATTATCACCTTGCGTTCCCTGATACGAAGAATAACCGTGCAGTCTCTGATCTTGTGAATTTGTCATATTTTGACTGTAGTATTGGTAACACAGTGCCAAATTATGACTTTTCCTGCAGTGCTGGCATGGGAAGGTTCGGCATATTCTTGCCCAGTGCCCTTTTCTCAGACAATTGTGGCATTTTCCGTCACTGCGAATCATGTTCCATCTCACCTCGAGTGGAGCTGGGCATTGCATTTTATGGTGTGGACCATTACAAATTTCACAACCTGTTCCCATTTTCGCCTGATTTTGGAAGGAAGCTCCATTTCTGCCTTGACCATTTTGCCCACGATGGACGTTGTTTTGACGTCTGTCATAGGCATTACTGTGATACCGTTCATGGTAGTTGGAAGAGCTATTGCCGAATGAGTTGGCTGGTCTGTTTCTCTCCATCTGATGATGAGAATTATTGGACATATGATGATTCTGATAATTTCCGTTTGTTCTGGTATTTTGTTGCTGTGGTCTAACTTCTTGGGCTTTCACGAAATTGACATCAACGTGTCTTTTGTCAGTGCCGTTTCTGACGAATGAATCTGACGATCTTAATTCTCGAACCGACTTTTCTGACTCGATTAATTCAAACAAAAGACCAAGGGAGTCATCCATGCTATAAACCCTTTTTTCCTTGTTCTTCGTACGATTGAATTCGATTCGAAGGTTTTCTGGAAATTTGCTCATAGCTTCAGATATTGTCAATGCGTTGTCGACATTGATGTTTTCACTTCTCAATTGTGTGACAACATTAGAAACTTTGCACCAAGTCTTGTACATGTTTTCAGGATGATCGGAAGCAACCGGAATTCTTTTCATAATTTCCGCCAACTTCTCTCCCGCGTTGTGCTTGGCACTGTATCTTGAAATCAATAGTTCCCAAGCTTTATCATAGTATTGTTTGGCAACTGGTACCGAAGAAACTAGTTCCAGAGCTTCACCTTCTAGCAAACCTTTCAGTGTGATTAATTTTGACATTCTTCCCATTTTCGGGTTTCGGTGAATGGCATGTTTGAAAGTTTCGCGGAAGGCACGAAAATCTTCATATTTTCCCGAGAATTTCGAAATAAGAAGTTTTTCCACTCTGAAGTGTTTATATGCTTCATCGCCTGAAGATTCTGATTCCTCTCTCTCTGAAGAAGAAGATAATGGACCTTTGTCTTTGTGAATTCTTGATGACTGATAAGTTGGAATCTCCTTGTAATTCGTAGACTCATGGTGAGTCTGTTTCCCATATTTTCTCTGATTCAATCTCTGATCTGCTCTATGATCGTACTCGTTTTCGGAATCAGAAGAAATTTCCTTCTCCCGATCTCTCATCGAGCTGATCATTCTTTGATTTCGAGATTGTAATTGATGGTTTTGACGGTGAATCGTCATATTTCCATCGTCATGATAGCTTTGATATTCCCGATGTTGTGGAATATTCATTATTTCGTCATGTTGGTGGCGAATGTATCTTTCACCTTGATCAAATTGAATAAGATCGTTGTTTTCATTCACAAAACCTATTTTTGGACGAGATGGAATTTCTTGTGTATACGTTGGAATATTTTTCAGCTGAGCCGAATTATTTTCCCAACGAGTCAGAAAGTTTCCCTGATGTCCGTCAGTGGACTTTGGAAGAGCCTGAACTAATGTCGAAAGGTTCGGAGTTTGTTGGTGAACTTGAACTGAACTGTGAACCGCCTGTTGTTCGATATCTGTCGTGAACAATGGCGTGCTTGCGCTTTTCGGATCTCCGATGATCTCAGAGTTGACTCTTTTCACCATTGTCATGTTTCCGATATTGGATGCCGAGCCGTCGGTCTCATTCACCGTCACGTCATCTGTCACTTGCTTGTGTTGTATGACTTCGACAGCTTCATCCAGATCGGAGAATCCATCCTCTTTGAGTCTAGATTCATATCCCGAAAGGTCAGCTTCCGCATTTCCGTAATGCCTTTTCAGATTCTCTTCATCGGAATATTTTCCAGTGATTGTTCTGATTTGGCTTTGAACTGTTTTTTGAATGTCAGATGGTTCGTATTTCATAGCCTTTTCAATGAGTGATTTCAAGAGTGCCTTGTAATCGACATTCCATTGCTCCTCCGAAGTTTGTTTATTCAAATGAATTTCATTTGTTAGATCTTCCGACATTTTTTCGATTCTTCTAGTCAATTGACCGAGATAAACATCGATTCTTGTCAATTTTTTCAGATGATGATTAACTGTCAATGAGCCGACTGATGATGCCGGAGTGTTGACATTTATGAAAATATCCGCAGCTTGCGAATCTTTTCTAGCTCCAGAGAGCTTTGCAGTTAGAGAAGCACTGCATGCTTTGAAAGTTACAACCATTGTTGTTGTTGTTAGATCGCTTGTTTGGAGAAAACTCTGAATTTTTTTAACTTTCTGTCAATTTTCATGTTCTCATAGACAAGAATCTAAAGTTTCAATAACAAGCGATAACCAACAGACATAACGAGATAAGTACAATTAAAACCAATGTATCTTTTTCTTTTGTATCATATAACTCTTTTGGTTTGTCTTCCATTAAATCTCTATCATTTTTTATTTCAGGTCTTATTATATATTATTGTTTTCATCTTGATTGATTTATTTCATTTCAATATCATGCAAATTTTTTCCAGTCGTTTGCTTTTCTTGCTTATCAACTTTCGCATTTTCTTTAAAGACAACGTTCCACTAATTGCAATTCTACCTTAATGGTCGAAGCTAAACAATTAGCGTAATACTATAACGGTCAAACACATTAAACCTTTCTCAATAATTCGGAGTTTTACAAAGTGCGAGGTTATTCATCCCCCCTGGTAGTCCAGGCCGGTTAACGACTTTCACAATTTCTCTACTGTTGTTCCGGTATTGAGAGTAATCTATTTTTAATACTTTATGATCAATGTAAGAGGTTATTCATCCCCCCTGGTAGTCCAGGCCGGTTAACGACTTTCACAATTTCTCTACGATTGATCCGTGCTCGAGATCACAGTGCGAGGTTACTTGTCCCCCCTGGTAGTCCAGGCCGGTTAATGACTTTCACAATTTCTCTGCTGTTAATCCGTGCTACAATATGAAATCACAGTGCGAGGTTACTCGTCCCCCCTGGTAGTCCAGGCCGGTTAATGACTTTCACACTTTCTCTACTGTTGATTTCCATCCACTGAAGGGTTTCTTTTTCCCTTGAGCAGGTAAACTCTTTGAAATAATGAACGAAAACGTTCCCGCTAGCTAGCTTTATCATTTGTTTAAGTGCCCGTTTTAGTCTTTCCACATTTCCCGATGATGTGAAGTATTCCTTATTATTTTCATTTCCTTAATTCCCATTTTTCCGGGTTCTCAATGGGGTTACCAATTTCATGAAAATTATTTGTCTTTACTATAGAATAATATAATTTCCAACTTCACGTTATTTTGAACTTGAATCAGGAATATCAGATATTTTCAATCGTGTCCCAGCCTAAGGACATCACTGATAAGTTTTAGAAGGGCTTAAATTATGGTTGATCAGACCTATTTTGTTCCCCACTAATCCTATGGATGTTAAGTTGAAGCATGCTCGCGAAACAGGTTTCAACAGCTGCGAATAGTCTCATTCCCAATTCAGGTATGCGATTTTTCCGAAGCTTCTCTTTTGCTTTTCCATGATCTAGTAACTCTGATTTCCTTTATCCTGTTCGACAATTTGCGTTTTGAAGGATTTTATTTTGTCGAAAGTTTCATCTTTTTTCCCTTGTACGAAATGCATAATATATCTCTTTTTCCTTGGAAGCAATAATATCACCCCACTTTTTTACTTGAGATTTATTTTTGGAATTAAACCGATGTCTAACTTTTATTTATGGGAAATTGATATTTTCCGCTCTATTTTAATATCTTAGGAAGATTTGATTTCAGTAATAGAATCTGTGTTCATTTTTTCCCACTTCCTATCTTATGAATATACACTAATTTTGAAAGTGCACTAATAATAAATTTATAATTTAATTGTTCAAGAATAATATAAATAAATTTGGCTAAACATTTGATTAAGTTCAGTCGCCCATTCGGTCTCATGATCCTTCAGATCTTTTCTTTTGTTACCGAATGACACTCTTTACCATTTTTTCCAGAACCGCCGAGATTGACTCTGAAATATTCATGACCGACTGATTTATTTCCTGAAGGACGTATTTTTTGTGTTTCTTTTTTCATTTTGTCTGGATTCAAATGATTCACTTTGTTTTAAATGAACTATGAATTTTATTCATGTTTATTACGCGATGTCAATAATATTAATGTCAATAATATTTCCATATTAATTATATTTAAGCTCATTCTTCTATTCTCCATGTGATTTTTCGGTCCAGTGGAATGTCTTTGAGATAATCTTTTGGCGAAGTGGGTCTGCTCTTGATGTTTGGATCTTTGGTCTCTGAATTAATATTCATCAGCTCGAGAAGATCTTTATGTATGAATTTGTGGCTTTTTTTTCACCTTTTTTATTTATTTAATTTTTGTGTGTCATGTCCTCCTTTCCCTATGTGACCTGCACATGTTCAAGGATTTCCTGACACATATTTAATTGAGAATTTTAATTTTTTAAATTTGAAGGAAAGTACTCACTTCGACCTTTTTGCCTCCATAATTTCTTTCAATCCATTGCTGGCAATATTCTCCAAATTCGTCAGTTTCGGATCCTGATGATTGTGAAATGTCCGGATTATGGATGAGTGTTTTCCAAGAGCTGGTGATTGAATCTGCTCTGTCCTCCCTTTTGTATTTTGTTGGTTCCTGAACTTATCATGTTACCAATGGTTTTTTAGATGGACTTTGACTTACTTGTTCTTTTTGTGATTCCAATTTCAATTCTTTGAATCGCTTTACGCCTTCCTTGGGCTCTGGGAAACCAGACGCTTCCAGTTTTGGGCTGAGCTGGCCTTCTGCGATCGATCTCAAGTGCTCCCAGAGAGCCCAACTGGACAGCCTTCCTTTTTTTGCCTCTTGGTTGACCTGTTTTTTGACTTTTGCTTCAAGTCTCCATCTTGCCGCTGCCTGTGGATATACCAGCTCTAGCGTCTCCAGAATCTCTGGGCTAGGCTTCCAACTCATCGTGAAGTCTTATAGTCTGTAATACAGCCAAGGTTTTCTAAGTTTTCTTTTCGAATAATCATGATAAATGTAAGTGATAAACCCCGATAATAATATAAGGTAAGCGATACAGATCTCAGTTAAATTTAAAATTATAGCCGACGATTTGAGGGTCTTTTCCCTTTTTTATCACTAACAGTAATGAATGCAGATAATTTGAAGGTTCTGTTACCCTTTTGACAAAATTACAGAAATTTGGAGAGTCTGCTACCCTTTCTTAACAAAAATTACAGATATTTGTCGGGTCTGCTACCCTTTTTTAAAATTATACAGATATTTGTCGGGTCTGCTACCCTTTTTTAACAAAATTCAGATATTTTGAGGGTCTGCTACCCTTTTTTAAGCAAAATTCAGATATTTGGAGGGTCTGCTACCCTATTTTAAACAAAATTCAGATATTTGGAGGGTCTGCTACCCTATTTTAACAAAAATTCAGATATTTTGAGGGTCTGCTACCCTTTTTTAAGCAAAATTCAGATATTTGGAGGGTCTGCTACCCTTTTTTAAACAAAATTCAGATATTTGGAGGGTCTGCTACCCTATTTTTTTTCTTTTTTTGATTATAAATTATACCTCAAACTCTTTGTGGAGTTTCGAGAATTTCCGCCACCTATCCTCGCGACTCACATACGAAGCGAGTGGGTTCTTTCATGCAAAATTCGACTTCTAATCGACTTCGTCTCCATAAATCGATGAATTTCTGCACTCCAATTTCATCACCAATCATCTCGAAATCAACTTTCTTGACCCAACATTCACATCTCTTCTCCAATCCTAGTCTCAATTCAATTCCTCAACACACATGTTCCCGAAGTCTTCGACTCGACCTCCAAAATCCTCGACTAAGCCTCTAAGGCTAGATTTCCAATTTCCAGACGATGTCAATAGATTTCCAAAATTCCCAAACGATGCCAATAAGGCCAGCTTCATAAACGACCTTTCGATCTTTTTTGTTTTCGAAATAAATTTGGAATTTTGATGAAATGTTTTGATACTTAATAATTTTTTAGGGAACGTATTAGGAATCGGCGTGTTTTTACCTTTTCCTTATTTTTATTTTTGAAATTGAAAAATACCTCCTGTCCGTGTGGCCCCAAATCCGTACAAACCGTCGATGCACCATGTGGGAGCGCACTAGCCACGGACAAAACTAGGCCCCTTTTATACTGTGTGGTAGAATGCGTATTGATGGAGAATGCTCGATTAATCAACGTTTTATTCATCAAGGAAAACCAATCGATCGATATTTGAATGAATATTCGCCTTGAACGGCAGTTGAGGAAGTCGGGCGGCGAGTGAAGATGATTGTTGAGGTTGTTGGCAGGGAGAAGGTCCTTCTGGCATTGTTGATCCGTTGGCGCATCTCAAGAACGTCCAATCATTCCTTCCATGGTCGAGAATCACATCTTCTTGCACAAAAAACTCCAATTCTCCTAAAAAATACAAGTTAAGCGACAGCCTCGTCGCGCGTCGCGGTCGAGGCGAGCGTGTCTCAATGGAGCGCACATTATCGCTCTCAGCCGTAAACGCGCGGTTATTTGAATTAAAAGACAACCTGATGTTTAGTTTCCTTCCAACAAATCGCGGTCATTGTTGGCCGCGACAATATCCACAATTTTTCGAACTTTTGGAGCGGCTAGAAAATAAGACATTTAATTTTGAAAGTATAGGTTGAAAAATTTGAAAACCATAATGGACCTATGCAGAAACTAAAAATGCTGAAAAAAATTGCAAACAAATACAAAAAATTCAATGCAGAAACGTGAAAAAAATTGCAAGAAATGACAATAAATTGCAATTTTTTGCAGCCGATTTACGGGAAAAAAACGGTAATCGTTGCGTGGCCATCAAAGAAAAACGGCTCTTGACCATATTTTCCGCATTTATGGACGCACACCGGTGAAATGTGTACCGGGTCCCGCAGCGAAGAGTACGAACCTTTGAACTTTTTACCGTAGATTTCCCGTAAACATTTAAAGATTTGAGAAAAAGTTTTGCAGAAAACGATTTTCGTCAAAATGATTACGTACTTCATTAGAATTTTTTTTCTAAATGATTTTCGCAATTTTTGTAACTTCTTTGAATATCCGTTTTTAGCTAAGAAATTACGAACTGTTGTAAACGCGCTCTGCTGTACACGTACATCATTTTGACGAAAAAAAAGTTCAGAAACCCACTCACCACGGACTTTTCTCACTTTATTCACTTTTCGCGCTGGCTGAATTCTAGTTGATCTCATCCTTTTATATAACTGGGTAAGGAGACGGAGCGTGTGTCTGAAGCCTTTTTCATAGTAAAATTCAAAAGTTTCAATGTAAATAAACGCATCTTCTCTTGTTCTTCTTCATCTTCTAAACTAGTCGTTGGAACATCTGAAGCTGGTCTAAAAAAGCACAAAAATTTTTTATTTTGTTCAAAAAAATTAAATTACCTCTGAACAACTACCTCAAAATCGTTCGACAGTTTTTGCAAATTTCCATTAATTTCAGCATCTGAAGTATGAACTTGCTCTGGTGGTCCGTTCAAAACATCAATAAAATCATCTGATGTTCCATCTTCAATCAATTCAGGTTTCTTTTCGTTATCCAATTGCTTCGTACTAAAATTAATCACTTCTCGTTCTTGTTCTTCCTCTAAATCAATTGTTTGAACCTCTGAAGGTGGTCTGAAATATAAAAATCTTAATTTTTAGAAAAAAAATGAATAATCTACCTATGACCAAGAAATGGAGCCGGTCTGACCGGTATAACGAGCGATCCTTCTGGATTCTTTTCATCCGCAATGTCGACATTCAACGGAAAACTTGAAAATTGGCAAGCCATTTCTTGCTCTCCATTGGATTGCTCTGAAAATATTGAAAATAATAGTTACATTTTGAAAAAAGAGGTTGTTCTACCTTTCTGTGCAACAAACGTTTTCAACATTTCAAAATGATCGAAATGGATTGTTTCGCGAACACTTGCAAATCTTGCATCAAAGTTATTGTCCTAAAAAAATTTCAATAAAATTCGAGTTTAGTTTTTTAAATGAAACTTACAAAAAAGTGAAAGACATTGTCATCATCTTCATCATAAGCAAGCAGTGTGTACCTCAAGTTTGACATCTGCAACTTGGCGTATTGTTCAAGAAAAATAATTTTTAAAAATGGAAAAATCCATTTTCTCAAAAAAAAACGTTAAAAAAGGTCAAGGCATCGAAATAATAAGACATTTTTAAAATAAACCATTTCCAAGTGAATTATATCTTAAGAATTGTAATTTTAGCAGAAAATCGAATTAACGTCTGAAATTTAAAAACTATCGTCAACCTACAACGTGTGTGGTCCTGCAGGTATTTCATTTTCACTATGCGTCTTTAATATATGAGTACTGTAGTGTGTGTGTGCGTATTAAAAGCACGAGGAAAAATATCGTAAAGAAAAATGTTTAACGTGCTTTGTAATCCAGAAAAACATTTGATCAGCTTTAAAAAATCTATAGAAAATTGGTATAATGCTAAATTGGCTAAATAAAACAACTTGAAGCAAACAACTATAAACACTACACGGTGAGAAAAAAGCTACGCAAAACTGTCCTGGACTAGTTTTCTTCAGCGCACAGAAAAGTGGAAACCTAGGCCACACGTTAGCGCGGAAATTTAAATTTCTAGTCCACCACTCAAGTTCGGAGTATAGGTCAATGATTGGAAAACCAAAAGATTTTCTGACAAAAAGATTTTTCGACAAAAAGATTTTCGACAAAAAGATTTTCGACAAAAAAAATTTTTGACAAAAAGATTTTTTTTTCAAAAGAGATTTGCACTGTGCAAGCACGCTCAACCGCACAGTTTTTTCCTCTTTTGTCTGCGTCTCTCAACGCCAACCGCCAGAGCTAGTGCGAGACGCAGACAAAAGAGGAAAAAACGGTGCGGTTGAGCGTGCTTGCACAGTGCAAATCTCTTTTGAAAAAAAAATATTTTTGTCAAAAATTTTTTTTGTCGAAAATCTTTGTCGAAAAATCTTTTTGTCAGAAAATCTTTTGGTTTTCCAATCAATTGACCTATACTCCAAGTTCGATAGACGCTAGCTCAGCGAAATCAATAAATTGCTATTTTTGATTATTTGAATGATTTCTATTGATTGAAATAGAAAAACATCCAAAGAAGGAATGTGATTAATGTATTTTTAAAAAATTATATTAATTTTTTGAAAAAAAAAACTTCATTGCATATTCATTATATTGTATTTATATCATTCGTTATATCATATATAGTTATAATTAATGCATAACCGATTCATGTTTAAATTTTTAAGAAAGTTCTTTGATTAAATTATGAAAAAAAATTTCAGTGAAGATCGTTTTTTTCAACCCGTGGTTGGAAAAGGGGTAAAAAGACATGGCAAAAAAAGTGTATTGATTGAAAATTAGAAAAAAAATTAGTTTTTGCGAAAAATCCGAAAATTATTGTTTTTATTGGTTTTTTGTCGGATAAAATGAAATAGCCAAAAAAGTGCGCGGCAAGATTGCGAAAATTTGAATTAAGCCCCTCCCTCCTTTTTTCGCAGTTAGGACGCTATTTCAACTGCTCGTTGCGGTTGCGTTGCGAGTAAATTCCCAACGACACTCCGCGAAATGAGCGGCCAGAAATTTTTATCTTGACAATAGTGGAAGAAAAAATAATTTGACGATGATCTTTTTATTAGTAAAAATTAAAAATCGACAAAAAATGATGGATAATTCAAGTTATCATCATTTTCGTTTTTTTTTTAAATCATACTATATAATAAAGCGTTAATGCCGTGCTTGTGTATATATACTCTTCAATTATTGTGATAATAAAATTTAAAAAAAATAGGTGGCATAATCTCTTTATAAAATACTAGAATTTTCTGGAATTTTCTAGAATGCGAACACAAGCACGGCATTAACGCTGTATTATATAGTATGATTTAAAAAAAAACGAAAATGATGATAACTTGAATTATCCATCATTTTTTGTCGATTTTTAATTTTTACTAATAAAAAGATCATCGTCAAATTATTTTTTCTTCCACTTGTCAAGATAAAAATTTCTGGCCGCTCATTTCGCGGAGTGTCGTTGGGAATTTACTCGCAACGCAACCGCAACGAGCAAGACCAACTGAGAAATTTGAATTTGAGCGCGTTGCGGTCGCGCTGCGAGGAAATTCCCAACGACACTCGGCAAAACGAGCTGCCAGAAATTATTATCTTAACAATATTACATGTAGTGCACGGTGGGAAAAAAGCTACGCGCAACAGTTGAAATAGCGTCCTAACTGCGAAAAAAAGAAGGGCGGGGCTTAATTCAAATTTTCGCAATCTTGCCGCGCACTTTTTTGGCTATTTCTTTTTTATCCGACAAAAAACCAATAAAAACAATAATTTTCGGATTTTTCGCAAAAACTAATTTTTTTTCTTATTTTCAATCAATACACTTTTTTTGCCATGTCTTTTTACTCCTTTTCCAACCACAATTCATTGAAAAAAACGAAAATCTGATTTTTCCATTGAAAAAAACGATCTTCACTGAAATTTTTTTTCATAATTTAATCAAAGAACTTTCTTAAAAATTTAAACATGAATCGGTTATGCATTAATTATATATGATATAACGAATGATATAAATACAATATAATGAATATGCAATGAAGTTTTTTTTTTCAAAAAATTAATATCATTTTTTAAAAATACATTAATCACATTCCTTCTTTGGATGTTTTGCTATTTCAATCAATATAAATCATTCAAATAATCAAAAATAACAATTTATTGATTTCGCTGAGCTAGCGTCTATCGAACTTGAGTGGTGGACTAGAAATTTAAATTTCCGCGCTAACGTGTGGCCTAGGTTTCCACTTTTCTGTGCGCTGAAGAAAACTAGTCCAGGACAGTTTTGCGTAGCTTTTTTCCCACCGTGTAGTGTTTATAGTTGTTTGCTTCAAGTTGTTTTATTTAGCCAATTTAGCATTATACCAATTTTCTATAGATTTTTTTACTAGTAATCTGAAGGTGAAAAGTTCGATGCCGTGTGGAATTTTGTTTTTGATTTTATTTAACTTTTTCTTCGTTTTTTTTAATTGAAGATATTGAAAGAAACAAAAGAAAAAAGAAGTGAAAATATTGAATCTAGTGATATTTGATCCAAAACAACTAGGATTTTTGGCTTTAAAGTTTCTCCAACTTTGAATACTGCAAATGTTGAGCGGATTTTGAAACCTAGAAATACATTTCGTGGTTGTTTTTTTTGGTCAGCATTGGGAGATGACGTACTCGTCTTGAAAGACCCATATATTGGTTGGATTCAATAATAAAAACGTTATTTTCCAACATTTCGATCCATGGAATCAGCATTAAGGAAACTGAGATATTCATCATCTGGCCTAGATCCATTTAACGATCCGGCGTCAGTTTTAAATGTTGCAAATATATAATCGAAGTCTGACATTGTGATTTTGAACGTAGCTTCAACTTGCAACAGTTAAATGAACTTGCACACTGTATTTAAGAAAACTATTTTTGAACATTGTCTGAGTCGAGTTATCGTCCTCCAAAATAAGAAATACTCTCAAAAATATAAAATTTTGTTTTTCGAAGTTCATCAAATGACCAAGACAGTTTATAATCTGTTTAAAGACGGCATGAAAATTTAAAAGAAATTATTAAATTAAAAAATGTTCAAAAAAATCTATGAAAAAAATTTTTTAATTTCCAATGTTCTTTTTTTTGTTGAAATTTTTAATTTTCCTCAATCTTAAAATCTTATATACTGTGCTTATTCGTGAACGATGCCATTCGTGGAAGTTTTGGCCCTGTCGGAGGAGAGGGGAGTGTCGTGACGGATATCCACGTTGCATAAAAGGATGAAAGGTCAACGTTCGCGTGAAAACGTGAACTACGTGGATTTGCGCGACACGATGCTAGGTGTATCTGAGTCTCTCCCTAAATGCTTGTGTTTTACTTTATCGTTTGATTATATTATTGTGTGATGATATTTATAAGAGAATAATAAACTTTTATTATTCCAAGTCTTTCTATTTCTTGTCCAACCAATTCAGAGTCCGTTAAATGCATAAAGAAAAGAAAAAAAAGATATAGTTCTGTTTTGGAAGTTCATAAAATGACCAAGAAAGTTCAGAATTTGTTCAAATTCAGCATGAACATTTAAAAGAAATTATAAATTGAATGATTTGCAAAGAATTCCATAAAAAACCTTTTTTTTAAATTTAAAACCGTAGCCGACTTTTCCTTGTTTTTTGAGATTTTGAATGGCGGCTACTAAGTATTCGTCGTTACGTTTTGTTATGTATTTTGATAACCAAGTAATAATTCCTTCAAATTTCTTGAAACATCGATGAAAGAAGATTTATTTATAGGGGAGATTTCTTTAGTAACTGTGAAGTAAGGAACTATAGACTTCAATGAAGTTCACCTAATGCTGAAAAGTTTATTCACTTTTTCGCCGTGCGAGTTATCCTAATATGTTTGCTTATAACTTTTCATGAGTTGAGTATCAAGAACCGTGCAATACGAAAAAATTAACTAAAACAATTTTCCTTAAAAACTGCTTGACGACTTTGTCTAACGTGCTGTAAATAGCTCACAGTGACGATCGGAAGTCAACTTTCAATCGTAAAAAAAGGTTCAATTTTAAAATTCAACACTGATATTTGTGATTATTTTAAAGTATTCAGAAAAGCTAGGACGGTTGAAAGAAAAATCATAATATAATTTCTCTGAAAAATCATGTCATTTGATTTAATTTTGCTCCCGTACTTTTACATAACGAAGACAAATGGTGTTGTTTTGAAAATTGCATTTCTATTTTTCTAATCGTTAATCTTATTTTTTTTTCTTCGTTAATTACTTATACTTGTCATAACACACTATATCATATTTACCGGTATTTTGTTCGCATTTTTCTTTTATTGAACGAATAACTCTTGCGGGTTCGTTGTTTGTTTTCATCATTGTTCAATTGAATAAATGATATATATATATAAAGAAAGCTCTAATTTTTGAAACTAAGAACATGAAGGGTCAAATTAACTGAACAGCTGTCTTTAAGTTGCTAAAAATTATGGAGCTTAGAAAAAAAAATCGCTGATGATTCTAGTAGAAAACATATTTTTTAAATTGTTTGTAAAGATACGCTCAGGAAAACCGATCCATTTCATAGTTACCAGCATTTTCGTAAAGTAAGGAATGTGTGGATTTTCGTTCATGTTTGAAACTTCGTAAATATCGATCTGGTGCCTCAAATTTTTTTATTTCCATTTTATAATGTGAAGTATGATAATGCGTTATAAAAACGCAATTGAAAAAGTTTTGCTCATGATCGCTATATTTTCGTTATGATTTACTAGAAGACTGATCGAGACTGTCAGATCAAACTGATTCTAACCTTCATAAAAAACGTTCGGAACTTGGAAAACGGCTGAAAATGGGTAATGTTATGAAAAAAACCTTATTTTTATGATAAGAAACTTTCAAGCCGGTTCAATGAAAATTGGGTGGGAAATTCATGAAAATTCTTGGGTGTCGTTCTTGCTCACCGCATGTTCAGCGGTTTCCAAATTGCTGAAGTTTGATGTACAATAAAATACGCCCAAATACGCCAAAAGTACGGGTTCAAATACTCTAGAAACCAGAAATTTTTAACTGACACCCTATCTTTAACACTTCATAGGATTTTACAATTGCTCCCTTTAATTATTTTTAAAATTTATACTGAAGCTTGAAATCAGCTCAGTTCGCGCCTAACCTACAAGTGATTCATCTCGATTACAAATTGTTTTTCAGCTCAGCACTCGAATGAACCGGATGGAGCAAATCTCATCCGGTTTGGAGTTTCTACATGGGATTCGAATAGCACATAGAGATTTGAAAAATGTAAGTTCTAAAAAATTAATAAAATTTAATTGGTTTCGTTCTTTTAGGACAACATCGGGCTCAAGGAAGGAATTACCAGAATTCTCGATTTTGGAGTGTCGTCAGTGATCGGTGGTTTAAGAAGCGATGAGGTTGGGACGCTGAATCATCAAGCCCCAGAAATCTCGCAAAAGAAAGAACATAGTCCAGAAAAGGCCGATATTTTCGCCCTCGGGATCCTTTATTTCGAGATTTTAACTTCAAAAATGCCATTTGTTGCATCGCTGTTTGATGGAAACTACGATGAAGTGGATTGGACAAAAAACCCGTCCATCTTGATTCCGTTATTTAAAATGACGTGGAATTTAGATTTCCTTGGAAGACCGGAAGCTTCGGTCATTAAAACAATTCTGAAATATATAAATGTAAGTTTTTAGTCGTAGAAAGATATATCAAAATTGTTTTCCTTTTTCCCTAACGAAAAATTTGGTTTTTCTTTACTTCTGAATTTTACAGATTTTTTCATCATTGATTAAAGACAGGATGCCAGCTATTTTTATCCCGTATGGATATAATTGTGAAAAATTCGTTTTTCTATCGACATTCTAGCATTAATATTCCTCGCGAAATCCCGACTAAAAATAACCATTCCCACCCCTAAGACAATATCTTGTCGCCACAGCTCCGAAATTTTTAACTGGCACCCTGTCTTTAAAGGAAAAAATCAAATATTGAATCTAGTTATATTACGTGAAGTTATAAGCTTTCAAAATTCAAAATTTCCTTTACAATTAGCCTTTGAATGCTCATAACATGGCTCACACTTCGTCAATTCAGACGAAACTTTGTCAATACAATCTTCATGTTGCAAGTTTTGAACTGATTTTGAAATAAGATATTTTTCCCAATATTGTGGTCAACTTTTTCACATATTTTTTGCTGGTGACCTTTTTTTCTGACATGTTGAGATAACGATTTTTCATAATAGTTTTTGGTGGCTCTATCATTATGTGGAGCACTTCAGGATCACTGATTTATTTTCGCAAAATGATTCCGAAATTTTAGTTTATGTATGGGTACTGATAGAATGATTCAAACTAAAAACAAAAAGATGTTGTATTAAAAACATATGTCTTCAGGAAGTTCAACATCAATCTGAAAACGCCGAAAAAGTTGTGCCGGCACCTCAAGAAGCTTTTGAACCACACATTTCTCAACGGAATTCGACAATTCCGCCAGTTTATACGGCAACTGATATGCAAATTCAGCAATCATTGAATTCGGCCATAAGTATTCCGCAGCTTGATGTCGAGAAAATACCGACTACTGTTAAAGGTAAAACTTTATTATAAATTCCTCCGTTAACAAGGAAGCATATCTGTTTTTCGAAAATACCAAATAATTATTATATTTCAGAAGTTCGTCGAACCAGCCAAAGTTCTTCAAAAACATGCAAAAATCCAACGACTGATGCAACGCAATCCGCCAGCAACACGTCGGTACAATCTCTCCAACAACCGGTGAACCCGAATATAATTCCTCTGAGACGATCCAATCGTCAACGCCGTCCTGTGATTGCTCGACAAGGTGAGTGGGTTCATGAACTTTTTTCTCATTTTTAAAATCTACACCATAAAACATCTCCAATGTTTTCGTCGACATGATTTTTGCATAAGGCAGATCACGTTCGCAACATTCCGTCAAAATAGGTTATTTAAAGAAGTTAGAAATTTATATGTGCTAGAAAAATGTATTTATTATTTATTAATACTCTACAAAACTTTTTAGCAAGAAACCTTTTTTCAAAAAACTTATTGCTTTCTAAAATTTTCAACCTATACTCTCAAAATTAAATTTTTTACTTTCTAGCAAAACAACCTGTCATTCGAAAAGTAACTTCAGTACGATCCGGAGATTTCAATGCAGTCGTAGAATACTTGAAAAAGGAGAATGTGCAAGTTCGAAGAAATAAGCTACCAAACTTGACAGCGTCACAGAAAAGTCATGCCTACAGTGAGTATTAAACTTTTGGAAACAAAATGTTTTTTTTTTGCAGATTTGATCCGATCAAACGTCAAAGACGGAAAGAAAATCAAAGATGGTGACATGGATGGATACCTCCAACGAGCTATTAATAGCTCATTAGTAACCAAGTTCTACGGTAAAGCAGGAACAAAAAAAACAGCAACGATAGTTTCAAAACAATCTCATCCTGATCGCACCTTCATTTGTTCTTCTTTACAATAATCGTGTTTACATCAATCATCTGTTTCTATCATTACAATCATCTTCGTCTATCATTTTTTTAATTTTATGTTTCCAAGAGCGCTTTTTTTAAAAATAGTATAACAAAAATCTGGAAATTGTGAGCACATTATTCTTTTATTCACTTGCACAAATTATAAAAAAAACTGTTTAATTTGGTCATTTTTTTTGTTCCTGTTCCTAATGTTCCTAATTGTTCCTTGTTCCTAATTGTTTCAAAATCAATAAAATTGGATGAAAATCTCAGTCATCAAAGTATTCAGATCAGAACGTTGATTAAAATACTATAACAAAAATCTAGAAATTGTGAGCACATTAAAGTTATAATCACTTGCACAAATTATAAAAAAAACATAATTTAATCATCATTCTTGGTCATTTTCACGATCTTATGGTAATTGTTTAAAAATCAATAAAATTGGATGAAAATCTCAGTCATCAAAGTATTCAGAACGTAGATTAAAAATGAGAAATGAGAATGAGAAGAATGAAAACGAAAAAGGAAAAAACATTCAGTGAAACGTGTTAGACAACTTATAGAATATAAATGACGCTAAATCGCCAAAAAATGACAAACTTATGTTCTAAATGGGCTTAAGATTTTTTTTTAATTTACGGAAGGAAAACACGTAAAAAACGAGCTACCTGCAAAAAAGTTGCAAAAAAAAAATCAAAAAAGTAAAAGGAAGAGTTTTTGTTTCTAGTCCGCGATAGTCCGCGGGCAAGAAACCAAAACTCTTGGAAACTGTTTCCAAAAGGTGGAAACTGTTTCCAGGTAGTTCGTTTTTTCGGTTTTTTTCATCCGTGAATTCTTAAAAACATTTTGAAACCCATTTATAACATAAGTATGCCATTTTTCCGCGATTTAACATCATTTATATTCTCTGTAATGCCCTCCTTTAAAACAAATTGAAGGAGCTCATCGAACTTTGATAGAATTTTATAACACTTCATTTAGGAAATGCTGAATGCCAATCTCCAAATACGATTTTTCGACCCTATGCGGTTCACTACACTGAAAATTTCCAACACTTCAAATGAGCCTAAAAATTATTTCAAAATTTCAAAATTTAAAATGCTAAAATTATCTACATTTTTATGCAAATCGAATGAGATCAAAAGTATCAAAATCCGGTGTGCCATTCTTGAGATATGATAGTCTGAAAAATTTCCAACACCGTTTACGATGTACTCAACTGATATTTTAAATTGCTCTTAAAATGTTTCTAATTAAGGAAATTTCAAAATTTAAAATGCTAAAATTATCTACATTTTTAAGCAAATCGAATGAGACCAAAAGTATCAAAATCCGGCAAGAAATTCTTGAGATATGATAGTTTGAAAAATAAACCAAGACGGTTTACAATGTACTTAACTGATATTTTAAATTGCTCTTAAAATTTTTCTAATTAAAGAAATTTCAAAATTTAAAATGCTAAAATTATCTACATTTTTATGCAAATCGAATGAGACCAAATGCATCAAAATCCAGCAAGAAAATCTAGAGATATGATAGTTTGAAAAATAAACCAAGACGGTTCACAATGTACTCAACTGATATTTTAAAGTTCTCTTAAAATGTTTCTAATTAAGGAAATTTCAAAATTTAAAATGCTAATATTATCTACATTTTTATGAGAATCGAATGAGACCAAAAGCATCAAAATCCGGTGTGCCTTTCTTGAGATATGATAGTTTGAAAAATAAACCAAGACGGTTCACAATGTACTCAACTGATATTTTAAAGTGCTCTTAAAATTTTTCTAATTAAGGAAATTTCAAAATTTAAAATGCTAAAATTATCTACATTTTTATGCAAATAAGTGTGTTCATCGTGACTTGGCAGCGAGAAATTGTCTCATCTCCGCACAAGGAACTATCAAAATTTCCGATTTTGGACTCTCGAAACTCATCGAAGGGGATAAAGAAGAGGAGGAAGTTGATGAAGAATCACCACAGATTCCTTTAAGATGGATGGCGCCGGAATCTTTGAAAAAGCCGAGAAAATATTCGAAAGCTTCTGATGTTTGGTCATTTGGAGTTCTGGTTTATGAGGTATTTTAACTAATGTTGGATTTTATAATTTATAATTTCTAGATAACCTACAATGGCGAGAAACCGTGGCCCGATTGGCCACCAAAGAAGATTGCAACACACATCAGAAAAGCAAGTATGCCGTCACTTCCAGCGAAAACGGTTCCCGAGTTGAAAGAGCTTGTTGCAAAGATGTGGCAATTGAATCATGCCGATCGTCCACCAATGCGTGAAATAAGAAACAAAGTTGCGAAAATGCTGAAGAATACGCCAGCTCCGAAACCGAACAAGTTTGCGGTGAATAAGTTGAAGGGAGTTGAAAGAACAACAAATGTGAGGGTAATCATTTCTATTAACTGTTTGTTATTTTATTACTTTTAGGATGTTATTTTCGAAGATGAACAAACCGACAACCGCAATAGTATTGATTCGGCGGTTCCAGGAAGTGCAGGAATGCAAAAGTGGGTTTTTTGTAGAACAGTTTTAGAATAAAATTAATTTTCTTTAGATCGACAACAGAAGAAGACAACAAGCCGATTGCGTCGACACGTCAATGAATGATTCCGAAGAGATCATCAGTTTCGTTTTTTTTAAATATTTAATAAAGAGATTCTTTTAGAAATATTTAATACAGAGATTCAGTCACCTATTTTTTAAAAATTTATTTTCACAATAACTAAAAAGGTAATATGCTTTTTGAATGGAAGTAAACAAACATATATTATCACTATAACATGTCTCTTTATATTAGGTCGTCCGGAAAGTAATCGCAATTTTTTCGATTTTTTTCAAACAAAAATTTATTAATTGAAATCAATTATCAATGAGTGATATAGTAACCGTGTTGTTGGATGAACTCGTGCCAACGCAGCGGAAGTTGTTCGATTCCCTTTGCGTCGAATTCCGGAGGCTGGCAGGCGAAAAAGTCATCAAGGTACGATTCCAGGTGCTCTCGGTCGTCGAACTGCAAATCTTTGAGAGAGCTTTGAAGTGAGCGGAACAAATGATAATAAGTTAGGGCAAGGTCCGAACTATACGGTGGATGTGGCAGAACTTTGATATCCAGTGCCCGCAGTCTGTCCTTGGTCGCTAAAGCGACATGTAGTCTTACATTGTCATGAAGTAAGGGAATCCGTGAGGCTCCTGGGCGAAATAGGTGGTGTTGATCGCAAATTTTTTGTATTTGGAGAGAGTACAGGTCCGCATTGACAGTGGCTCGATCTTGAATAAGTTCACGGTAGATAACGCATTCCTTGTCCCACCAAATCGAAAGCATCACTTTTTTTTCCTTTGACGTCTGTTTTTGGAGTTTCTCCAGCTGCTACCCATTGAAGCTTTCTACTGTGATTGAATAAAGCACATCACTTTAATCTCCAATGAAAATATTTTGAATTCACTCCGTGCTCCGTTTTCGGCAGAGCAAAAACAAGGCAACGCATGCTCTTCTGATCAGTCATAACGTGAGGAACAAGTTGACCAAACTTTGGCTCTTTCCACTTGCTCGGAAGTGGTTGTGTACTGTTGTTTTGTGTAGCCCAAGTGCCGAAGAAACTTCACGAACAATTGATCTGGGCTCTTACTTCAGCTCCTTCTGGAAACGCTCGTCTGATGGCGGCCGGTGAGTGGCTTGTTCGAGAGATCGTCGTCACCTTCTTTGAAGCGATGGAACCAGAAGTTCACCATTTCATATTTGAGGGTGTCCGTGCCTGTCGCATCGCACAAATTTCGATGAGCAACAGCGGCCGAATGTCCCAACAGGAACTCGTAAAGGAAACAGCCCCTGAAGGCATGTTTATCTTTCAAGAGAAATTCAGCCATAATAAGGATTATCTGAAATACGGAAACACGTATTCATTGTGAAAGACTTAATGTATAAAATAAAAAAATAAAAACGGAAAAAAACTGCTCGAGAAATGAACGAGGTGAAACAGAAAAAAATTGCGATTACTTTCCGGACGACCTAATAGTAGTGGAATTTTTTTCAAGAATTATGTTCACTGATGTTTGCTAAATTTCGATCTAAACTGCCCAATTTTGCAAAAATTCCATAAATTCAAACTCCCGCGTTGGAGAAACACCTAAAACGACGCGCAATTGCGGACCTGGTGTTCTCAAAAAATTTGAAGCGGTAATTCTCTTTTTTCTGTATTTTTGTGTGTGTATAGCTCTAATAAAATCGAATATTTCTAAAAATGGGTCAAGAAAACGGAAAATGGACCTTTACGTACCGCTAAACTTGCGGAATAAGTAGCAACTAAGTGGAAATGTCAATATGTATGTTTTTTAATTTTTTGTTTTAGATGTCTCCAAAAAATTGTTTTTTTTTAGCAGTGCGGAGAAGAAAAACGCAGAAAAAGCCCGTTAAAATTTGAAAAAGAAGAGGCAGCGGGTCAATCAGATGGTTATAAGGTGCGAATGCCACCTGGAATGGGAACAAGCCCTGATACACCTTCAAAGAAAATCGGGGAAAGCTTCGGGAGTTGAATATTGAGGTAACTGGCTATTCTAGAAAGTTTCGATATTTTAAATATTCATTTTTCAGGCTCCAATAAACTGCCGCGAGGATGAAGAAATGCCAGATGTTATGGAGAGAGCTGGCACTGAAGAAGAAGCAAAAGTTACGGAAAAACCTCAAACCTGTTTGTTCCGCGTCAGTTGGTTGTTGCGGATAGTCAAAATGGTTCAAAAAACAACAATTCGCCCGGCAAGAATAAGAATCGACGCGAAAAACAGAAAAAGGTTGCGGAAACTCGGAAAATAGTGTAAGAGCTTTCTGTAGTTAGAAAAATAAATATAAAAAATGTTTTAAAATTCGGTGAGATATTTCGCATGGAAAGAAAGTGCAAAAATCCAATTTAATGTTCTTTGTAGAATTTTTTTTGTATAATTGTGTAAAAACCAAAAAGGAGAAATGACAAATAAGATTTTAAAAATCCTGATCCAGCTTTCCGGATTTCAAAATAAAGATTTTAGGTCAAATTCAAGTCATGTTTAGGGTTATTTAACATTTCCGAGTTTGGGGAGCAGAATGAAATATTATTTAAGCAATACAATTTTTTTCATATGATATCGAGTAAAATTATCAACAAAAAAATCTGATATCAAGTTTTTGAACTTATAGTGATGGTTTTAAATAAAATTTTCGTTTTCAGATTAAAGTTCAGGATTATACTACCCAAAAATAGCACGATACCTCTATTTTATAGCTACAAATTATTTCATTTTCTGTTTGATCTCAATCTTTCGAAAAAGAAATTAGTAGGTCGTCAAAGTTATTTCTAATTTTCCATTTTAGGCTTTCATCGATCAATTTTTACCTCCTTAAGAAACTATTAGGGTTTCCATGCAGGTTTTGCGTTGAAAAAATGAAAAGTTTATTTCAGCTGAATTTTAAAAACGAAATATTATAGTAAAACTACTTGTATTATTACAGAAAACCTCTGATGCCAGCACCACAGCCCAGTCAGAATCATTCAGAAGTCAAACCCTCACAAAACAGGACAATTTCGAAGCTGGGCACTGAATTCACCGAGCAAGAGGTGATTTCTATGGTTAAAATCAATAAAATATCATCATTTTCCAGTTCTTGTCAGTAAATGTTCCATTCATTGACAGTCACTGTCATATCGATTTCAAATACAGTTTTCTGAAAAGCCGAAATGGTTTAGGGCTTGAGTTTTGGAGGGAAGGATATCCGAGAGCTTTTCCGCAATCGTTTGCAGGTATTTACTTATTTTTCAAAAAACAACATCCTGTATTACAAAGTTTGCAGGTTGTATTGTTAATTTCATCAGTCCGTCGTTATTCACCGATGAGCCAGGATCACAACAATTTGACATCGAATGGATGCAGGAGTTGAATTAAAGGTCTTATGTTGGAAAGACGTGGGGATGTCACCCACTTTGAATGAATGTTTCTTTTCTTTTTTACATAAAATACATTGGTTTCCTTCAACAATGCGAAAAAATATTAAAATTCTTGTTGTAAAATAATTACGTTAAAAACTATCCTCGTCACTGCGTAGCATCGTAGTGACGCGCACAAGTTCCTATGAATTTACGGAAACATTATACCCAATATCAGGGCAGAAGGATTGGCGGCCGAGCTCGGCAAAAAGCTGAGATTTGAAAAATTGCGACCGCAGTCAAAACCCATGTATTGCCCGTGAAAAGCTGCGGACTTATATTCAGAATATAAATATTCTGGAAAAAACTGACAACACATTTTCACAGTTAATCTTCAAGATAAATTACGTGTTCTGAATTTCACGTAAAATGAATCACGAGGGAATTCAAAAAAAACGTTGACCTCAATATACTAAACAATATACAGAAAACAAATAATCTAAATTTTAAGTTTTATTTTAATCACACAAAAAATTCATCTCTGTCTCTTGCTTCTTGTGCCGTTTTTTCCGAACTCCTTCGTGGTGAGCATACTTGTAATCGCCCTTTTCACATATCCTTCCATTTCGGTTTCTGGGATTCGTTCCCCGTTTTTCACGTTCTCACGAATGAGCTCTATAAAATAAATCATCGTTTGTTTAAAGAACTTTTACTCACTGAAAGCGTGATCCTTCTGTTCATCATTCACCTGAGGAAAATGGTTTCTTGCCAGTGGGATGCCCAATTTTATTAGGTACTCCTTAACCGGTCCATAGCCACCGGATTGCACTTTTTCAACATTTCGAGTAGCCTTGTTCTTTCTCATTCTTTGAAGTGCAATTTTGGTTTTTGCTGCTCGTGGCAGAAATGTCTATAATTATGAATAATGAGGAACATTAGCGGGAAAAAAATTCCCTACTCTTTTCCCTGACGATTCGCTAACGGCTGTTCTATCCAAATTTGATGTTCCTTGATTTTGATCATCATGACTCATGGAGACCTTCGGAACAAGACCATTCACTGACAAATCAATTGGCGGCTTGGCTGAGAAAACTGGAATTAGACATGAAAAATCCGCTATTTTAACTGAAAACAACCTTTAACAACAGGATCAGCTTCCTGAACTTCATCTTTCGGCAAGTTTGGCAGAATATGAGTGCATAATTGTAACTTATCCAACTCTTTATTGCATTGTATGCCTACTGAGGTCATGTTCGAGAATAATATTAGTTTATACGAATAAATATTAATAGGAATGAAGAATGAGAAGAACAAGTAAACTTAAAAAAGACAAACAATTCTCACGTTTTATTATTATTTTTAAATTCTAATAAATTATGTGAATACAGTTTTACTTTCGCAATATTGCAAAAAGAATTTATTTTATTTTTTTCTGACGGGCTCCTGGGAGACAATCGCTTTGAATCCTTGACTCTCAATTCCAGAATAACTTTACATTTTCCAGCCCAACATTCGACGATTTTGATAGATTAAAGATAAGCTGTTTCACTAGTAATCTGAAGGTGAAATGTTCGATGCCTTGTGGAATTTTGTTTTCGATTTTATTTGAATTTTTCTTACATTTTTCATTGTTTTTTGGAGAAAAAAAAGGCGTGAAAATATTGAATCTAGTGATATTTGATCCAAAACAACTAGGTTTTTTGACTTTAACGTTTCTCGAACTTTGCCAATACTGCAACTGTTGTGCGGATTTTGAAACCTAGAAATAAATTTCCCGATTGTTTTTTTTGGTCTGTATTGGGAGATGACGTACTCGTCTTGAAAGACCCATATATTGGTTGGATTCAATAATAAAAACGTTATTTTCCAACATTTCGATCCATTGAATCAGCATCAAGGAAACTGAGATATTCACCATCTGGCCTAGATCCATTTAACGATCCGGCGTCAGTTATAAATGTTGCAAATATATAATCGAAGTCTGACATTGTGATTTTAAAAGTAGCTTCAACTTGCAACAGTTAAATGAAGTTTCACACTATATATAAGAAAACTATTTTTGAACATGGTCTGAGTCGAGTTATCGTCCTCCAAAATATGAAATACTCTCAAAAATATAAAAAAATTTTTTCGAAGTTCATCAAATGACCAAGACAGTTTATAATCTGTTTAAAGACGGCATGAAAATTTAAAAGAAATTATTAAATTAAAAAATTTTCAAAAAAATCTATGAAAAAAATTTTTTTATTTCCAATGTTCCTTTTTTTGTTGAAATTTTTAATTTTCCTCAATTTTAAAATCTTATATACTGCGCTTGTTCGTGAACGATGCCATTCGTGGAAGTTTTGGCCCTGTCGGAGGAGAGGGGAGTGTCGTGACGGATATCCACGTTGCATAAAAGGATGAAAGGTCAACGTTCGCGTGAAAACGTGAACTACGTGGATTTGCGCGACACGATGCTACGTGTATCTGAGTCTCTCACTAAATGCGTGTGTTTTACTTTACCGTTTGATTATATTATTGTGTGATGATATTTATAAGAGAATAATAATCTCTTATTATTCCAAGTCTTGTTAGTTCTTGTCCAACCAATTCAGAGTCCGTTAAATGCATAAAGAAAAGAAAAAAAAAGATATAGTTCTGTTTTGGAAGTTCATAAAATGACCAAGAAAGTTCAGAATTTGTCCAAATTCAGCATGAAAATTTAAAAGAAATTATAAATTGAATGATTTGCAAAGAATTCCATAAAAAACCTTTTTTTAATTTAAAACCGTAGCCGACTTTTCCTTGTTTTTTGAGATTTTGAATGGCGGCTACTAAGTATTCGTTGCAACGTTTTGTTATGTATTTTGATAACCAAGTAGTAATTCCTTCAAATTTCTTGAAACATCGATGAAAGAAGATTTATAGAGGAGATTTCTTTAGTAACTGTGAAGTATGGAACTATAGACTTCAATGAAGGGCACCTAATGCTGAAAAGTTTATTCACTTTTTCGCCGTGCGAGTTATCCTAATATGTTTGCTTATAACTTTTCATGAGTTGAGTATCAAGAACCGTGCAATACGAAAAAATTAACTAAAACAATTTTCCTTAAAAACTGCTTGACGACTTTGTCTAACGTGCTGAAAATAGCTCACAGTGACGATCGGAAGTCAACTTTCAATAGTAAAAAAAGGTTCAATTTTAAAATTCAACACTGATATTTGTGATTATTTTAAAGTATTCAGAAAAGCTAGGACGGTTGAAAGAAAAATCATAATATAATTTCTCTGAAAAATCATGTCATTTGATTTCATTTTGCTCCCATACTTTTACATAACGAAGACAAATGGTGTTGTTTTGAAAATTGTAATATGATTCTTTTCTAATATTTAAGAAACATTTCAATATGATCTGTGAACAGGGACGTATTTTATCGTACATCAAACTTCCTCAAATTGGAAACCGCACAACAAGCGGCGAGCAAGTACGACACCCAAGAATTTTCGTGAATTTCCCACTAAATTTTCATTTAACTGGCTTGAAATTTTCTTATCATAAAAACAGTGTATTTTTTCATAACATTACCCATTTTCAACCGTTTTCCAAGTTCCGAACGTTTTTTATGAAGGTTAGAATCAGTTTGATCTGACAGTCTCGATCAGTCGTCTAGTAAATCATAATAAAAATATAGCGATCATGAGCAAAATTTTGTCAATCGCATTTTTATAACGCATGATCATACTTCACATTATAAAGTTGGAATACATTTTTTTGAGGCACCAGATCGATAATTATGAACTGTCAAGCATGAACGAAAATCCCAACATTCCTTACGATAGGCATAGAAAACCGAGGAAGATCCACGAAAATGTTCGTAACTATAAAATGGCTCGGTTTTCACGAGTATAACTTTAAGAATAGTGTTATATGGAAGAGAAATACGAGCGGGGACTAGTTTCTCGTCGAGTGTGAAACCTAGGCCACCACTTTGTAGTTCGGGTGGAATTCGTTTGGAGTTTAGTTGTTAACTCGTTTTAAACCGTTTTGTTGGTTTTTAAGTGTCTAGTTGTTGCTAGAAAGTGACTAGCAGGTGCTAGTATAATATTTACTTGTTTTGAATCATATTTAACCGTTGTTTATCTCTTATTTCTTGTTTAAAATCTAATAAACCTTTGTAAAATATTCTCGCGTTATTTTGTTGTTTAAACTGGTTTCTCCACCACTCTTCTTTCGAGGAACCTGAACACCACCAGGGACCACCACATTACTATAGTTTAAAAAAATTTTTTATACTAGAATCATCAACAATTGTTCCGTTTTCTAAAAACAATAATTTTTAGCAACTCGATAAAGTGGCGACGAATATTTAGTAACCTAATTTACGAAATAAACTTTCTGGAACAGCAACAAATTTTTATAATAACACTTCAATTTTCTTAAAGACTATAATTTCGTTTTTGTAAAAACTGCATCCATATTTTCAATTTAGTTTAATCAAAAATTCACAGTTTTGAAAATTTCAGTTTCAAACAAATTCTGGATATCTTCAACTTATTTGAAATATTTCAGACATGAAAAAAGCCAATCATTTCAACAAAAAAAAATAATGGGATCTCGGAAATAAATTCCAAAAACAGTAACAACAATAGTTTAATTTTCGAAATTTTTCCAATATCAATGATTTGAAAAACAAAAAATGTCGGTATTTCCCTGTAAAATCAAAACAAAACCAATAAGATTTAAACGTCCAAAAATGCGAACTTTCAAATATTGAAACTCTGAAAACATTTGGAAAATTAAGATTTTTAAAATTTTCGCTTATTTAAATACACTATTATACGCTTTCTGACAACTTAGTTTTTTTTAGCAAAATAATAAAATTTGAATCTGAAAATTTTTAGAAAAGAAATTCTGAAATTCGTTTTTCAAAAAACTATTTTTAAATTTAATTATTACGATTTGATGCCTAATTTTCCAAAGATACCAAATGGGTGGTACGTTTGAAATTTTTTGATTCTGATATAAGTCAGTAAAGATGTGGAACCAGGCATCAAATACGAAATGATTTTGATTCTGAACAATTATTATTTTTTGTGCTAAATTTGAACAGGTTATATAAGCTCTTTTGGTAGTTTTTATGAACCTTCAAAGTGTTTAGAGTAAATTTCCGAATTTTGAGGACCATTGCTCTAAATTTTCAGAATATCGTTCTTAAAGGCAGTGCGCCAGTTCATTTAATTCAGTTCAACTAATTCTTAACATCACAACGTCGGACTTGGATTCTATATTTGAACAATTTGAAATATTTTGATTCAGCGTTAAAATTCTATTAAAAAATATAAAATTCAATTGTCTGCAATCTACGTGTTTTTCTTGTCTTTCATTCCTAAATCGTAATCCTTGATTTATAGTCGGTCATCATGTCCTTCTTCGATGCACCACTTGAGTTAGACTTTGACTTCGCAGCTGAGTTTTTGCAAAAGTATACTGTTGTGAGACAATTGGGCAAAGGCGGTATGTTATCTTTTAATTGAAAACTATTATTTTGAAACTGCTTAATTCAGGTTTCGGCGAAGTCTTCGACGTTGTCGAAAAATCATCACAAGGTCATTTTGCGACCAAAGTAGTAAAAGTCACGGATTCAGGGGTAAATTCGATTGTACCTTGAAAGAAATTAATGAGTTTTTTCAGTGGAAAATTGAACTAGGATTTTAGAAAAAAAATTGAACATGTGAACATAATCCACTTCAAAGAGGCTTTTGAGGATTCAAACCATTCTTTTATTGTTATGGAGGTAAGCAGATTTTAAATTTATAATATAGGGCATCACATACCTTTCAACTGATGTGCTAACCCAACCTCTCCTTGTGAGTGATATGAATCACAAATAAAGATGATTTTTTCAGTTATGCACAACCACAATTACTCAAATATTAGCAGACGAGAAACAAAATAGCACATATACGGTGAGTGTTTCGCGTATAATTTTTCACTCCCGCAGCGTTTTTTCTTACATCGCTAAATTTATTAAAAAACACATTTTTTGGGGGGGGGGGGGGGGGGTTTTGATGTTGTAAATGACGGCACGACGTACCAGATGCGGCGTGCCGAAGGCGAATGCCACGGGCATCTGGCGACCTTTTTGAAAAATTATGGCTTGGGTTTCCCTATATTCTCTTTTCATTTTTTTTGAAGATTTGATAGCATTTAACGCGTATTTTAATTGATCGAAATTTATTTATTTATGTATTTAAATGCAAAATAGTTTAGAACGAAATCAGATCAATTACAAAATAGGAAAAAATGGCTCTGAGATTATTACAGCGAAAAACATACTAAACCAACGGCTTGGGAATTAAAGAGCAAGAAAAAAACAATGAAAAGTAACATTTTTAGAAAAAACTGTTAAATAATTCAATAATTACCCTTCCAGTGTTTTCTCCGTCGTTTTTCGAGCTATCACCCAAAAAACATCCAAGTTTAATCAATTAGCTTGATCGTTCCAATCCATTTCATCCAAATTGCATCAGACATCTTGAAACAGCATTCTAGGCCAAATTTCACCATATTTCTACAAATACTTCTCATTTCATCATCTTCTTGTATTCCAAGCGACGACTTCGATAAGCTTTCCTTTGAAAAGGGAAAGGAAATAAAGATTACTTGTTATAGGATTGCGAACCTTACACGCCTTTGGCGTACTACTTTACTGCACTATCACTATTTTTTCATGGGCTTTTCAGAAAAAAATGAGCAGTAGTTATCTACAGGTATTGTCAAGATAAAAATTTCAGGCCGCTCGTTTTGCGGAGTGTAGTTGGGAATTTCCTCGCAATGCAACCGCAACGCGTTCAAATTCAAATTTCTCAGTTGGTCTTGCGCGTTGCGGTCGCGCTGCGAGGAAATTCCCAACGACACTCCGTAAAACGAGCGGCCAGAAATTTGCATCTTGACAATACATAACAGCTAGGACCGCGCACCGGTTCTTTGAAATCGCGAGTATAAGTATATTAATTTACCATTTATTTGGATTTCGCATTCTTTAATCCACCTGCACATCACGCAACACGCGCGCATTCAAACAAAGAAACATTACCTTATATTTTGCCAATAATCCTAAATCATGGCCGCCAAAGGCCATGACAGTGAGGGTAAATTGTCCAATTTTGATTCTGATATAAGTCAGTAAGGATGTGGAACCAGGCATCAAATAAGAAATTATTTTGATTCTGAACAATTATTATTTTTTGTGCTAAATTTGAACAGGTTATATAAGCTCTTTTGGTCGTTTTTATGAACCCAAAGTGTTTAGAGTAAATTTCCGAATAGGACCAATGCTCTAAATTTTTAGAATATTGTTCTTAAAGGCAGTGCGCCAGTTCATTTAATTCAGTTCAACTAATGTTTAACATCAAAACATCGGACTTGGATTATATATTTGAACAATTTGAAATATTTTGATTCAGCATTAAAATTCTATTAAAAAATATAAAACTCAATTGTTTGCAATCTACGTGTTTTTCTTGTCTTTTCATTCCTAAATCTTAATCCTTGATTTATAGTAACAATCATGTCATTCTTTGATGAACCACTCGAATCCGACTACGACTTCACAACTGCTATTTTGGAAAAGTACAACATTTTACACGAAGTTGGGAAAGGCGGTAAGTTATCTTTTAGTTGGAAATCATTATTTTTAAACTGTTTAATTCAGGTTTCGGTGTCGTTATTGAGATTGTCGAAAAAGCGTCAGATCTTCTACGTCACAAAAATCTCAAAATTGGCGGATCCTACGGTAAATTGGATTGTATCTGAAAAGAGATTAATGAGTTTTTTTTCAGTCAAAAGGAAGTTGCTTACTTGAAAAGATGTGATCACATAAATGTGATCAAATTCATTGAGATTTATGAAAGTGCACAGCACTCATTCATTGTACTTGAAGTAAGTAGACTTTAAAATAACCCCTTTTATAATAGAGGGCGTCACAGACCTTACAATAGATGTGCTATACCTCTTCTTGTGAGTGAGATGAAGCACAATTAAAAATAATTTTTTCAGATGTGTTCAACCACACTTGCGCGTATTCTGGCCGATGAAAAAACAAATTGCACATATACGGTGAGTGTTTCGCGTATAATTTTTCACTCCCGCAGCATTTTTTCTTACATCGCTAAATTTATAAAAAAAAACATGTTCTGGGGGGTTTTGATGTTGTAAATGGGGCACGACGTACCAGATGCGGCGTGCCGAAGGCAAATGCCACGGGCATCTGGCGACCTTTTTGAAAAATTATGGCGTTGGTTTCCCTATATTCTCTTTTCATTTTTTTTTGTAGATTTTATAGAATTTAACGCGTATTTTAGTTGATCGAACTTTATTTATTTATGTATTTAAATGCAAAATAGTTTAGAACGAAATCAGATCAATTACAAAATAGGAAAAAATGGCTCTGAGATTATTACAGCGAAAAACATACTAAACGAACGGCTTGGGAATTAAAGAGAAAGAAAAAAACAATGAAAAGTAACATTTTTAGAAAAAAAACAGTTAAATAATTCAATGATTACCCTTCCAGTGTTTTTCTCCGTCGTTTTTTCGAGTGATCACCCAAAAAACATCCAATTTTAATCAATTCGCTTGATCGTTCCAATCCATTTCATTCAAATTGCATCGGACATCTTGAAAAAGTATTCTAGGCCAAGTTTTCACCATATTTCTACAAATACTTCACATTTCATCATCTTCTTGTATTCCAAGCGACGACTTCGATAAGCTTTCCTTTGTAAAGGGAAATAACGGTCTGAAAAGTGAAATTTTTAGAAATAACAGTTAAATAATTAAATGATTACCCTTCCAGTGTTTTTCTCCGTCGTTTTTTCGAGCGATCACCCAAAAAACATCCAAATTTAATCAATTCGCTTGATCGTTCCAATCCATTTCATTCAAATTGCATCGTACATCTTGAAAAAGTATTCTAGGCCAAGTTTTCACCATATTTCTACAAATACTTTACATTTCATCATCTTCTTTTATTTTAAGCGACGTCTTCGCATTTCCGTTGAAAAGGGAAATAACGGTCTGAAAAATATATTTTTAAATTAAATTTTCAATTCCAGAAATTTTAAATATTACCGTTTCCAGGGCACGTGACAGTTCGGGAGAAAATCAGTTCGGGAGAAAGACAGTTCGGGAGAAAGACAGTTTGGGAGAATAAGGACAGTTCGGGAGAAAAAAGTGACAGTTCGGGAGATTTTTAAAATTCTCTTTTTTTTGCATTTTCATTTTTTAAACTTAAAGTTTCGTCATTTCATAAGTTTTTTTCGGTGCAAAAGCTTTCGAAATGCCGAAAATTTTAGTTTAAAAAATGAAAATGCAAAAAAACAAGAGAATTTTAAAAATCTCCCGAACTGTCACTTTTTTCTCCCGAACTGTCCTTATTCTCCCAAACTGTCTTTCTCCCGAACTGTCTTTCTCCCGAACTGATTTTCTCCCGAACTGTCACGTGCCCCGTTTCCATCTCCAAACATCAATATCGGCAAATTTTCAAACTTCAGCCATATTCCCAGCAATTTTTCATGTACTTCTTCACCTTAATCGAATTCTTCATCGATTTACGGCAAATTCTGACTCCATACGTCACATTTCCACTACTTCTTGTATTCCAAATCCTTGACGTCATCTTCGACGAACACATCCATTGGAAAAGGAAATAACGGTCTGAAAAAAATTTAAAATTAAATTTTCAGTTTGTAAAAATTTTGATAGTACTCTTTCCACCTTTAAAGCACCAAAATCGGCAAATTTCCATATTTCAGCCATTTTTTTGAATTTGTTCCTAATTTTGAGCGAATATTCGTGTTCATCTTTCTCATTCAAATTTCTTCATCGATTCATTCCAAATTCCGCTGATTTTCGCACATTTCCAGTCCAATTGATGTCCGTTTTATCCAAATTTTTCAGCGAATAGTATTTTAATTTCTGAAATTTCCAACATTTCAATTAACAACTACAAGAAATTATATAACAAATAATAAATAACAACTTTTAACAAAACTACAGACTTCAGAAACGTAAAAGATATATGTATACGTCCAAGAAGGAATGTTTGTTCTTGCTCACCGCATGTTCAACGGTTTCTAAATTTCTGAAGTTTCATGTACAATAAAATACGTCCAAATACGCCAAAAGTACGGGTTCAAATATTCTAGAAACCAGACATTTTTAACTGACACCCTATCTTTAACACTTCATAGGATTTTCCAATTGCTCCCTTTAATTATTTTAAAAATTTCTACTGAAGCTTGAATACATCAGCTCAGTTCGCGCCTAACCTACAAGTGATTCATCTCGATTAAAAATTGTTTTTCAGCTCAGCACTCGAATGAACTGGATGGAGCAAATCTCATCCGGTTTGGAGTATCTCCACATCCAAAAGATTGCTCACCGTGATATCAAATCAGTAAGCTCTAAAAAAAATTAATAAAATTAAATTGTTTTCATTCTTATAGGAAAATATCGGAATGAAAGATGGAATTTCCAAAATTTTGGATTTTGGCATTTCGACACACATTGGCGGTTTTTGTTACGATGATGTTGGAACATCGACTTATCAAGCTCCGGAAATCGGCCAAGAAAAACAATACAAGGCTGAAAAAGCAGATATATTTGCTTTTGGCTTCGTGTGTTATGAAATTTTAACAAATTCATTGCCATTCACGCCTTCCTTGTATGATGGAACTTTACCTGAAATTGAATGGGTGAAAATTCCGACTCTAGTGATACCAATTTTGAAAATGACTTGGAGATACGATTTCCTAGAAAGACCAGAAGCGTCCACATTGAGAATACTGCTGAAATATGCCATAGTAAGTTTTTAGTCGTAAAAAGATATATCAAACGTTATTTATACGAATTTAAAGTAGTTAATACATTGAAGTTCAATTATTGAACTTATAGTGACCAGACATTTCGTTCAGGCCATCACACACAACACGTAATCTATTTTGAAATGTTTCATTTAAATTTTAAAATACTTTTTTGGGTATCGAAGTTTTTGTAGAGAGCTAGCTCATTGGAAAGAGCACTCTCCTGTGAGCAATGAACTGTTTTTCTTTTTCCCTAACGAAAAATTTGTTTTGCTTTTTTTATGAATTTTACTGATTTTTTCATCATTGATTAAAGACAGGGTGCCAGCAATTTTATCCCATATGGATATAATTGTGAAAAATTCGTCTTTCTATCGACATTCTAGCATTAATATTCCTCGCGAAATCCCGACTAAAAATAACCATTCCCCCCCTAAGAAAATATCTTGTCGCCGCAACTCCGGAAGATATTTTTCCCAATTTTGTGGTCAACTTTTTCACATATTTTTTGTTGGTGACCTTTTTTTTCTGAAATTGTTGAGATAACGATTTTTCATAAGAGTTTTTGGATCACTGATTTATATTCGCAAAATGATTCCGAAATTTTAGTTTTTGTATGGGTACTGATAGAATTATTCAAACTAAAAACAAAAAGATGATGCATTAAAATATGTCTTCAGAAAGAAGTTATAAATTTAGAAGTTCTATGAAACTTCACTTATTATTTATTAATACTTTGAAGATACCTATTAAATTAAACAAAGAGTCGGAAAAATAGATAATGAAAAGCAAGTGTGATTTACCGAAGTAATCATTTTGACGAAAGTATTTTTTTCAACATTTTTAGCAAGAAAACTTTTTTTTAAAGCGTATTGCTTCCAAAATTTTCAACATATACTCTCAAAAGTAATTTTTTTTTACTTTCTAGCAACTCCAAAAGTTCCAGTTGATAAAGCTAAATCAGGTGAACTGATACCGGTTTTCGATTACTTGGTAAAATTGAAATTGACGCTTCGACGAAACTACGTTCCGAAAATGACGACGAAGCAGAAAAAGGAAGCACATAGTGAGTATTGAAATTCTGGAAACCAAATAAGTTTTTTTTTTCAGAATTGATAAGAAAAAATGTAACCGGAGGCAGGAACATCAAAACTGAAGATATGGATTCATGGATAAAGAGAGCTATCGATAGTTCATTGAAAATGAGATTTTACGGTAAACACGGTACCAGAAAAAGAAAGCCAAGATGAATATCTGTTCATTATAATAAAGTTCATCAGTTTTTCAGTATTTGCTTCTGGTTTTAGATTTTCGAGTGTTTAACGCCGAACAAGTTTCATTTATTACGGGTTCGCGCTAAGCGCAAAAAACTTGTTTCTTTTTTCTTCTAAAAATGTTTTAACGGTTTTCTATCCTCAAATTTTTTTCGGTTTTTTCGTTTTGCGAAAAACAGATTTTCAAATTTGAGCATATCATTTTTTTTACCTCAATTTCCAACAAATTTACTAATTTTTTAACTGAATGCTTTTTTTTCGGCGGCACCCTGGTAGGCATTAATAGGGAACTTTTTTCATTTTAGATCGTTTTTAAAGGCAGCTTGTCAGTTAACACGATCCAAATTCAAGGCAAAAAATCAAAATTCAAATGGGAGCCCATGTGGTCCAAAGAACATTACCAATATGTAGCCACATTCAAATAATTGTGTTTCGCGCCAATTCCGACCGCGTTGCACGGACACTGACCGCGTCGCACGGACACGCGCGCATTCAAATTTTGATTTTTTCAACTTTAGACCGCTGCTATGACTCGTGTATTTATCGGTGTGATTTCGCATAAATTGCATTGTAGTAATGAGAGAAAGCTCTAATTTTTGAAACTAAGAACAGGTAGGGTCAAATTAACTGAATAGCTGTCTTTAAAGACAGGGTGCCAGTTATTTTTACCCTATATGGATTTAATTGTGAAAAATTCATCTTTCTACCGACATTCTAGTATATTCCATGCGAAATCCCGACGAAAAAAAACAATTTTGTAGTTCCGTCCGGAAGATGAAAAAAATTATTTTCAAATTCCCGCCGTACGCTCACGTACGCTTTTTGGCGGGAAGCACAACAATTTGAATTTTTTACATTTTTTTCAAAACTGTTATTTTTTTTATTTTTTTAGTGGAAAATGTTTCTTTTCAGTAGAATAACATAAGTAAAGTATGGTGCGATCAGTTTCAAACAATTTTGAGGCAAATTTTATTGAAATACCCGAAAAATAAGAAAAATTCAAAAAAATTCAAAAAACTCAAAAACAAACAAAAATTGTTAAAAAACGATAATGACATTTTTAGAAATCTAAAATGATATGTCAAACTGATCAATTTTTCGGAAAACTGATTTTTTGGGTCGCTGATGAATTGTGTCCATGAAATCTGTAAATGTTTCATTTGTTTCAAAAAAAAATAAACTACAATACCTGTGAAATAATAATTTATTTGCGAAACGTACGTATATTTAATCTGCTTTCAAAATTATAACGAAATTTTCATTTTTGGATGAAAATTGGGAAAATCAACGTTTTTCCCGCATTTTATGAGGAATCCCGGTTAGTTCCTGTAAGAAAAATTAATTTGACACTTATTAAAAATAATTAATGACTTTCAGCAAAAAAAAAGGCTGAAAATCGGACAAAAACGAAAGAAATTTGAAAAAAACACACAAAAAATTCAAAAATTCAAATTACCGCGCACACACATGACTGCTGTTCATTGGAGCGCACATGAAAATTCAAAACACGCGGTAATTTAAAATCTTATCGCCGCAGCGGCGAAATTTTTAACTGGCACCCTGTCTTTAAATTTCTTCTTGATTTATTTATTTTTATGTATATCATTTTTTCTCTTTATTTTTTCTTTTAAATATAAAGGATTTAACAATTCAGACGAAACTTTGTCAATACAATCTTCATGTTGCAAGTTTTGAACGGATTTTAAAATAAGATATTTTTCCCAATATTGTGGTCAACTTTTTCACATATTTTTTGTTTGTGACCTTTTTTTTCTAAAATTGTTAAGATAACGATTTTTCATAAGAGTTTTTGGTGGCTCTATCATTATGTGGAGCACTTCAGGATCACTGATTTATTTTCGCAAAATGATTCCGAAATTTTAGTTTTTGTATGAGTACTGATAGAATTATTCAAACTAAAAACAAAAAGATGATGCATTAAAGACAGCTGTTCAGTTGTACCGAATAATCTGGAGATTTGCATTTTACACTCAAAATTATCTTCCAACAACACAAGCTTCTTCGCAATTATAATAAGTTTCTCAAGGTTCAGTTCGAAGTATTTTAAAGTTAAAATGGGGGATTACTGATGTTTAATTCCAGATGCCGTACCCATCGATTTTCCTCCGCATCGATTTTCCTCCGTTAACGAGGAAATATTAAAATTATTTTATTTTAGATACACGGGCCAAATTTCCGTCGATGTCACTCAATCCGTGAGCAGACACTTTTTGCTAAACACTTTTTCGGCGGCACCACTGGTAGGCATAAAATAGGGAACTTTTTTCAATTTAGATGGTTTTTACATTTCTTCTTGATTTATTTCTTTTTATGTATATCATTTTTTTTCTCTTTATTTTTTCTTTTAAATATAAAGGTTTAGTTACCCAAGTTCGATGATATTGATTCAAGACTGGAATTTATTCTTCTCATTCCTCATGCTGACAAATGTGTCAAAGGAAACTTTTTCTCGAAACTTTGAGCAGATTATTGTTTTTCATCAATGCCAAAATTGATAAACAACATCTTAATTTGGTAATTTTCACCATCTTGATAATTATACTGGTGTTTTAGTATGTTTAATTTAGGAGAATTTAAAGGCACATAAACGATACATAAAAATGCATGCCTGCCTGAGTAATTTTTTTCAAATAGAAAATTCATTGTTTTTTAAAGTTATTAAGAAATTAATTAAATAGAAATATTATTTGAGACGAAAATATTAAGAAATTTCGGCAGTTTTTGGTGTATTTAAGGGGGGTGGTTTTCTGTACGGGCTTATGGTTGACCAATTTAAGAAACGCGTTTTCATTTTACCACTGTTTTTTTGTGTTAAAAAACTGTACTTCAAATAAATGAGCAATTGAAATCCTCATAAAGTAAACTCTTTAAAAAAACTTCATTCATTAAATTCATCAAATTAGCATGAATTTGCATTTTTCGTCAATTCCTGTAATTTTAGCTGAAAATCAATCAAATTCCCTTTTTTTCAAAATAATCGCATTTTCAAATTGTTTTCGCAAATTTGCACCGACTTCCAACTTCCAACTGCTCATATACAACGTGTTCGACTCAAAGGGACTATTACTAACGCGTGTTCCCGAAATATGTAGTTTCGTTTTCTCGAATCAAAATTGCTGAAAAAATGATAACAATTGGAATGGCGAAAATTTGTGAAGAATTATAAATAATTTCAAGCAAAACATTTATTCTTCAATTTCTCTTTTCGGCCACTTTTCTCCATCTGAATTCGCTTCTTTTTCCTTCTGCCGTTTCCACAATTACACATAATATGATTCTTTGGGTTTCTCTTTGATTTTTCGTTTATCCTGGAATTATTCAAATTTCCATATCTCAAGATTCACATATCGGATTTTGATGATTTTGCTTTCATTCGATTCGCATTAAAATGTAGATATTTTTAGCATTTTAAATTTTGAAATTCCCTTAATTAGAAAAATTTTAAGAGCACTTTAAAATATCAGTTGAGTACATCGTAAACGGTGTTTGGGAATTTTGCAACTTTTTTTCATTTTATTATTTTTAGGATGTTATTTTCGAAGATCAACAAACCAATAACCGCGATAGTATTGATTCGGCGGTTCCAGGAAGTGCAGGAATGCAAAAGTGGGTTTTTTGTAGAACAGTTTTAGAATAAAATGAATTTTCTTTAGATCGACAACAGAAGAAGACAACAAGCCGATTGCGTCGACACGTCAATGAATGATTCTGAAGAGATCATCAGTTTTTTTTAAATATTTAATAAAGAGATTCTTTTAGAAATATTTAATACAGAGATTCAGTCACCTATTTTTTTAAAATTTATTTTAACAATAATTAAAAAGGTAATATGCTCTTTGAATCTAAGTAAACAAACAAACATAACATATATCAGTTTCGTTTTTTTTGAAATATTTTATGGACCTATTCAGTTTGAAAAAAAAAATACAAAAAATGTCGAGAAATTCAATGCAGAAATTGCAGAGAAATGCCGAGAAATGCAGAGAAATTTCTATTTCTCTGCATTTTTTGAACTGGTTTTCTTCGAGACCCAAACGATTTAATGTGTGTCCCTTTAAACAATTTTATGGAAAATGTTTGTTTTCGTGTCTATGGTTGTGGAAATTTTACCAAAAATTCGGTTGTGAGTCCTGATGGCCCTTAGAGGCCCAAAATATCTGATTTAGACCCAAAAAGACCGCCTGGGTCGAAAAAAAGACATGCCGAGAAATGTAGAGAAATTGCTATTTCTCTGCATTTCTCGACATTTCTCTGAAATTTCTGCATTGAATTTCTCGACATTTTTTGTATTTTTTTTTCAAACTGAATAGGTCCATTATAAATATATTCTGAGTCAACAATTTTTTAAAAGTTTATGTTCACAATAATTTAAGAAGGTTTATATGCCCTTCAGTGTTATCACTGTAACATGACTCTTTATAGAGATGCCATTTTTTCCAAGAATTCACGGATTTTGTTAAATTTCGAGATAAACTGCACAATTTTGCAAAAATTCCATAAATTCAAACTCCCGCGTTGGAGAAACACCTAAAACGACGCGCAATTGCGGACCTGGTGTTCTCAAAAAATTTGAAGCGGTAATTCTATTTTTTCTGTATTTTTGTGTGTATAGCTCTAATAAAATCGAATATTGCTAAACATGGGTCAAGAAAACGGATCGAAAAAGAGTTCGCCTGTGAAAAGGGAGCTTTATGTACCGGCAAACTTGCGAAATAAGCAGCAACTAAGTGGAATATGTAGGTTTTTTCTATTTTTTGTTTAGATGTCTTCAAAAAATCCTTTTCTTGCAGTACGGAGAAGAAAATCGAAGAAAAACGCAGAAAAAGACAGTTAAAAGTTGAAAAGGAAGGAAGCGGGCAAATCAGAAGGTTATAAGGTACGAATGCCGCCTGGAATGGGAACAAGCGCTGATACACCTTCAAAGAAAATCGAGGATAGCGTTCGGACTTTGAATATTGAGGTAAGTGGTTATTCTAAAGAGTTTCGATATTTTAAATATTCATTTTTCAGACTCCGATAAACTGCTGTGAGGATGAAAAATGCCAGATGTTACGGAGAGAGCTGAACCTGAAGAAGAAGCAAAATTTGCGGGAAAACCTCAAAACCTGTTTGTTCCACGGCAATTGGTTGTTGCGGGTAATCAGAATACTACAAAAAACAACAATTCACCCGGCAAGAACAAGAATCGACGTGAAAAACCGGAAAAGGTTGCCGATACTCGGAAAATTGTGTGAGAAAACTAGATGAGGTAAAGTATTTCTTATGGAAAGAATACACAAAAATCAAAAACAAATTCAAGTCATGCTTAGGGTTATTTAACATTTCAGTGTTTCGAGAGCTAAATCAAATATTATTTAGGCTCGACACAATTTTTTTTCATATGATAAATCGAGTGAAAGCATCAACAAAAATTCTGATATCAAGTTTTTGAATTTTAGGGTGATGGTTACAATAAGATTTTCGTTTTAAGATTAAAGTAAAGGGTTATACTATCCAAAAATTGCACGTTCCTCTATTTTATAGCCATAAATTATTTCTTTGTGTTTAAAACAATGAAAAGTTGATTTCAGCTGATTTTTAAAAACAATATTATAGTAAAACAATTTGTTTTATTCCAGAAATCTCTGATGCCAGAACCACAACCCAGTCAGAATCATTCAGAAGTCAAACTCTCACAAAACAGGACAATTTCGAAGTTGGACACTGAATTCACCGAGCAAGAGGTAATTTCTACGGTTAAAATCAATAAAATATCATCATTTTCCAGTTGTTTTAGATAAATGTTCCATTTATTGACAGTCACTGTCATATCGATTTCAAATACCGTTTTCTGAAAAGCCGAAATGGTGTAGGGCTTGAGTTTTGGAGGGAAGGATATCCGAGAGCTTTTCCGCAATCGTTTGCAGGTATTTACTTATTTTTCAAAAAACAACATCCTATATTACAAAGTTTGCAGGTTGTATTGTTAATTTCATCAGTCCGTCGTTATTCACCTATGAACCAGGATCACAACAATGTGACATCGAATGGATAGTGAAGGAGTTGAATTCAAGGTCTTATTTTGTATCGACTTGGGGATTACATCCAGTTTTAATGAATGTTTCTTTTCTTTTTCACACAAAATACATTTGTTTCCTTCAACAATGCGAAAAAAGATTATAAATTTTGTTGTAAAATAATTACGTTAAAAACGATCCTCGTCACTGCGTAGCATCGTAGTGACGCGCAAAAGTTCATCTGAATTTTCGGAAATATTATACCCAAGATCAGGGCTGGAGGATTGGCGGGCGAGCTCGGCAACAAGCTGAGATTTGAAAAATTGCGCCCGCAGTCAAAACCCGTGAAAAGCTGTCGACTTATAAATATTCTGGAAAAAACTGACAACTTTCTAGATTTTTCACTGTTAATCTTTAAGATAAATTACGTGTTCTGAATTTCACGAGGGATTCAGAAACGGCGTGGACCCCAACATACTCAACAATACACAGAAAACAATGCGTCTAAATTTCAAGTATTATTCAATTTTAAAACCGTAGCGTTCATCAGTATTTCTTCTTTTTTCTTGCAGCAGCGTAGAGTTCAGTGTAGACCATACTTGCTATCGCCTTTATCACATACCCTTCCATTTCGGTTTCTGGGATTCGTTCCCCGTTTTTCACGTTCTCACGAATGAGCTCTATAAAATAAATCATCGCTTGTTTAAAGAAATTTTACTCACTGAAAGCGTGTTTCTTCTGTTCATCATTCATCCGAGGAAAATGATTTCTTTTCAATGGGACGCCCAATTTTGTGAGGTACTCTCGAACCGGTCCGTATCCTCCGGCTTGCACTTTTTTTACATTTCTACCAGCCTTTTTCTGTCTCATTCCCTGAAGCGAAGTTTTTGCTTTTGCCGCTCGAGGAAGAAATGTCTATAATTATGAATTGTGAGGAACATTAGCACGAGAAAATTCCCTACTCTTTTCCTCAATATCTTTAAGTTCGACTCTTTTTTCTTTTCATTATCACCATTTATTCCAACTTCCGGATGATCGACCGAATGCTCTACCAAACTACTTGATGACTCAATTGGATCATCGGCTGTGATGGAATCTAGAATGAAACATTAATATTCCGTCATTTTAACTGAAAAGAACCTTCAATAGTAGTAACAGAAATATCCGGGGAAAGTCCACCCAAGTTTGATGCTTCTTCTATTTGATCATCACTACTCATGGCTGGTTCAGTGCAAGAGAATTAATCGGAATTAAAGTGAGATTCTTGTGAATTAATAGGAATGAATGAGAAAACAAGTAAACTTCAAAAAGGAAGACAAACAATTCTCACGTTTTATTATTTTTTAATTCTAAGAAATTATGCGAAGTTTAACTTTCGAAATATTGTAAAAAGAATTTGTTTTATTTCTCTGACGAGCTCCTTCCTGGGTGCAAATCGCTTTAAAAACTTTGGCTCTCAATTCCAGAATAACTTTACATTTTCCAGCTCTATATATTTTGATAGATTTGTAGTAAGCAATTTCACTAGTAATCTGAAGCTGAAATGCTTGATCCCTCGTGGAATTTTGTTTTTGAAATTTTCATAATTTTTTAGAGAAAAAAAAGAAGTGAAAACATTTAATCTTGTGATATTTGATCCAAATTTAAAACCGTAGCCGCTTTTTGGAAAGTTTATAAAAATTTTCATTCGACAACCACTGTCCTTTGGAACAAAATGTACTTTTTCCAATCTTTTCCAAATTTTTCTTTTTTTGAAATTTTGAATATACCCCAATTTAAAAATCTTTGAGTCAAATTTAAAATTTCAGTTGATTCTGCCTTATTGTCGAAACTATTGTTTCGATGCTCACAAAATGTATTTTTGTGTCAACAGGTACGATGTATCAGATTGATTCATAATAGAAACACTATTGTTAATGTATGTAACTTATTGTTCTATTGTCCTTGGGACGGTATAAAAGCCGTCTCTTGCGTTTAGTTTGTCAGATGCACTATAAGATATGAAATAAATGATTGAGCTTTTCTTGACATGGCTACCACTATAGCGTTCCGTGGATTGGAAAGAAGTAAGGATATTTCATGGATCTTAAATGAGTGACAACTTATCAGAGCATTTGTTCGGACTGCGATGGACCCGATGGTTACCGTTGTTATTGGCATGAAACAAAAATTGAGATATTCTGACATTTTTATGCAAGATGGAGCATAGATCAATGAGTGAGTTATCGTTCAGAAGATGTATGCCGGTGGAAAAGTTTATATAGATGTTAAGGAGCTCAAGAAGGCCATCATCTCAAAAATTTTTTAAAGACAGCTGTTCAGTTAATTTGACGCTACCTGTTCTTAGTTTCAAAAATTAGAGCGTTCTCTAATTAGTACAATGCAATTTATGCGAAATCACACCGATAAATACACGCTTCATAGCAGCCGTCCAAAGTTGAAAAAATCAAAATTTGAATGCGCGCATGTCCGTGCGACGCGGTATGTGTCCGTGCAACGCGGTCGGAATTGGCGCGAAACACAATTACTTGAATGTGGCTACATATTGGTATTGTTCTTTGGACCACCTGCGCTCCCATTCGAATTATGATGTTTTGCCTTGGATTTGGATATTTTTAAGTGACCAGCTGCCTTTAAACAATTCAAAAAATGGAACAAATGTGTTAAAATTGAAAAATTGAAACAGCTGACTTACAACATTGACCAATTAGTTTAAAAAAAACATTTTGAACGAAATCTGAATATTTTATTAAAATACTTTTTTCATCATATTTTTGTATGAAAATTGAAATGTTCCTGTTATTTTTTTAAACACAGCTTGCATCAACATTTCAACAAAACGATGTGTGTTGCAACTGAAGCGGAAATTGTAATCAGAGCATAACTATTCATCAACTACAAAATGAAAAATCGTTATTTTTCACTTTAGATAAAAAACCTTGGTAATTGCTTATAAAATAAAATTCACAGAAACTTTATTTTTTCTTCTTTTTTCCATATAACGTCGTTATGACGACAACATCAATTGCTTTTATTATGTAAGTGTCGATATCCTCATCTCTTACTGGTTTTAGATCGCTGTGGGCATGTACGTTTCATGTACGTGTCAAGTATTTTCGTAGTGGCTTGAGCCCTACTGTCAATTTCAGAATCTTTTATCGACTTGCAATTCTCACATTCTCTCTAATTAGTCCAACAAAAAAAATGTAGTTTGTTTCAAAATTTCATTACTCACTTTTGACTTCAGTTTTCTGTTCATTCGTCAGATTTCGAACATGGTTCCGTCTGGGTTTTAAATGCAAATCGGCGAAATATTTTTGTAGTGCTTTCAGTCCACCGGACTGAACTCTTCCCACTTTCCTAACTTTTGAAGCGGCTTGAACGTTGGATATTTTCAGCTGAAGGTTTCTTCGAACTTTCACGGCTTCTGGAAAGTAAGGAATTTAATTCTGAGATTAAATGTTTGAAAATTTGGATTTTTTGACTAAATGATTTAAAGTTTTGAGAAAAAAATGAATACTATTTTTGTCAAAATGATTAGTCTGTCTTTTAATCACACTGTCTTTAAGAAATCTATTGTTGAGCTTTGTCTGAATCGAGTTATCGCCCTCCGAAATAAGAAATACTCTCAAAATTATAACATTTTGTTTTGGAAGTTCATCAAGGTTTGAATTTATGGAATTTTTGCAAAATTGTGAAGCTTATTTCGAAATTTAAAGTTTTTGTTTATTGATTTTCAATTTTTGTTTTAATCTATTCAGAAACGCCTATTATTAATGAGTTTGTCAAAAAAAAATTTTTTTCGGGCGCCCGTGGGTCCAAAACAGCTCCCGGAAAAGTACCGAAAACAAGCGGTGTCAGTGCAAAACGGGAGGTGCCACCACCCGTTTTTGGGTTTTTGAGGGACCGTTTTGCTCAAAATTAAGCTTTTGAACTGAATTTTTTTGTTGATTCCGTTAATAATAGGTGATTCTGAGTCGATTAAAACAAAAATTGAAAATCAGTAAACGAACACTTTAACAAAAATCCGTGATTAATTCTTGGAAAACATTCCACTACTATAAAGCATCATGTTATAGTGATAATATTGTTTTTAGTCAAAACATTTTTTTTATGTATGGTTTCCAAATTTTTTAACCTATACTTTCAAAATTAAATGTCTTTCTAGCCGCTCCAAAAGTTCGAAAAAAACATGTGGATATTAAAGTGAGAAGAGTTCAGTCAGTAGGGCTCAAGCCACTACGAAAATACTTGACACGTACATGAAACGTACATGCCCACAGCGATCTAAAACCAGTAAGAGATGATGATATCGACACTTGAGTAGATGAGTTGTTTTTTGTGCATTGTTTTTTGTGATTATTTAGAACACAAAAGAAGAGCTTACTGATATGGTTGCAAACCTGGGAGTCTTGGTGAAAGTTTAAAGTCTCTACTACTAGCTCGGGAATTCCTTTTTGAATCACCACTCTTTTCCATCTATCCCCCCCTTTAAGTCTCACAGACACCAATACACTTTCCACTAGTGTTTTTGTACAGCTTACCTGCATACTCTTATCGTCCACAATAATCTCTAACCGGTTTTGTAAATAATTTTTATGTAATTTTATGTGATTTTCTTTTAATTTGTATATACTTCGAGTTTTTCATCTATGATTCATAAGATAAGAATGAGTAGTGAAATTTTGAAATAAACAATTTTCTTTTTTTGTAGGGCTAATAAGAGAGAATGTGATAATGGCAAGTCGATAAAAGATTCTGAAATTGACAGTAGGGCTCAAGCCACTACGAAAATACTTGACACGTACATGAAACGTACATGCCCACAGCGATCTAAAACCAGTAAGAGATGAGGATATCGACACTTACATAATAAAAGCAATTGATGTTGTCGTCATAACGACGTTATATGGAAAAAAGAAGAAATAGAAATCAATGATCTTGTTTTTAAAATAAAATAAAGTTTCTGTGAATTTTATTTTATAAGCAATTACCAAGGTCTTTTATCTACTCAGGGAAAGCAATGTACCGGAACATTCCCATTACAAGTCCCGGACCGTCCCGGTCATTTACAGTTTTGCTCAAACATGTCCGATTTTCAAAAACTTTACTGCAAATGAAAGTGAGAACATTACTGACCTCCTTAGTAAAATTTGGAGGCTCTAGCTGAAATCTTTGATACTGAAATATGCATTTCATTTTCATTATTTTATTTTTCGATCAAATAAAGCCGCCAACAAAAAAATGTGTAACATTACTCGAAAATTAGGTGGAGCTTCAAAATTTCACCAAAGAGTTCAGTAACGCTCTAGCTTTCATTTCCAGTGAATTTTTTGAAAATCGGACATGTTAGAGCAAAACTGTAAATGTCCGGGACGGTCCGGGATTTGTCCACGGACAAAATGGGAATGTTCCGGTGCATTGCTTTCCCTGAGTAAAGTGAAAAATAATGATTTTTCATTTTGTAGTTTTCATTCTGGAAATTCAATTATTTTTGTATTATTTTTCAGACAAATGAGCACAAAAATACTTTAATCCTGGAAAATCTGAAATTTATTGGTAGTAATAGATTCTGCACTCTGCTGCGATTCTAACGACACTAATCATTGCCATGTTTCTGCTTTCATTCTGGAAAAATTGTAGATACTTTTAGCATTTTACATTTTGAAATTTCCTTAATTAGAAACATTTTAAGAGCAATTTAAAATATCAGTTGAGTACATCGTAAACGGTGTTGGTTTATTTTTCAGACTATCATATCTGAAGATTGGCACATCGGATTTTGATGCCCTTGATACCATTCGATTCGTACAAAATTGTAGATATTTTTAGCACTTTAAATTTTGAAATTTCCTTAATTAGAACAATTTTAAGAGCAATTTAAAATATCAGTTGAGTACATCGTAAACAGTGTTGGTTTATTTTTCAGACTATCATATCTGAAGATTGGCACATCGGATTTTGATGCCCTTGATACCATTCGATTCGTACAAAATTGTAGATATTTTTAGCACTTTAAATTTTGAAATTTCCTTAATTAGAACAATTTTAAGAGCAATTTAAAATATCAGTTGAGTACATCGTAAACGGCGGTGGTTTATTTTTCAAACTGTCATATCTCCAGATTTTCGGGCCGGATTTTAATGCCGATGGACTCATTCGATTCGCATGAAAATATAGATATTTTTAGCATTTTAAATTTTGAAATTTCGTTAATTAGAAAAATTTTAAGAGCAATTTAAAATATCAGTTGAGTACATCGTAAACGGCGGTGGTTTATTTTTCAAACTGTCATATCTCCAGATTTTCGGGCCGGATTTTGATGCAGATAGACTCATTCGATTCGCATGAAAATATAGATATTTTTAGCATTTTAAATTTTGAAATTTCGTCAATTAGAAAAATTTTAAGAGCAATTTAAAATATCAGTTCAGTACATCGTAAACGGTGTCGGTTAATTTTTCAAACTGTCATATCTCCAGATTTTCGGGCCGGATTTTGATACCGATGGTCTCATTCGATTCGCATGAAAATATAGATATTTTTAGCATTTTAAATTTTGAAATTTCGTTATAGAAAAATTTTAAGAGCAATTTAAAATATCAGTTCAGTACATCGTAAACGGTGTCGGTTAATTTTTCAAACTGTCATATCTCCAGATTTTCGGGCCGGATTTTGATACCGATGGTCTCATTCGATTCGCATGAAAATATCGATATTTTTAGCATTTTAAATTTTGAAATTTCGTTATAGAAAAATTTTAAGAGCAATTTAAAATATCAGTTCAGTACATCGTAAACGGTGTCGGTTAATTTTTCAAACTGTCATATCTCCAGATTTTCGGGCCGGATTTTGATGTCGATGGTCTCATTCGATTCGCATGAAAATATAGATATTTTTAGCATTTTAAAATTTGAAATTTCGTCAATTAGAAAAATTTTAAGAGCAATTTAAAATATCAGTTCAGTACATCGTAAACGGTGTCGGTTAATTTTTCAAACTGTCATATCTCCAGATTTTCGGGCCGGATTTTGATGTCGATGGTCTCATTCGATTCGCATGAAAATATAGATATTTTTAGCATTTTAAAATTTGAAATTTCGTCAATTAGAAAAATTTTAAGAGCAATTTAAAATATCAGTTCAGTACATCGTAAACGGTGTCGGTTAATTTTTCAAACTGTCATATCTCCAGATTTTCGGACCGGATTTTGATGTCGATGGTCTCATTCGATTCGCATGAAAATATAGATATTTTTAGCATTTTAAAATTTGAAATTTCGTCAATTAGAAAAATTTTAAGAGCAATTTAAAATATCAGTTCAGTACATCGTAAACGGTGTCGGTTAATTTTTCAAACTGTCATATCTCCAGATTTGCGGGCCGGATTTTGATGTCGATGGTCTCATTCGATTCGCATGAAAATATAGATATTTTTAGCATTTTAAAATTTGAAATTTCGTCAATTAGAAAAATTTTAAGAGCAATTTAAAATATCAGTTCAGTACATCGTAAACGGTGTCGGTTAATTTTTCAAACTGTCATATCTCCAGATTTTCGGGCCGGATTTTGATACCGATGGTCTCATTCGATTCGCATGAAAATATAGATATTTTTAGCATTTTAAATTTTGAAATTTCGTTATAGAAAAATTTTAAGAGCAATTTAAAATATCAGTTCAGTACATCGTAAACGGTGTCGGTTAATTTTTCAAACTGTCATATCTCCAGATTTTCGGGCCGGATTTTGATACCGATGGTCTCATTCGATTCGCATGAAAATATCGATATTTTTAGCATTTTAAATTTTGAAATTTCGTTATAGAAAAATTTTAAGAGCAATTTAAAATATCAGTTCAGTACATCGTAAACGGTGTCGGTTAATTTTTCAAACTGTCATATCTCCAGATTTTCGGGCCGGACTTTGATGCCGATTGTCTCATTCGATTCGCATGAAAATATAGATATTTTTAGCATTTTAAATTTTGAAATTTCGTTAATTAGAAAAATTTTAAGAGCAATTTAAAATATCAGTCCAGTACATCGTAAACGGAGTCGGTTAATTTTTCAAACTGTCATATCTCCAGATTTTCGATCCGGATTTTGATGTCGATGGTCTCATTCGATTCGCATGAAAATATAGATATTTTTAGCATTTTAAATTTTGAAATTTCGTTAATTAGAAAAATTTTAAGAGCAATTTAAAATATCAGTTCAGTACATCGTAAACGGTGTCGGTTAATTTTTCAAACTGTCATATCTCCAGATTTTCGGGCCGGATTTTGATGTCGATGGTCTCATTCGATTCGCATGAAAATATAGATATTTTTAGCATTTTAAATTTTGAAATTTCGTTAATTAGAAAAATTTTAAGAGCAATTTAAAATATCAGTTCAGTACATCGTAAACGGTGTCGGTTAATTTTTCAAACTGTCATATCTCCAGATTTTCGGACCGGATTTTGATGCCGATGGTCTCATGCGATTCGCATGAAAATATAGATATTTTTAGCATTTTAAATTTTGAAATTTCGTCAATTAGAAAAATTTTAAGAGCAATTTAAAATATCAGTTCAGTACATCGTAAACGGTGTCGGTTAATTTTTCAAACTGTCATATCTCCAGATTTTCGAGCCGGATTTTGATGTCAATGGTCTCATTCGATTTGCATGAAAATATAGATATTTTTAGCATTTTAAATTTTGAAATTTCGTTAATTAGAAAAATTTTAAGAGCAATTTAAAATATCAGTTCAGTACATCGTAAACGGTGTCGGTTAATTTTTCAAACTGTCATATCTCCAGATTTTCGGACCGGATTTTGATGCCGATGGTCTCATTCGATTCGCATGAAAATATAGATATTTTTAGCATTTTAAATTTTGAAATTTCGTCAATTAGAAAAATTTTAAGAGCAATTTAAAATACCAGTTCAGTACATCGTAAACGGTGTCGGTTAATTTTTCAAACTGTCATATCTCCAGATTTTCGGGCCGGATTTTGATGTCGATGGTCTCATTCGATTCGCATGAAAATATAGATATTTTTAGCATTTTAAATTTTGAAATTTCGTTAATTAGAAAAATTTTAAGAGCAATTTAAAATATCAGTTCAGTACATCGTAAACGGTGTCGGTTAATTTTTCAAACTGTCATATCTCCAGATTTTCGGACCGGATTTTGATGCCGATGGTCTCATTCGATTCGCATGAAAATATAGATATTTTTAGCATTTTAAATTTTGAAATTTCGTCAATTAGAAAAATTTTAAGAGCAATTTAAAATATCAGTTCAGTACATCGTAAACGGTGTCGGTTAATTTTTCAAACTGTCATATCTCCAGATTTTCGGGCCGGATTTTGATACCGATGGTCTCATTCGATTCGCATGAAAATATAGATATTTTTAGCATTTTAAATTTTGAAATTTCGTTATAGAAAAATTTTAAGAGCAATTTAAAATATCAGTTCAGTACATCGTAAACGGTGTCGGTTAATTTTTCAAACTGTCATATCTCCAGATTTTCGGGCCGGACTTTGATGCCGATTGTCTCATTCGATTCGCATGAACATATAGATATTTTTAGCATTTTAAATTTTGAAATTTCGTTAATTAGAAAAATTTTAAGAGCAATTTAAAATATCAGTTCAGTACATCGTAAACGGTGTCGGTTAATTTTTCAAACTGTCATATCTCCAGATTTTCGGGCCGGACTTTGATGCCGATTGTCTCATTCGATTCGCATGAAAATATAGATATTTTTAGCACTTTAAATTTTGAAATTTCGTTAATTAGAAAAATTTTAAGAGCAATTTAAAATATCAGTCCAGTACATCGTAAACGGAGTCGGTTAATTTTTCAAACTGTCATATCTCCAGATTTTCGATCCGGATTTTGATGTCGATGGTCTCATTCGATTCGCATGAAAATATAGATATTTTTAGCATTTTAAATTTTGAAATTTCGTTAATTAGAAAAATTTTAAGAGCAATTTAAAATATCAGTTCAGTACATCGTAAACGGTGTCGGTTAATTTTTCAAACTGTCATATCTCCAGATTTTCGGGCCGGACTTTGATGCCGATTGTCTCATTCGATTCGCATGAAAATATAGATATTTTTAGCACTTTAAATTTTGAAATTTCGTTAATTAGAAAAATTTTAAGAGCAATTTAAAATATCAGTCCAGTACATCGTAAACGGAGTCGGTTAATTTTTCAAACTGTCATATCTCCAGATTTTCGATCCGGATTTTGATGTCGATGGTCTCATTCGATTCGCATGAAAATATAGATATTTTTAGCATTTTAAATTTTGAAATTTCGTTAATTAGAAAAATTTTAAGAGCAATTTAAAATATCAGTTCAGTACATCGTAAACGGTGTCGGTTAATTTTTCAAACTGTCATATCTCCAGATTTTCGGGCCGGACTTTGATGCCGATTGTCTCATTCGATTCGCATGAAAATATAGATATTTTTAGCATTTTAAATTTTGAAATTTCGTTAATTAGAAAAATTTTAAGAGCAATTTAAAATATCAGTCCAGTACATCGTAAACGGAGTCGGTTAATTTTTCAAACTGTCATATCTCCAGATTTTCGATCCGGATTTTGATGTCGATGGTCTCATTCGATTCGCATGAAAATATAGATATTTTTAGCATTTTAAATTTTGAAATTTCGTTAATTAGAAAAATTTTAAGAGCAATTTAAAATATCAGTTCAGTACATCGTAAACGGTGTCGGTTAATTTTTCAAACTGTCATATCTCCAGATTTTCGGGCCGGATTTTGATGTCGATGGTCTCATTCGATTCGCATGAAAATATAGATATTTTTAGCATTTTAAATTTTGAAATTTCGTTAATTAGAAAAATTTTAAGAGCAATTTAAAATATCAGTTCAGTACATCGTAAACGGTGTCGGTTAATTTTTCAAACTGTCATATCTCCAGATTTTCGGACCGGATTTTGATGCCGATGGTCTCATTCGATTCGCATGAAAATATAGATATTTTTAGCATTTTAAATTTTGAAATTTCGTCAATTAGAAAAATTTTAAGAGCAATTTAAAATATCAGTTCAGTACATCGTAAACGGTGTCGGTTAATTTTTCAAACTGTCATATCTCCAGATTTTCGAGCCGGATTCTGATGTCAATGGTCTCATTCGATTTGCATGAAAATATAGATATTTTTAGCATTTTAAATTTTGAAATTTCGTTAATTAGAAAAATTTTAAGAGCAATTTAAAATATCAGTTCAGTACATCGTAAACGGTGTCGGTTAATTTTTCAAACTGTCATATCTCCAGATTTTCGGACCGGATTTTGATGCCGATGGTCTCATTCGATTCGCATGAAAATATAGATATTTTTAGCATTTTAAATTTTGAAATTTCGTCAATTAGAAAAATTTTAAGAGCAATTTAAAATACCAGTTCAGTACATCGTAAACGGTGTCGGTTAATTTTTCAAACTGTCATATCTCCAGATTTTCGGGCCGGATTTTGATGTCGATGGTCTCATTCGATTCGCATGAAAATATAGATATTTTTAGCATTTTAAATTTTGAAATTTCGTTAATTAGAAAAATTTTAAGAGCAATTTAAAATATCAGTTCAGTACATCGTAAACGGTGTCGGTTAATTTTTCAAACTGTCATATCTCCAGATTTTCGGACCGGATTTTGATGCCGATGGTCTCATTCGATTCGCATGAAAATATAGATATTTTTAGCATTTTAAATTTTGAAATTTCGTCAATTAGAAAAATTTTAAGAGCAATTTAAAATATCAGTTCAGTACATCGTAAACGGTGTCGGTTAATTTTTCAAACTGTCATATCTCCAGATTTTCGGGCCGGATTTTGATACCGATGGTCTCATTCGATTCGCATGAAAATATAGATATTTTTAGCATTTTAAATTTTGAAATTTCGTTATAGAAAAATTTTAAGAGCAATTTAAAATATCAGTTCAGTACATCGTAAACGGTGTCGGTTAATTTTTCAAACTGTCATATCTCCAGATTTTCGGGCCGGACTTTGATGCCGATGGTCTCATTCGATTCGCATGAACATATAGATATTTTTAGCATTTTAAATTTTGAAATTTCGTTAATTAGAAAAATTTTAAGAGCAATTTAAAATATCAGTTCAGTACATCGTAAACGGTGTCGGTTAATTTTTCAAACTGTCATATCTCCAGATTTTCGGGCCGGATTTTGATACCGATGGTCTCATTCGATTCGCATGAACATATAGATATTTTTAGCATTTTAAATTTTGAAATTTCGTTAATTAGAAAAATTTTAAGAGCAATTTAAAATATCAGTTCAGTACATCGTAAACGGTGTCGGTTAATTTTTCAAACTGTCATATCTCCAGATTTTCGGGCCGGATTTTGATACCGATGGTCTCATTCGATTCGCATGAAAATATAGATATTTTTAGCATTTTAAATTTTGAAATTTCGTTATAGAAAAATTTTAAGAGCAATTTAAAATATCAGTTCAGTACATCGTAAACGGTGTCGGTTAATTTTTCAAACTGTCATATCTCCAGATTTTCGGGCCGGATTTTGATACCGATGGTCTCATTCGATTCGCATGAACATATAGATATTTTTAGCATTTTAAATTTTGAAATTTCGTTAATTAGAAAAATTTTAAGAGCAATTTAAAATATCAGTTCAGTACATCGTAAACGGTGTCGGTTAATTTTTCAAACTGTCATATCTCCAGATTTTCGGACCGGATTTTGATGCCGATGGTCTCATTCGATTCGCATGAAAATATAGATATTTTTAGCATTTTAAATTTTGAAATTTCGTCAATTAGAAAAATTTTAAGAGCAATTTAAAATATCAGTTCAGTACATCGTAAACGGTGTCGGTTAATTTTTCAAACTGTCATATCTCCAGATTTTCGGGCCGGATTTTGATACCGATGGTCTCATTCGATTCGCATGAAAATATCGATGTTTTTAGCATTTTAAATTTTGAAATTTCGTTATAGAAAAATTTTAAGAGCAATTTAAAATATCAGTTCAGTACATCGTAAACGGTGTCGGTTAATTTTTCAAACTGTCATATCTCCAGATTTTCGGGCCGGACTTTGATGCCGATTGTCTCATTCGATTCGCATGAACATATAGATATTTTTAGCATTTTAAATTTTGAAATTTCGTTAATTAGAAAAATTTTAAGAGCAATTTAAAATATCAGTTCAGTACATCGTAAACGGTGTCGGTTAATTTTTCAAACTGTCATATCTCCAGATTTTCGGACCGGATTTTGATGCCGATGGTCTCATTCGATTCGCATGAAAATATAGATATTTTTAGCATTTTAAATTTTGAAATTTCGTCAATTAGAAAAATTTTAAGAGCAATTTAAAATATCAGTTCAGTACATCGTAAACGGTGTCGGTTAATTTTTCAAACTGTCATATCTCCAGATTTTCGGACCGGATTTTGATGCCAATGGTCTCATTCGATTCGCATGAAAATATAGATATTTTTAGCATTTTAAATTTTGAAATTTCGTCAATTAGAAAAATTTTAAGAGCAATTTAAAATATCAGTTCAGTACATCGTAAACGGTGTCGGTTAATTTTTCAAACTGTCATATCTCCAGATTTTCGGGCCGGATTTTGATACCGATGGTCTCATTCGATTCGCATGAAAATATAGATATTTTTAGCATTTTAAATTTTGAAATTTCGTTATAGAAAAATTTTAAGAGCAATTTAAAATATCAGTTCAGTACATCGTAAACGGTGTCGGTTAATTTTTCAAACTGTCATATCTCCAGATTTTCGGGCCGGATTTTGATACCGATGGTCTCATTCGATTCGCATGAAAATATCGATGTTTTTAGCATTTTAAATTTTGAAATTTCGTTATAGAAAAATTTTAAGAGCAATTTAAAATATCAGTTCAGTACATCGTAAACGGTGTCGGTTAATTTTTCAAACTGTCATATCTCCAGATTTTCGGGCCGGACTTTGATGCCGATTGTCTCATTCGATTCGCATGAAAATATAGATATTTTTAGCATTTTAAATTTTGAAATTTCGTTAATTAGAAAAATTTTAAGAGCAATTTAAAATATCAGTCCAGTACATCGTAAACGGTGTCGGTTAATTTTTCAAACTGTCATATCTCCAGATTTTCGGGCCGGATTTTGATACCGATGGTCTCATTCGATTCGCATGAAAATATAGATATTTTTAGCATTTTAAATTTTGAAATTTCGTTAATTAGAAAAATTTTAAGAGCAATTTAAAATATCAGTTCAGTATATCGTAAACGGTGTCGGTTAATTTTTCAAACTGTCATATCTCCAGATTTTCGGGCCGGATTTTGATGCCGATTGTCTCATTCGATTCGCATGAAAATATAGATATTTTTAGCATTTTAAATTTTGAAATTTCGTTAATTAGAAAAATTTTAAGAGCAATTTAAAATATCAGTTCAGTATATCGTAAACGGTGTCGGTTAATTTTTCAAACTGTCATATCTCCAGATTTTCGATCCGGATTTTGATGCCGATTGTCTCATTCGATTCGCATGAAAATATAGATATTTTTAGCATTTTAAATTTTGAAATTTCGTCAATTAGAAAAATTTTAAGAGCAATTTAAAATATCAGTTCAGTACATCGTAAACGGTGTCGGTTAATTTTTCAAACTGTCATATCTCCAGATTTTCGGGCCGGATTTTGATGCCGATTGTCTCATTCGATTCGCATGAAAATATCGATATTTTTAGCATTTTAAATTTTGAAATTTCGTTAACTAGAAAAATTTTAAGAGCAATTTAAAATATCAGTCCAGTACATCGTAAACGGTGTCGGTTAATTTTTCAAACTGTCATATCTCCAGATTTTCGGGCCGGATTTTGATGCCGATTGTCTCATTCGATTCGCATGAAAATATCGATATTTTTAGCATTTTAAATTTTGAAATTTCGTCAATTAGAAAAATTTTAAGAGCAATTTAAAATATCAGTTCAGTACATCGTAAACGGTGTCGGTTAATTTTTCAAACTGTCATATCTCCAGATTTTCGGGCCGGATTTTGATGCTGATTGTCTCATTCGATTCGCATGAAAATATCGATATTTTTAGCATTTTAAATTTTGAAATTTCATTAATTAGAAAAATTTTAAGAGCAATTTAAAATATCAGTTGAGTACATCGTAAACGGTGTCGGTTAATTTTTCAAACTGTCATATCTCCAGATTTTCGGGCCGGATTTTGATGTCGATGGTCTCATTCGATTCGCATGAAAATATAGATATTTTTAGCATTTTAAATTTTGAAATTTCATTAATTAGAAAAATTTTAAGAGCAATTTAAAATATCAGTTCAGTACATCGTAAACGGTGTCGGTTAATTTTTCAAACTGTCATATCTCCAGATTTTCGGACCGGATTCTGATGCCGATGGTCTCATTCGATTCGCATGAAAATATAGATATTTTTAGCATTTTAAATTTTGAAATTTCATTAATTAGAAAAATTTTAAGAGCAATTTAAAATATCAGTTCAGTACATCGTAAACGGTGTCGGTTAATTTTTCAAACTGTCATATCTCCAGATTTTCGGACCGGATTCTGATGCCGATGGTCTCATTCGATTCGCATGAAAATATAGATATTTTTAGCATTTTAAATTTTGAAATTTCATTAATTAGAAAAATTTTAAGAGCAATTTAAAATATCAGTTCAGTACATCGTAAACGGTGTCGGTTAATTTTTCAAACTGTCATATCTCCAGATTTTCGGACCGGATTCTGATGCCGATGGTCTCATTCGATTCGCATGAAAATATAGATATTTTTAGCATTTTAAATTTTGAAATTTCGTCAATTAGAAAAATTTTAAGAGCAATTTAAAATATCAGTTCAGTACATCGTAAACGGTGTCGGTTAATTTTTCAAACTGTCATATCTCCAGATTTTCGGGCCGGATTTTGATGCCGATTGTCTCATTCGATTCGCATGAAAATATCGATATTTTTAGCATTTTAAATTTTGAAATTTCGTTAATTAGAAAAATTTTAAGAGCAATTTAAAATATCAGTTCAGTACATCGTAAACGGTGTCGGTTAATTTTTCAAACTGTCATATCTCCAGATTTCCGGGCCGGATTTTGATACCGATGGTCTCATTCGATTCGCATGAAAATATAGATATTTTTAGCATTTTAAATTTTGAAATTTCGTTAATTAGAAAAATTTTAAGAGCAATTTAAAATATCAGTTCAGTATATCGTAAACGGTGTCGGTTAATTTTTCAAACTGTCATATCTCCAGATTTTCGGGCCGGACTTTGATGCCGATTGTCTCATTCGATTCGCATGAAAATATAGATATTTTTAGCATTTTAAATTTTGAAATTTCATTAATTAGAAAAATTTTAAGAGCAATTTAAAATATCAGTTCAGTACATCGTAAACGGTGTCGGTTAATTTTTCAAACTGTCATATCTCCAGATTTTCGGGCCGGATTTTGATGCCGATGGTCTCATTCGATTCGCATGAAAATATAGATATTTTTAGCATTTTAAATTTTGAAATTTCGTTAATTAGAAAAATTTTAAGAGCAATTTAAAATATCAGTCCAGTACATCGTAAACGGAGTCGGTTAATTTTTCAAACTGTCATATCTCCAGATTTTCGGGCCGGATTTTGATGCCGATGGTCTCATTCGATTCGCATGAAAATATAGATATTTTTAGCATTTTAAATTTTGAAATTTCGTTAATTAGAAAAATTTTAAGAGCAATTTAAAATATCAGTTCAGTATATCGTAAACGGTGTCGGTTAATTTTTCAAACTGTCATATCTCCAGATTTTCGGGCCGGACTTTGATGCCGATTGTCTCATTCGATTCGCATGAAAATATAGATATTTTTAGCATTTTAAATTTTGAAATTTCATTAATTAGAAAAATTTTAAGAGCAATTTAAAATATCAGTTCAGTACATCGTAAACGGTGTCGGTTAATTTTTCAAACTGTCATATCTCCAGATTTTCGGGCCGGATTTTGATGCCGATGGTCTCATTCGATTCGCATGAAAATATAGATATTTTTAGCATTTTAAATTTTGAAATTTCGTTAATTAGAAAAATTTTAAGAGCAATTTAAAATATCAGTCCAGTACATCGTAAACGGAGTCGGTTAATTTTTCAAACTGTCATATCTCCAGATTTTCGATCCGGATTTTGATGTCGATGGTCTCATTCGATTCGCATGAAAATATAGATATTTTTAGCATTTTAAATTTTGAAATTTCGTCAATTAGAAAAATTTTAAGAGCAATTTAAAATATCAGTTGAGTACATCGTAAACGGTGTCGGTTAATTTTTCAAACTGTCATATCTCCAGATTTTCGGGCCGGATTTTGATGTCGATGGTCTCATTCGATTCGCATGAAAATATAGATATTTTTAGCATTTTAAATTTTGAAATTTCGTTAATTAGAAAAATTTTAAGAGCAATTTAAAATATCAGTTGAGTACATCGTAAACGGTGTCGGTTAATTTTTCAAACTGTCATATCTCCAGATTTCCGGGCCGGATTTTGATACCGATGGTCTCATTCGATTCGCATGAAAATATAGATATTTTTAGCATTTTAAATTTTGAAATTTCGTTAATTAGAAAAATTTTAAGAGCAATTTAAAATATCAGTTCAGTATATCGTAAACGGTGTCGGTTAATTTTTCAAACTGTCATATCTCCAGATTTTCGATCCGGATTTTGATGTCGATGGTCTCATTCGATTCGCATGAAAATATAGATATTTTTAGCATTTTAAATTTTGAAATTTCGTTAATTAGAAAAATTTTAAGAGCAATTTAAAATATCAGTTCAGTATATCGTAAACGGTGTCGGTTAATTTTTCAAACTGTCATATCTCCAGATTTTCGGGCCGGATTTTGATGCCGATGGTCTCATTCGATTCGCATGAAAATATAGATATTTTTAGCATTTTAAATTTTGAAATTTCGTTAATTAGAAAAATTTTAAGAGCAATTTAAAATATCAGTCCAGTACATCGTAAACGGAGTCGGTTAATTTTTCAAACTGTCATATCTCCAGATTTTCGATCCGGATTTTGATGTCGATGGTCTCATTCGATTCGCATGAAAATATAGATATTTTTAGCATTTTAAATTTTGAAATTTCGTCAATTAGAAAAATTTTAAGAGCAATTTAAAATATCAGTTGAGTACATCGTAAACGGTGTCGGTTAATTTTTCAAACTGTCATATCTCCAGATTTTCGGGCCGGATTTTGATGTCGATGGTCTCATTCGATTCGCATGAAAATATAGATATTTTTAGCATTTTAAATTTTGAAATTTCGTTAATTAGAAAAATTTTAAGAGCAATTTAAAATATCAGTTGAGTACATCGTAAACGGTGTCGGTTAATTTTTCAAACTGTCATATCTCCAGATTTTCGGGCCGGATTTTGATGCCGATTGTCTCATTCGATTCGCATGAAAATATAGATATTTTTAGCATTTTAAATTTTGAAATTTCGTTAATTAGAAAAATTTTAAGAGCAATTTAAAATATCAGTTCAGTACATCGTAAACGGTGTCGGTTAATTTTTCAAACTGTCATATCTCCAGATTTTCGGGCCGGATTTTGATGCCGATTGTCTCATTCGATTCGCATGAAAATATCGATATTTTTAGCATTTTAAATTTTGAAATTTCGTTAATTAGAAAAATTTTAAGAGCAATTTAAAATATCAGTCCAGTACATCGTAAACGGTGTCGGTTAATTTTTCAAACTGTCATATCTCCAGATTTCCGGGCCGGATTTTGATACCGATGGTCTCATTCGATTCGCATGAAAATATAGATATTTTTAGCATTTTAAATTTTGAAATTTCGTTAATTAGAAAAATTTTAAGAGCAATTTAAAATATCAGTTCAGTACATCGTAAACGGAGTCGTTTAATTTTTCAAACTGTCATATCTCCAGATTTTCGATCCGGATTTTGATGTCGATGGTCTCATTCGATTCGCATGAAAATATAGATATTTTTAGCATTTTAAATTTTGAAATTTCGTTAATTAGAAAAATTTTAAGAGCAATTTAAAATATCAGTTCAGTACATCGTAAACGGTGTCGGTTAATTTTTCAAACTGTCATATCTCCAGATTTCCGGGCCGGATTTTGATACCGATGGTCTCATTCGATTCGCATGAAAATATAGATATTTTTAGCATTTTAAATTTTGAAATTTCGTTAATTAGAAAAATTTTAAGAGCAATTTAAAATATCAGTTCAGTATATCGTAAACGGTGTCGGTTAATTTTTCAAACTGTCATATCTCCAGATTTTCGATCCGGATTTTGATGTCGATGGTCTCATTCGATTCGCATGAAAATATAGATATTTTTAGCATTTTAAATTTTGAAATTTCGTTAATTAGAAAAATTTTAAGAGCAATTTAAAATATCAGTTCAGTATATCGTAAACGGTGTCGGTTAATTTTTCAAACTGTCATATCTCCAGATTTTCGGGCCGGATTTTGATGCCGATGGTCTCATTCGATTCGCATGAAAATATAGATATTTTTAGCATTTTAAATTTTGAAATTTCGTTAATTAGAAAAATTTTAAGAGCAATTTAAAATATCAGTCCAGTACATCGTAAACGGAGTCGGTTAATTTTTCAAACTGTCATATCTCCAGATTTTCGATCCGGATTTTGATGTCGATGGTCTCATTCGATTCGCATGAAAATATAGATATTTTTAGCATTTTAAATTTTGAAATTTCGTCAATTAGAAAAATTTTAAGAGCAATTTAAAATATCAGTTGAGTACATCGTAAACGGTGTCGGTTAATTTTTCAAACTGTCATATCTCCAGATTTTCGGGCCGGATTTTGATGTCGATGGTCTCATTCGATTCGCATGAAAATATAGATATTTTTAGCATTTTAAATTTTGAAATTTCGTTAATTAGAAAAATTTTAAGAGCAATTTAAAATATCAGTTGAGTACATCGTAAACGGTGTCGGTTAATTTTTCAAACTGTCATATCTCCAGATTTTCGGGCCGGATTTTGATGCCGATGGTCTCATTCGATTCGCATGAAAATATAGATATTTTTAGCATTTTAAATTTTGAAATTTCGTTAATTAGAAAAATTTTAAGAGCAATTTAAAATATCAGTCCAGTACATCGTAAACGGAGTCGGTTAATTTTTCAAACTGTCATATCTCCAGATTTTCGATCCGGATTTTGATGTCGATGGTCTCATTCGATTCGCATGAAAATATAGATATTTTTAGCATTTTAAATTTTGAAATTTCGTCAATTAGAAAAATTTTAAGAGCAATTTAAAATATCAGTTGAGTACATCGTAAACGGTGTCGGTTAATTTTTCAAACTGTCATATCTCCAGATTTTCGGGCCGGATTTTGATGTCGATGGTCTCATTCGATTCGCATGAAAATATAGATATTTTTAGCATTTTAAATTTTGAAATTTCGTTAATTAGAAAAATTTTAAGAGCAATTTAAAATATCAGTTGAGTACATCGTAAACGGTGTCGGTTAATTTTTCAAACTGTCATATCTCCAGATTTTCGGGCCGGATTTTGATGCCGATTGTCTCATTCGATTCGCATGAAAATATAGATATTTTTAGCATTTTAAATTTTGAAATTTCGTTAATTAGAAAAATTTTAAGAGCAATTTAAAATATCAGTTCAGTACATCGTAAACGGTGTCGGTTAATTTTTCAAACTGTCATATCTCCAGATTTTCGGGCCGGATTTTGATGCCGATTGTCTCATTCGATTCGCATGAAAATATCGATATTTTTAGCATTTTAAATTTTGAAATTTCGTTAATTAGAAAAATTTTAAGAGCAATTTAAAATATCAGTCCAGTACATCGTAAACGGTGTCGGTTAATTTTTCAAACTGTCATATCTCCAGATTTCCGGGCCGGATTTTGATACCGATGGTCTCATTCGATTCGCATGAAAATATAGATATTTTTAGCATTTTAAATTTTGAAATTTCGTTAATTAGAAAAATTTTAAGAGCAATTTAAAATATCAGTTCAGTACATCGTAAACGGAGTCGTTTAATTTTTCAAACTGTCATATCTCCAGATTTTCGATCCGGATTTTGATGTCGATGGTCTCATTCGATTCGCATGAAAATATAGATATTTTTAGCATTTTAAATTTTGAAATTTCGTTAATTAGAAAAATTTTAAGAGCAATTTAAAATATCAGTTCAGTACATCGTAAACGGTGTCGGTTAATTTTTCAAACTGTCATATCTCCAGATTTCCGGGCCGGATTTTGATACCGATGGTCTCATTCGATTCGCATGAAAATATAGATATTTTTAGCATTTTAAATTTTGAAATTTCGTTAATTAGAAAAATTTTAAGAGCAATTTAAAATATCAGTTCAGTATATCGTAAACGGTGTCGGTTAATTTTTCAAACTGTCATATCTCCAGATTTTCGATCCGGATTTTGATGTCGATGGTCTCATTCGATTCGCATGAAAATATAGATATTTTTAGCATTTTAAATTTTGAAATTTCGTTAATTAGAAAAATTTTAAGAGCAATTTAAAATATCAGTTCAGTATATCGTAAACGGTGTCGGTTAATTTTTCAAACTGTCATATCTCCAGATTTTCGGGCCGGATTTTGATGCCGATGGTCTCATTCGATTCGCATGAAAATATAGATATTTTTAGCATTTTAAATTTTGAAATTTCGTTAATTAGAAAAATTTTAAGAGCAATTTAAAATATCAGTCCAGTACATCGTAAACGGAGTCGGTTAATTTTTCAAACTGTCATATCTCCAGATTTTCGATCCGGATTTTGATGTCGATGGTCTCATTCGATTCGCATGAAAATATAGATATTTTTAGCATTTTAAATTTTGAAATTTCGTCAATTAGAAAAATTTTAAGAGCAATTTAAAATATCAGTTGAGTACATCGTAAACGGTGTCGGTTAATTTTTCAAACTGTCATATCTCCAGATTTTCGGGCCGGATTTTGATGTCGATGGTCTCATTCGATTCGCATGAAAATATAGATATTTTTAGCATTTTAAATTTTGAAATTTCGTTAATTAGAAAAATTTTAAGAGCAATTTAAAATATCAGTTGAGTACATCGTAAACGGTGTCGGTTAATTTTTCAAACTGTCATATCTCCAGATTTTCGGGCCGGATTTTGATGCCGATTGTCTCATTCGATTCGCATGAAAATATAGATATTTTTAGCATTTTAAATTTTGAAATTTCGTTAATTAGAAAAATTTTAAGAGCAATTTAAAATATCAGTTCAGTACATCGTAAACGGTGTCGGTTAATTTTTCAAACTGTCATATCTCCAGATTTTCGGGCCGGATTTTGATGCCGATTGTCTCATTCGATTCGCATGAAAATATCGATATTTTTAGCATTTTAAATTTTGAAATTTCGTTAATTAGAAAAATTTTAAGAGCAATTTAAAATATCAGTCCAGTACATCGTAAACGGTGTCGGTTAATTTTTCAAACTGTCATATCTCCAGATTTCCGGGCCGGATTTTGATACCGATGGTCTCATTCGATTCGCATGAAAATATAGATATTTTTAGCATTTTAAATTTTGAAATTTCGTTAATTAGAAAAATTTTAAGAGCAATTTAAAATATCAGTTCAGTACATCGTAAACGGAGTCGTTTAATTTTTCAAACTGTCATATCTCCAGATTTTCGATCCGGATTTTGATGTCGATGGTCTCATTCGATTCGCATGAAAATATAGATATTTTTAGCATTTTAAATTTTGAAATTTCGTTAATTAGAAAAATTTTAAGAGCAATTTAAAATATCAGTTCAGTACATCGTAAACGGTGTCGGTTAATTTTTCAAACTGTCATATCTCCAGATTTCCGGGCCGGATTTTGATACCGATGGTCTCATTCGATTCGCATGAAAATATAGATATTTTTAGCATTTTAAATTTTGAAATTTCGTTAATTAGAAAAATTTTAAGAGCAATTTAAAATATCAGTTCAGTATATCGTAAACGGTGTCGGTTAATTTTTCAAACTGTCATATCTCCAGATTTTCGATCCGGATTTTGATGTCGATGGTCTCATTCGATTCGCATGAAAATATAGATATTTTTAGCATTTTAAATTTTGAAATTTCGTTAATTAGAAAAATTTTAAGAGCAATTTAAAATATCAGTTCAGTATATCGTAAACGGTGTCGGTTAATTTTTCAAACTGTCATATCTCCAGATTTTCGGGCCGGATTTTGATGCCGATGGTCTCATTCGATTCGCATGAAAATATAGATATTTTTAGCATTTTAAATTTTGAAATTTCGTTAATTAGAAAAATTTTAAGAGCAATTTAAAATATCAGTCCAGTACATCGTAAACGGAGTCGGTTAATTTTTCAAACTGTCATATCTCCAGATTTTCGATCCGGATTTTGATGTCGATGGTCTCATTCGATTCGCATGAAAATATAGATATTTTTAGCATTTTAAATTTTGAAATTTCGTCAATTAGAAAAATTTTAAGAGCAATTTAAAATATCAGTTGAGTACATCGTAAACGGTGTCGGTTAATTTTTCAAACTGTCATATCTCCAGATTTTCGGGCCGGATTTTGATGTCGATGGTCTCATTCGATTCGCATGAAAATATAGATATTTTTAGCATTTTAAATTTTGAAATTTCGTTAATTAGAAAAATTTTAAGAGCAATTTAAAATATCAGTTCAGTACATCGTAAACGGTGTCGGTTAATTTTTCAAACTGTCATATCTCCAGATTTTCGATCCGGATTTTGATGTCGATGGTCTCATTCGATTCGCATGAAAATATAGATATTTTTAGCATTTTAAATTTTGAAATTTCGTTAATTAGAAAAATTTTAAGAGCAATTTAAAATATCAGTTCAGTACATCGTAAACGGTGTCGGTTAATGTTTCAAACTGTCATATCTCCAGATTTTCGGGCCGGATTTTGATGCCGATGGTCTCATTCGATTCGCATGAAAATATAGATATTTTTAGCATTTTAAATTTTGAAATTTCATTAATTAGAAAAATTTTAAGAGCAATTTAAAATATCAGTTCAGTACATCGTAAACGGTGTCGGTTAATTTTTCAAACTGTCATATCTCCAGATTTTCGGGCCGGATTTTGATGCCGATTGTCTCATTCGATTCGCATGAAAATATAGATATTTTTAGCATTTTAAATTTTGAAATTTCGTTAATTAGAAAAATTTTAAGAGCAATTTAAAATATCAGTCCAGTACATCGTAAACGGAGTCGGTTAATTTTTCAAACTGTCATATCTCCAGATTTTCGATCCGGATTTTGATGTCGATGGTCTCATTCGATTCGCATGAAAATATAGATATTTTTAGCATTTTAAATTTTGAAATTTCGTCAATTAGAAAAATTTTAAGAGCAATTTAAAATATCAGTTGAGTACATCGTAAACGGTGTCGGTTAATTTTTCAAACTGTCATATCTCCAGATTTTCGGGCCGGATTTTGATGTCGATGGTCTCATTCGATTCGCATGAAAATATAGATATTTTTAGCATTTTAAATTTTGAAATTTCGTTAATTAGAAAAATTTTAAGAGCAATTTAAAATATCAGTTCAGTACATCGTAAACGGTGTCGGTTAATTTTTCAAACTGTCATATCTCCAGATTTTCGATCCGGATTTTGATGTCGATGGTCTCATTCGATTCGCATGAAAATATAGATATTTTTAGCATTTTAAATTTTGAAATTTCGTTAATTAGAAAAATTTTAAGAGCAATTTAAAATATCAGTTCAGTACATCGTAAACGGTGTCGGTTAATGTTTCAAACTGTCATATCTCCAGATTTTCGGGCCGGATTTTGATGCCGATGGTCTCATTCGATTCGCATGAAAATATAGATATTTTTAGCATTTTAAATTTTGAAATTTCATTAATTAGAAAAATTTTAAGAGCAATTTAAAATATCAGTTCAGTACATCGTAAACGGTGTCGGTTAATTTTTCAAACTGTCATATCTCCAGATTTTCGGGCCGGATTTTGATGCCGATTGTCTCATTCGATTCGCATGAAAATATAGATATTTTTAGCATTTTAAATTTTGAAATTTCGTTAATTAGAAAAATTTTAAGAGCAATTTAAAATATCAGTTCAGTACATCGTAAACGGTGTCGGTTAATTTTTCAAACTGTCATATCTCCAGATTTTCGGGCCGGATTTTGATGCCGATTGTCTCATTCGATTCGCATGAAAATATCGATATTTTTAGCATTTTAAATTTTGAAATTTCTTTAATTAGAAAAATTTTAAGAGCAATTTAAAATATCAGTCCAGTACATCGTAAACGGAGTCGTTTAATTTTTCAAACTGTCATATCTCCAGATTTTCGGGCCGGATTTTGATGTCGATGGTCTCATTCGATTCGCATGAAAATATAGATATTTTTAGCATTTTAAATTTTGAAATTTCGTCAATTAGAAAAATTTTAAGAGCAATTTAAAATATCAGTTCAGTACATCGTAAACGGTGTCGGTTAATTTTTCAAACTGTCATATCTCCAGATTTTCGGGCCGGATTTTGATGCCGATTGTCTCATTCGATTCGCATGAAAATATCGATATTTTTAGCATTTTAAATTTTGAAATTTCGTTAACTAGAAAAATTTTAAGAGCAATTTAAAATATCAGTCCAGTACATCGTAAACGGTGTCGGTTAATTTTTCAAACTGTCATATCTCCAGATTTTCGGGCCGGATTTTGATGTCGATGGTCTCATTCGATTCGCATGAAAATATAGATATTTTTAGCATTTTAAATTTTGAAATTTCGTCAATTAGAAAAATTTTAAGAGCAATTTAAAATATCAGTTGAGTACATCGTAAACGGTGTCGGTTAATTTTTCAAACTGTCATATCTCCAGATTTTCGGGCCGGATTTTGATGTCGATGGTCTCATTCGATTCGCATGAAAATATAGATATTTTTAGCATTTTAAATTTTGAAATTTCGTTAATTAGAAAAATTTTAAGAGCAATTTAAAATATCAGTTCAGTACATCGTAAACGGTGTCGGTTAATTTTTCAAACTGTCATATCTCCAGATTTTCGATCCGGATTTTGATGTCGATGGTCTCATTCGATTCGCATGAAAATATAGATATTTTTAGCATTTTAAATTTTGAAATTTCGTTAATTAGAAAAATTTTAAGAGCAATTTAAAATATCAGTTCAGTACATCGTAAACGGTGTCGGTTAATGTTTCAAACTGTCATATCTCCAGATTTTCGGGCCGGATTTTGATGCCGATGGTCTCATTCGATTCGCATGAAAATATAGATATTTTTAGCATTTTAAATTTTGAAATTTCATTAATTAGAAAAATTTTAAGAGCAATTTAAAATATCAGTTCAGTACATCGTAAACGGTGTCGGTTAATTTTTCAAACTGTCATATCTCCAGATTTTCGGGCCGGATTTTGATGCCGATTGTCTCATTCGATTCGCATGAAAATATAGATATTTTTAGCATTTTAAATTTTGAAATTTCGTTAATTAGAAAAATTTTAAGAGCAATTTAAAATATCAGTCCAGTACATCGTAAACGGAGTCGGTTAATTTTTCAAACTGTCATATCTCCAGATTTTCGATCCGGATTTTGATGTCGATGGTCTCATTCGATTCGCATGAAAATATAGATATTTTTAGCATTTTAAATTTTGAAATTTCGTCAATTAGAAAAATTTTAAGAGCAATTTAAAATATCAGTTGAGTACATCGTAAACGGTGTCGGTTAATTTTTCAAACTGTCATATCTCCAGATTTTCGGGCCGGATTTTGATGCCGATTGTCTCATTCGATTCGCATGAAAATATCGATATTTTTAGCATTTTAAATTTTGAAATTTCGTTAACTAGAAAAATTTTAAGAGCAATTTAAAATATCAGTCCAGTACATCGTAAACGGTGTCGGTTAATTTTTCAAACTGTCATATCTCCAGATTTTCGGGCCGGATTTTGATGTCGATGGTCTCATTCGATTCGCATGAAAATATAGATATTTTTAGCATTTTAAATTTTGAAATTTCGTCAATTAGAAAAATTTTAAGAGCAATTTAAAATATCAGTTGAGTACATCGTAAACGGTGTCGGTTAATTTTTCAAACTGTCATATCTCCAGATTTTCGGGCCGGATTTTGATGTCGATGGTCTCATTCGATTCGCATGAAAATATAGATATTTTTAGCATTTTAAATTTTGAAATTTCGTTAATTAGAAAAATTTTAAGAGCAATTTAAAATATCAGTTCAGTACATCGTAAACGGTGTCGGTTAATTTTTCAAACTGTCATATCTCCAGATTTTCGATCCGGATTTTGATGTCGATGGTCTCATTCGATTCGCATGAAAATATAGATATTTTTAGCATTTTAAATTTTGAAATTTCGTTAATTAGAAAAATTTTAAGAGCAATTTAAAATATCAGTTCAGTACATCGTAAACGGTGTCGGTTAATGTTTCAAACTGTCATATCTCCAGATTTTCGGGCCGGATTTTGATGCCGATGGTCTCATTCGATTCGCATGAAAATATAGATATTTTTAGCATTTTAAATTTTGAAATTTCATTAATTAGAAAAATTTTAAGAGCAATTTAAAATATCAGTTCAGTACATCGTAAACGGTGTCGGTTAATTTTTCAAACTGTCATATCTCCAGATTTTCGGGCCGGATTTTGATGCCGATTGTCTCATTCGATTCGCATGAAAATATAGATATTTTTAGCATTTTAAATTTTGAAATTTCGTTAATTAGAAAAATTTTAAGAGCAATTTAAAATATCAGTCCAGTACATCGTAAACGGAGTCGGTTAATTTTTCAAACTGTCATATCTCCAGATTTTCGATCCGGATTTTGATGTCGATGGTCTCATTCGATTCGCATGAAAATATAGATATTTTTAGCATTTTAAATTTTGAAATTTCGTCAATTAGAAAAATTTTAAGAGCAATTTAAAATATCAGTTGAGTACATCGTAAACGGTGTCGGTTAATTTTTCAAACTGTCATATCTCCAGATTTTCGGGCCGGATTTTGATGTCGATGGTCTCATTCGATTCGCATGAAAATATAGATATTTTTAGCATTTTAAATTTTGAAATTTCGTTAATTAGAAAAATTTTAAGAGCAATTTAAAATATCAGTTCAGTACATCGTAAACGGTGTCGGTTAATTTTTCAAACTGTCATATCTCCAGATTTTCGATCCGGATTTTGATGTCGATGGTCTCATTCGATTCGCATGAAAATATAGATATTTTTAGCATTTTAAATTTTGAAATTTCGTTAATTAGAAAAATTTTAAGAGCAATTTAAAATATCAGTTCAGTACATCGTAAACGGTGTCGGTTAATGTTTCAAACTGTCATATCTCCAGATTTTCGGGCCGGATTTTGATGCCGATGGTCTCATTCGATTCGCATGAAAATATAGATATTTTTAGCATTTTAAATTTTGAAATTTCATTAATTAGAAAAATTTTAAGAGCAATTTAAAATATCAGTTCAGTACATCGTAAACGGTGTCGGTTAATTTTTCAAACTGTCATATCTCCAGATTTTCGGGCCGGATTTTGATGCCGATTGTCTCATTCGATTCGCATGAAAATATAGATATTTTTAGCATTTTAAATTTTGAAATTTCGTTAATTAGAAAAATTTTAAGAGCAATTTAAAATATCAGTTCAGTACATCGTAAACGGTGTCGGTTAATTTTTCAAACTGTCATATCTCCAGATTTTCGGGCCGGATTTTGATGCCGATTGTCTCATTCGATTCGCATGAAAATATCGATATTTTTAGCATTTTAAATTTTGAAATTTCGTTAATTAGAAAAATTTTAAGAGCAATTTAAAATATCAGTCCAGTACATCGTAAACGGAGTCGTTTAATTTTTCAAACTGTCATATCTCCAGATTTTCGGGCCGGATTTTGATGTCGATGGTCTCATTCGATTCGCATGAAAATATAGATATTTTTAGCATTTTAAATTTTGAAATTTCGTCAATTAGAAAAATTTTAAGAGCAATTTAAAATATCAGTTCAGTACATCGTAAACGGTGTCGGTTAATTTTTCAAACTGTCATATCTCCAGATTTTCGGGCCGGATTTTGATGCCGATTGTCTCATTCGATTCGCATGAAAATATCGATATTTTTAGCATTTTAAATTTTGAAATTTCGTTAACTAGAAAAATTTTAAGAGCAATTTAAAATATCAGTCCAGTACATCGTAAACGGAGTCGGTTAATTTTTCAAACTGTCATATCTCCAGATTTTCGATCCGGATTTTGATGTCGATGGTCTCATTCGATTCGCATGAAAATATAGATATTTTTAGCATTTTAAATTTTGAAATTTCGTTAATTAGAAAAATTTTAAGAGCAATTTAAAATATCAGTTCAGTACATCGTAAACGGTGTCGGTTAATGTTTCAAACTGTCATATCTCCAGATTTTCGGGCCGGATTTTGATGCCGATGGTCTCATTCGATTCGCATGAAAATATAGATATTTTTAGCATTTTAAATTTTGAAATTTCATTAATTAGAAAAATTTTAAGAGCAATTTAAAATATCAGTTCAGTACATCGTAAACGGTGTCGGTTAATTTTTCAAACTGTCATATCTCCAGATTTTCGGGCCGGATTTTGATGCCGATTGTCTCATTCGATTCGCATGAAAATATAGATATTTTTAGCATTTTAAATTTTGAAATTTCGTTAATTAGAAAAATTTTAAGAGCAATTTAAAATATCAGTTCAGTACATCGTAAACGGTGTCGGTTAATTTTTCAAACTGTCATATCTCCAGATTTTCGGGCCGGATTTTGATGCCGATTGTCTCATTCGATTCGCATGAAAATATCGATATTTTTAGCATTTTAAATTTTGAAATTTCGTTAATTAGAAAAATTTTAAGAGCAATTTAAAATATCAGTCCAGTACATCGTAAACGGAGTCGTTTAATTTTTCAAACTGTCATATCTCCAGATTTTCGGGCCGGATTTTGATGTCGATGGTCTCATTCGATTCGCATGAAAATATAGATATTTTTAGCATTTTAAATTTTGAAATTTCGTCAATTAGAAAAATTTTAAGAGCAATTTAAAATATCAGTTCAGTACATCGTAAACGGTGTCGGTTAATTTTTCAAACTGTCATATCTCCAGATTTTCGGGCCGGATTTTGATGCCGATTGTCTCATTCGATTCGCATGAAAATATCGATATTTTTAGCATTTTAAATTTTGAAATTTCGTTAACTAGAAAAATTTTAAGAGCAATTTAAAATATCAGTCCAGTACATCGTAAACGGAGTCGGTTAATTTTTCAAACTGTCATATCTCCAGATTTTCGATCCGGATTTTGATGTCGATGGTCTCATTCGATTCGCATGAAAATATAGATATTTTTAGCATTTTAAATTTTGAAATTTCGTTAATTAGAAAAATTTTAAGAGCAATTTAAAATATCAGTTCAGTACATCGTAAACGGTGTCGGTTAATGTTTCAAACTGTCATATCTCCAGATTTTCGGGCCGGATTTTGATGCCGATGGTCTCATTCGATTCGCATGAAAATATAGATATTTTTAGCATTTTAAATTTTGAAATTTCATTAATTAGAAAAATTTTAAGAGCAATTTAAAATATCAGTTCAGTACATCGTAAACGGTGTCGGTTAATTTTTCAAACTGTCATATCTCCAGATTTTCGGGCCGGATTTTGATGTCGATGGTCTCATTCGATTCGCATGAAAATATAGATATTTTTAGCATTTTAAATTTTGAAATTTCGTCAATTAGAAAAATTTTAAGAGCAATTTAAAATATCAGTTCAGTACATCGTAAACGGTGTCGGTTAATTTTTCAAACTGTCATATCTCCAGATTTTCGGGCCGGATTTTGATGTCGATGGTCTCATTCGATTCGCATGAAAATATAGATATTTTTAGCATTTTAAATTTTGAAATTTCGTTAATTAGAAAAATTTTAAGAGCAATTTAAAATATCAGTTCAGTACATCGTAAACGGTGTCGGTTAATTTTTCAAACTGTCATATCTCCAGATTTTCGGGCCGGATTTTGATGTCGATGGTCTCATTCGATTCGCATGAAAATATAGATATTTTTAGCATTTTAAATTTTGAAATTTCGTTAATTAGAAAAATTTTAAGAGCAATTTAAAATATCAGTTCAGTACATCGTAAACGGTGTCGGTTAATGTTTCAAACCGTCATATCTCCAGATTTTCGGGCCGGATTTTGATGTCGATGGTCTCATTCGATTCGCATGAAAATATAGATATTTTTAGCATTTTAAATTTTGAAATTTCGTTAATTAGAAAAATTTTAAGAGCAATTTAAAATATCAGTTCAGTACATCGTAAACGGTGTCGGTTAATTTTTCAAACTGTCATATCTCCAGATTTTCGGGCCGGATTTTGATGCCGATTGTCTCATTCGATTCGCATGAAAATATAGATATTTTTAGCATTTTAAATTTTGAAATTTCGTTAATTAGAAAAATTTTAAGAGCAATTTAAAATATCAGTTCAGTACATCGTAAACGGTGTCGGTTAATTTTTCAAACTGTCATATCTCCAGAGTTTCGGGCCGGATTTTGATGTCGATGGTCTCATTCGATTCGCATGAAAATATAGATATTTTTAGCATTTTAAATTTTGAAATTTCGTTAATTAGAAAAATTTTAAGAGCAATTTAAAATATCAGTTCAGTACATCGTAAACGGTGTCGGTTAATTTTTCAAACTGTCATATCTCCAGATTTTCGGGCCGGATTTTGATGCCGATTGTCTCATTCGATTTGCATGAAAATATAGATATTTTTAGCATTTTAAATTTTGAAATTTCGTTAATTAGAAAAATTTTAAGAGCAATTTAAAATATCAGTCCAGTACATCGTAAACGGTGTCGGTTAGGTTTTCAAACTGTCATATCTCCAGATTTCCGGGCCGGATTTTGATACCGATGGTCTCATTCGATTCGCATGAAAATATAGATATTTTTAGCATTTTAAATTTTGAAATTTCGTTAATTAGAAAAATTTTAAGAGCAATTTAAAATATCAGTCCAGTACATCGTAAACGGAGTCGGTTAATTTTTCAAACTGTCATATCTCCAGATTTTCGATCCGGATTTTGATGTCGATGGTCTCATTCGATTCGCATGAAAATATAGATATTTTTAGCATTTTAAATTTTGAAATTTCGTCAATTAGAAAAATTTTAAGAGCAATTTAAAATATCAGTTCAGTACATCGTAAACGGTGTCGGTTAATTTTTCAAACTGTCATATCTCCAGATTTTCGGGCCGGATTTTGATGTCGATGGTCTCATTCGATTCGCATGAAAATATCGATATTTTTAGCATTTTAAATTTTGAAATTTCGTTATAGAAAAATTTTAAGAGCAATTTAAAATATCAGTTCAGTACATCGTAAACGGTGTCGGTTAATTTTTCAAACTGTCATATCTCCAGATTTTCGGGCCGGATTTTGATGTCGATGGTCTCATTCGATTCGCATGAAAATATAGATATTTTTAGCATTTTAAATTTTGAAATTTCGTTAATTAGAAAAATTTTAAGAGCAATTTAAAATATCAGTTCAGTACATCGTAAACGGTGTCGGTTAATTTTTCAAACTGTCATATCTCCAGATTTTCGGACCGGATTTTGATGCCGATGGTCTCATTCGATTCGCATGAAAATATAGATATTTTTAGCATTTTAAATTTTGAAATTTCGTTAATTAGAAAAATTTTAAGAGCAATTTAAAATATCAGTTCAGTACATCGTAAACGGTGTCGGTTAATTTTTCAAACTGTCATATCTCCAGATTTTCGGGCCGGATTTTGATGCCGATTGTCTCATTCGATTCGCATGAAAATATAGATATTTTTAGCATTTTAAATTTTGAAATTTCGTTAATTAGAAAAATTTTAAGAGCAATTTAAAATATCAGTTCAGTACATCGTAAACGGTGTCGGTTAATTTTTCAAACTGTCATATCTCCAGATTTTCGGGCCGGATTTTGATGCCGATTGTCTCATTCGATTCGCATGAAAATATAGATATTTTTAGCATTTTAAATTTTGAAATTTCGTTAATTAGAAAAATTTTAAGAGCAATTTAAAATATCAGTTCAGTACATCGTAAACGGTGTCGGTTAATTTTTCAAACTGTCATATCTCCAGAGTTTCGGGCCGGATTTTGATGTCGATGGTCTCATTCGATTCGCATGAAAATATAGATATTTTTAGCATTTTAAATTTTGAAATTTCGTTAATTAGAAAAATTTTAAGAGCAATTTAAAATATCAGTTCAGTACATCGTAAACGGTGTCGGTTAATTTTTCAAACTGTCATATCTCCAGATTTTCGGGCCGGATTTTGATGCCGATTGTCTCATTCGATTCGCATGAAAATATAGATATTTTTAGCATTTTAAATTTTGAAATTTCGTTAATTAGAAAAATTTTAAGAGCAATTTAAAATATCAGTCCAGTACATCGTAAACGGTGTCGGTTAATTTTTCAAACTGTCATATCTCCAGATTTCCGGGCCGGATTTTGATACCGATGGTCTCATTCGATTCGCATGAAAATATAGATATTTTTAGCATTTTAAATTTTGAAATTTCGTTAATTAGAAAAATTTTAAGAGCAATTTAAAATATCAGTCCAGTACATCGTAAACGGAGTCGGTTAATTTTTCAAACTGTCATATCTCCAGATTTTCGATCCGGATTTTGATGTCGATGGTCTCATTCGATTCGCATGAAAATATAGATATTTTTAGCATTTTAAATTTTGAAATTTCGTTAATTAGAAAAATTTTAAGAGCAATTTAAAATATCAGTTCAGTACATCGTAAACGGTGTCGGTTAATTTTTCAAACTGTCATATCTCCAGAGTTTCGGGCCGGATTTTGATGTCGATGGTCTCATTCGATTCGCATGAAAATATAGATATTTTTAGCATTTTAAATTTTGAAATTTCGTTAATTAGAAAAATTTTAAGAGCAATTTAAAATATCAGTTCAGTACATCGTAAACGGTGTCGGTTAATTTTTCAAACTGTCATATCTCCAGAGTTTCGGGCCGGATTTTGATGTCGATGGTCTCATTCGATTCGCATGAAAATATAGATATTTTTAGCATTTTAAATTTTGAAATTTCGTTAATTAGAAAAATTTTAAGAGCAATTTAAAATATCAGTTCAGTACATCGTAAACGGTGTCGGTTAATTTTTCAAACTGTCATATCTCCAGAGTTTCGGGCCGGATTTTGATGTCGATGGTCTCATTCGATTCGCATGAAAATATAGATATTTTTAGCATTTTAAATTTTGAAATTTCGTTAATTAGAAAAATTTTAAGAGCAATTTAAAATATCAGTTCAGTACATCGTAAACGGTGTCGGTTAATTTTTCAAACTGTCATATCTCCAGAGTTTCGGGCCGGATTTTGATGTCGATGGTCTCATTCGATTCGCATGAAAATATAGATATTTTTAGCATTTTAAATTTTGAAATTTCGTTAATTAGAAAAATTTTAAGAGCAATTTAAAATATCAGTTCAGTACATCGTAAACGGTGTCGGTTAATTTTTCAAACTGTCATATCTCCAGAGTTTCGGGCCGGATTTTGATGTCGATGGTCTCATTCGATTCGCATGAAAATATAGATATTTTTAGCATTTTAAATTTTGAAATTTCGTTAATTAGAAAAATTTTAAGAGCAATTTAAAATATCAGTTCAGTACATCGTAAACGGTGTCGGTTAATTTTTCAAACTGTCATATCTCCAGATTTTCGATCCGGATTTTGATGTCGATGGTCTCATTCGATTCGCATGAAAATATAGATATTTTTAGCATTTTAAATTTTGAAATTTCGTTAATTAGAAAAATTTTAAGAGCAATTTAAAATATCAGTTCAGTACATCGTAAACGGTGTCGGTTAATTTTTCAAACTGTCATATCTCCAGAGTTTCGGGCCGGATTTTGATGTCGATGGTCTCATTCGATTCGCATGAAAATATAGATATTTTTAGCATTTTAAATTTTGAAATTTCGTTAATTAGAAAAATTTTAAGAGCAATTTAAAATATCAGTTCAGTACATCGTAAACGGTGTCGGTTAATTTTTCAAACTGTCATATCTCCAGATTTTCGGGCCGGATTTTGATGTCGATGGTCTCATTCGATTCGCATGAAAATATCGATATTTTTAGCATTTTAAATTTTGAAATTTCGTTATAGAAAAATTTTAAGAGCAATTTAAAATATCAGTTCAGTACATCGTAAACGGTGTCGGTTAATTTTTCAAACTGTCATATCTCCAGATTTTCGGGCCGGATTTTGATGTCGATGGTCTCATTCGATTCGCATGAAAATATAGATATTTTTAGCATTTTAAATTTTGAAATTTCGTTAATTAGAAAAATTTTAAGAGCAATTTAAAATATCAGTTCAGTACATCGTAAACGGTGTCGGTTAATTTTTCAAACTGTCATATCTCCAGATTTTCGGGCCGGATTTTGATGTCGATGGTCTCATTCGATTCGCATGAAAATATCGATATTTTTAGCATTTTAAATTTTGAAATTTCGTTATAGAAAAATTTTAAGAGCAATTTAAAATATCAGTTCAGTACATCGTAAACGGTGTCGGTTAATTTTTCAAACTGTCATATCTCCAGATTTTCGGGCCGGATTTTGATGCCGATTGTCTCATTCGATTCGCATGAAAATATAGATATTTTTAGCATTTTAAATTTTGAAATTTCTTTAATTAGAAAAATTTTAAGAGCAATTTAAAATATCAGTTCAGTACATCGTAAACGGTGTCGGTTAATTTTTCAAACTGTCATATCTCCAGATTTTCGGGCCGGATTTTGATGTCGATGGTCTCATTCGATTCGCATGAAAATATAGATATTTTTAGCATTTTAAATTTTGAAATTTCGTTAATTAGAAAAATTTTAAGAGCAATTTAAAATATCAGTTCAGTACATCGTAAACGGTGTCGGTTAATTTTTCAAACTGTCATATCTCCAGATTTTCGGGCCGGATTTTGATGCCGATTGTCTCATTCGATTCGCATGAAAATATAGATATTTTTAGCATTTTAAATTTTGAAATTTCGTTAATTAGAAAAATTTTAAGAGCAATTTAAAATATCAGTTCAGTACATCGTAAACGGTGTCGGTTAATTTTTCAAACTGTCATATCTCCAGATTTTCGGGCCGGATTTTGATGTCGATGGTCTCATTCGATTCGCATGAAAATATCGATATTTTTAGCATTTTAAATTTTGAAATTTCGTTATAGAAAAATTTTAAGAGCAATTTAAAATATCAGTTCAGTACATCGTAAACGGTGTCGGTTAATTTTTCAAACTGTCATATCTCCAGATTTTCGGGCCGGATTTTGATGTCGATGGTCTCATTCGATTCGCATGAAAATATCGATATTTTTAGCATTTTAAATTTTGAAATTTCGTTATAGAAAAATTTTAAGAGCAATTTAAAATATCAGTTCAGTACATCGTAAACGGTGTCGGTTAATTTTTCAAACTGTCATATCTCCAGATTTTCGGGCCGGATTTTGATGCCGATTGTCTCATTCGATTCGCATGAAAATATAGATATTTTTAGCATTTTAAATTTTGAAATTTCGTTAATTAGAAAAATTTTAAGAGCAATTTAAAATATCAGTTCAGTACATCGTAAACGGTGTCGGTTAATTTTTCAAACTGTCATATCTCCAGATTTTCGGGCCGGATTTTGATGTCGATGGTCTCATTCGATTCGCATGAAAATATAGATATTTTTAGCATTTTAAATTTTGAAATTTCGTTAATTAGAAAAATTTTAAGAGCAATTTAAAATATCAGTTCAGTACATCGTAAACGGTGTCGGTTAATTTTTCAAACTGTCATATCTCCAGATTTTCGGGCCGGATTTTGATGCCGATTGTCTCATTCGATTCGCATGAAAATATAGATATTTTTAGCATTTTAAATTTTGAAATTTCGTTAATTAGAAAAATTTTAAGAGCAATTTAAAATATCAGTTCAGTACATCGTAAACGGTGTCGGTTAATTTTTCAAACTGTCATATCTCCAGAGTTTCGGGCCGGATTTTGATGTCGATGGTCTCATTCGATTCGCATGAAAATATAGATATTTTTAGCATTTTAAATTTTGAAATTTCGTTAATTAGAAAAATTTTAAGAGCAATTTAAAATATCAGTTCAGTACATCGTAAACGGTGTCGGTTAATTTTTCAAACTGTCATATCTCCAGATTTTCGGGCCGGATTTTGATGTCGATGGTCTCATTCGATTCGCATGAAAATATCGATATTTTTAGCATTTTAAATTTTGAAATTTCGTTATAGAAAAATTTTAAGAGCAATTTAAAATATCAGTTCAGTACATCGTAAACGGTGTCGGTTAATTTTTCAAACTGTCATATCTCCAGAGTTTCGGGCCGGATTTTGATGTCGATGGTCTCATTCGATTCGCATGAAAATATAGATATTTTTAGCATTTTAAATTTTGAAATTTCGTTAATTAGAAAAATTTTAAGAGCAATTTAAAATATCAGTTCAGTACATCGTAAACGGTGTCGGTTAATTTTTCAAACTGTCATATCTCCAGATTTTCGGGCCGGATTTTGATGTCGATGGTCTCATTCGATTCGCATGAAAATATCGATATTTTTAGCATTTTAAATTTTGAAATTTCGTTATAGAAAAATTTTAAGAGCAATTTAAAATATCAGTTCAGTACATCGTAAACGGTGTCGGTTAATTTTTCAAACTGTCATATCTCCAGATTTTCGGGCCGGATTTTGATGTCGATGGTCTCATTCGATTCGCATGAAAATATAGATATTTTTAGCATTTTAAATTTTGAAATTTCGTTAATTAGAAAAATTTTAAGAGCAATTTAAAATATCAGTTCAGTACATCGTAAACGGTGTCGGTTAATTTTTCAAACTGTCATATCTCCAGATTTTCGGACCGGATTTTGATGCCGATGGTCTCATTCGATTCGCATGAAAATATAGATATTTTTAGCATTTTAAATTTTGAAATTTCGTCAATTAGAAAAATTTTAAGAGCAATTTAAAATATCAGTTCAGTACATCGTAAACGGTGTCGGTTAATTTTTCAAACTGTCATATCTCCAGATTTTCGGGCCGGATTTTGATGTCGATGGTCTCATTCGATTCGCATGAAAATATCGATATTTTTAGCATTTTAAATTTTGAAATTTCGTTATAGAAAAATTTTAAGAGCAATTTAAAATATCAGTTCAGTACATCGTAAACGGTGTCGGTTAATTTTTCAAACTGTCATATCTCCAGATTTTCGGGCCGGATTTTGATGTCGATGGTCTCATTCGATTCGCATGAAAATATAGATATTTTTAGCATTTTAAATTTTGAAATTTCGTTAATTAGAAAAATTTTAAGAGCAATTTAAAATATCAGTTCAGTACATCGTAAACGGTGTCGGTTAATTTTTCAAACTGTCATATCTCCAGATTTTCGGACCGGATTTTGATGCCGATGGTCTCATTCGATTCGCATGAAAATATAGATATTTTTAGCATTTTAAATTTTGAAATTTCGTTAATTAGAAAAATTTTAAGAGCAATTTAAAATATCAGTCCAGTACATCGTAAACGGAGTCGGTTAATTTTTCAAACTGTCATATCTCCAGATTTTCGATCCGGATTTTGATGTCGATGATCTCATTCGATTCGCATGAAAATATAGATATTTTTAGCATTTTAAATTTTTAAATTTCGTTAATTAGAAAAATTTTAAGAGCAATTTAAAATATCAGTTCAGTACATCGTAAACGGTGTCGGTTAATTTTTCAAACTGTCATATCTCCAGATTTTCGGGCCGGATTTTGATGCCAATGGTCTCATTCGATTCGCATGAAAATATAGATATTTTTAGCATTTTAAATTTTGAAATTTCGTTAATTAGAAAAATTTTAAGAGCAATTTAAAATATCAGTTCAGTACATCGTAAACGGTGTCGGTTAATTTTTCAAACTGTCATATCTCCAGATTTTCGGGCCGGATTTTGATGCCGATTGTCTCATTCGATTCGCATGAAAATATAGATATTTTTAGCATTTTAAATTTTGAAATTTCGTTAATTAGAAAAATTTTAAGAGCAATTTAAAATATCAGTTCAGTACATCGTAAACGGTGTCGGTTAATTTTTCAAACTGTCATATCTCCAGATTTTCGGGCCGGATTTTGATGCCGATGGTCTCATTCGATTCGCATGAAAATATAGATATTTTTAGCATTTTAAATTTTGAAATTTCGTTAATTAGAAAAATTTTAAGAGCAATTTAAAATATCAGTTCAGTACATCGTAAACGGTGTCGGTTAATTTTTCAAACTGTCATATCTCCAGATTTTCGATCCGGATTTTGATGTCGATGGTCTCATTCGATTCGCATGAAAATATAGATATTTTTAGCATTTTAAATTTTGAACATTCGTTAATTAGAAAAATTTTAAGAGCAATTTAAAATATCAGTTCAGTACATCGTAAACGGTGTCGGTTAATTTTTCAAACTGTCATATCTCCAGATTTTCGGACCGGATTTTGATGCCGATGGTCTCATTCGATTCGCATGAAAATATAGATATTTTTAGCATTTTAAATTTTGAAATTTCGTCAATTAGAAAAATTTTAGATCCGGATTTTGATGTCGATGGTCTCATTCGATTCGCATGAAAATATAGATATTTTTAGCATTTTAAATTTTGAAATTTCGTCAATTAGAAAAATTTTAAGAGCAATTTAAAATATCAGTTCAGTACATCGTAAACGGTGTCGGTTAATTTTTCAAACTGTCATATCTCCAGATTTTCGGGCCGGATTTTGATGTCGATGGTCTCATTCGATTCGCATGAAAATATAGATATTTTTAGCATTTTAAATTTTGAAATTTCGTCAATTAGAAAAATTTTAAGAGCAATTTAAAATATCAGTTCAGTACATCGTAAACGGTGTCGGTTAATTTTTCAAACTGTCATATCTCCAGATTTTCGGGCCGGATTTTGATGCCGATTGTCTCATTCGATTCGCATGAAAATATCGATATTTTTAGCATTTTAAATTTTGAAATTTCATTAACTAGAAAAATTTTAAGAGCAATTTAAAATATCAGTCCAGTACATCGTAAACGGAGTCGGTTAATTTTTCAAACTGTCATATCTCCAGATTTTCGATCCGGATTTTGATGTCGATGATCTCATTCGATTCGCATGAAAATATAGATATTTTTAGCATTTTAAATTTTGAAATTTCATTAATTAGAAAAATTTTAAGACCAATTTAAAATATCAGTTCAGTACATCGTAAACGGTGTCGGTTAATTTTTCAAACTGTCATATCTCCAGATTTTCGGACCGGATTCTGATGCCGATGGTCTCATTCGATTCGCATGAAAATATAGATATTTTTAGCATTTTAAATTTTGAAATTTCGTCAATTAGAAAAATTTTAAGAGCAATTTAAAATATCAGTTCAGTACATCGTAAACGGTGTCGGTTAATTTTTCAAACTGTCATATCTCCAGATTTTCGGGCCGGATTTTGATGCCGATTGTCTCATTCGATTCGCATGAAAATATAGATATTTTTAGCATTTTAAATTTTGAAATTTCGTTAATTAGAAAAATTTTAAGAGCAATTTAAAATATCAGTTCAGAAAATCGTAAACGGTGTCGGTTAATTTTTCAAACTGTCATATCTCCAGATTTTCGATCCGGATTTTGATGTCGATGGTCTCATTCGATTCGCATGAAAATATAGATATTTTTAGCATTTTAAATTTTGAAATTTCGTCAATTAGAAAAATTTTAAGAGCAATTTAAAATATCAGTTCAGTACATCGTAAACGGTGTCGGTTAATTTTTCAAACTGTCATATCTCCAGATTTTCGGGCCGGATTTTGATGTCGATGGTCTCATTCGATTCGCATGAAAATATCGATATTTTTAGCATTTTAAATTTTGAAATTTCGTTATAGAAAAATTTTAAGAGCAATTTAAAATATCAGTTCAGTACATCGTAAACGGTGTCGGTTAATTTTTCAAACTGTCATATCTCCAGATTTTCGGGCCGGATTTTGATGTCGATGGTCTCATTCGATTCGCATGAAAATATAGATATTTTTAGCATTTTAAATTTTGAAATTTCGTTAATTAGAAAAATTTTAAGAGCAATTTAAAATATCAGTTCAGTACATCGTAAACGGTGTCGGTTAATTTTTCAAACTGTCATATCTCCAGATTTTCGGACCGGATTTTGATGCCGATGGTCTCATTCGATTCGCATGAAAATATAGATATTTTTAGCATTTTAAATTTTGAAATTTCGTTAATTAGAAAAATTTTAAGAGCAATTTAAAATATCAGTCCAGTACATCGTAAACGGAGTCGGTTAATTTTTCAAACTGTCATATCTCCAGATTTTCGATCCGGATTTTGATGTCGATGATCTCATTCGATTCGCATGAAAATATAGATATTTTTAGCATTTTAAATTTTTAAATTTCGTTAATTAGAAAAATTTTAAGAGCAATTTAAAATATCAGTTCAGTACATCGTAAACGGTGTCGGTTAATTTTTCAAACTGTCATATCTCCAGATTTTCGGGCCGGATTTTGATGCCGATTGTCTCATTCGATTCGCATGAAAATATAGATATTTTTAGCATTTTAAATTTTGAAATTTCGTTAATTAGAAAAATTTTAAGAGCAATTTAAAATATCAGTTCAGAAAATCGTAAACGGTGTCGGTTAATTTTTCAAACTGTCATATCTCCAGATTTTCGATCCGGATTTTGATGTCGATGGTCTCATTCGATTCGCATGAAAATATAGATATTTTTAGCATTTTAAATTTTGAAATTTCGTCAATTAGAAAAATTTTAAGAGCAATTTAAAATATCAGTTCAGTACATCGTAAACGGTGTCGGTTAATTTTTCAAACTGTCATATCTCCAGATTTTCGGGCCGGATTTTGATGTCGATGGTCTCATTCGATTCGCATGAAAATATCGATATTTTTAGCATTTTAAATTTTGAAATTTCGTTATAGAAAAATTTTAAGAGCAATTTAAAATATCAGTTCAGTACATCGTAAACGGTGTCGGTTAATTTTTCAAACTGTCATATCTCCAGATTTTCGGGCCGGATTTTGATGTCGATGGTCTCATTCGATTCGCATGAAAATATAGATATTTTTAGCATTTTAAATTTTGAAATTTCGTTAATTAGAAAAATTTTAAGAGCAATTTAAAATATCAGTTCAGTACATCGTAAACGGTGTCGGTTAATTTTTCAAACTGTCATATCTCCAGATTTTCGGACCGGATTTTGATGCCGATGGTCTCATTCGATTCGCATGAAAATATAGATATTTTTAGCATTTTAAATTTTGAAATTTCGTTAATTAGAAAAATTTTAAGAGCAATTTAAAATATCAGTCCAGTACATCGTAAACGGAGTCGGTTAATTTTTCAAACTGTCATATCTCCAGATTTTCGATCCGGATTTTGATGTCGATGATCTCATTCGATTCGCATGAAAATATAGATATTTTTAGCATTTTAAATTTTTAAATTTCGTTAATTAGAAAAATTTTAAGAGCAATTTAAAATATCAGTTCAGTACATCGTAAACGGTGTCGGTTAATTTTTCAAACTGTCATATCTCCAGATTTTCGGGCCGGATTTTGATGCCGATGGTCTCATTCGATTCGCATGAAAATATAGATATTTTTAGCATTTTAAATTTTGAAATTTCGTTAATTAGAAAAATTTTAAGAGCAATTTAAAATATCAGTTCAGTACATCGTAAACGGTGTCGGTTAATTTTTCAAACTGTCATATCTCCAGATTTTCGGGCCGGATTTTGATGCCGATTGTCTCATTCGATTCGCATGAAAATATAGATATTTTTAGCATTTTAAATTTTGAAATTTCGTTAATTAGAAAAATTTTAAGAGCAATTTAAAATATCAGTTCAGTACATCGTAAACGGTGTCGGTTAATTTTTCAAACTGTCATATCTCCAGATTTTCGGGCCGGATTTTGATGCCGATGGTCTCATTCGATTCGCATGAAAATATAGATATTTTTAGCATTTTAAATTTTGAAATTTCGTTAATTAGAAAAATTTTAAGAGCAATTTAAAATATCAGTTCAGTACATCGTAAACGGTGTCGGTTAATTTTTCAAACTGTCATATCTCCAGATTTTCGATCCGGATTTTGATGTCGATGGTCTCATTCGATTCGCATGAAAATATAGATATTTTTAGCATTTTAAATTTTGAACATTCGTTAATTAGAAAAATTTTAAGAGCAATTTAAAATATCAGTTCAGTACATCGTAAACGGTGTCGGTTAATTTTTCAAACTGTCATATCTCCAGATTTTCGGACCGGATTTTGATGCCGATGGTCTCATTCGATTCGCATGAAAATATAGATATTTTTAGCATTTTAAATTTTGAAATTTCGTCAATTAGAAAAATTTTAGATCCGGATTTTGATGTCGATGGTCTCATTCGATTCGCATGAAAATATAGATATTTTTAGCATTTTAAATTTTGAAATTTCGTCAATTAGAAAAATTTTAAGAGCAATTTAAAATATCAGTTCAGTACATCGTAAACGGTGTCGGTTAATTTTTCAAACTGTCATATCTCCAGATTTTCGGGCCGGATTTTGATGCCGATTGTCTCATTCGATTCGCATGAAAATATCGATATTTTTAGCATTTTAAATTTTGAAATTTCATTAACTAGAAAAATTTTAAGAGCAATTTAAAATATCAGTCCAGTACATCGTAAACGGAGTCGGTTAATTTTTCAAACTGTCATATCTCCAGATTTTCGATCCGGATTTTGATGTCGATGATCTCATTCGATTCGCATGAAAATATAGATATTTTTAGCATTTTAAATTTTGAAATTTCATTAATTAGAAAAATTTTAAGAGCAATTTAAAATATCAGTTCAGTACATCGTAAACGGTGTCGGTTAATTTTTCAAACTGTCATATCTCCAGATTTTCGGACCGGATTCTGATGCCGATGGTCTCATTCGATTCGCATGAAAATATAGATATTTTTAGCATTTTAAATTTTGAAATTTCGTCAATTAGAAAAATTTTAAGAGCAATTTAAAATATCAGTTCAGTACATCGTAAACGGTGTCGGTTAATTTTTCAAACTGTCATATCTCCAGATTTTCGGGCCGGATTTTGATGCCGATTGTCTCATTCGATTCGCATGAAAATATAGATATTTTTAGCATTTTAAATTTTGAAATTTCGTTAATTAGAAAAATTTTAAGAGCAATTTAAAATATCAGTTCAGAAAATCGTAAACGGTGTCGGTTAATTTTTCAAACTGTCATATCTCCAGATTTTCGATCCGGATTTTGATGTCGATGGTCTCATTCGATTCGCATGAAAATATAGATATTTTTAGCATTTTAAATTTTGAAATTTCGTCAATTAGAAAAATTTTAAGAGCAATTTAAAATATCAGTTCAGTACATCGTAAACGGTGTCGGTTAATTTTTCAAACTGTCATATCTCCAGATTTTCGGGCCGGATTTTGATGTCGATGGTCTCATTCGATTCGCATGAAAATATCGATATTTTTAGCATTTTAAATTTTGAAATTTCGTTATAGAAAAATTTTAAGAGCAATTTAAAATATCAGTTCAGTACATCGTAAACGGTGTCGGTTAATTTTTCAAACTGTCATATCTCCAGATTTTCGGGCCGGATTCTGATGCCGATGGTCTCATTCGATTCGCATGAAAATATAGATATTTTTAGCATTTTAAATTTTGAAATTTCGTCAATTAGAAAAATTTTAAGAGCAATTTAAAATATCAGTTCAGTACATCGTAAACGGTGTCGGTTAATTTTTCAAACTGTCATATCTCCAGATTTTCGGGCCGGATTTTGATGCCGATTGTCTCATTCGATTCGCATGAAAATATAGATATTTTTAGCATTTTAAATTTTGAAATTTCGTTAATTAGAAAAATTTTAAGAGCAATTTAAAATATCAGTTCAGTACATCGTAAACGGTGTCGGTTAATTTTTCAAACTGTCATATCTCCAGATTTTCGGACCGGATTTTGATGCCGATGGTCTCATTCGATTCGCATGAAAATATAGATATTTTTAGCATTTTAAATTTTGAAATTTCGTTAATTAGAAAAATTTTAAGAGCAATTTAAAATATCAGTTCAGTACATCGTAAACGGTGTCGGTTAATTTTTCAAACTGTCATATCTCCAGATTTTCGGGCCGGATTTTGATGCCGATTGTCTCATTCGATTCGCATGAAAATATAGATATTTTTAGCATTTTAAATTTTGAAATTTCGTTAATTAGAAAAATTTTAAGAGCAATTTAAAATATCAGTTCAGTACATCGTAAACGGTGTCGGTTAATTTTTCAAACTGTCATATCTCCAGATTTTCGGGCCGGATTTTGATGCCGATTGTCTCATTCGATTCGCATGAAAATATAGATATTTTTAGCATTTTAAATTTTGAAATTTCGTTAATTAGAAAAATTTTAAGAGCAATTTAAAATATCAGTTCAGTACATCGTAAACGGTGTCGGTTAATTTTTCAAACTGTCATATCTCCAGAGTTTCGGGCCGGATTTTGATGTCGATGGTCTCATTCGATTCGCATGAAAATATAGATATTTTTAGCATTTTAAATTTTGAAATTTCGTTAATTAGAAAAATTTTAAGAGCAATTTAAAATATCAGTTCAGTACATCGTAAACGGTGTCGGTTAATTTTTCAAACTGTCATATCTCCAGATTTTCGATCCGGATTTTGATGTCGATGGTCTCATTCGATTCGCATGAAAATATAGATATTTTTAGCATTTTAAATTTTGAACATTCGTTAATTAGAAAAATTTTAAGAGCAATTTAAAATATCAGTTCAGTACATCGTAAACGGTGTCGGTTAATTTTTCAAACTGTCATATCTCCAGATTTTCGGACCGGATTTTGATGCCGATGGTCTCATTCGATTCGCATGAAAATATAGATATTTTTAGCATTTTAAATTTTGAAATTTCGTCAATTAGAAAAATTTTAGATCCGGATTTTGATGTCGATGGTCTCATTCGATTCGCATGAAAATATAGATATTTTTAGCATTTTAAATTTTGAAATTTCGTCAATTAGAAAAATTTTAAGAGCAATTTAAAATATCAGTTCAGTACATCGTAAACGGTGTCGGTTAATTTTTCAAACTGTCATATCTCCAGATTTTCGGGCCGGATTTTGATGTCGATGGTCTCATTCGATTCGCATGAAAATATAGATATTTTTAGCATTTTAAATTTTGAAATTTCGTCAATTAGAAAAATTTTAAGAGCAATTTAAAATATCAGTTCAGTACATCGTAAACGGTGTCGGTTAATTTTTCAAACTGTCATATCTCCAGATTTTCGGGCCGGATTTTGATGTCGATGGTCTCATTCGATTCGCATGAAAATATCGATATTTTTAGCATTTTAAATTTTGAAATTTCATTAACTAGAAAAATTTTAAGAGCAATTTAAAATATCAGTCCAGTACATCGTAAACGGAGTCGGTTAATTTTTCAAACTGTCATATCTCCAGATTTTCGATCCGGATTTTGATGTCGATGATCTCATTCGATTCGCATGAAAATATAGATATTTTTAGCATTTTAAATTTTGAAATTTCATTAATTAGAAAAATTTTAAGAGCAATTTAAAATATCAGTTCAGTACATCGTAAACGGTGTCGGTTAATTTTTCAAACTGTCATATCTCCAGATTTTCGGACCGGATTCTGATGCCGATGGTCTCATTCGATTCGCATGAAAATATAGATATTTTTAGCATTTTAAATTTTGAAATTTCGTCAATTAGAAAAATTTTAAGAGCAATTTAAAATATCAGTTCAGTACATCGTAAACGGTGTCGGTTAATTTTTCAAACTGTCATATCTCCAGATTTTCGGGCCGGATTTTGATGCCGATTGTCTCATTCGATTCGCATGAAAATATAGATATTTTTAGCATTTTAAATTTTGAAATTTCGTTAATTAGAAAAATTTTAAGAGCAATTTAAAATATCAGTTCAGAAAATCGTAAACGGTGTCGGTTAATTTTTCAAACTGTCATATCTCCAGATTTTCGATCCGGATTTTGATGTCGATGGTCTCATTCGATTCGCATGAAAATATAGATATTTTTAGCATTTTAAATTTTGAAATTTCGTCAATTAGAAAAATTTTAAGAGCAATTTAAAATATCAGTTCAGTACATCGTAAACGGTGTCGGTTAATTTTTCAAACTGTCATATCTCCAGATTTTCGGGCCGGATTTTGATGTCGATGGTCTCATTCGATTCGCATGAAAATATAGATATTTTTAGCATTTTAAATTTTGAAATTTCGTCAATTAGAAAAATTTTAAGAGCAATTTAAAATATCAGTTCAGTACATCGTAAACGGTGTCGGTTAATTTTTCAAACTGTCATATCTCCAGATTTTCGGGCCGGATTTTGATGTCGATGGTCTCATTCGATTCGCATGAAAATATCGATATTTTTAGCATTTTAAATTTTGAAATTTCGTTATAGAAAAATTTTAAGAGCAATTTAAAATATCAGTTCAGTACATCGTAAACGGTGTCGGTTAATTTTTCAAACTGTCATATCTCCAGATTTTCGGGCCGGATTTTGATGTCGATGGTCTCATTCGATTCGCATGAAAATATAGATATTTTTAGCATTTTAAATTTTGAAATTTCGTCAATTAGAAAAATTTTAAGAGCAATTTAAAATATCAGTTCAGAAAATCGTAAACGGTGTCGGTTAATTTTTCAAACTGTCATATCTCCAGATTTCCGGGCCGGATTTTGATACCGATGGTCTCATTCGATTCGCATGAAAATATAGATATTTTTAGCATTTTAAATTTTGAAATTTCGTTAATTAGAAAAATTTTAAGAGCAATTTAAAATATCAGTCCAGTACATCGTAAACGGAGTCGGTTAATTTTTCAAACTGTCATATCTCCAGATTTTCGATCCGGATTTTGATGTCGATGGTCTCATTCGATTCGCATGAAAATATAGATATTTTTAGCATTTTAAATTTTGAAATTTCGTCAATTAGAAAAATTTTAAGAGCAATTTAAAATATCAGTTCAGTACATCGTAAACGGTGTCGGTTAATTTTTCAAACTGTCATATCTCCAGATTTTCGGGCCGGATTTTGATGTCGATGGTCTCATTCGATTCGCATGAAAATATCGATATTTTTAGCATTTTAAATTTTGAAATTTCGTTTTTTGAAAAATTTTAAGAGCAATTTAAAATATCAGTTCAGTACATCGTAAACGGTGTCGGTTAATTTTTCAAACTGTCATATCTCCAGATTTTCGATCCGGATTTTGATGTCGATGGTCTCATTCGATTCGCATGAAAATATAGATATTTTTAGCATTTTAAATTTTGAAATTTCGTCAATTAGAAAAATTTTAAGAGCAATTTAAAATATCAGTTCAGTACATCGTAAACGGTGTCGGTTAATTTTTCAAACTGTCATATCTCCAGATTTTCGGGCCGGATTTTGATGCCGATTGTCTCATTCGATTCGCATGAAAATATCGATATTTTTAGCATTTTAAATTTTGAAATTTCATTAACTAGAAAAATTTTAAGAGCAATTTAAAATATCAGTCCAGTACATCGTAAACGGAGTCGGTTAATTTTTCAAACTGTCATATCTCCAGATTTTCGATCCGGATTTTGATGTCGATGATCTCATTCGATTCGCATGAAAATATAGATATTTTTAGCATTTTAAATTTTGAAATTTCATTAATTAGAAAAATTTTAAGAGCAATTTAAAATATCAGTTCAGTACATCGTAAACGGTGTCGGTTAATTTTTCAAACTGTCATATCTCCAGATTTTCGGACCGGATTCTGATGCCGATGGTCTCATTCGATTCGCATGAAAATATAGATATTTTTAGCATTTTAAATTTTGAAATTTCGTCAATTAGAAAAATTTTAAGAGCAATTTAAAATATCAGTTCAGTACATCGTAAACGGTGTCGGTTAATTTTTCAAACTGTCATATCTCCAGATTTTCGGGCCGGATTTTGATGCCGATTGTCTCATTCGATTCGCATGAAAATATAGATATTTTTAGCATTTTAAATTTTGAAATTTCGTTAATTAGAAAAATTTTAAGAGCAATTTAAAATATCAGTTCAGAAAATCGTAAACGGTGTCGGTTAATTTTTCAAACTGTCATATCTCCAGATTTTCGGGCCGGATTTTGATGTCGATGGTCTCATTCGATTCGCATGAAAATATCGATATTTTTAGCATTTTAAATTTTGAAATTTCGTTTTTTGAAAAATTTTAAGAGCAATTTAAAATATCAGTTCAGTACATCGTAAACGGTGTCGGTTAATTTTTCAAACTGTCATATCTCCAGATTTTCGATCCGGATTTTGATGTCGATGGTCTCATTCGATTCGCATGAAAATATAGATATTTTTAGCATTTTAAATTTTGAAATTTCGTCAATTAGAAAAATTTTAAGAGCAATTTAAAATATCAGTTCAGTACATCGTAAACGGTGTCGGTTAATTTTTCAAACTGTCATATCTCCAGATTTTCGGGCCGGATTTTGATGTCGATGGTCTCATTCGATTAGCATGAAAATATAGATATTTTTAGCATTTTAAATTTTGAAATTTCGTCAATTAGAAAAATTTTAAGAGCAATTTAAAATATCAGTTCAGTACATCGTAAACGGTGTCGGTTAATTTTTCAAACTGTCATATCTCCAGATTTTCGGGCCGGATTTTGATGCCGATTGTCTCATTCGATTCGCATGAAAATATCGATATTTTTAGCATTTTAAATTTTGAAATTTCATTAACTAGAAAAATTTTAAGAGCAATTTAAAATATCAGTCCAGTACATCGTAAACGGAGTCGGTTAATTTTTCAAACTGTCATATCTCCAGATTTTCGATCCGGATTTTGATGTCGATGATCTCATTCGATTCGCATGAAAATATAGATATTTTTAGCATTTTAAATTTTGAAATTTCATTAACTAGAAAAATTTTAAGAGCAATTTAAAATATCAGTCCAGTACATCGTAAACGGAGTCGGTTAATTTTTCAAACTGTCATATCTCCAGATTTTCGATCCGGATTTTGATGTCGATGATCTCATTCGATTCGCATGAAAATATAGATATTCTTAGCATTTTAAATTTTGAAATTTCGTCAATTAGAAAAATTTTAAGAGCAATTTAAAATATCAGTTCAGTACATCGTAAACGGTGTCGGTTAATTTTTCAAACTGTCATATCTCCAGATTTTCGGACCGGATTCTGATGCCGATGGTCTCATTCGATTCGCATGAAAATATAGATATTTTTAGCATTTTAAATTTTGAAATTTCGTTAATTAGAAAAATTTTAAGAGCAATTTAAAATATCAGTTCAGTACATCGTAAACGGTGTCGGTTAATTTTTCAAACTGTCATATCTCCAGATTTCCGGGCCGGATTTTGATACCGATGGTCTCATTCGATTCGCATGAAAATATAGATATTTTTAGCATTTTAAATTTTGAAATTTCGTTAATTAGAAAAATTTTAAGAGCAATTTAAAATATCAGTCCAGTACATCGTAAACGGAGTCGGTTAATTTTTCAAACTGTCATATCTCCAGATTTTCGATCCGGATTTTGATGTCGATGGTCTCATTCGATTCGCATGAAAATATAGATATTTTTAGCATTTTAAATTTTGAAATTTCGTCAATTAGAAAAATTTTAAGAGCAATTTAAAATATCAGTTCAGTACATCGTAAACGGTGTCGGTTAATTTTTCAAACTGTCATATCTCCAGATTTTCGGGCCGGATTTTGATGTCGATGGTCTCATTCGATTCGCATGAAAATATAGATATTTTTAGCATTTTAAATTTTGAAATTTCGTCAATTAGAAAAATTTTAAGAGCAATTTAAAATATCAGTTCAGTACATCGCAAACGGTGTCGGTTAATTTTTCAAACTGTCATATCTCCAGATTTTCGGGCCGGATTTTGATGTCGATGGTCTCATTCGATTCGCATGAAAATATCGATATTTTTAGCATTTTAAATTTTGAAATTTCGTTATAGAAAAATTTTAAGAGCAATTTAAAATATCAGTTCAGTACATCGTAAACGGTGTCGGTTAATTTTTCAAACTGTCATATCTCCAGATTTTCGGGCCGGATTTTGATGTCGATGGTCTCATTCGATTCGCATGAAAATATAGATATTTTTAGCATTTTAAATTTTGAAATTTCGTCAATTAGAAAAATTTTAAGAGCAATTTAAAATATCAGTTCAGTACATCGTAAACGGTGTCGGTTAATTTTTCAAACTGTCATATCTCCAGATTTTCGGGCCGGATTTTGATGCCGATTGTCTCATTCGATTCGCATGAAAATATCGATATTTTTAGCATTTTAAATTTTGAAATTTCATTAACTAGAAAAATTTTAAGAGCAATTTAAAATATCAGTCCAGTACATCGTAAACGGAGTCGGTTAATTTTTCAAACTGTCATATCTCCAGATTTTCGGACCGGATTCTGATGCCGATGGTCTCATTCGATTCGCATGAAAATATAGATATTTTTAGCATTTTAAATTTTGAAATTTCGTCAATTAGAAAAATTTTAAGAGCAATTTAAAATATCAGTTCAGTACATCGTAAACGGTGTCGGTTAATTTTTCAAACTGTCATATCTCCAGATTTTCGGACCGGATTCTGATGCCGATGGTCTCATTCGATTCGCATGAAAATATAGATATTTTTAGCATTTTAAATTTTGAAATTTCGTCAATTAGAAAAATTTTAAGAGCAATTTAAAATATCAGTTCAGTACATCGTAAACGGTGTCGGTTAATTTTTCAAACTGTCATATCTCCAGATTTTCGGGCCGGATTTTGATGCCGATTGTCTCATTCGATTCGCATGAAAATATAGATATTTTTAGCATTTTAAATTTTGAAATTTCGTTAATTAGAAAAATTTTAAGAGCAATTTAAAATATCAGTTCAGAAAATCGTAAACGGTGTCGGTTAATTTTTCAAACTGTCATATCTCCAGATTTTCGGGCCGGATTTTGATGCCGATTGTCTCATTCGATTCGCATGAAAATATAGATATTTTTAGCATTTTAAATTTTGAAATTTCGTTAATTAGAAAAATTTTAAGAGCAATTTAAAATATCAGTCCAGTACATCGTAAACGGTGTCGGTTAATTTTTCAAACTGTCATATCTCCAGATTTCCGGGCCGGATTTTGATACCGATGGTCTCATTCGATTCGCATGAAAATATAGATATTTTTAGCATTTTAAATTTTGAAATTTCGTTAATTAGAAAAATTTTAAGAGCAATTTAAAATATCAGTCCAGTACATCGTAAACGGAGTCGGTTAATTTTTCAAACTGTCATATCTCCAGATTTTCGATCCGGATTTTGATGTCGATGGTCTCATTCGATTCGCATGAAAATATAGATATTTTTAGCATTTTAAATTTTGAAATTTCGTCAATTAGAAAAATTTTAAGAGCAATTTAAAATATCAGTTCAGTACATCGTAAACGGTGTCGGTTAATTTTTCAAACTGTCATATCTCCAGATTTTCGGGCCGGATTTTGATGCCGATTGTCTCATTCGATTCGCATGAAAATATAGATATTTTTAGCATTTTAAATTTTGAAATTTCGTTAATTAGAAAAATTTTAAGAGCAATTTAAAATATCAGTTCAGAAAATCGTAAACGGTGTCGGTTAATTTTTCAAACTGTCATATCTCCAGATTTTCGGGCCGGATTTTGATGCCGATTGTCTCATTCGATTCGCATGAAAATATAGATATTTTTAGCATTTTAAATTTTGAAATTTCGTTAATTAGAAAAATTTTAAGAGCAATTTAAAATATCAGTCCAGTACATCGTAAACGGTGTCGGTTAATTTTTCAAACTGTCATATCTCCAGATTTCCGGGCCGGATTTTGATACCGATGGTCTCATTCGATTCGCATGAAAATATAGATATTTTTAGCATTTTAAATTTTGAAATTTCGTTAATTAGAAAAATTTTAAGAGCAATTTAAAATATCAGTCCAGTACATCGTAAACGGAGTCGGTTAATTTTTCAAACTGTCATATCTCCAGATTTTCGATCCGGATTTTGATGTCGATGGTCTCATTCGATTCGCATGAAAATATAGATATTTTTAGCATTTTAAATTTTGAAATTTCGTCAATTAGAAAAATTTTAAGAGCAATTTAAAATATCAGTTCAGTACATCGTAAACGGTGTCGGTTAATTTTTCAAACTGTCATATCTCCAGATTTTCGGGCCGGATTTTGATGTCGATGGTCTCATTCGATTCGCATGAAAATATCGATATTTTTAGCATTTTAAATTTTGAAATTTCGTTATAGAAAAATTTTAAGAGCAATTTAAAATATCAGTTCAGTACATCGTAAACGGTGTCGGTTAATTTTTCAAACTGTCATATCTCCAGATTTTCGGGCCGGATTTTGATGTCGATGGTCTCATTCGATTCGCATGAAAATATAGATATTTTTAGCATTTTAAATTTTGAAATTTCGTCAATTAGAAAAATTTTAAGAGCAATTTAAAATATCAGTTCAGTACATCGTAAACGGTGTCGGTTAATTTTTCAAACTGTCATATCTCCAGATTTTCGGGCCGGATTTTGATGCCGATTGTCTCATTCGATTCGCATGAAAATATCGATATTTTTAGCATTTTAAATTTTGAAATTTCATTAACTAGAAAAATTTTAAGAGCAATTTAAAATATCAGTCCAGTACATCGTAAACGGAGTCGGTTAATTTTTCAAACTGTCATATCTCCAGATTTTCGGACCGGATTCTGATGCCGATGGTCTCATTCGATTCGCATGAAAATATAGATATTTTTAGCATTTTAAATTTTGAAATTTCGTCAATTAGAAAAATTTTAAGAGCAATTTAAAATATCAGTTCAGTACATCGTAAACGGTGTCGGTTAATTTTTCAAACTGTCATATCTCCAGATTTTCGATCCGGATTTTGATGTCGATGGTCTCATTCGATTCGCATGAAAATATAGATATTTTTAGCATTTTAAATTTTGAAATTTCGTCAATTAGAAAAATTTTAAGAGCAATTTAAAATATCAGTTCAGTACATCGTAAACGGTGTCGGTTAATTTTTCAAACTGTCATATCTCCAGATTTTCGGGCCGGATTTTGATGTCGATGGTCTCATTCGATTCGCATGAAAATATCGATATTTTTAGCATTTTAAATTTTGAAATTTCGTTATAGAAAAATTTTAAGAGCAATTTAAAATATCAGTTCAGTACATCGTAAACGGTGTCGGTTAATTTTTCAAACTGTCATATCTCCAGATTTTCGGGCCGGATTTTGATGTCGATGGTCTCATTCGATTCGCATGAAAATATAGATATTTTTAGCATTTTAAATTTTGAAATTTCGTCAATTAGAAAAATTTTAAGAGCAATTTAAAATATCAGTTCAGTACATCGTAAACGGTGTCGGTTAATTTTTCAAACTGTCATATCTCCAGATTTTCGGGCCGGATTTTGATGCCGATTGTCTCATTCGATTCGCATGAAAATATCGATATTTTTAGCATTTTAAATTTTGAAATTTCGTTATAGAAAAATTTTAAGAGCAATTTAAAATATCAGTTCAGTACATCGTAAACGGTGTCGGTTAATTTTTCAAACTGTCATATCTCCAGATTTTCGGGCCGGATTTTGATGTCGATGGTCTCATTCGATTCGCATGAAAATATAGATATTTTTAGCATTTTAAATTTTGAAATTTCGTCAATTAGAAAAATTTTAAGAGCAATTTAAAATATCAGTTCAGTACATCGTAAACGGTGTCGGTTAATTTTTCAAACTGTCATATCTCCAGATTTTCGGGCCGGATTTTGATGCCGATTGTCTCATTCGATTCGCATGAAAATATCGATATTTTTAGCATTTTAAATTTTGAAATTTCATTAACTAGAAAAATTTTAAGAGCAATTTAAAATATCAGTCCAGTACATCGTAAACGGAGTCGGTTAATTTTTCAAACTGTCATATCTCCAGATTTTCGGACCGGATTCTGATGCCGATGGTCTCATTCGATTCGCATGAAAATATAGATATTTTTAGCATTTTAAATTTTGAAATTTCGTCAATTAGAAAAATTTTAAGAGCAATTTAAAATATCAGTTCAGTACATCGTAAACGGTGTCGGTTAATTTTTCAAACTGTCATATCTCCAGATTTTCGATCCGGATTTTGATGTCGATGGTCTCATTCGATTCGCATGAAAATATAGATATTTTTAGCATTTTAAATTTTGAAATTTCGTCAATTAGAAAAATTTTAAGAGCAATTTAAAATATCAGTTCAGTACATCGTAAACGGTGTCGGTTAATTTTTCAAACTGTCATATCTCCAGATTTTCGGGCCGGATTTTGATGTCGATGGTCTCATTCGATTCGCATGAAAATATCGATATTTTTAGCATTTTAAATTTTGAAATTTCGTTATAGAAAAATTTTAAGAGCAATTTAAAATATCAGTTCAGTACATCGTAAACGGTGTCGGTTAATTTTTCAAACTGTCATATCTCCAGATTTTCGGGCCGGATTTTGATGTCGATGGTCTCATTCGATTCGCATGAAAATATAGATATTTTTAGCATTTTAAATTTTGAAATTTCGTCAATTAGAAAAATTTTAAGAGCAATTTAAAATATCAGTTCAGTACATCGTAAACGGTGTCGGTTAATTTTTCAAACTGTCATATCTCCAGATTTTCGGGCCGGATTTTGATGCCGATTGTCTCATTCGATTCGCATGAAAATATCGATATTTTTAGCATTTTAAATTTTGAAATTTCATTAACTAGAAAAATTTTAAGAGCAATTTAAAATATCAGTCCAGTACATCGTAAACGGAGTCGGTTAATTTTTCAAACTGTCATATCTCCAGATTTTCGGACCGGATTCTGATGCCGATGGTCTCATTCGATTCGCATGAAAATATAGATATTTTTAGCATTTTAAATTTTGAAATTTCGTCAATTAGAAAAATTTTAAGAGCAATTTAAAATATCAGTTCAGTACATCGTAAACGGTGTCGGTTAATTTTTCAAACTGTCATATCTCCAGATTTTCGGACCGGATTCTGATGCCGATGGTCTCATTCGATTCGCATGAAAATATAGATATTTTTAGCATTTTAAATTTTGAAATTTCGTCAATTAGAAAAATTTTAAGAGCTATTTAAAATATCAGTTCAGTACATCGTAAACGGTGTCGGTTAATTTTTCAAACTGTCATATCTCCAGATTTTCGGGCCGGATTTTGATGCCGATTGTCTCATTCGATTCGCATGAAAATATAGATATTTTTAGCATTTTAAATTTTGAAATTTCGTTAATTAGAAAAATTTTAAGAGCAATTTAAAATATCAGTTCAGAAAATCGTAAACGGTGTCGGTTAATTTTTCAAACTGTCATATCTCCAGATTTTCGGGCCGGATTTTGATGCCGATTGTCTCATTCGATTCGCATGAAAATATAGATATTTTTAGCATTTTAAATTTTGAAATTTCGTTAATTAGAAAAATTTTAAGAGCAATTTAAAATATCAGTCCAGTACATCGTAAACGGTGTCGGTTAATTTTTCAAACTGTCATATCTCCAGATTTCCGGGCCGGATTTTGATACCGATGGTCTCATTCGATTCGCATGAAAATATAGATATTTTTAGCATTTTAAATTTTGAAATTTCGTTAATTAGAAAAATTTTAAGAGCAATTTAAAATATCAGTCCAGTACATCGTAAACGGAGTCGGTTAATTTTTCAAACTGTCATATCTCCAGATTTTCGATCCTGATTTTGATGTCGATGGTCTCATTCGATTCGCATGAAAATATAGATATTTTTAGCATTTTAAATTTTGAAATTTCGTCAATTAGAAAAATTTTAAGAGCAATTTAAAATATCAGTTCAGTACATCGTAAACGGTGTCGGTTAATTTTTCAAACTGTCATATCTCCAGATTTTCGGGCCGGATTTTGATGTCGATGGTCTCATTCGATTCGCATGAAAATATCGATATTTTTAGCATTTTAAATTTTGAAATTTCGTTATAGAAAAATTTTAAGAGCAATTTAAAATATCAGTTCAGTACATCGTAAACGGTGTCGGTTAATTTTTCAAACTGTCATATCTCCAGATTTTCGGGCCGGATTTTGATGTCGATGGTCTCATTCGATTCGCATGAAAATATAGATATTTTTAGCATTTTAAATTTTGAAATTTCGTCAATTAGAAAAATTTTAAGAGCAATTTAAAATATCAGTTCAGTACATCGTAAACGGTGTCGGTTAATTTTTCAAACTGTCATATCTCCAGATTTTCGGGCCGGATTTTGATGCCGATTGTCTCATTCGATTCGCATGAAAATATCGATATTTTTAGCATTTTAAATTTTGAAATTTCATTAACTAGAAAAATTTTAAGAGCAATTTAAAATATCAGTCCAGTACATCGTAAACGGAGTCGGTTAATTTTTCAAACTGTCATATCTCCAGATTTTCGGACCGGATTCTGATGCCGATGGTCTCATTCGATTCGCATGAAAATATAGATATTTTTAGCATTTTAAATTTTGAAATTTCGTCAATTAGAAAAATTTTAAGAGCAATTTAAAATATCAGTTCAGTACATCGTAAACGGTGTCGGTTAATTTTTCAAACTGTCATATCTCCAGATTTTCGGACCGGATTCTGATGCCGATGGTCTCATTCGATTCGCATGAAAATATAGATATTTTTAGCATTTTAAATTTTGAAATTTCGTCAATTAGAAAAATTTTAAGAGCAATTTAAAATATCAGTTCAGTACATCGTAAACGGTGTCGGTTAATTTTTCAAACTGTCATATCTCCAGATTTTCGGGCCGGATTTTGATGCCGATTGTCTCATTCGATTCGCATGAAAATATAGATATTTTTAGCATTTTAAATTTTGAAATTTCGTTAATTAGAAAAATTTTAAGAGCAATTTAAAATATCAGTTCAGAAAATCGTAAACGGTGTCGGTTAATTTTTCAAACTGTCATATCTCCAGATTTTCGGGCCGGATTTTGATGCCGATTGTCTCATTCGATTCGCATGAAAATATAGATATTTTTAGCATTTTAAATTTTGAAATTTCGTTAATTAGAAAAATTTTAAGAGCAATTTAAAATATCAGTCCAGTACATCGTAAACGGTGTCGGTTAATTTTTCAAACTGTCATATCTCCAGATTTCCGGGCCGGATTTTGATACCGATGGTCTCATTCGATTCGCATGAAAATATAGATATTTTTAGCATTTTAAATTTTGAAATTTCGTTAATTAGAAAAATTTTAAGAGCAATTTAAAATATCAGTCCAGTACATCGTAAACGGAGTCGGTTAATTTTTCAAACTGTCATATCTCCAGATTTTCGATCCGGATTTTGATGTCGATGGTCTCATTCGATTCGCATGAAAATATAGATATTTTTAGCATTTTAAATTTTGAAATTTCGTCAATTAGAAAAATTTTAAGAGCAATTTAAAATATCAGTTCGGTTAATTTTTCAAACTGTCATATCTCCAGATTTTCGGGCCGGATTTTGATACCGATGGTCTCATTCGATTCGCATGAAAATATAGATATTTTTAGCATTTTAAATTTTGAAATTTCTTTAATTAGAAAAATTTTATGAGCAATTTAAAATATCAGTTCAGTACATCGTAAACGGTGTCGGTTAATTTTTCAAACTGTCATATCTCCAGATTTTCGAGCCGGATTTTGATGCCGATGGTCTCATTCGAGTCGCATGAAAATATAGATATTTTTAGCATTTTAAATTTTGAAATTTCGTTAATTAGAAAAATTTTAAGAGCAATTTAAAATATCAGTTCAGTACATCGTAAACGGTGTCGGTTAATTTTTCAAACTGTCATATCTCCAGATTTTCGGGCCGGATTTTGATGCCGATGGTCTCATTCGATTCGCATGAAAATATAGATATTTTTAGCATTTTAAATTTTGAAATTTCTTTAATTAGAAAAATTTTAAGAGCAATTTAAAATATCAGTCCAGTACATCGTAAACGGTGTCGGTTAATTTTTCAAACTGTCATATCTCCAGATTTTCGGGCCGGATTTTGATGCCGATGGTCTCATTCGATTCGCATGAAAATATAGATATTTTTAGCATTTTAAATTTTGAAATTTCTTTAATTAGAAAAATTTTAAGAGCAATTTAAAATATCAGTCCAGTACATCGTAAACGGTGTCGGTTAATTTTTCAAACTGTCATATCTCCAGATTTTCGGGCCGGATTTTGATACCGATGGTCTCATTCGATTCGCATGAAAATATAGATATTTTTAGCATTTTAAATTTTGAAATTTCTTTAATTAGAAAAATTTTATGAGCAATTTAAAATATCAGTTCAGTACATCGTAAACGGTGTCGGTTAATTTTTCAAACTGTCATATCTCCAGATTTTCGAGCCGGATTTTGATGCCGATGGTCTCATTCGAGTCGCATGAAAATATAGATATTTTTAGCATTTTAAATTTTGAAATTTCGTTAATTAGAAAAATTTTAAGAGCAATTTAAAATATCAGTTCAGTACATCGTAAACGGTGTCGGTTAATTTTTCAAACTGTCATATCTCCAGAGTTTCGGGCCGGATTTTGATGCCGATGGTCTCATTCGATTCGCATGAAAATATTGATATTTTTAGCATTTTAAATTTTGAAATTTCGTTAATTAGAAAAATTTTAAGAGCAATTTAAAATATCAGTTCAGTACATCGTAAACGGTGTCGGTTAATTTTTCAAACTGTCATATCTCCAGATTTTAGGGCCGGATTTTGATGCCGATTGTCTCATTCGATTCGCATGAAAATATAGATATTTTTAGCATTTTAAATTTTGAAATTTCGTTAATTAGAAAAATTTTAAGAGCAATTTAAAATATCAGTTCAGTACATCGTAAACGGTGTCGGTTAATTTTTCAAACTGTCATATCTCCAGATTTTCGAGCCGGATTTTGATACCGATGGTCTCATTCGATTCGCATGAAAATATAGATATTTTTAGCATTTTAAATTTTGAAATTTCTTTAATTAGGAAAATTTTAAGAGCAATTTAAAATATCAGTTCAGTACATCGTAAACGGTGTCGGTTAATGTTTCAAACCGTCATATCTCCAGAGTTTCGGGCCGGATTTTGATGCCGATGGTCTCATTCGAGTCGCATGAAAATATAGATATTTTTAGCATTTTAAATTTTGAAATTTCGTTAATTAGAAAAATTTTAAGAGCAATTTAAAATATCAGTTCAGTACATCGTAAACGGTGTCGGTTAATTTTTCAAACTGTCATATCTCCAGAGTTTCGGGCCGGATTTTGATGCCGATGGTCTCATTCGATTCGCATGAAAATATTGATATTTTTAGCATTTTAAATTTTGAAATTTCGTTAATTAGAAAAATTTTAAGAGCAATTTAAAATATCAGTTCAGTACATCGTAAACGGTGTCGGTTAATTTTTCAAACTGTCATATCTCCAGATTTTAGGGCCGGATTTTGATGCCGATTGTCTCATTCGATTCGCATGAAAATATAGATATTTTTAGCATTTTAAATTTTGAAATTTCGTTAATTAGAAAAATTTTAAGAGCAATTTAAAATATCAGTTCAGTACATCGTAAACGGTGTCGGTTAATTTTTCAAACTGTCATATCTCCAGATTTTCGAGCCGGATTTTGATACCGATGGTCTCATTCGATTCGCATGAAAATATAGATATTTTTAGCATTTTAAATTTTGAAATTTCTTTAATTAGGAAAATTTTAAGAGCAATTTAAAATATCAGTTCAGTACATCGTAAACGGTGTCGGTTAATGTTTCAAACCGTCATATCTCCAGAGTTTCGGGCCGGATTTTGATGCCGATGGTCTCATTCGATTCGCATGAAAATATAGATATTTTTAGCATTTTAAATTTTGAAATTTCGTTAATTAGAAAAATTGTAAGAGCAATTTAAAATATCAGTTCAGTACATCGTAAACGGTGTCGGTTAATTTTTCAAACTGTCATATCTCCAGATTTTAGGGCCGGATTTTGATGCCGATTGTCTCATTCGATTCGCATGAAAATATAGATATTTTTAGCATTTTAAATTTTGAAATTTCGTTAATTAGAAAAATTTTAAGAGCAATTTAAAATATCAGTTCAGTACATCGTAAACGGTGTCGGTTAATTTTTCAAACTGTCATATCTCCAGATTTTCGAGCCGGATTTTGATACCGATGGTCTCATTCGATTCGCATGAAAATATAGATATTTTTAGCATTTTAAATTTTGAAATTTCTTTAATTAGGAAAATTTTAAGAGCAATTTAAAATATCAGTTCAGTACATCGTAAACGGTGTCGGTTAATGTTTCAAACCGTCATATCTCCAGAGTTTCGGGCCGGATTTTGATGCCGATGGTCTCATTCGATTCGCATGAAAATATAGATATTTTTAGCATTTTAAATTTTGAAATTTCGTTAATTAGAAAAATTGTAAGAGCAATTTAAAATATCAGTTCAGTACATCGTAAACGGTGTCGGTTAATTTTTCAAACTGTCATATCTCCAGATTTTCGGGCCGGACTTTGATGCCGATTGCCTCATTCGATTCGCATGAAAATATAGATATTTTTAGCATTTTAAATTTTGAAATTTCGTTAATTAGAAAAATTTTAAGAGCAATTTAAAATATCAGTTCAGTACATCGTAAACGGTGTCGGTTAATTTTTCAAACTGTCATATCTCCAGATTTTCGGGCCGGATTTTGATACCGATGGTCTCATTCGATTCGCATGAAAATATAGATATTTTTAGCATTTTAAATTTTGAAATTTCTTTGCAATTTAAAATATCAGTTCAGTACATCGTAAACGGTGTCGGTTAATGTTTCAAACTGTCATATCTCCAGATTTTCGGGCCGGATTTTGATGCCGATGGTCTCATTCGATTCGCATGAAAATATAGATATTTTTAGCATTTTAAATTTTGAAATTTCGTTAATTAGAAAAAGTTTAAGAGCAATTTAAAATATCAGCTCATTACATCGTAAACGGTGTCGGTTAATGTTTCAAACTGTCATATCTCCAGATTTTCGGGCCGGATTTTGATGTCGATGGTCTCATTCGATTCGCATGAAAATATAGATATTTTTAGCATTTTAAATTTTGAAATTTCGTTAATTAGAAAAATTTTAAGAGCAATTTAAAATATCAGTTCAGTACATCGTAAACGGTGTCGGTTAATGTTTCAAACTGTCATATCTCCAGATTTTCGGGCCGGATTTTGATGCCGATGGTCTCATTCGATTCGCATGAAAATATAGATATTTTTAGCATTTTAAATTTTGAAATTTCGTTAATTAGAAAAATTTTAAGAGCAATTTAAAATATCAGTTCAGTACATCGTAAACGGTGTCGGTTAATGTTTCAAACTGTCATATCTCCAGAGTTTCGTGCCGGATTTTGATGCCGATGGTCTCATTCGATTCGCATGAAAATATAGATATTTTTAGCATTTTAAATTTTGAAATTTCGTTAATTAGAAAAATTTTAAGAGCAATTTAAAATATCAGTTCAGTACATCGTAAACGGTGTCGGTTAATGTTTCAAACTGTCATATCTCCAGAGTTTCGGGCCGGATTTTGATGCCGATGGTCTCATTCGATTCGCATGAAAATATAGATATTTTTAGCATTTTAAATTTTGAAATTTCGTTAATTAGAAAAATTTTAAGAGCAATTTAAAATATCAGTTCAGTACATCGTAAACGGTGTCGGTTAATGTTTCAAACTGTCATATCTCCAGAGTTTCGTGCCGGATTTTGATGCCGATGGTCTCATTCGATTCGCATGAAAATATAGATATTTTTAGCATTTTAAATTTTGAAATTTCCTTAATTAGAAAAATTTTAAGAGCAATTTAAAATATCAGTTCAGTACATCGTAAACGGTGTCGGTTAATGTTTCAAACTGTCATATCTCCAGAGTTTCGGGCCGGATTTTGATGCCGATGGTCTCATTCGATTCGCATGAAAATATAGATATTTTTAGCATTTTAAATTTTGAAATTTCGTTAATTAGAAAAATTTTAAGAGCAATTTAAAATATCAGTTCAGTACATCGTAAACGGTGTCGGTTAATGTTTCAAACTGTCATATCTCCAGAGTTTCGGGCCGGATTTTGATGCCGATGGTCTCATTCGATTCGCATGAAAATATAGATATTTTTAGCATTTTAAATTTTGAAATTTCGTTAATTAGAAAAATTTTAAGAGCAATTTAAAATATCAGTTCAGTACATCGTAAACGGTGTCGGTTAATGTTTCAAACTGTCATATCTCCAGATTTTCGGGCCGGATTTTGATGCCGATGGTCTCATTCGATTCGCATGAAAATATAGATATTTTTAGCATTTTAAATTTTGAAATTTCGTTAATTAGAAAAATTTTAAGAGCAATTTAAAATATCAGTTCAGTACATCGTAAACGGTGTCGGTTAATGTTTCAAACTGTCATATCTCCAGAGTTTCGGGCCGGATTTTGATGCCGATGGTCTCATTCGATTCGCATGAAAATATAGATATTTTTAGCATTTTAAATTTTGAAATTTCGTTAATTAGAAAAAGTTTAAGAGCAATTTAAAATATCAGCTCATTACATCGTAAACGGTGTCGGTTAATGTTTCAAACTGTCATATCTCCAGATTTTCGGGCCGGATTTTGATGCCGATGGTCTCATTCGATTCGCATGAAAATATAGATATTTTTAGCATTTTAAATTTTGAAATTTCGTTAATTAGAAAAATTTTAAGAGCAATTTAAAATATCAGTTCAGTACATCGTAAACGGTGTCGGTTAATGTTTCAAACTGTCATATCTCCAGAGTTTCGGGCCGGATTTTGATGCCGATGGTCTCATTCGATTCGCATGAAAATATAGATATTTTTAGCATTTTAAATTTTGAAATTTCGTTAATTAGAAAAATTTTAAGAGCAATTTAAAATATCAGTTCAGTACATCGTAAACGGTGTCGGTTAATGTTTCAAACTGTCATATCTCCAGATTTTCGGGCCGGATTTTGATGCCGATGGTCTCATTCGATTCGCATGAAAATATAGATATTTTTAGCATTTTAAATTTTGAAATTTCGTTAATTAGAAAAATTTTAAGAGCAATTTAAAATATCAGTTCAGTACATCGTAAACGGTGTCGGTTAATGTTTCAAACTGTCATATCTCCAGAGTTTCGTGCCGGATTTTGATGCCGATGGTCTCATTCGATTCGCATGAAAATATAGATATTTTTAGCATTTTAAATTTTGAAATTTCGTTAATTAGAAAAATTTTAAGAGCAATTTAAAATATCAGTTCAGTAAATCGTAAACGGTGTCGGTTAATGTTTCAAACTGTCATATCTCCAGATTTTCGGGCCGGATTTTGATGCCGATGGTCTCATTCGATTCGCATGAAAATATAGATATTTTTAGCATTTTAAATTTTGAAATTTCGTTAATTAGAAAAATTTTAAGAGCAATTTAAAATATCAGTTCAGTACATCGTAAACGGTGTCGGTTAATGTTTCAAACTGTCATATCTCCAGAGTTTCGTGCCGGATTTTGATGCCGATGGTCTCATTCGATTCGCATGAAAATATAGATATTTTTAGCATTTTAAATTTTGAAATTTCCTTAATTAGAAAAAGTTTAAGAGCAATTTAAAATATCAGCTCATTACATCGTAAACGGTGTCGGTTAATGTTTCAAACTGTCATATCTCCAGATTTTCGGGCCGGATTTTGATGCCGATGGTCTCATTCGATTCGCATGAAAATATAGATATTTTTAGCATTTTAAATTTTGAAATTTCGTTAATTAGAAAAATTTTAAGAGCAATTTAAAATATCAGTTCAGTACATCGTAAACGGTGTCGGTTAATGTTTCAAACTGTCATATCTCCAGAGTTTCGGGCCGGATTTTGATGCCGATGGTCTCATTCGATTCGCATGAAAATATAGATATTTTTAGCATTTTAAATTTTGAAATTTCGTTAATTAGAAAAAGTTTAAGAGCAATTTAAAATATCAGCTCATTACATCGTAAACGGTGTCGGTTAATGTTTCAAACTGTCATATCTCCAGATTTTCGGGCCGGATTTTGATGCCGATGGTCTCATTCGATTCGCATGAAAATATAGATATTTTTAGCATTTTAAATTTTGAAATTTCGTTAATTAGAAAAATTTTAAGAGCAATTTAAAATATCAGTTCAGTACATCGTAAACGGTGTCGGTTAATGTTTCAAACTGTCATATCTCCAGAGTTTCGGGCCGGATTTTGATGCCGATGGTCTCATTCGATTCGCATGAAAATATAGATATTTTTAGCATTTTAAATTTTGAAATTTCGTTAATTAGAAAAATTTTAAGAGCAATTTAAAATATCAGTTCAGTACATCGTAAACGGTGTCGGTTAATGTTTCAAACTGTCATATCTCCAGATTTTCGGGCCGGATTTTGATGCCGATGGTCTCATTCGATTCGCATGAAAATATAGATATTTTTAGCATTTTAAATTTTGAAATTTCGTTAATTAGAAAAATTTTAAGAGCAATTTAAAATATCAGTTCAGTACATCGTAAACGGTGTCGGTTAATGTTTCAAACTGTCATATCTCCAGAGTTTCGTGCCGGATTTTGATGCCGATGGTCTCATTCGATTCGCATGAAAATATAGATATTTTTAGCATTTTAAATTTTGAAATTTCGTTAATTAGAAAAATTTTAAGAGCAATTTAAAATATCAGTTCAGTAAATCGTAAACGGTGTCGGTTAATGTTTCAAACTGTCATATCTCCAGATTTTCGGGCCGGATTTTGATGCCGATGGTCTCATTCGATTCGCATGAAAATATAGATATTTTTAGCATTTTAAATTTTGAAATTTCGTTAATTAGAAAAATTTTAAGAGCAATTTAAAATATCAGTTCAGTACATCGTAAACGGTGTCGGTTAATGTTTCAAACTGTCATATCTCCAGAGTTTCGTGCCGGATTTTGATGCCGATGGTCTCATTCGATTCGCATGAAAATATAGATATTTTTAGCATTTTAAATTTTGAAATTTCCTTAATTAGAAAAAGTTTAAGAGCAATTTAAAATATCAGCTCATTACATCGTAAACGGTGTCGGTTAATGTTTCAAACTGTCATATCTCCAGATTTTCGGGCCGGATTTTGATGCCGATGGTCTCATTCGATTCGCATGAAAATATAGATATTTTTAGCATTTTAAATTTTGAAATTTCGTTAATTAGAAAAATTTTAAGAGCAATTTAAAATATCAGTTCAGTACATCGTAAACGGTGTCGGTTAATGTTTCAAACTGTCATATCTCCAGAGTTTCGGGCCGGATTTTGATGCCGATGGTCTCATTCGATTCGCATGAAAATATAGATATTTTTAGCATTTTAAATTTTGAAATTTCGTTAATTAGAAAAAGTTTAAGAGCAATTTAAAATATCAGCTCATTACATCGTAAACGGTGTCGGTTAATGTTTCAAACTGTCATATCTCCAGATTTTCGGGCCGGATTTTGATGCCGATGGTCTCATTCGATTCGCATGAAAATATAGATATTTTTAGCATTTTAAATTTTGAAATTTCGTTAATTAGAAAAATTTTAAGAGCAATTTAAAATATCAGTTCAGTACATCGTAAACGGTGTCGGTTAATGTTTCAAACTGTCATATCTCCAGAGTTTCGGGCCGGATTTTGATGCCGATGGTCTCATTCGATTCGCATGAAAATATAGATATTTTTAGCATTTTAAATTTTGAAATTTCGTTAATTAGAAAAATTTTAAGAGCAATTTAAAATATCAGTTCAGTACATCGTAAACGGTGTCGGTTAATGTTTCAAACTGTCATATCTCCAGATTTTCGGGCCGGATTTTGATGCCGATGGTCTCATTCGATTCGCATGAAAATATAGATATTTTTAGCATTTTAAATTTTGAAATTTCGTTAATTAGAAAAATTTTAAGAGCAATTTAAAATATCAGTTCAGTACATCGTAAACGGTGTCGGTTAATGTTTCAAACTGTCATATCTCCAGAGTTTCGTGCCGGATTTTGATGCCGATGGTCTCATTCGATTCGCATGAAAATATAGATATTTTTAGCATTTTAAATTTTGAAATTTCGTTAATTAGAAAAATTTTAAGAGCAATTTAAAATATCAGTTCAGTAAATCGTAAACGGTGTCGGTTAATGTTTCAAACTGTCATATCTCCAGATTTTCGGGCCGGATTTTGATGCCGATGGTCTCATTCGATTCGCATGAAAATATAGATATTTTTAGCATTTTAAATTTTGAAATTTCGTTAATTAGAAAAATTTTAAGAGCAATTTAAAATATCAGTTCAGTACATCGTAAACGGTGTCGGTTAATGTTTCAAACTGTCATATCTCCAGAGTTTCGTGCCGGATTTTGATGCCGATGGTCTCATTCGATTCGCATGAAAATATAGATATTTTTAGCATTTTAAATTTTGAAATTTCCTTAATTAGAAAAAGTTTAAGAGCAATTTAAAATATCAGCTCATTACATCGTAAACGGTGTCGGTTAATGTTTCAAACTGTCATATCTCCAGATTTTCGGGCCGGATTTTGATGCCGATGGTCTCATTCGATTCGCATGAAAATATAGATATTTTTAGCATTTTAAATTTTGAAATTTCGTTAATTAGAAAAATTTTAAGAGCAATTTAAAATATCAGTTCAGTACATCGTAAACGGTGTCGGTTAATGTTTCAAACTGTCATATCTCCAGAGTTTCGGGCCGGATTTTGATGCCGATGGTCTCATTCGATTCGCATGAAAATATAGATATTTTTAGCATTTTAAATTTTGAAATTTCGTTAATTAGAAAAATTTTAAGAGCAATTTAAAATATCAGTTCAGTACATCGTAAACGGTGTCGGTTAATGTTTCAAACTGTCATATCTCCAGATTTTCGGGCCGGATTTTGATGCCGATGGTCTCATTCGATTCGCATGAAAATATAGATATTTTTAGCATTTTAAATTTTGAAATTTCGTTAATTAGAAAAATTTTAAGAGCAATTTAAAATATCAGTTCAGTACATCGTAAACGGTGTCGGTTAATGTTTCAAACTGTCATATCTCCAGATTTTCGGGCCGGATTTTGATGCCGATGGTCTCATTCGATTCGCATGAAAATATAGATATTTTTAGCATTTTAAATTTTGAAATTTCGTTAATTAGAAAAATTTTAAGAGCAATTTAAAATATCAGTTCAGTACATCGTAAACGGTGTCGGTTAATGTTTCAAACTGTCATATCTCCAGAGTTTCGGGCCGGATTTTGATGCCGATGGTCTCATTCGATTCGCATGAAAATATAGATATTTTTAGCATTTTAAATTTTGAAATTTCGTTAATTAGAAAAAGTTTAAGAGCAATTTAAAATATCAGCTCATTACATCGTAAACGGTGTCGGTTAATGTTTCAAACTGTCATATCTCCAGAGTTTCGGGCCGGATTTTGATGCCGATGGTCTCATTCGATTCGCATGAAAATATAGATATTTTTAGCATTTTAAATTTTGAAATTTCGTTAATTAGAAAAATTTTAAGAGCAATTTAAAATATCAGTTCAGTACATCGTAAACGGTGTCGGTTAATGTTTCAAACTGTCATATCTCCAGATTTTCGGGCCGGATTTTGATGCCGATGGTCTCATTCGATTCGCATGAAAATATAGATATTTTTAGCATTTTAAATTTTGAAATTTCGTTAATTAGAAAAATTTTAAGAGCAATTTAAAATATCAGTTCAGTACATCGTAAACGGTGTCGGTTAATGTTTCAAACTGTCATATCTCCAGAGTTTCGGGCCGGATTTTGATGCCGATGGTCTCATTCGATTCGCATGAAAATATAGATATTTTTAGCATTTTAAATTTTGAAATTTCGTTAATTAGAAAAATTTTAAGAGCAATTTAAAATATCAGTTCAGTACATCGTAAACGGTGTCGGTTAATGTTTCAAACTGTCATATCTCCAGATTTTCGGGCCGGATTTTGATGCCGATGGTCTCATTCGATTCGCATGAAAATATAGATATTTTTAGCATTTTAAATTTTGAAATTTCGTTAATTAGAAAAATTTTAAGAGCAATTTAAAATATCAGTTCAGTACATCGTAAACGGTGTCGGTTAATGTTTCAAACTGTCATATCTCCAGAGTTTCGTGCCGGATTTTGATGCCGATGGTCTCATTCGATTCGCATGAAAATATAGATATTTTTAGCATTTTAAATTTTGAAATTTCCTTAATTAGAAAAAGTTTAAGAGCAATTTAAAATATCAGCTCATTACATCGTAAACGGTGTCGGTTAATGTTTCAAACTGTCATATCTCCAGATTTTCGGGCCGGATTTTGATGCCGATGGTCTCATTCGATTCGCATGAAAATATAGATATTTTTAGCATTTTAAATTTTGAAATTTCGTTAATTAGAAAAATTTTAAGAGCAATTTAAAATATCAGTTCAGTACATCGTAAACGGTGTCGGTTAATGTTTCAAACTGTCATATCTCCAGAGTTTCGGGCCGGATTTTGATGCCGATGGTCTCATTCGATTCGCATGAAAATATAGATATTTTTAGCATTTTAAATTTTGAAATTTCGTTAATTAGAAAAATTTTAAGAGCAATTTAAAATATCAGTTCAGTACATCGTAAACGGTGTCGGTTAATGTTTCAAACTGTCATATCTCCAGATTTTCGGGCCGGATTTTGATGCCGATGGTCTCATTCGATTCGCATGAAAATATAGATATTTTTAGCATTTTAAATTTTGAAATTTCGTTAATTAGAAAAATTTTAAGAGCAATTTAAAATATCAGTTCAGTACATCGTAAACGGTGTCGGTTAATGTTTCAAACTGTCATATCTCCAGATTTTCGGGCCGGATTTTGATGCCGATGGTCTCATTCGATTCGCATGAAAATATAGATATTTTTAGCTTTTTAAATTTTGAAATTTCGTTAATTAGAAAAATTTTAAGAGCAATTTAAAATATCAGTTCAGTACATCGTAAACGGTGTCGGTTAATGTTTCAAACTGTCATATCTCCAGATTTTCGGGCCGGATTTTGATGCCGATGGTCTCATTCGATTCGCATGAAAATATAGATATTTTTAGCATTTTAAATTTTGAAATTTCGTTAATTAGAAAAATTTTAAGAGCAATTTAAAATATCAGTTCAGTACATCGTAAACGGTGTCGGTTAATGTTTCAAACTGTCATATCTCCAGAGTTTCGGGCCGGATTTTGATGCCGATGGTCTCATTCGATTCGCATGAAAATATAGATATTTTTAGCATTTTAAATTTTGAAATTTCGTTAATTAGAAAAATTTTAAGAGCAATTTAAAATATCAGTTCAGTACATCGTAAACGGTGTCGGTTAATGTTTCAAACTGTCATATCTCCAGATTTTCGGGCCGGATTTTGATGCCGATGGTCTCATTCGATTCGCATGAAAATATAGATATTTTTAGCTTTTTAAATTTTGAAATTTCGTTAATTAGAAAAATTTTAAGAGCAATTTAAAATATCAGTTCAGTACATCGTAAACGGTGTCGGTTAATGTTTCAAACTGTCATATCTCCAGATTTTCGGGCCGGATTTTGATGCCGATGGTCTCATTCGATTCGCATGAAAATATAGATATTTTTAGCATTTTAAATTTTGAAATTTCGTTAATTAGAAAAATTTTAAGAGCAATTTAAAATATCAGTTCAGTACATCGTAAACGGTGTCGGTTAATGTTTCAAACTGTCATATCTCCAGATTTTCGGGCCGGATTTTGATGCCGATGGTCTCATTCGATTCGCATGAAAATATAGATATTTTTAGCATTTTAAATTTTGAAATTTCGTTAATTAGAAAAATTTTAAGAGCAATTTAAAATATCAGTTCAGTACATCGTAAACGGTGTCGGTTAATGTTTCAAACTGTCATATCTCCAGATTTTCGGGCCGGATTTTGATGCCGATGGTCTCATTCGATTCGCATGAAAATATAGATATTTTTAGCTTTTTAAATTTTGAAATTTCGTTAATTAGAAAAATTTTAAGAGCAATTTAAAATATCAGTTCAGTACATCGTAAACGGTGTCGGTTAATGTTTCAAACTGTCATATCTCCAGATTTTCGGGCCGGATTTTGATGCCGATGGTCTCATTCGATTCGCATGAAAATATAGATATTTTTAGCATTTTAAATTTTGAAATTTCGTTAATTAGAAAAATTTTAAGAGCAATTTAAAATATCAGTTCAGTACATCGTAAACGGTGTCGGTTAATGTTTCAAACTGTCATATCTCCAGAGTTTCGGGCCGGATTTTGATGCCGATGGTCTCATTCGATTCGCATGAAAATATAGATATTTTTAGCATTTTAAATTTTGAAATTTCGTTAATTAGAAAAATTTTAAGAGCAATTTAAAATATCAGTTCAGTACATCGTAAACGGTGTCGGTTAATGTTTCAAACTGTCATATCTCCAGATTTTCGGGCCGGATTTTGATGCCGATGGTCTCATTCGATTCGCATGAAAATATAGATATTTTTAGCTTTTTAAATTTTGAAATTTCGTTAATTAGAAAAATTTTAAGAGCAATTTAAAATATCAGTTCAGTACATCGTAAACGGTGTCGGTTAATGTTTCAAACTGTCATATCTCCAGATTTTCGGGCCGGATTTTGATGCCGATGGTCTCATTCGATTCGCATGAAAATATAGATATTTTTAGCATTTTAAATTTTGAAATTTCGTTAATTAGAAAAATTTTAAGAGCAATTTAAAATATCAGTTCAGTACATCGTAAACGGTGTCGGTTAATGTTTCAAACTGTCATATCTCCAGAGTTTCGGGCCGGATTTTGATGCCGATGGTCTCATTCGATTCGCATGAAAATATAGATATTTTTAGCATTTTAAATTTTGAAATTTCGTTAATTAGAAAAATTTTAAGAGCAATTTAAAATATCAGTTCAGTACATCGTAAACGGTGTCGGTTAATGTTTCAAACTGTCATATCTCCAGAGTTTCGGGCCGGATTTTGATGCCGATGGTCTCATTCGATTCGCATGAAAATATAGATATTTTTAGCATTTTAAATTTTGAAATTTCGTTAATTAGAAAAATTTTAAGAGCAATTTAAAATATCAGTTCAGTACATCGTAAACGGTGTCGGTTAATGTTTCAAACTGTCATATCTCCAGATTTTCGGGCCGGATTTTGATGCCGATGGTCTCATTCGATTCGCATGAAAATATAGATATTTTTAGCTTTTTAAATTTTGAAATTTCGTTAATTAGAAAAATTTTAAGAGCAATTTAAAATATCAGTTCAGTACATCGTAAACGGTGTCGGTTAATGTTTCAAACTGTCATATCTCCAGATTTTCGGGCCGGATTTTGATGCCGATGGTCTCATTCGATTCGCATGAAAATATAGATATTTTTAGCATTTTAAATTTTGAAATTTCGTTAATTAGAAAAATTTTAAGAGCAATTTAAAATATCAGTTCAGTACATCGTAAACGGTGTCGGTTAATGTTTCAAACTGTCATATCTCCAGAGTTTCGGGCCGGATTTTGATGCCGATGGTCTCATTCGATTCGCATGAAAATATAGATATTTTTAGCATTTTAAATTTTGAAATTTCGTTAATTAGAAAAATTTTAAGAGCAATTTAAAATATCAGTTCAGTACATCGTAAACGGTGTCGGTTAATGTTTCAAACTGTCATATCTCCAGATTTTCGGGCCGGATTTTGATGCCGATGGTCTCATTCGATTCGCATGAAAATATAGATATTTTTAGCTTTTTAAATTTTGAAATTTCGTTAATTAGAAAAATTTTAAGAGCAATTTAAAATATCAGTTCAGTACATCGTAAACGGTGTCGGTTAATGTTTCAAACTGTCATATCTCCAGATTTTCGGGCCGGATTTTGATGCCGATGGTCTCATTCGATTCGCATGAAAATATAGATATTTTTAGCATTTTAAATTTTGAAATTTCGTTAATTAGAAAAATTTTAAGAGCAATTTAAAATATCAGTTCAGTACATCGTAAACGGTGTCGGTTAATGTTTCAAACTGTCATATCTCCAGAGTTTCGGGCCGGATTTTGATGCCGATGGTCTCATTCGATTCGCATGAAAATATAGATATTTTTAGCATTTTAAATTTTGAAATTTCGTTAATTAGAAAAAGTTTAAGAGCAATTTAAAATATCAGCTCATTACATCGTAAACGGTGTCGGTTAATGTTTCAAACTGTCATATCTCCAGATTTTCGGGCCGGATTTTGATGCCGATGGTCTCATTCGATTCGCATGAAAATATAGATATTTTTAGCATTTTAAATTTTGAAATTTCGTTAATTAGAAAAATTTTAAGAGCAATTTAAAATATCAGTTCAGTACATCGTAAACGGTGTCGGTTAATGTTTCAAACTGTCATATCTCCAGAGTTTCGGGCCGGATTTTGATGCCGATGGTCTCATTCGATTCGCATGAAAATATAGATATTTTTAGCATTTTAAATTTTGAAATTTCGTTAATTAGAAAAATTTTAAGAGCAATTTAAAATATCAGTTCAGTACATCGTAAACGGTGTCGGTTAATGTTTCAAACTGTCATATCTCCAGATTTTCGGGCCGGATTTTGATGCCGATGGTCTCATTCGATTCGCATGAAAATATAGATATTTTTAGCATTTTAAATTTTGAAATTTCGTTAATTAGAAAAATTTTAAGAGCAATTTAAAATATCAGTTCAGTACATCGTAAACGGTGTCGGTTAATGTTTCAAACTGTCATATCTCCAGAGTTTCGTGCCGGATTTTGATGCCGATGGTCTCATTCGATTCGCATGAAAATATAGATATTTTTAGCATTTTAAATTTTGAAATTTCGTTAATTAGAAAAATTTTAAGAGCAATTTAAAATATCAGTTCAGTACATCGTAAACGGTGTCGGTTAATGTTTCAAACTGTCATATCTCCAGATTTTCGGGCCGGATTTTGATGCCGATGGTCTCATTCGATTCGCATGAAAATATAGATATTTTTAGCATTTTAAATTTTGAAATTTCGTTAATTAGAAAAATTTTAAGAGCAATTTAAAATATCAGTTCAGTACATCGTAAACGGTGTCGGTTAATGTTTCAAACTGTCATATCTCCAGAGTTTCGGGCCGGATTTTGATGCCGATGGTCTCATTCGATTCGCATGAAAATATAGATATTTTTAGCATTTTAAATTTTGAAATTTCGTTAATTAGAAAAAGTTTAAGAGCAATTTAAAATATCAGCTCATTACATCGTAAACGGTGTCGGTTAATGTTTCAAACTGTCATATCTCCAGATTTTCGGGCCGGATTTTGATGCCGATGGTCTCATTCGATTCGCATGAAAATATAGATATTTTTAGCATTTTAAATTTTGAAATTTCGTTAATTAGAAAAATTTTAAGAGCAATTTAAAATATCAGTTCAGTACATCGTAAACGGTGTCGGTTAATGTTTCAAACTGTCATATCTCCAGAGTTTCGGGCCGGATTTTGATGCCGATGGTCTCATTCGATTCGCATGAAAATATAGATATTTTTAGCATTTTAAATTTTGAAATTTCGTTAATTAGAAAAATTTTAAGAGCAATTTAAAATATCAGTTCAGTACATCGTAAACGGTGTCGGTTAATGTTTCAAACTGTCATATCTCCAGATTTTCGGGCCGGATTTTGATGCCGATGGTCTCATTCGATTCGCATGAAAATATAGATATTTTTAGCATTTTAAATTTTGAAATTTCGTTAATTAGAAAAATTTTAAGAGCAATTTAAAATATCAGTTCAGTACATCGTAAACGGTGTCGGTTAATGTTTCAAACTGTCATATCTCCAGAGTTTCGTGCCGGATTTTGATGCCGATGGTCTCATTCGATTCGCATGAAAATATAGATATTTTTAGCATTTTAAATTTTGAAATTTCGTTAATTAGAAAAAGTTTAAGAGCAATTTAAAATATCAGCTCATTACATCGTAAACGGTGTCGGTTAATGTTTCAAACTGTCATATCTCCAGATTTTCGGGCCGGATTTTGATGCCGATGGTCTCATTCGATTCGCATGAAAATATAGATATTTTTAGCATTTTAAATTTTGAAATTTCGTTAATTAGAAAAATTTTAAGAGCAATTTAAAATATCAGTTCAGTACATCGTAAACGGTGTCGGTTAATGTTTCAAACTGTCATATCTCCAGAGTTTCGGGCCGGATTTTGATGCCGATGGTCTCATTCGATTCGCATGAAAATATAGATATTTTTAGCATTTTAAATTTTGAAATTTCGTTAATTAGAAAAATTTTAAGAGCAATTTAAAATATCAGTTCAGTACATCGTAAACGGTGTCGGTTAATGTTTCAAACTGTCATATCTCCAGATTTTCGGGCCGGATTTTGATGCCGATGGTCTCATTCGATTCGCATGAAAATATAGATATTTTTAGCATTTTAAATTTTGAAATTTCGTTAATTAGAAAAATTTTAAGAGCAATTTAAAATATCAGTTCAGTACATCGTAAACGGTGTCGGTTAATGTTTCAAACTGTCATATCTCCAGAGTTTCGTGCCGGATTTTGATGCCGATGGTCTCATTCGATTCGCATGAAAATATAGATATTTTTAGCATTTTAAATTTTGAAATTTCCTTAATTAGAAAAAGTTTAAGAGCAATTTAAAATATCAGCTCATTACATCGTAAACGGTGTCGGTTAATGTTTCAAACTGTCATATCTCCAGATTTTCGGGCCGGATTTTGATGCCGATGGTCTCATTCGATTCGCATGAAAATATAGATATTTTTAGCATTTTAAATTTTGAAATTTCGTTAATTAGAAAAATTTTAAGAGCAATTTAAAATATCAGTTCAGTACATCGTAAACGGTGTCGGTTAATGTTTCAAACTGTCATATCTCCAGAGTTTCGGGCCGGATTTTGATGCCGATGGTCTCATTCGATTCGCATGAAAATATAGATATTTTTAGCATTTTAAATTTTGAAATTTCGTTAATTAGAAAAATTTTAAGAGCAATTTAAAATATCAGTTCAGTACATCGTAAACGGTGTCGGTTAATGTTTCAAACTGTCATATCTCCAGATTTTCGGGCCGGATTTTGATGCCGATGGTCTCATTCGATTCGCATGAAAATATAGATATTTTTAGCATTTTAAATTTTGAAATTTCGTTAATTAGAAAAATTTTAAGAGCAATTTAAAATATCAGTTCAGTACATCGTAAACGGTGTCGGTTAATGTTTCAAACTGTCATATCTCCAGATTTTCGGGCCGGATTTTGATGCCGATGGTCTCATTCGATTCGCATGAAAATATAGATATTTTTAGCTTTTTAAATTTTGAAATTTCGTTAATTAGAAAAATTTTAAGAGCAATTTAAAATATCAGTTCAGTACATCGTAAACGGTGTCGGTTAATGTTTCAAACTGTCATATCTCCAGATTTTCGGGCCGGATTTTGATGCCGATGGTCTCATTCGATTCGCATGAAAATATAGATATTTTTAGCATTTTAAATTTTGAAATTTCGTTAATTAGAAAAATTTTAAGAGCAATTTAAAATATCAGTTCAGTACATCGTAAACGGTGTCGGTTAATGTTTCAAACTGTCATATCTCCAGAGTTTCGGGCCGGATTTTGATGCCGATGGTCTCATTCGATTCGCATGAAAATATAGATATTTTTAGCATTTTAAATTTTGAAATTTCGTTAATTAGAAAAATTTTAAGAGCAATTTAAAATATCAGTTCAGTACATCGTAAACGGTGTCGGTTAATGTTTCAAACTGTCATATCTCCAGATTTTCGGGCCGGATTTTGATGCCGATGGTCTCATTCGATTCGCATGAAAATATAGATATTTTTAGCATTTTAAATTTTGAAATTTCGTTAATTAGAAAAATTTTAAGAGCAATTTAAAATATCAGTTCAGTACATCGTAAACGGTGTCGGTTAATGTTTCAAACTGTCATATCTCCAGATTTTCGGGCCGGATTTTGATGCCGATGGTCTCATTCGATTCGCATGAAAATATAGATATTTTTAGCATTTTAAATTTTAAAATTTCGTTAATTAGAAAAATTTTAAGAGCAATTTAAAATATCAGTTCAGTACATCGTAAACGGTGTCGGTTAATGTTTCAAACTGTCATATCTCCAGATTTTCGGGCCGGATTTTGATGCCGATGGTCTCATTCGATTCGCATGAAAATATAGATATTTTTAGCATTTTAAATTTTGAAATTTCCTTAATTAGAAAAAGTTTAAGAGCAATTTAAAATATCAGCTCATTACATCGTAAACGGTGTCGGTTAATGTTTCAAACTGTCATATCTCCAGATTTTCGGGCCGGATTTTGATGCCGATGGTCTCATTCGATTCGCATGAAAATATAGATATTTTTAGCATTTTAAATTTTGAAATTTCGTTAATTAGAAAAATTTTAAGAGCAATTTAAAATATCAGTTTAGTACATCGTAAACGGTGTCGGTTAATGTTTCAAACTGTCATATCTCCAGATTTTCGGGCCGGATTTTGATGCCGATGGTCTCATTCGATTCGCATGAAAATATAGATATTTTTAGCATTTTAAATTTTGAAATTTCGTTAATTAGAAAAATTTTAAGAGCAATTTAAAATATCAGTTCAGTACATCGTAAACGGTGTCGGTTAATGTTTCAAACTGTCATATCTCCAGAGTTTCGGGCCGGATTTTGATGCCGATGGTCTCATTCGATTCGCATGAAAATATAGATATTTTTAGCATTTTAAATTTTGAAATTTCGTTAATTAGAAAAATTTTAAGAGCAATTTAAAATATCAGTTCAGTACATCGTAAACGGTGTCGGTTAATGTTTCAAACTGTCATATCTCCAGAGTTTCGGGCCGGATTTTGATGCCGATGGTCTCATTCGATTCGCATGAAAATATAGATATTTTTAGCATTTTAAATTTTGAAATTTCGTTAATTAGAAAAATTTTAAGAGCAATTTAAAATATCAGTTCAGTACATCGTAAACGGTGTCGGTTAATGTTTCAAACTGTCATATCTCCAGATTTTCGGGCCGGATTTTGATGCCGATGGTCTCATTCGATTCGCATGAAAATATAGATATTTTTAGCTTTTTAAATTTTGAAATTTCGTTAATTAGAAAAATTTTAAGAGCAATTTAAAATATCAGTTCAGTACATCGTAAACGGTGTCGGTTAATGTTTCAAACTGTCATATCTCCAGATTTTCGGGCCGGATTTTGATGCCGATGGTCTCATTCGATTCGCATGAAAATATAGATATTTTTAGCATTTTAAATTTTGAAATTTCGTTAATTAGAAAAATTTTAAGAGCAATTTAAAATATCAGTTCAGTACATCGTAAACGGTGTCGGTTAATGTTTCAAACTGTCATATCTCCAGAGTTTCGGGCCGGATTTTGATGCCGATGGTCTCATTCGATTCGCATGAAAATATAGATATTTTTAGCATTTTAAATTTTGAAATTTCGTTAATTAGAAAAATTTTAAGAGCAATTTAAAATATCAGTTCAGTACATCGTAAACGGTGTCGGTTAATGTTTCAAACTGTCATATCTCCAGAGTTTCGTGCCGGATTTTGATGCCGATGGTCTCATTCGATTCGCATGAAAATATAGATATTTTTAGCATTTTAAATTTTGAAATTTCGTTAATTAGAAAAATTTTAAGAGCAATTTAAAATATCAGTTCAGTACATCGTAAACGGTGTCGGTTAATGTTTCAAACTGTCATATCTCCAGATTTTCGGGCCGGATTTTGATGCCGATGGTCTCATTCGATTCGCATGAAAATATAGATATTTTTAGCATTTTAAATTTTGAAATTTCGTTAATTAGAAAAATTTTAAGAGCAATTTAAAATATCAGTTCAGTACATCGTAAACGGTGTCGGTTAATGTTTCAAACTGTCATATCTCCAGAGTTTCGTGCCGGATTTTGATGCCGATGGTCTCATTCGATTCGCATGAAAATATAGATATTTTTAGCATTTTAAATTTTGAAATTTCCTTAATTAGAAAAAGTTTAAGAGCAATTTAAAATATCAGCTCATTACATCGTAAACGGTGTCGGTTAATGTTTCAAACTGTCATATCTCCAGATTTTCGGGCCGGATTTTGATGCCGATGGTCTCATTCGATTCGCATGAAAATATAGATATTTTTAGCATTTTAAATTTTGAAATTTCGTTAATTAGAAAAATTTTAAGAGCAATTTAAAATATCAGTTCAGTACATCGTAAACGGTGTCGGTTAATGTTTCAAACTGTCATATCTCCAGATTTTCGGGCCGGATTTTGATGCCGATGGTCTCATTCGATTCGCATGAAAATATAGATATTTTTAGCTTTTTAAATTTTGAAATTTCGTTAATTAGAAAAATTTTAAGAGCAATTTAAAATATCAGTTCAGTACATCGTAAACGGTGTCGGTTAATGTTTCAAACTGTCATATCTCCAGATTTTCGGGCCGGATTTTGATGCCGATGGTCTCATTCGATTCGCATGAAAATATAGATATTTTTAGCATTTTAAATTTTGAAATTTCGTTAATTAGAAAAATTTTAAGAGCAATTTAAAATATCAGTTCAGTACATCGTAAACGGTGTCGGTTAATGTTTCAAACTGTCATATCTCCAGAGTTTCGGGCCGGATTTTGATGCCGATGGTCTCATTCGATTCGCATGAAAATATAGATATTTTTAGCATTTTAAATTTTGAAATTTCGTTAATTAGAAAAATTTTAAGAGCAATTTAAAATATCAGTTCAGTACATCGTAAACGGTGTCGGTTAATGTTTCAAACTGTCATATCTCCAGATTTTCGGGCCGGATTTTGATGCCGATGGTCTCATTCGATTCGCATGAAAATATAGATATTTTTAGCATTTTAAATTTTGAAATTTCGTTAATTAGAAAAATTTTAAGAGCAATTTAAAATATCAGTTCAGTACATCGTAAACGGTGTCGGTTAATGTTTCAAACTGTCATATCTCCAGATTTTCGGGCCGGATTTTGATGCCGATGGTCTCATTCGATTCGCATGAAAATATAGATATTTTTAGCATTTTAAATTTTAAAATTTCGTTAATTAGAAAAATTTTAAGAGCAATTTAAAATATCAGTTCAGTACATCGTAAACGGTGTCGGTTAATGTTTCAAACTGTCATATCTCCAGATTTTCGGGCCGGATTTTGATGCCGATGGTCTCATTCGATTCGCATGACAATATAGATATTTTTAGCATTTTAAATTTTGAAATTTCGTTAATTAGAAAAATTTTAAGAGCAATTTAAAATATCAGTTCAGTACATCGTAAACGGTGTCGGTTAATGTTTCAAACTGTCATATCTCCAGAGTTTCGTGCCGGATTTTGATGCCGATGGTCTCATTCGATTCGCATGAAAATATAGATATTTTTAGCATTTTAAATTTTGAAATTTCCTTAATTAGAAAAAGTTTAAGAGCAATTTAAAATATCAGCTCATTACATCGTAAACGGTGTCGGTTAATGTTTCAAACTGTCATATCTCCAGATTTTCGGGCCGGATTTTGATGCCGATGGTCTCATTCGATTCGCATGAAAATATAGATATTTTTAGCATTTTAAATTTTGAAATTTCGTTAATTAGAAAAATTTTAAGAGCAATTTAAAATATCAGTTTAGTACATCGTAAACGGTGTCGGTTAATGTTTCAAACTGTCATATCTCCAGAGATTCGGGCCGGATTTTGATGCCGATGGTCTCATTCGATTCGCATGAAAATATAGATATTTTTAGCATTTTAAATTTTGAAATTTCGTTAATTAGAAAAATTTTAAGAGCAATTTAAAATATCAGTTCAGTACATCGTAAACGGTGTCGGTTAATGTTTCAAACTGTCATATCTCCAGATTTTCGGGCCGGATTTTGATGCCGATGGTCTCATTCGATTCGCATGAAAATATAGATATTTTTAGCATTTTAAATTTTGAAATTTCGTTAATTAGAAAAATTTTAAGAGCAATTTAAAATATCAGTTCAGTACATCGTAAACGGTGTCGGTTAATGTTTCAAACTGTCATATCTCCAGATTTTCGGGCCGGATTTTGATGCCGATGGTCTCATTCGATTCGCATGAAAATATAGATATTTTTAGCATTTTAAATTTTGAAATTTCGTTAATTAGAAAAATTTTAAGAGCAATTTAAAATATCAGTTCAGTACATCGTAAACGGTGTCGGTTAATGTTTCAAACTGTCATATCTCCAGAGTTTCGTGCCGGATTTTGATGCCGATGGTCTCATTCGATTCGCATGAAAATATAGATATTTTTAGCATTTTAAATTTTGAAATTTCCTTAATTAGAAAAAGTTTAAGAGCAATTTAAAATATCAGCTCATTACATCGTAAACGGTGTCGGTTAATGTTTCAAACTGTCATATCTCCAGATTTTCGGGCCGGATTTTGATGCCGATGGTCTCATTCGATTCGCATGAAAATATAGATATTTTTAGCATTTTAAATTTTGAAATTTCGTTAATTAGAAAAATTTTAAGAGCAATTTAAAATATCAGTTTAGTACATCGTAAACGGTGTCGGTTAATGTTTCAAACTGTCATATCTCCAGAGTTTCGGGCCGGATTTTGATGCCGATGGTCTCATTCGATTCGCATGAAAATATAGATATTTTTAGCATTTTAAATTTTGAAATTTCGTTAATTAGAAAAATTTTAAGAGCAATTTAAAATATCAGTTCAGTACATCGTAAACGGTGTCGGTTAATGTTTCAAACTGTCATATCTCCAGATTTTCGGGCCGGATATTGATGCCGATGGTCTCATTCGATTCGCATGAAAATATAGATATTGTTAGCATTTTAAATTTTGAAATTTCGTTAATTAGAAAAATTTTAAGAGCAATTTAAAATATCAGTTCAGTACATCGTAAACGGTGTCGGTTAATGTTTCAAACTGTCATATCTCCAGATTTTCGGGCCGGATTTTGATGCCGATGGTCTCATTCGATTCGCATGACAATATAGATATTTTTAGCATTTTAAATTTTGAAATTTCGTTAATTAGAAAAATTTTAAGAGCAATTTAAAATATCAGTTCAGTACATCGTAAACGGTGTCGGTTAATGTTTCAAACTGTCATATCTCCAGAGTTTCGTGCCGGATTTTGATGCCGATGGTCTCATTCGATTCGCATGAAAATATAGATATTTTTAGCATTTTAAATTTTGAAATTTCGTTAATTAGAAAAATTTTAAGAGCAATTTAAAATATCAGCTCATTACATCGTAAACGGTGTCGGTTAATGTTTCAAACTGTCATATCTCAAGATTTTCGGGCCGGATTTTGATGCCGATGGTCTCATTCGATTCGCATGAAAATATAGATATTTTTAGCATTTTAAATTTTGAAATTTCGTTAATTAGAAAAATTTTAAGAGCAATTTAAAATATCAGTTTAGTACATCGTAAACGGTGTCGGTTAATGTTTCAAACTGTCATATCTCCAGAGTTTCGGGCCGGATTTTGATGCCGATGGTCTCATTCGATTCGCATGAAAATATAGATATTTTTAGCATTTTAAATTTTGAAATTTCGTTAATTAGAAAAATTTTAAGAGCAATTTAAAATATCAGTTCAGTACATCGTAAACGGTGTCGGTTAATGTTTCAAACTGTCATATCTCCAGATTTTCGGGCCGGATTTTGATGCCGATGGTCTCATTCGATTCGCATGAAAATATAGATATTTTTAGCATTTTAAATTTTGAAATTTCGTTAATTAGAAAAATTTTAAGAGCAATTTAAAATATCAGTTCAGTACATCGTAAACGGTGTCGGTTAATGTTTCAAACTGTCATATCTCCAGATTTTCGGGCCGGATTTTGATGCCGATGGTCTCATTCGATTCGCATGAAAATATAGATATTTTTAGCATTTTAAATTTTGAAATTTCGTTAATTAGAAAAATTTTAAGAGCAATTTAAAATATCAGTTCAGTACATCGTAAACGGTGTCGGTTAATGTTTCAAACTGTCATATCTCCAGAGTTTCGTGCCGGATTTTGATGCCGATGGTCTCATTCGATTCGCATGAAAATATAGATATTTTTAGCATTTTAAATTTTGAAATTTCCTTAATTAGAAAAAGTTTAAGAGCAATTTAAAATATCAGCTCATTACATCGTAAACGGTGTCGGTTAATGTTTCAAACTGTCATATCTCCAGATTTTCGGGCCGGATTTTGATGCCGATGGTCTCATTCGATTCGCATGAAAATATAGATATTTTTAGCATTTTAAATTTTGAAATTTCGTTAATTAGAAAAATTTTAAGAGCAATTTAAAATATCAGTTTAGTACATCGTAAACGGTGTCGGTTAATGTTTCAAACTGTCATATCTCCAGAGTTTCGGGCCGGATTTTGATGCCGATGGTCTCATTCGATTCGCATGAAAATATAGATATTTTTAGCATTTTAAATTTTGAAATTTCGTTAATTAGAAAAATTTTAAGAGCAATTTAAAATATCAGTTCAGTACATCGTAAACGGTGTCGGTTAATGTTTCAAACTGTCATATCTCCAGATTTTCGGGCCGGATATTGATGCCGATGGTCTCATTCGATTCGCATGAAAATATAGATATTTTTAGCATTTTAAATTTTGAAATTTCGTTAATTAGAAAAATTTTAAGAGCAATTTAAAATATCAGTTCAGTACATCGTAAACGGTGTCGGTTAATGTTTCAAACTGTCATATCTCCAGAGATTCGTGCCGGATTTTGATGCCGATGGTCTCATTCGATTCGCATGAAAATAGAGATATTTTTAGCATTTTAAATTTTGAAATTTCCTTAATTAGAAAAAGTTTAAGAGCAATTTAAAATATCAGCTCATTACATCGTAAACGGTGTCGGTTAATGTTTCAAACTGTCATATCTCCAGATTTTCGGGCCGGATTTTGATGCCGATGGTCTCATTCGATTCGCATGAAAATATAGATATTTTTAGCATTTTAAATTTTGAAATTTCGTTAATTAGAAAAATTTTAAGAGCAATTTAAAATATCAGTTCAGTACATCGTAAACGGTGTCGGTTAATGTTTCAAACTGTCATATCTCCAGAGTTTCGTGCCGGATTTTGATGCCGATGGTCTCATTCGATTCGCATGAAAATATAGATATTTTTAGCATTTTAAATTTTGAAATTTCCTTAATTAGAAAAAGTTTAAGAGCAATTTAAAATATCAGCTCATTACATCGTAAACGGTGTCGGTTAATGTTTCAAACTGTCATATCTCCAGATTTTCGGGCCGGATTTTGATGCCGATGGTCTCATTCGATTCGCATGAAAATATAGATATTTTTAGCGTTTTAAATTTTGAAATTTCGTTAATTAGAAAAATTTTAAGAGCAATTTAAAATATCGGTTCAGTACATCGTAAACGGTGTCGGTTAATGTTTCAAACTGTCATATCTCCAGATTTTCGGGCCGGATTTTGATGCCGATGGTCTCATTGGATTCGCATGAAAATATAGATATTTTTAGCATTTTAAATTTTGAAATTTCGTTAATTAGAAAAATTTTAAGAGCAATTTAAAATATCAGTTCAGTACATCGTAAACGGTGTCGGTTAATGTTTCAAACTGTCATATCTCCAGAGTTTCGGGCCGGATTTTGATGCCGATGGTCTCATTCGATTCGCATGAAAATATAGATATTTTTAGCATTTTAAATTTTGAAATTTCGTTAATTAGAAAAATTTTAAGAGCAATTTAAAATATCAGTTCAGTACATCGTAAACGGTGTCGGTTAATGTTTCAAACTGTCATATCTCCAGATTTTCGGGCCGGATGTTGATGCCGATGGTCTCATTCGATTCGCATGAAAATATAGATATTTTTAGCATTTAAAATTTTGAAATTTCGTTAATTAGAAAAATTTTAAGAGCAATTTAAAATATCAGTTCAGTACATCGTAAACGGTGTCGGTTAATGTTTCAAACTGTCATATCTCCAGATTTTCGGGCCGGATTTTGATGCCGATGGTCTCATTCGATTCGCATGAAAATATAGATATTTTTAGCATTTTAAATTTTGAAATTTCGTTAATTAGAAAAATTTTAAGAGCAATTTAAAATATCAGTTCAGTACATCGTAAACGTCGGTTAATGTTTCAAACTGTCATATCTCCAGATTTTCGGGCCGGATTTTGATGCCGATGGTCTCATTCGATTCGCATGAAAATATAGATATTTTTAGCTTTTTAAATTTTGAAATTTCGTTAATTAGAAAAATTTTAAGAGCAATTTAAAATATCAGTTCAGTACATCGTAAACGGTGTCGGTTAATGTTTCAAACTGTCATATCTCCAGATTTTCGGGCCGGATTTTGATGCCGATGGTCTCATTCGATTCGCATGAAAATATAGATATTTTTAGCATTTTAAATTTTGAAATTTCGTTAATTAGAAAAATTTTAAGAGCAATTTAAAATATCAGTTCAGTACATCGTAAACGGTGTCGGTTAATGTTTCAAACTGTCATATCTCCAGATTTTCGGGCCGGATTTTGATGCCGATGGTCTCATTCGATTCGCATGAAAATATAGATATTTTTAGCATTTTAAATTTTGAAATTTCGTTAATTAGAAAAATTTTAAGAGCAATTTAAAATATCAGTTCAGTACATCGTAAACGGTGTCGGTTAATGTTTCAAACTGTCATATCTCCAGATTTTCGGGCCGGATTTTGATGCCGATGGTCTCATTCGATTCGCATGAAAATATAGATATTTTTAGCATTTTAAATTTTGAAATTTCGTTAATTAGAAAAATTTTAAGAGCAATTTAAAATATCAGTTCAGTACATCGTAAACGGTGTCGGTTAATGTTTCAAACTGTCATATCTCCAGATTTTCGGGCCGGATGTTGATGCCGATGGTCTCATTCGATTCGCATGAAAATATAGATATTTTTAGCATTTAAAATTTTGAAATTTCGTTAATTAGAAAAATTTTAAGAGCAATTTAAAATATCAGTTCAGTACATCGTAAACGGTGTCGGTTAATGTTTCAAACTGTCATATCTCCAGATTTTCGGGCCGGATTTTGATGCCGATGGTCTCATTCGATTCGCATGAAAATATAGATATTTTTAGCATTTTAAATTTTGAAATTTCGTTAATTAGAAAAATTTTAAGAGCAATTTAAAATATCAGTTCAGTACATCGTAAACGGTGTCGGTTAATGTTTCAAACTGTCATATCTCCAGATTTTCGGGCCGGATTTTGATGCCGATGGTCTCATTCGATTCGCATGAAAATATAGATATTTTTAGCATTTTAAATTTTGAAATTTCGTTAATTAGAAAAATTTTAAGAGCAATTTAAAATATCAGTTCAGTACATCGTAAACGGTGTCGGTTAATGTTTCAAACTGTCATATCTCCAGATTTTCGGGCCGGATTTTGATGCCGATGGTCTCATTCGATTCGCATGAAAATATAGATATTTTTAGCATTTTAAATTTTGAAATTTCGTTAATTAGAAAAATTTTAAGAGCAATTTAAAATATCAGTTCAGTACATCGTAAACGGTGTCGGTTAATGTTTCAAACTGTCATATCTCCAGATTTTCGGGCCGGATTTTGATGCCGATGGTCTCATTCGATTCGCATGAAAATATAGATATTTTTAGCATTTTAAATTTTGAAATTTCGTTAATTAGAAAAATTTTAAGAGCAATTTAAAATATCAGTTCAGTACATCGTAAACGGTGTCGGTTAATGTTTCAAACTGTCATATCTCCAGATTTTCGGGCCGGATTTTGATGCCGATGGTCTCATTCGATTCGCATGAAAATATAGATATTTTTAGCATTTTAAATTTTGAAATTTCGTTAATTAGAAAAATTTTAAGAGCAATTTAAAATATCAGTTCAGTACATCGTAAACGGTGTCGGTTAATGTTTCAAACTGTCATATCTCCAGATTTTCGGGCCGGATGTTGATGCCGATGGTCTCATTCGATTCGCATGAAAATATAGATATTTTTAGCATTTAAAATTTTGAAATTTCGTTAATTAGAAAAATTTTAAGAGCAATTTAAAATATCAGTTCAGTACATCGTAAACGGTGTCGGTTAATGTTTCAAACTGTCATATCTCCAGATTTTCGGGCCGGATTTTGATGCCGATGGTCTCATTCGATTCGCATGAAAATATAGATATTTTTAGCATTTTAAATTTTGAAATTTCGTTAATTAGAAAAATTTTAAGAGCAATTTAAAATATCAGTTCAGTACATCGTAAACGGTGTCGGTTAATGTTTCAAACTGTCATATCTCCAGATTTTCGGGCCGGATTTTGATGCCGATGGTCTCATTCGATTCGCATGAAAATATAGATATTTTTAGCATTTTAAATTTTGAAATTTCGTTAATTAGAAAAATTTTAAGAGCAATTTAAAATATCAGTTCAGTACATCGTAAACGGTGTCGGTTAATGTTTCAAACTGTCATATCTCCAGATTTTCGGGCCGGATGTTGATGCCGATGGTCTCATTCGATTCGCATGAAAATATAGATATTTTTAGCATTTAAAATTTTGAAATTTCGTTAATTAGAAAAATTTTAAGAGCAATTTAAAATATCAGTTCAGTACATCGTAAACGGTGTCGGTTAATGTTTCAAACTGTCATATCTCCAGATTTTCGGGCCGGATTTTGATGCCGATGGTCTCATTCGATTCGCATGAAAATATAGATATTTTTAGCATTTTAAATTTTGAAATTTCGTTAATTAGAAAAATTTTAAGAGCAATTTAAAATATCAGTTCAGTACATCGTAAACGGTGTCGGTTAATGTTTCAAACTGTCATATCTCCAGATTTTCGGGCCGGATTTTGATGCCGATGGTCTCATTCGATTCGCATGAAAATATAGATATTTTTAGCATTTTAAATTTTGAAATTTCGTTAATTAGAAAAATTTTAAGAGCAATTTAAAATATCAGTTCAGTACATCGTAAACGGTGTCGGTTAATGTTTCAAACTGTCATATCTCCAGATTTTCGGGCCGGATTTTGATGCCGATGGTCTCATTCGATTCGCATGAAAATATAGATACTTTTAGCTTTTTAAATTTTGAAATTTCGTTAATTAGAAAAATTTTAAGAGCAATTTAAAATATCAGTTCAGTACATCGTAAACGGTGTCGGTTAATGTTTCAAACTGTCATATCTCCAGATTTTCGGGCCGGATTTTGATGCCGATGGTCTCATTCGATTCGCATGAAAATATAGATATTTTTAGCATTTTAAATTTTGAAATTTCGTTAATTAGAAAAATTTTAAGAGCAATTTAAAATATCAGTTCAGTACATCGTAAACGGTGTCGGTTAATGTTTCAAACTGTCATATCTCCAGATTTTCGGGCCGGATTTTGATGCCGATGGTCTCATTCGATTCGCATGAAAATATAGATATTTTTAGCATTTTAAATTTTGAAATTTCGTTAATTAGAAAAATTTTAAGAGCAATTTAAAATATCAGTTCAGTACATCGTAAACGGTGTCGGTTAATGTTTCAAACTGTCATATCTCCAGATTTTCGGGCCGGATTTTGATGCCGATGGTCTCATTCGATTCGCATGAAAATATAGATATTTTTAGCATTTTAAATTTTGAAATTTCGTTAATTAGAAAAATTTTAAGAGCAATTTAAAATATCAGTTCAGTACATCGTAAACTTTGTCGGTTAATGTTTCAAACTGTCATATCTCCAGATTTTCGGGCCGGATGTTGATGCCGATGGTCTCATTCGATTCGCATGAAAATATAGATATTTTTAGCATTTAAAATTTTGAAATTTCGTTAATTAGAAAAATTTTAAGAGCAATTTAAAATATCAGTTCAGTACATCGTAAACGGTGTCGGTTAATGTTTCAAACTGTCATATCTCCAGATTTTCGGGCCGGATTTTGATGCCGATGGTCTCATTCGATTCGCATGAAAATATAGATATTTTTAGCATTTTAAATTTTGAAATTTCGTTAATTAGAAAAATTTTAAGAGCAATTTAAAATATCAGTTCAGTACATCGTAAACGGTGTCGGTTAATGTTTCAAACTGTCATATCTCCAGATTTTCGGGCCGGATTTTGATGCCGATGGTCTCATTCGATTCGCATGAAAATATAGATATTTTTAGCATTTTAAATTTTGAAATTTCGTTAATTAGAAAAATTTTAAGAGCAATTTAAAATATCAGTTCAGTACATCGTAAACGGTGTCGGTTAATGTTTCAAACTGTCATATCTCCAGATTTTCGGGCCGGATTTTGATGCCGATGGTCTCATTCGATTCGCATGAAAATATAGATACTTTTAGCTTTTTAAATTTTGAAATTTCGTTAATTAGAAAAATTTTAAGAGCAATTTAAAATATCAGTTCAGTACATCGTAAACGGTGTCGGTTAATGTTTCAAACTGTCATATCTCCAGATTTTCGGGCCGGATTTTGATGCCGATGGTCTCATTCGATTCGCATGAAAATATAGATATTTTTAGCATTTTAAATTTTGAAATTTCGTTAATTAGAAAAATTTTAAGAGCAATTTAAAATATCAGTTCAGTACATCGTAAACGGTGTCGGTTAATGTTTCAAACTGTCATATCTCCAGATTTTCGGGCCGGATTTTGATGCCGATGGTCTCATTCGATTCGCATGAAAATATAGATATTTTTAGCATTTTAAATTTTGAAATTTCGTTAATTAGAAAAATTTTAAGAGCAATTTAAAATATCAGTTCAGTACATCGTAAACGGTGTCGGTTAATGTTTCAAACTGTCATATCTCCAGATTTTCGGGCCGGATTTTGATGCCGATGGTCTCATTCGATTCGCATGAAAATATAGATATTTTTAGCATTTTAAATTTTGAAATTTCGTTAATTAGAAAAATTTTAAGAGCAATTTAAAATATCAGTTCAGTACATCGTAAACGGTGTCGGTTAATGTTTCAAACTGTCATATCTCCAGATTTTCGGGCCGGATTTTGATGCCGATGGTCTCATTCGATTCGCATGAAAATATAGATATTTTTAGCATTTTAAATTTTGAAATTTCGTTAATTAGAAAAATTTTAAGAGCAATTTAAAATATCAGTTCAGTACATCGTAAACGGTGTCGGTTAATGTTTCAAACTGTCATATCTCCAGATTTTCGGGCCGGATTTTGATGCCGATGGTCTCATTCGATTCGCATGAAAATATAGATATTTTTAGCTTTTTAAATTTTGAAATTTCGTTAATTAGAAAAATTTTAAGAGCAATTTAAAATATCAGTTCAGTACATCGTAAACGGTGTCGGTTAATGTTTCAAACTGTCATATCTCCAGATTTTCGGGCCGGATTTTGATGCCGATGGTCTCATTCGATTCGCATGAAAATATAGATATTTTTAGCATTTTAAATTTTGAAATTTCGTTAATTAGAAAAAGTTTAAGAGCAATTTAAAATATCAGCTCATTACATCGTAAACGGTGTCGGTTAATGTTTCAAACTGTCATATCTCCAGATTTTCGGGCCGGATTTTGATGCCGATGGTCTCATTCGATTCGCATGAAAATATAGATATTTTTAGCTTTTTAAATTTTGAAATTTCGTTAATTAGAAAAATTTTAAGAGCAATTTAAAATATCAGTTCAGTACATCGTAAACGGTGTCGGTTAATGTTTCAAACTGTCATATCTCCAGATTTTCGGGCCGGATTTTGATGCCGATGGTCTCATTCGATTCGCATGAAAATATAGATATTTTTAGCATTTTAAATTTTGAAATTTCGTTAATTAGAAAAATTTTAAGAGCAATTTAAAATATCAGTTCAGTACATCGTAAACGGTGTCGGTTAATGTTTCAAACTGTCATATCTCCAGAGTTTCGGGCCGGATTTTGATGCCGATGGTCTCATTCGATTCGCATGAAAATATAGATATTTTTAGCATTTTAAATTTTGAAATTTCGTTAATTAGAAAAATTTTAAGAGCAATTTAAAATATCAGTTCAGTACATCGTAAACGGTGTCGGTTAATGTTTCAAACTGTCATATCTCCAGATTTTCGGGCCGGATTTTGATGCCGATGGTCTCATTCGATTCGCATGAAAATATAGATATTTTTAGCATTTTAAATTTTGAAATTTCGTTAATTAGAAAAATTTTAAGAGCAATTTAAAATATCAGTTCAGTACATCGTAAACGGTGTCGGTTAATGTTTCAAACTGTCATATCTCCAGAGTTTCGGGCCGGATTTTGATGCCGATGGTCTCATTCGATTCGCATGAAAATATAGATATTTTTAGCATTTTAAATTTTGAAATTTCGTTAATTAGAAAAAGTTTAAGAGCAATTTAAAATATCAGCTCATTACATCGTAAACGGTGTCGGTTAATGTTTCAAACTGTCATATCTCCAGATTTTCGGGCCGGATTTTGATGCCGATGGTCTCATTCGATTCGCATGAAAATATAGATATTTTTAGCATTTTAAATTTTGAAATTTCGTTAATTAGAAAAATTTTAAGAGCAATTTAAAATATCAGTTCAGTACATCGTAAACGGTGTCGGTTAATGTTTCAAACTGTCATATCTCCAGAGTTTCGGGCCGGATTTTGATGCCGATGGTCTCATTCGATTCGCATGAAAATATAGATATTTTTAGCATTTTAAATTTTGAAATTTCGTTAATTAGAAAAATTTTAAGAGCAATTTAAAATATCAGTTCAGTACATCGTAAACGGTGTCGGTTAATGTTTCAAACTGTCATATCTCCAGATTTTCGGGCCGGATTTTGATGCCGATGGTCTCATTCGATTCGCATGAAAATATAGATATTTTTAGCATTTTAAATTTTGAAATTTCGTTAATTAGAAAAATTTTAAGAGCAATTTAAAATATCAGTTCAGTACATCGTAAACGGTGTCGGTTAATGTTTCAAACTGTCATATCTCCAGATTTTCGGGCCGGATTTTGATGCCGATGGTCTCATTCGATTCGCATGAAAATATAGATATTTTTAGCTTTTTAAATTTTGAAATTTCGTTAATTAGAAAAATTTTAAGAGCAATTTAAAATATCAGTTCAGTACATCGTAAACGGTGTCGGTTAATGTTTCAAACTGTCATATCTCCAGATTTTCGGGCCGGATTTTGATGCCGATGGTCTCATTCGATTCGCATGAAAATATAGATATTTTTAGCATTTTAAATTTTGAAATTTCGTTAATTAGAAAAAGTTTAAGAGCAATTTAAAATATCAGCTCATTACATCGTAAACGGTGTCGGTTAATGTTTCAAACTGTCATATCTCCAGATTTTCGGGCCGGATTTTGATGCCGATGGTCTCATTCGATTCGCATGAAAATATAGATATTTTTAGCATTTTAAATTTTGAAATTTCGTTAATTAGAAAAATTTTAAGAGCAATTTAAAATATCAGTTCAGTACATCGTAAACGGTGTCGGTTAATGTTTCAAACTGTCATATCTCCAGATTTTCGGGCCGGATTTTGATGCCGATGGTCTCATTCGATTCGCATGAAAATATAGATATTTTTAGCATTTTAAATTTTGAAATTTCGTTAATTAGAAAAATTTTAAGAGCAATTTAAAATATCAGTTCAGTACATCGTAAACGGTGTCGGTTAATGTTTCAAACTGTCATATCTCCAGAGTTTCGGGCCGGATTTTGATGCCGATGGTCTCATTCGATTCGCATGAAAATATAGATATTTTTAGCATTTTAAATTTTGAAATTTCGTTAATTAGAAAAATTTTAAGAGCAATTTAAAATATCAGTTCAGTACATCGTAAACGGTGTCGGTTAATGTTTCAAACTGTCATATCTCCAGATTTTCGGGCCGGATTTTGATGCCGATGGTCTCATTCGATTCGCATGAAAATATAGATATTTTTAGCATTTTAAATTTTGAAATTTCGTTAATTAGAAAAATTTTAAGAGCAATTTAAAATATCAGTTCAGTACATCGTAAACGGTGTCGGTTAATGTTTCAAACTGTCATATCTCCAGAGTTTCGGGCCGGATTTTGATGCCGATGGTCTCATTCGATTCGCATGAAAATATAGATATTTTTAGCATTTTAAATTTTGAAATTTCGTTAATTAGAAAAAGTTTAAGAGCAATTTAAAATATCAGCTCATTACATCGTAAACGGTGTCGGTTAATGTTTCAAACTGTCATATCTCCAGATTTTCGGGCCGGATTTTGATGCCGATGGTCTCATTCGATTCGCATGAAAATATAGATATTTTTAGCATTTTAAATTTTGAAATTTCGTTAATTAGAAAAATTTTAAGAGCAATTTAAAATATCAGTTCAGTACATCGTAAACGGTGTCGGTTAATGTTTCAAACTGTCATATCTCCAGATTTTCGGGCCGGATTTTGATGCCGATGGTCTCATTCGATTCGCATGAAAATATAGATATTTTTAGCATTTTAAATTTTGAAATTTCGTTAATTAGAAAAATTTTAAGAGCAATTTAAAATATCAGTTCAGTACATCGTAAACGGTGTCGGTTAATGTTTCAAACTGTCATATCTCCAGAGTTTCGGGCCGGATTTTGATGCCGATGGTCTCATTCGATTCGCATGAAAATATAGATATTTTTAGCATTTTAAATTTTGAAATTTCGTTAATTAGAAAAATTTTAAGAGCAATTTAAAATATCAGTTCAGTACATCGTAAACGGTGTCGGTTAATGTTTCAAACTGTCATATCTCCAGATTTTCGGGCCGGATTTTGATGCCGATGGTCTCATTCGATTCGCATGAAAATATAGATATTTTTAGCATTTTAAATTTTGAAATTTCGTTAATTAGAAAAAGTTTAAGAGCAATTTAAAATATCAGCTCATTACATCGTAAACGGTGTCGGTTAATGTTTCAAACTGTCATATCTCCAGATTTTCGGGCCGGATTTTGATGCCGATGGTCTCATTCGATTCGCATGAAAATATAGATATTTTTAGCATTTTAAATTTTGAAATTTCGTTAATTAGAAAAATTTTAAGAGCAATTTAAAATATCAGTTCAGTACATCGTAAACGGTGTCGGTTAATGTTTCAAACTGTCATATCTCCAGATTTTCGGGCCGGATTTTGATGCCGATGGTCTCATTCGATTCGCATGAAAATATAGATATTTTTAGCATTTTAAATTTTGAAATTTCGTTAATTAGAAAAATTTTAAGAGCAATTTAAAATATCAGTTCAGTACATCGTAAACGGTGTCGGTTAATGTTTCAAACTGTCATATCTCCAGATTTTCGGGCCGGATTTTGATGCCGATGGTCTCATTCGATTCGCATGAAAATATAGATATTTTTAGCATTTTAAATTTTGAAATTTCGTTAATTAGAAAAATTTTAAGAGCAATTTAAAATATCAGTTCAGTACATCGTAAACGGTGTCGGTTAATGTTTCAAACTGTCATATCTCCAGATTTTCGGGCCGGATTTTGATGCCGATGGTCTCATTCGATTCGCATGAAAATATAGATATTTTTAGCTTTTTAAATTTTGAAATTTCGTTAATTAGAAAAATTTTAAGAGCAATTTAAAATATCAGTTCAGTACATCGTAAACGGTGTCGGTTAATGTTTCAAACTGTCATATCTCCAGATTTTCGGGCCGGATTTTGATGCCGATGGTCTCATTCGATTCGCATGAAAATATAGATATTTTTAGCATTTTAAATTTTGAAATTTCGTTAATTAGAAAAAGTTTAAGAGCAATTTAAAATATCAGCTCATTACATCGTAAACGGTGTCGGTTAATGTTTCAAACTGTCATATCTCCAGATTTTCGGGCCGGATTTTGATGCCGATGGTCTCATTCGATTCGCATGAAAATATAGATATTTTTAGCATTTTAAATTTTGAAATTTCGTTAATTAGAAAAATTTTAAGAGCAATTTAAAATATCAGTTCAGTACATCGTAAACGGTGTCGGTTAATGTTTCAAACTGTCATATCTCCAGATTTTCGGGCCGGATTTTGATGCCGATGGTCTCATTCGATTCGCATGAAAATATAGATATTTTTAGCATTTTAAATTTTGAAATTTCGTTAATTAGAAAAATTTTAAGAGCAATTTAAAATATCAGTTCAGTACATCGTAAACGGTGTCGGTTAATGTTTCAAACTGTCATATCTCCAGAGTTTCGGGCCGGATTTTGATGCCGATGGTCTCATTCGATTCGCATGAAAATATAGATATTTTTAGCATTTTAAATTTTGAAATTTCGTTAATTAGAAAAATTTTAAGAGCAATTTAAAATATCAGTTCAGTACATCGTAAACGGTGTCGGTTAATGTTTCAAACTGTCATATCTCCAGATTTTCGGGCCGGATTTTGATGCCGATGGTCTCATTCGATTCGCATGAAAATATAGATATTTTTAGCATTTTAAATTTTGAAATTTCGTTAATTAGAAAAATTTTAAGAGCAATTTAAAATATCAGTTCAGTACATCGTAAACGGTGTCGGTTAATGTTTCAAACTGTCATATCTCCAGAGTTTCGGGCCGGATTTTGATGCCGATGGTCTCATTCGATTCGCATGAAAATATAGATATTTTTAGCATTTTAAATTTTGAAATTTCGTTAATTAGAAAAAGTTTAAGAGCAATTTAAAATATCAGCTCATTACATCGTAAACGGTGTCGGTTAATGTTTCAAACTGTCATATCTCCAGATTTTCGGGCCGGATTTTGATGCCGATGGTCTCATTCGATTCGCATGAAAATATAGATATTTTTAGCATTTTAAATTTTGAAATTTCGTTAATTAGAAAAATTTTAAGAGCAATTTAAAATATCAGTTCAGTACATCGTAAACGGTGTCGGTTAATGTTTCAAACTGTCATATCTCCAGATTTTCGGGCCGGATTTTGATGCCGATGGTCTCATTCGATTCGCATGAAAATATAGATATTTTTAGCATTTTAAATTTTGAAATTTCGTTAATTAGAAAAATTTTAAGAGCAATTTAAAATATCAGTTCAGTACATCGTAAACGGTGTCGGTTAATGTTTCAAACTGTCATATCTCCAGAGTTTCGGGCCGGATTTTGATGCCGATGGTCTCATTCGATTCGCATGAAAATATAGATATTTTTAGCATTTTAAATTTTGAAATTTCGTTAATTAGAAAAATTTTAAGAGCAATTTAAAATATCAGTTCAGTACATCGTAAACGGTGTCGGTTAATGTTTCAAACTGTCATATCTCCAGATTTTCGGGCCGGATTTTGATGCCGATGGTCTCATTCGATTCGCATGAAAATATAGATATTTTTAGCATTTTAAATTTTGAAATTTCGTTAATTAGAAAAAGTTTAAGAGCAATTTAAAATATCAGCTCATTACATCGTAAACGGTGTCGGTTAATGTTTCAAACTGTCATATCTCCAGATTTTCGGGCCGGATTTTGATGCCGATGGTCTCATTCGATTCGCATGAAAATATAGATATTTTTAGCATTTTAAATTTTGAAATTTCGTTAATTAGAAAAATTTTAAGAGCAATTTAAAATATCAGTTCAGTACATCGTAAACGGTGTCGGTTAATGTTTCAAACTGTCATATCTCCAGATTTTCGGGCCGGATTTTGATGCCGATGGTCTCATTCGATTCGCATGAAAATATAGATATTTTTAGCATTTTAAATTTTGAAATTTCGTTAATTAGAAAAATTTTAAGAGCAATTTAAAATATCAGTTCAGTACATCGTAAACGGTGTCGGTTAATGTTTCAAACTGTCATATCTCCAGAGTTTCGGGCCGGATTTTGATGCCGATGGTCTCATTCGATTCGCATGAAAATATAGATATTTTTAGCATTTTAAATTTTGAAATTTCGTTAATTAGAAAAATTTTAAGAGCAATTTAAAATATCAGTTCAGTACATCGTAAACGGTGTCGGTTAATGTTTCAAACTGTCATATCTCCAGATTTTCGGGCCGGATTTTGATGCCGATGGTCTCATTCGATTCGCATGAAAATATAGATATTTTTAGCATTTTAAATTTTGAAATTTCGTTAATTAGAAAAATTTTAAGAGCAATTTAAAATATCAGTTCAGTACATCGTAAACGGTGTCGGTTAATGTTTCAAACTGTCATATCTCCAGAGTTTCGGGCCGGATTTTGATGCCGATGGTCTCATTCGATTCGCATGAAAATATAGATATTTTTAGCATTTTAAATTTTGAAATTTCGTTAATTAGAAAAAGTTTAAGAGCAATTTAAAATATCAGCTCATTACATCGTAAACGGTGTCGGTTAATGTTTCAAACTGTCATATCTCCAGATTTTCGGGCCGGATTTTGATGCCGATGGTCTCATTCGATTCGCATGAAAATATAGATATTTTTAGCATTTTAAATTTTGAAATTTCGTTAATTAGAAAAATTTTAAGAGCAATTTAAAATATCAGTTCAGTACATCGTAAACGGTGTCGGTTAATGTTTCAAACTGTCATATCTCCAGATTTTCGGGCCGGATTTTGATGCCGATGGTCTCATTCGATTCGCATGAAAATATAGATATTTTTAGCATTTTAAATTTTGAAATTTCGTTAATTAGAAAAATTTTAAGAGCAATTTAAAATATCAGTTCAGTACATCGTAAACGGTGTCGGTTAATGTTTCAAACTGTCATATCTCCAGAGTTTCGGGCCGGATTTTGATGCCGATGGTCTCATTCGATTCGCATGAAAATATAGATATTTTTAGCATTTTAAATTTTGAAATTTCGTTAATTAGAAAAATTTTAAGAGCAATTTAAAATATCAGTTCAGTACATCGTAAACGGTGTCGGTTAATGTTTCAAACTGTCATATCTCCAGATTTTCGGGCCGGATTTTGATGCCGATGGTCTCATTCGATTCGCATGAAAATATAGATATTTTTAGCATTTTAAATTTTGAAATTTCGTTAATTAGAAAAATTTTAAGAGCAATTTAAAATATCAGTTCAGTACATCGTAAACGGTGTCGGTTAATGTTTCAAACTGTCATATCTCCAGATTTTCGGGCCGGATTTTGATGCCGATGGTCTCATTCGATTCGCATGAAAATATAGATATTTTTAGCATTTTAAATTTTGAAATTTCGTTAATTAGAAAAATTTTAAGAGCAATTTAAAATATCAGTTCAGTACATCGTAAACGGTGTCGGTTAATGTTTCAAACTGTCAAATTTGATAACAATTTGATAACTGCAGTGTTGCTCGTTGAGTGTTATTCACTTGTATTGTGTGGTCTTGTTATACCTCAAACTTGGGTAATTAAACCTTTATTAAATATAAATTAAGATAAAAATAATAAGAACATAACAATAAAATTAGTAAATAAATAAGAAAAATATTGTTTCAAAATGATTGTCTCAATCTGCTCAGCCACTTTTATATTGTGCATCGGTGTGTGGGCAGAGCATTACAATTCAATATTGAACAATCGTAACAAAACTATTTATATTAAATTCCTTGTCTTTGTAGCATTTGTAGATGATCAAGGTGCGATCAGCACATTCCGGGCAAAAAAGAAGAAATTTGGTTGATTCCATTATTGGCATCATAAATCGTTGAAATTCGTAAAATCGTAAATGTAGATTTTCTGACTTCCGTTGAAATTTCGTGAAGTGCATATCTACAAATGATCGAGAAGTTTCCAGTTGAGTTTTGGAAATCGTAACTTTTCTCGTTTGACGTTGTCGGCGGCTTAAACTGTCCAAGATCGAATTCGACAAAATTCCGATCCCTCCCCCTTTGAAAATACGTTTACAACTTTGTTTTCGTACCCTAACCACATTTGAAAATTTGCATCGTAACACATTCGGACGCTCCATCGTCATCGTTCCTCATAGTCCGACGACACTTGTGAGATACGACCGGTCGATGCCTCGATCAGTAATCCTTGCGAATATTCGATGATGATCGTGTCTTCATTAGTGATTTCCATTATTTCAATCCATCCATTCCGTCTTTGAATAAGATGGTCATCTGCATCTTGCAGCATAAAATTCCTAGCGCCTTCCACATCTAGCACGCTTAGGAAAAAATTCAATTGCTCATCCATAGAGCATACACTGGCCAAATTCTGCCAAATTTGCTGGTCTTCCTGATCCATAGGTCGATCCCAGCTTTATTCCATGTCCATAACTTTCCGTAGTTCATGTCCATAAATTAGAAATCTTGAAGATTCATCGAAAATTGTATCCATTTCCATTGAGAGTAGGTGTTGTGCCAAAATACCCATCCCAAGTTTGAGGTGTCATTAGTTCCAAATTGAAATTCGTTGTCAATTTTAATTCATTGTCGATCGTGGTAGAGCATTGTTGTTGTTGTTGTGTTGGGGCCGCCTCGGTTAATTACCTCAAACTTGGGTAATTAAACCTTTATTAAATAAAGAAAAAAGATAAAAATTGTGAGATCAAAATCAAATAAATAAAAATAACAATTTAATGCAAAAAATATATAAATCAAAATTGTCGTTGCGGTCGTAAGAAAAGTTTACAAATGAATGTCCCAAATGGTTCTGCTCCCTTTTTAAAGCGAGACGCAGACCATTGGGCGGGGAAGGCGTAGGATGGTGGCTGCAAATGTTTGGTTTTTCCCTTTTTATTAAAAAGTGTGAAGAGATGGTTTTTTTTTGTGTAAAGTGGGAATTCAAACCATTGGAGCCAGCATCCATTAAATAATAACAAAACAAAAAAGATAAATCGTACAAAATATCGTCAAAAATTATGATAAAAAAATAAAGGTGCCAAAAGTTGGCACATTCCCGCCAAAAGGAATGTGTCGTTCGTCGGAGTCGTCTTGTTTCTAGTCATTAACTACGTTGACAGGTTCCATGCATATGCTCGAGTGGTGTAGATTTCGTTGACTACAATATCTGCAGTGAATAGTCTTCGTGCAGTCTCTTGTCACATGTCTTCCAATGCAACGATAACATCTTCCCGTGTTTCGTAGACTCTCCATCCTCTCTTCTGGCTCCGATAGTCTTGGGCATCTGTCCGAGTAATGTCTTCGAGAACAGTAAACACACTGTTCGTCCGGGCGGACTTGGTTCGATCCTCCAACTCGTGATTCATCCTCATTTCTGGCTATTCTCCTGATCGGTCTCGAATCTTCTGATCTGTCCAATCGTCGTCTTCTTGGTGGCGGAGATCGGGTTCTTCTTCTTCTCGGTTCGGGTGCAGGTGGAGATCTTCGTTGTTGTGGTTCTGGTGGAGACCTCGATCTGTTTCCTTGTTGGTTCGTCTTCAGTTCCGTCATCATCTCTTTCAGCATATCGATTTGGGGTTGAATTTCCGACAATCCATCAATCATGATTCGTCGTTGTTCCACAAATTGGGATTCCAGGAATCGTGCGTGGTCGTGTTCGAATGCGTCTAACATTCGAGCAAATCTTTGAACATCCTCCTTGATTGTCACTTTAAATTTCTCGAGGTCAGCCATTACCCTTTTTTCAATTGATTGAATATCGATTATCATTCTCTTGATTTCTTTATTCAATTCGTGACTCATAGGCTTCGTTCGTAGCAAGTGGTATTCAATAATTCCAACGCCATCATCTTTCCTGAACCTGTTTTTCTCCAACTGGTTTGTGATGTCCAAGTGCGGGATGACACAAAGGCTCCCCAACGACTTGAATTCCTCCACTTTCCTGCAGTAGTGGTTGAATTGGAACGTCAAAGTCATCATTTTCTCATTCATCGTTCCATGCAACTCGATGAATCGTTGTAGCTTGACCATCGTGCTCATTCGTTGACCTGCTACTTTCAGTTTGTTGAAGTCGTCATATACTTCAAATAAACATTTTCCAGTTTCCAGCATGTTTTCCTTTTCATCGTGGATGGCTGTGAATTTTTTCTGGATCATCATTTCCTTCTGCATTACTAATCTTGGTTCAAGATCCTTGTCCTGATTCGGAAATGCTGGTCGGTAATCGTATACTGGTGCTGTTTCCATTCTGTAATCATTCATATATTGATTATGGTCGTAATTGATTCCATTTTCCGTGCAACAATGACAATTTGTCAACATCAATATCATGCAAAGACTTCTTCCGAATCGTCGGATGAGTCGTAATGGGATCACAATCATGCATTTGAGGATTTTTAGTACAATTTTTAGACCCATAATGGTTCCTCTCGTTCCATATTTCAAAATTAGAAAATACATGCATAGTAGAATGGCTCCAATTGTCAGAAGGATAACGATGACTGTTTTTATGTACATAATGTAGAAGTTCCAAATGTGTGATACGTCTGGCGTTGATATTTCGTCGTACATTTTTGATCGTCCATCAATTATTCTCCAACTGGCGTCCCAAAGTGAGCCGTGGAATTTCAGAATTGTTTCCATTTCTAACTTCGATTTGTTTTTTCCACCACAAGTGATCTGGCATTTCCTTTGGAATCTGGCTTTATTCGTGAAAAATCGTATTTTTGATTCAAATCCTTCGGGTGAACATTCAATAGCGAATTTTTCAACTTCACAGTCCATATCGGCAATAACTCGTTTCTCATTAGAATGACATTTTATTGTTGCAATTGCTCCAGATTCGCAATTGTAGCATCCTTGAATGTTTGTCGTTTCAGCGTTGCAAACATCCGTAGTTTTCACAATGATCGGGACGAAATCTTCATCGATTTCGAGTGATATTTCAGTCGTTGTAGCTCGTTCGGAATTTGCTAAAATACTACCATTTTCAGCGTTGATCGTCCAGATGCTAGAAGTTATCGGCAACACGTTTTCCAAGTTGGTTGTCCAATTTTCCAAGTCAAAATTCTTGCATTTGCACTTCATTTCTTCTTCTGCTGGGTCGCATCTGCAGTCTTCTTCCAGAGTACAATTCATGTGTTTAGCATTTTCAGGCGATTCGCATTTTACAGCAGTTTCTTCTTTTCCAAATCGCATTACAGTTGTTTTGTCTGATTGAATGAAGTCGTTGTTTAAAATTGATGATAATGGAATATGAACCATTCGTAGATATATTTTGATTCCTCCGATTTCCACTATCTCGTTCAATTTCAGCTTCATCTCGTGGCTCTGACTTTTTGTTTCATGATCTCGTAGATTCGTTGAAGTAAAGTCGATTTTCAGCTTTTCAGTCCATGATTCACAGTTCAATACTTCGTAAATCGTTTCAGATCTGGGTTCAGCAAATATTCTATAAAATAAACAACCAGTTCCAGGGTAGAAACAAACGCATCCTAAGGTTCCGCAGCTTTCAACGCATCCTGTTGTTCCAAGAAATCCATTTGATGCTTCCAATTCCGGGATTTTTGATTCTCTACTGATTGCTGTGCATTTTTGTCCGTTGCATGATCCCATGTGCGGACATCGTTTTGAGCTCATCGTCTTCAATTGAGTATTTCTCGTGAAGTACTTCGTTTTCCTGACGCATTCTAGCTCGACGGATTTCCAGTAAATCCTGATTTCTTTGAACGTCATTCCATCTCGGCTTAGACGTAAACATGCTTCCTTTTTCATTGAATTCATCGTCAGAATTTCATTCAATTTTATGCCGCATTGTTGCTTTCCAAATGTGTCTGTCGTGCAAATCTTGATTCTTGAGTTCGTCACGTCGATATCTTGGCAACTTTCGGCTAATTTCCATAAACACGCACAAACCATTATTACTGATATTGATGGAACAAGTTCGTAAATTTGACGTTTCGGTGTCCTTCTTGTTTTCCATCTACTCAATTTTTCGCGAGTCCATCCACAAATCCATCTGATCCATATGGTGAGTTGTTGTACTAATTTGATCGTATATTTCGTAGCAAGTCTTGCCATCAAGAATCCCAAGAAGCAGGGGCCTCCAAGTCTGATTGGTACATTGCTGACGATGTAAAAAACGGTCAAAATAAGGTATAGTAATAAAACTCCTCCAATTATAGATAATGTTGGGTGACATTCAGGATTTGCAATGTTTGAGATACACCATGTGCAATCGATCGTATCGCAGAATGATACTGCTTGGCAAAGTTTCGTCTTGACGTCGACTTCTTTTCCTTTCAATCGTTTTATGGTGATTTCATGATCAATTCGTTTGGTGTTTGGCGGCATCCATAAATCAGTCCATTTTTCGTCATCTGGACTTGATTTCCTTGAACAATACATTTCTGAGCATGCTTCAACTTCACTGAAGTTGAGCATATTGATTCTGATTCCTGAGGTAGTGCAAATTGCGTTTTTGTCCATCATTGATCCCGAAGTTCCAGAAACCATCAAGAATATGAAACAAATATATATCCATGGGAATATATTCGTTCTCGAGTAGTTCATTCTTCCGATTTGATCGTCTTCATCGGATTCGTTGTAGTTTATTTTCGGTTTTGATCGTTTTGGATACCTGGGTGTTTCAGTAATCGTTTCAGTAGATTGTTCATTTCCATTGTCGTCATCAGCGTTGATTTCGACTTCAGATTCTTCGTTGATGTTTTCCGACGTTGATTCGTCTTCAACTTCCTTGGTTGAAATTTCGACTGTTTCAGCTTCATCGTCGAAGTCCTGATCTTCAATTTCCATTGGAATTATTCTGTTCGGCGGTCGACGAAGAATTCGTTTTTGCCATCCTTCTGAACTCGAATTCGTCGGGACGGTAATTTTCAGCTCTCGAATCTCTCCGTTTTTGTTCATGATCAGCTCTGCGACTCGTCCGAACTTCCACATATTTCGAGGTTGATTGTCTTCCATCATCAAAACCATCGTTCCAATTCGTGGCCAAAGCTTCGCGTTTCGGCCATGTTGAATTTTCAATCTGTGTTGTTCTCTCAGTTCGTTCATGTACTTCATTGACCAAATTTTCCAATATTTTTCAACGGTTTCAACTGAAGATTTTATGGCTTTCAGTGTATCTGATCGTGTTTTCAGCTTGACTTCCAGTGTTGGCGTCAAATAATCGATATCTTCTTCGTCGATTTTCGAGGCATCCTTCAGGTAACTGGTTACAATTGGTACTTCAAATTTGTTTTGAAGAAGATCAATTGGTCGTACTGGAAACACTTCATCCAAATTTTCTTCGTTGTAAGTCAATGGTCGTAAGTTCATCATATTTGCGATTTCTTCTAAAATGGTTCGTAACTCGTCCATATTTAGCATTCTCGATCCAATCGATTTATATAATGACTCCTTTACGATCCTGATCATCCTCTCGAAGAACCCTCCTTGCCAAGGAGTGTATGGTGTGTTGAATTTCCATTTTATCCTATTGTCGGCGAATAATTGTGAAGTTTCCAGCTCGAACTTTGAAACTTCGTTCGTGACTTCTTCAATCATTTGATGTGCCAGGATAAATTGAGGTGCATTATCTGATACCACTGTTTTTGGAAACCCATGTTTCGCAAAGAATCGTCGTAGTATGTTGAAAAATGCAGCAGTTGAGAGATCGTATGCAATATCCAAATATGTCAGTCTCGATGACTGACATGTAATTATGCATCCATAAACTTTTGCATGCTCTGAATTTTTGATCTTGATTGGTCCAAAATAATCCAATCCAACGTTCTCAAACGGTCTCGATCGTCGTACTCTCGTACCAGGAAGATCGCCCATTTCTGGATAACCATATGGCAAGTTATTGAACTTTTGACACGGCATGCATTTGCGGATAAACTGCTTGACTCGTGTTCTGATCCTTGGAATCCAATACGTCCTTCGTATTTCCGAGATCGTTGTTCCAACTTGACAGTGCTTGCAAGTGTGATACTTTCCAAGTATCATTGTGACTAAATTTGAATCGTGTGGGATTAGAATTGGTTGCTTTTCTTGATCTTCAAGATCCAAGTTTTGCATTCTTCCATGACATCTGATAATCCCCTGTTGATCCACTTTCAAATTGAGATTTTTCGATTTTTCCAATTGCTTCTTCGTTATCATCTTTTGTTGATCCTTGATGAGTAAAGTTTCAGCGGTTTCCAGCTCGTCCACATCCAATTCGTTCGAATTTTCTGCATTTTCATTGACTTCCAGCGTCGGAACATTCGATAAGATTCGTTCCTTCGTCTCATCACAAAGTTTCACCATGCATTTTCGTATGAATTTTTGAACGTAAGCTGCTACTCGAACCATTTTTCCAAATGAATTTGTCCTTTTGCAATCGAAGACTACCTCGTCTGGATCTGGGCAATAGTGACAGACAGCGTTGATGTGTGATGTTTCTTCTCCATCGGAATCGCATATTTCGAAGAGTTCAGTTTCTGCAGGCCATCGTTCAACCGGTTTCTCAATGAATTTCGGGCCATGCCACCACATTTCGTTGTCCATTTCGTCTCTTTCCAAACCTCGTGTTCCAAAATCAGCAGGATTCTTGTCGGTTCGTACATATCCAAATTCCAAGTGAATTCCTTGATTGTGAAGTTCTTCAACTTCTTTTCTGATCTTTCGGAGTCGATTCGTAACAAAGACTCCAGCTTGCTCTTTTCCAGGTGGTGTTTTTAGCCATCCGATCACCACTTTGCTGTCGGTTAAAATGTAAACCTTATTAATCGTGATGTTTCCTTCCATCATCGCTTTGACTGCTGTGATCGTAGATTCAACACCAATGCATAATCCTTGAAGTTCCAGTTTCGGAATCGTCCATTTTTCCTTTGCTGGCTTCAGTTTCGACTTCCCAAGAAGTATATTCGATCCAAGATCGTTGACAATATAGGTACATGCTGACATTGCATGCATGCTGGCATCCGTGAACGTTACAATCGTATTGTCACCAGATTTGTTGATGATCAGTCGTTTGATTGTTCGTTTGTAGCCATTTATTGATGTTATCAATAACTCAAATACAGTTCTGAGTCCCCATTCGAGTTCATCGTCCCATCCGAGTCCTTCAATCCAATTGTTCTGCTGCCATTTTTTCATTGTCAGCATCAGCGGATGCATAACTCCAGTGGGATCGTAAACACTTCCAATAACACTTGAAATTGTCCTTTTCGTGAACTTCTTTGGTTTTTCAATTTTACATTCGATTTCAACAACATCCTCCTCTGATTTCCAGCCGATTCCTAAGATCTTCATATCTTTTTCAATTGATCGATCTTTCTCGTCGAAGATGTCGTTAAGTTCTTGATTGTTGCTTCGAAACTCTCGTATGTTCATCTCCATATCGTTGAACAATTTTTTGATTTCCAGATACGTCGTTTTCAATTCTGGGGTTGAATCCTCATCCATCGTCATAATCAAATTGTCCACATAGAGGTTGTTCGCAATTTCATTGCACATTTTTCGACCATCTTGATTCAAATGATAAAGAATCGTTCCTCCAAGTAAGAATGGTGAGCAGTTGAGTCCAAATAATACTCGTCGGAATCGTAGAATCAGTAGATTGTCGTCCATGGGTGGTTTTCCTACGTCTTTCACCCATAAAACTCTGGTTGCGTCTCGATCATCCTCGTGTAGGTGTACTTGAAGAAAAGCTTTCTCTACATCCGATATCAGCGCAGTTTTTCCAGCTCGGAATCGTATCAGAATGTTCTTTAATTCCGGCAAAATAACAGGTCCTTGAAATAAAACATCATTCAAGCTTTGTTCGTTTTTGAAGTGTGATGAGCCATCTATGACAACACGGCATTTTGTTGTCGTTTTCTGGGGCGTTATTACAGGTTGATGTGGGTTGTAGTGAACAATTCCTGTCCCTTCATCATCTTTTTCGACCACTTCGATGATTTTCTTCTCCAATTGATCCTTGAAAACCTGGTCGATTTGTTGCAAAACTTCCGTCGTATTTTGTCGTAAAACACTATGAAGTCGTTTGCTCGCAATAGCATAGTTTGATGGAATTTTGTCAGCTCCTTCCTTGAACGGCAATCTGACGTAGTATCCATCTTCTCTCTTCTCAATTGTTTCGTTGAAATTTTTCCAAACATTTTGAGCTTCACGTTCCTTTTCCTCTTTCATTGAACCAGTGAAGTCGTTCGTAGAAGTTTCAACAGCTTCAACATTTTCTGAAGATTGATTCCACTCAAATAAATTTCCCTCGGAAACAATCGTATTGGCAATTGAGCGTGATTTGGTTTCTTTTTTGATGATCTTCCCAGAGTCGTGAATCCAAATTCCGTTTCTGTAAGATATATCCCTGACGGCAATTTTATCATTTCTCCTCTCCAGAATTCGCACATGTAGTCGGTGCCAATAAGAACATCTGGTATTGCGGATTGATAGTAAATATTGTCGTTAGCATGTTGTTTCATTTGCAAAATGAACTCGATATCTTCCTTTGACAGTTTTGCTTTTGGCACTTTTCCAACCAGTTTGTTTGAAACAAGAGCATTGAGTTTTTGAATTCCATTTTTCGTTTGAATTTGAAGTTCAGCTACATCACAAGTTTTCTTGCCAGTCTTTGATTCACCAAAAGTTTGTAATTCAAACGTCGTTTGTCCCAATTTGTCTAAATTCCAATCGTCAGCCAATTTTTGAGAAATATATGAGTTGTCGGCCCCTGAGTCAAACATGATGACCAACTTTTTCCATCTATCTTCTCTTCTATTAAAGGCAAATGCATTGACGATGGGCAAATAGCCAGATTGCGGTTTCGTCACCTTTTCAATGTTTCTTGTCTTTGTCCCAATCACTTCTTTGCAAATTGCATTGGCTTGCGTTGCCCTTTGAATGAAAGGTTTTTTGTTCCCCTCTTTTTGAATGTTGAATGGTCGTTGACTTTGTTGATTCAAATTCGTATGTTGAGAAGAATTCGTAGAATTTGAACTTGGTTGAAAATGAGATTTTTCCTTGAGGCAAATATGTTTGCTATGATTTCCAGAACAGTTATTGCATTTGAAATCCAATTTGCAGTCCTTCGTCCTGTGATTCCTGAAGCATCTACTGCACAATCCTCGTCGTACAACTTCATCATAGCGATCCTTTGTCGTCGGAAATTTGTAACAATTCCATATTTTGTGGTTGTTTTCGCACAAAATGCATGCTTGATCGTTTGAGTTTTTCCATCTGTTTTCAGCATGATTTCGATCCGGAATTCCTCCAAATTTTGGTTTCGGTTGCCATTCTCGTCTCCCTGAATTTGGTTCTTCGAATCGTCTCATTGAACTTTCCAGAATCGTTTTTGTATCCAATACTTGCTGAATCTTGTCTTTAATGGTAGAAAAAGTCCATTTCATCAAATCCGGATGATTTTTCGCTTGGTCTTCAAAAACTTCTTTCTGGATATCTCGAGAAAACTTTCGTACGATCATTTCTTTTGTCATAGGAGATTCAGAATCGTCTCCTAAAACTTTCAATTGATGGGTGATGACGCAGAGTCTGTCGAATAATCTCCTTTGATCATCGAGCGCATTGCTTCTGGCCTTCTCCCTGGTGAGTTGTTCCAACAACTCTCTCAAATTTGCTCCTTTGTCGTTGAATCGTTTCGTTAACAATTCCAGAGCGGGTTCGTAGTTTTCCTCACGAACTTCGAATCGTTGTATCAATTCCTTAGCCTCTCCACGTAGACTTTGCATCAAGTAATTGAACTTCGATAGTTTTGAAATTTTCCTTTTGCCAATTGCGTCGTTGAAAATTTCATAAAAATTGCTCCATTCTGAGCGTCTGCCGTTGAAAATTGGTATTGGAATAGGCGGAAGATGAATTCTTTCCTGAATCGTTTCTTCTTCATTGTGCCTGTTGTCCGAAGTTCTTTCCTCTTCAACTGGTACTGGTCCCTTCTCGAATCGTATCTTATTTAGATGTCGTCGTAGAAGAGCAATTGTGTCCGTTGAATCTTGAACTTTTTCAGTGACCTCCGTAATTTTCGCGTCTATTTTCGTGTTGTCTTCAGCTGTCATTTGTGTATCCTCCACGGAATCCAGCAGCTTTTCCATCACGTCTGTTAGATCTTTTCTCTTCAATTCAAGATCTTCAATTTCGGCTTGCAATTCGTATTCCATTCCTTGAATATCGAGCGTTGCAATAGCCTTTGCAAGAACTTTCCCTGCTTTCGTTATTTGCTGTCCTAACGAATTGAAAGCTCTTGTCGCTGTATTGTATAAATATCTGTTCGTTGCCATCCTTGAATCAGATAATCGTATACAGTCAAATTACAATTCGTCCAAATTGATCAAATAGTCCAAAATGATAAAATAGTCCAAATTGTTAGTCTTTACGAGTGAATACGTTCAAAATCGTGCAATCGTGCAAGTTAGTTTTTCAGTGCCAGTGAAATAAATGTGCTGCCACGCGGGACTTTTGTAAAACCACCGACCTTTTTATCAATTGATGATTTCCAATGAATTCCGGCCAAGGTGTCGTTCAAATATATTGTCGATGCACCAATTTGATAACTGCAGTGTTGCTCGTTGAGTGTTATTCACTTGTATTGTGTGGTCTTGTTATACCTCAAACTTGGGTAATTAAACCTTTATTAAATATAAATTAAGATAAAAATAATAAGAACATAACAATAAAATTAGTAAATAAATAAGAAAAATATTGTTTCAAAATGATTGTCTCAATCTGCTCAGCCACTTTTATATTGTGCATCGGTGTGTGGGCAGAGCATTACAATTCAATATTGAACAATCGTAACAAAACTATTTATATTAAATTCCTTGTCTTTGTAGCATTTGTAGATGATCAAGGTGCGATCAGCACATATCTCCAGATTTTCGGGCCGGATTTTGATGCCGATGGTCTCATTCGATTCGCATGAAAATATAGATATTTTTAGCATTTTAAATTTTGAAATTTCGTTAATTAGAAAAATTTTAAGAGCAATTTAAAATATCAGTTCAGTACATCGTAAACGGTGTCGGTTAATGTTTCAAACTGTCATATCTCCAGAGTTTCGTGCCGGATTTTGATGCCGATGGTCTCATTCGATTCGCATGAAAATATAGATATTTTTAGCATTTTAAATTTTGAAATTTCCTTAATTAGAAAAAGTTTAAGAGCAATTTAAAATATCAGCTCATTACATCGTAAACGGTGTCGGTTAATGTTTCAAACTGTCATATCTCCAGATTTTCGGGCCGGATTTTGATGCCGATGGTCTCATTCGATTCGCATGAAAATATAGATATTTTTAGCATTTTAAATTTTGAAATTTCATTAATTAGAAAAATTTTAAGAGCAATTTAAAATATCAGTTCAGTACATCGTAAACGGTGTCGGTTAATGTTTCAAACTGTCATATCTCCAGAGTTTCGGGCCGGATTTTGATGCCGATGGTCTCATTCGATTCGCATGAAAATATAGATATTTTTAGCATTTTAAATTTTGAAATTTCGTTAATTAGAAAAATTTTAAGAGCAATTTAAAATATCAGTTCAGTACATCGTAAACGGTGTCGGTTAATGTTTCAAACTGTCATATCTCCAGATTTTCGGGCCGGATTTTGATGCCGATGGTCTCATTCGATTCGCATGAAAATATAGATATTTTTAGCATTTTAAATTTTGAAATTTCGTTAATTAGAAAAATTTTAAGAGCAATTTAAAATATCAGTTCAGTACATCGTAAACGGTGTCGGTTAATGTTTCAAACTGTCATATCTCCAGAGTTTCGGGCCGGATTTTGATGCCGATGGTCTCATTCGATTCGCATGAAAATATAGATATTTTTAGCATTTTAAATTTTGAAATTTCGTTAATTAGAAAAATTTTAAGAGCAATTTAAAATATCAGTTCAGTACATCGTAAACGGTGTCGGTTAATGTTTCAAACTGTCATATCTCCAGATATTCGGGCCGGATTTTGATGCCGATGGTCTCATTCGATTCGCATGAAAATATAGATATTTTTAGCATTTTAAATTTTGAAATTTCGTTAATTAGAAAAATTTTAAGAGCAATTTAAAATATCAGTTCAGTACATCGTAAACGGTGTCGGTTAATGTTTCAAACTGTCATATCTCCAGATTTTCGGGCCGGATTTTGATGCCGATGGTCTCATTCGATTCGCATGAAAATATAGATATTTTTAGCATTTTAAATTTTGAAATTTCATTAATTAGAAAAATTTTAAGAGCAATTTAAAATATCAGTTCAGTACATCGTAAACGGTGTCGGTTAATGTTTCAAACTGTCATATCTCCAGAGTTTCGGGCCGGATTTTGATGCCGATGGTCTCATTCGATTCGCATGAAAATATAGATATTTTTAGCATTTTAAATTTTGAAATTTCGTTAATTAGAAAAATTTTAAGAGCAATTTAAAATATCAGTTCAGTACATCGTAAACGGTGTCGGTTAATGTTTCAAACTGTCATATCTCCAGATTTTCGGGCCGGATTTTGATGCCGATGGTCTCATTCGATTCGCATGAAAATATAGATATTTTTAGCATTTTAAATTTTGAAATTTCGTTAATTAGAAAAATTTTAAGAGCAATTTAAAATATCAGTTCAGTACATCGTAAACGGTGTCGGTTAATGTTTCAAACTGTCATATCTCCAGATATTCGGGCCGGATTTTGATGCCGATGGTCTCATTCGATTCGCATGAAAATATAGATATTTTTAGCATTTTAAATTTTGAAATTTCGTTAATTAGAAAAATTTTAAGAGCAATTTAAAATATCAGTTCAGTACATCGTAAACGGTGTCGGTTAATGTTTCAAACTGTCATATCTCCAGATTTTCGGGCCGGATTTTGATGCCGATGGTCTCATTCGATTCGCATGAAAATATAGATATTTTTAGCATTTTAAATTTTGAAATTTCGTTAATTAGAAAAATTTTAAGAGCAATTTAAAATATCAGTTCAGTACATCGTAAACGGTGTCGGTTAATGTTTCAAACTGTCATATCTCCAGATATTCGGGCCGGATTTTGATGCCGATGGTCTCATTCGATTCGCATGAAAATATAGATATTTTTAGCATTTTAAATTTTGAAATTTCGTTAATTAGAAAAATTTTAAGAGCAATTTAAAATATCAGTTCAGTACATCGTAAACGGTGTCGGTTAATGTTTCAAACTGTCATATCTCCAGATTTTCGGGCCGGATTTTGATGCCGATGGTCTCATTCGATTCGCATGAAAATATAGATATTTTTAGCATTTTAAATTTTGAAATTTCGTTAATTAGAAAAATTTTAAGAGCAATTTAAAATATCAGTTCAGTACATCGTAAACGGTGTCGGTTAATGTTTCAAACTGTCATATCTCCAGAGTTTCGTGCCGGATTTTGATGCCGATGGTCTCATTCGATTCGCATGAAAATATAGATATTTTTAGCATTTTAAATTTTGAAATTTCCTTAATTAGAAAAAGTTTAAGAGCAATTTAAAATATCAGCTCATTACATCGTAAACGGTGTCGGTTAATGTTTCAAACTGTCATATCTCCAGATTTTCGGGCCGGATTTTGATGCCGATGGTCTCATTCGATTCGCATGAAAATATAGATATTTTTAGCATTTTAAATTTTGAAATTTCGTTAATTAGAAAAATTTTAAGAGCAATTTAAAATATCAGTTCAGTACATCGTAAACGGTGTCGGTTAATGTTTCAAACTGTCATATCTCCAGAGTTTCGGGCCGGATTTTGATGCCGATGGTCTCATTCGATTCGCATGAAAATATAGATATTTTTAGCATTTTAAATTTTGAAATTTCATTAATTAGAAAAATTTTAAGAGCAATTTAAAATATCAGTTCAGTACATCGTAAACGGTGTCGGTTAATGTTTCAAACTGTCATATCTCCAGATTTTCGGGCCGGATTTTGATGCCGATGGTCTCATTCGATTCGCATGAAAATATAGATATTTTTAGCATTTTAAATTTTGAAATTTCATTAATTAGAAAAATTTTAAGAGCAATTTAAAATATCAGTTCAGTACATCGTAAACGGTGTCGGTTAATGTTTCAAACTGTCATATCTCCAGATTTTCGGGCCGGATTTTGATGCCGATGGTCTCATTCGATTCGCATGAAAATATAGATATTTTTAGCATTTTAAATTTTGAAATTTCGTTAATTAGAAAAATTTTAAGAGCAATTTAAAATATCAGTTCAGTACATCGTAAACGGTGTCGGTTAATGTTTCAAACTGTCATATCTCCAGATTTTCGGGCCGGATTTTGATGCCGATGGTCTCATTCGATTCGCATGAAAATATAGATATTTTTAGCATTTTAAATTTTGAAATTTCCTTAATTAGAAAAAGTTTAAGAGCAATTTAAAATATCAGCTCATTACATCGTAAACGGTGTCGGTTAATGTTTCAAACTGTCATATCTCCAGATTTTCGGGCCGGATTTTGATGCCGATGGTCTCATTCGATTCGCATGAAAATATAGATATTTTTAGCATTTTAAATTTTGAAATTTCGTTAATTAGAAAAATTTTAAGAGCAATTTAAAATATCAGTTCAGTACATCGTAAACGGTGTCGGTTAATGTTTCAAACTGTCATATCTCCAGATTTTCGGGCCGGATTTTGATGCCGATGGTCTCATTCGATTCGCATGAAAATATAGATATTTTTAGCATTTTAAATTTTGAAATTTCGTTAATTAGAAAAATTTTAAGAGCAATTTAAAATATCAGTTCAGTACATCGTAAACGGTGTCGGTTAATGTTTCAAACTGTCATATCTCCAGAGTTTCGTGCCGGATTTTGATGCCGATGGTCTCATTCGATTCGCATGAAAATAGAGATATTTTTAGCATTTTAAATTTTGAAATTTCCTTAATTAGAAAAAGTTTAAGAGCAATTTAAAATATCAGCTCATTACATCGTAAACGGTGTCGGTTAATGTTTCAAACTGTCATATCTCCAGATTTTCGGGCCGGATTTTGATGCCGATGGTCTCATTCGATTCGCATGAAAATATAGATATTTTTAGCATTTTAAATTTTGAAATTTCGTTAATTAAAAATTGAACAATATTCATTTTGTAGTCGACAAAACATTGGGATCTTATTAATAATTCAGATTTGTTTATCGATTTTCTGAATCTACGTTCAAAATAAAATATAAATTGAAAATTTCCCGGAATTTTACTGATTGCTAAGAAATTACAAACAAGGTTTTTATTAATTTTGAGGTTTTTATCAATTTTGATAAAAATTGAATAATATTCATTTTGTAGTCGACAAAACATTGGGATCTTATTAATAATTCAGATTTGTTTATCGATTTTCTGAATCTACGTTCAAAATAAAATATAAATTGAAAATTTCCCGGAATTTTACTGATTGCTAAGAAATTACAAACAAGGTTTTTATTAATTTTGAGGTTTTTATCAATTTTGATAAAAATAACAATATTCATTTTGTAGTCGACAAAACATTGGGATCTTATTAATAATTCAGATTTGTTTATCGATTTTCTGAATCTACGTTCAAAATAAAATATAAATTGAAAATTTCCCGGAATTTTACTGATTGCTAAGAAATTACAAACAAGGTTTTTATTAATTTTGAGGTTTTTATCAATTTTGATAAAAATTGAATAATATTCATTTTGTAGTCGACAAAACATTGGGATCTTATTAATAATTCAGATTTGTTTATCGATTTTCTGAATCTACGTTCAAAATAAAATATAAATTGAAAATTTCCCGGAATTTTACTGATTGCTAAGAAATTACAAACAAGGTTTTTATTAATTTTGAGGTTTTTATCAATTTTGATAAAAATAACAATATTCATTTTGTAGTCGACAAAACATTGGGATCTTATTAATAATTCAGATTTGTTTATCGATTTTCTGAATCTACGTTCAAAATAAAATATAAATTGAAAATTTCCCGGAATTTTACTGATTGCTAAGAAATTACAAACAAGGTTTTTATTAATTTTGAGGTTTTTATCAATTTTGATAAAAATAACAATATTCATTTTGTAGTCGACAAAACATTGGGATCTTATTAATAATTCAGATTTGTTTATCGATTTTCTGAATCTACGTTCAAAATAAAATATAAATTGAAAATTTCCCGGAATTTTACCGATTGCTAAGAAATTACAAACAAGGTTTTTATTAATTTTGAGGTTTTTATCAATTTTGATAAAAATTGAATAATATTCATTTTGTAGTCGACAAAACATTGGGATCTTATTAATAATTCAGATTTGTTTATCGATTTTCTGAATCTACGTTCAAAATAAAATATAAATTGAAAATTTCCCGGAATTTTACTGATTGCTAAGAAATTACAAACAAGGTTTTTATTAATTTTGAGGTTTTTATCAATTTTGATAAAAATTGAATAATATTCATTTTGTAGTCGACAAAACATTGGGATCTTATTAATAATTCAGATTTGTTTATCGATTTTCTGAATCTACGTTCAAAATAAAATATAAATTGAAAATTTCCCGGAATTTTACTGATTGCTAAGAAATTACAAACAAGGTTTTTATCAATTTTGAGGTTTTTATCAATTTTGATAAAAATTGAATAATATTCATTTTGTAGTCGACAAAACATTGGGATCTTATTAATAATTCAGATTTGTTTATCGATTTTCTGAATCTACGTTCAAAATAAAATATAAATTGAAAATTTCCCGGAATTTTACTGATTGCTAAGAAATTACAAACAAGGTTTTTATTAATTTTGAGGTTTTTATCAATTTTGATAAAAATTGAATAATATTCATTTTGTAGTCGACAAAACATTGGGATCTTATTAATAATTCAGATTTGTTTATCGATTTTCTGAATCTACGTTCAAAATAAAATATAAATTGAAAATTTCCCGGAATTTTACTGATTGCTAAGAAATTACAAACAAGGTTTTTATTAATTTTGAGGTTTTTATCAATTTTGATAAAAATTGAATAATATTCATTTTGTAGTCGACAAAACATTGGGATCTTATTAATAATTCAGTTTCGTTTATCGATTTTCTGAATCTACGTTCAAAATAAAATATAAATTGAAAATTTCCCGGAATTTTACTGATTGCTAAGAAATTACAAACAAGGTTTTTATCAATTTTGATAAAAATTGAACAATATTTCATTTTGTAGTCGACAAAACATTGGGATCTAATTAATAATTCAGATTTGTTTATCGATTTTCTGAATCTACGTTCAAAATAAAATATAAATTGAAAATTTCCCGGAATTTTACTGATTGCTAAGAAATTACAAACAAGGTTTTTATTAATTTTGAGGTTTTTATCAATTTTGATAAAAATTGAATAATATTCATTTTGTAGTCGACAAAACATTGGGATCTTATTAATAATTCAGATTTGTTTATCGATTTTCTGAATCTACGTTCAAAATAAAATATAAATTGAAAATTTCCCGGAATTTTACTGATTGCTAAGAAATTACAAACAAGGTTTTTATTAATTTTGAGGTTTTTATCAATTTTGATAAAAATTGAATAATATTCATTTTGTAGTCGACAAAACATTGGGATCTTATTAATAATTCAGATTTGTTTATCGATTTTCTGAATCTACGTTCAAAATAAAATATAAATTGAAAATTTCCCGGAATTTTACTGATTGCTAAGAAATTACAAACAAGGTTTTTATTAATTTTGAGGTTTTTATCAATTTTGATAAAAATTGAATAATATTCATTTTGTCGTCGACAAAACATTGGGATCTTATTAATAATTCAGATTTGTTTATCGATTTTCTGAATCTACGTTCAAAATAAAATATAAATTGAAAATTTCCCGGAATTTTACTGATTGCTAAGAAATTACAAACAAGGTTTTTATTAATTTTGAGGTTTTTATCAATTTTGATAAAAATTGAATAATATTCATTTTGTAGTCGACAAAACATTGGGATCTTATTAATAATTCAGATTTGTTTATCGATTTTCTGAATCTACGTTCAAAATAAAATATAAATTGAAAATTTCCCGGAATTTTACTGATTGCTAAGAAATTACAAACAAGGTTTTTATTAATTTTGAGGTTTTTATCAATTTTGATAAAAATTGAATAATATTCATTTTGTCGTCGACAAAACATTGGGATCTTATTAATAATTCAGATTTGTTTATCGATTTTCTGAATCTACGTTCAAAATAAAATATAAATTGAAAATTTCCCGGAATTTTACTGATTGCTAAGAAATTACAAACAAGGTTTTTATTAATTTTGAGGTTTTTATCAATTTTGATAAAAATTGAATAATATTCATTTTGTAGTCGACAAAACATTGGGATCTTATTAATAATTCAGATTTGTTTATCGATTTTCTGAATCTACGTTCAAAATAAAATATAAATTGAAAATTTCCCGGAATTTTACTGATTGCTAAGAAATTACAAACAAGGTTTTTATTAATTTTGAGGTTTTTATCAATTTTGATAAAAATTGAACAATATTCATTTTGTAGTCGACAAAACATTGGGATCTTATTAATAATTCAGATTTGTCTTAAAATTTTTCTAATTAACGAAATTTCAAAATTATAATTCCTAAAAATATCTATACTTTCATGCGAATCGAATGAGACCATCGACATCAAAATCCGGCCCGAAAATCTGGAGATATGACAGTTTGAAAAATTAACCGACACCGTTTACGATGTACTGAACTGATATTTTAAATTGCTCTTAAAATTTTTCTAATTAACGAAATTTCAAAATATAAAAGGCTAAAAATATCATTATTTTCATGCGAATCGAATGAGACCATCGGCATCAAAATCCGGCCCGAAAATCTGGAGATATGACAGTTTGAAACATTAACCGACACCGTTTACGATGTACTGAACTGATATTTTAAATTGCTCTTAAAATTTTTCTAATTAATGAAATTTCAAAATTTAAAATGCTTAAAATATCTATATTTTCATGCGAATCGAATGAGACCATCGGCATCAAAATCCGGCCCGAAAATCTGGAGATATGACAGTTTGAAACATTAACCGACACCGTTTACGATGTACTGAACTGATATTTTAAATTGCTCTTAAAATTTTTCTAATTAATGAAATTTCAAAATTTAAAATGCTTAAAATATCTATATTTTCATGCGAATCGAATGAGACCATCGGCATCAAAATCCGGCACGAAAATCTGGAGATATGACAGTTTGAAACATTAACCGACACCGTTTACGATGTACTGAACTGAAATTTTAAATTGCTCTTAAAATTTTTCTGATTAATGAAATTTCAAAATTTAAAATGCTTAAAATATCTATATTTTCATGCGAATCGAATGAGACCATCGGCATCAAAATCCGGCCCGAAAATCTGGAGATATGACAGTTTGAAACATTAACCGACACCGTTTACGATGTACTGAACTGATATTTTAAATTTCTCTTAAAATTTTTCTAATTAATGAAATTTCAAAATTATAACTCCTAAAAATATGTATATTTTCATGCGAATCGAATGAGACCATCGGCATCAAAATCCGGCCCGAAAATCTCGAGATATGACAGTTTGAAACATTAACCGACACCGTGTACGATATACTGAACTGATATTTTAAATTGCTCTTAAAATTTTTCTAATTAACGAAATTTCAAAATTATAACTCCTAAAAATATCTATATTTTCATGCGAATCGAATGAGACCATCGGCATCAAAATCCGGCCCGAAAATCTGGAGATATGACAGTTTGAAATATTAACCGACACCGTTTACGATGTACTGAACTGATATTTTAAATTGCTCTTAAAATTTTTCTAATTAATGAAATTTCAAAATTTAAAATGCTAAAAATATATATATTTTCATGCGAATCGAATGATACAATCGGCATCAAAATCCGGCCCGAAAATCTGGAGATATGACAGTTTGAAACATTAACCGACACCGTTTACGATGTACTGAACTGATATTTTAAATTTCTCTTAAAATTTTTCTAATTAATGAAATTTCAAAATTTAAAATGCTTAAAATATCTATATTTTCATGCGAATCGAATGAGACCATCGGCATCAAAATCCGGCCCGAAAATCTATAGATATGACAGTTTGAAACATTAACCGACACCGTTTACGATGTACTGAACTGATATTTTAAATTGCTCTTAAAATTTTTCTAATTAATGAAATTTCAAAATTTAAAATGCTTAAAATATCTATATTTTCATGCGAATCGAATGAGACCATCGGCATCAAAATCCGGCCCGAAAATCTGGAGATATGACAGTTTGAAACATTAACCGACACCGTTTACGATGTACTGAACTGATATTTTAAATTGCTCTTAAAATTTTTCTAATTAATGAAATTTCAAAATTTAAAATGCTAAAAATATATATATTTTCATGCAAATCGAATGAGACAATCGGCATCAAAATCCGGCCCGAAAGTCTGGAGATATGACAGTTTGAAACATTAACCGACACCGTTTACGATGTACTGAACTGATATTTTAAATTGCTCTTAAAATTTTTCTAATTAATGAAATTTCAAAATTTAAAATGCTAAAAATATATATATTTTCATGCGAATCGAATGAGACAATCGGCATCAAAATCCGGCCCGAAAGTCTGGAGATATGACAGTTTGAAACATTAACCGACACCGTGTACGATGTACTGAACTGATATTTTAAATTGCTCTTAAAATTTTTCTAATTAACGAAATTTCAAAATTATAGCTCCTAAAAATATCTATATTTTCATGCGAATCGAATGAGACCATCGGCATCAAAATCCGGCCCGAAAATCTGGAGATATGACAGTTTGAAACATTAACCGACACCGTTTACGATGTACTGAACTGATATTTTAAATTTCTCTTAAAATTTTTCTAATTAATGAAATTTCAAAATTTAAAATGCTTAAAATATCTATATTTTCATGCGAATCGAATGAGACCATCGGCATCAAAATCCGGCCCGAAAATCTGGAGATATGACAGTTTGAAACATTAACCGACACCGTTTACGATGTACTGAACTGATATTTTAAATTTCTCTTAAAATTTTTCTAATTAATGAAATTTCAAAATTTAAAATGCTTAAAATATCTATATTTTCATGCGAATCGAATGAGACCATCGGCATCAAAATCCGGCCCGAAAATCTGGAGATATGACAGTTTGAAATATTAACCGACACCGTTTACGATGTACTGAACTGATATTTTAAATTGCTCTTAAAATTTTTCTAATTAACGAAATTTCAAAATTATAACTCCTAAAAATATCTATATTTTCATGCGAATCGAATGAGACCATCGGCATCAAAATCCGGCCCGAAAATCTGGAGATATGACAGTTTGAAATATTAACCGACACCGTTTACGATGTACTGAACTGATATTTTAAATTGCTCTTAAAATTTTTCTAATTAACGAAATTTCAAAATTATAACTCCTAAAAATATCTATATTTTCATGCGAATCGAATGAGACCATCGGCATCAAAATCCGGCCCGAAAATCTGGAGATATGACAGTTTGAAACATTAACCGACACCGTTTACGATGTACTGAACTGATATTTTAAATTGCTCTTAAAATTTTTCTAATTAACGAAATTTCAAAATTATAACTCCTAAAAATATCTATATTTTCATGCGAATCGAATGAGACCATCGGCATCAAAATCCGGCCCGAAAATCTGGAGATATGACAGTTTGAAACATTAACCGACACCGTTTACGATGTACTGAACTGATATTTTAAATTTCTCTTAAAATTTTTCTAATTAATGAAATTTCAAAATTTAAAATGCTTAAAATATCTATATTTTCATGCGAATCGAATGAGACCATCGGCATCAAAATCCGGCCCGAAAATCTGGAGATATGACAGTTTGAAACATTAACCGACACCGTGTACGATGTACTGAACTGATATTTTAAATTGCTCTTAAAATTTTTCTAATTAACGAAATTTCAAAATTATAATTCCTAAAAATATCTATATTTTCATGCGAATCGAATGAGACCATCGGCATCAAAATCCGGCCCGAAAATCTGGAGATATGACAGTTTGAAACATTAACCGACACCGTTTACGATGTACTGAACTGATATTTTAAATTTCTCTTAAAATTTTTCTAATTAATGAAATTTCAACATTTAAAATGCTTAAAATATCTATATTTTCATGCGAATCGAATGAGACCATCGGCATCGAAATCCGGCCCGAAAATCTGGAGATATGACAGTTTGAAACATTAACCGACACCGTTTACGATGTACTGAACTGATATTTTAAATTGCTCTTAAAATTTTTCTAATTAATGAAATTTCAAAATTTAAAATGCTTAAAATATCTATATTTTCATGCGAATCGAATGAGACCATCGGCATCAAAATCCGGCCCGAAAATCTGGAGATATGACAGTTTGAAACATTAACCGACACCGTTTACGATGTACTGAACTGATATTTTAAATTGCTCTTAAAATTTTTCTAATTAATGAAATTTCAAAATTTAAAATGCTTAAAATATCTATATTTTCATGCGAATCGAATGAGACCATCGGCATCAAAATCCGGCCCGAAAATCTGGAGATATGACAGTTTGAAACATTAACCGACACCGTTTACGATGTACTGAACTGATATTTTAAATTGCTCTTAAAATTTTTCTAATTAATGAAATTTCAAAATTTAAAATGCTTAAAATATCTATATTTTCATGCGAATCGAATGAGACCATCGGCATCAAAATCCGGCCCGAAAATCTGGAGATATGACAGTTTGAAACATTAACCGACACCGTTTACGATGTACTGAACTGATATTTTAAATTTCTCTTAAAATTTTTCTAATTAATGAAATTTCAAAATTTAAAATGCTTAAAATATCTATATTTTCATGCGAATCGAGTGAGACCATCGGCATCAAAATCCGGCCCGAAAATCTGGAGATATGACAGTTTGAAACATTAACCGACACCGTTTACGATGTACTGAACTGATATTTTAAATTGCTCTTAAAATTTTTCTAATTAACGAAATTTCAAAATTATAATTCCTAAAAATATCTATATTTTCATGCGAATCGAATGAGACCATCGGCATCAAAATCCGGCCCGAAAATCTGGAGATATGACAGTTTGAAACATTAACCGACACCGTTTACGATGTACTGAACTGATATTTTAAATTTCTCTTAAAATTTTTCTAATTAATGAAATTTCAACATTTAAAATGCTTAAAATATCTATATTTTCATGCGAATCGAATGAGACCATCGGCATCGAAATCCGGCCCGAAAATCTGGAGATATGACAGTTTGAAACATTAACCGACACCGTTTACGATGTACTGAACTGATATTTTAAATTGCTCTTAAAATTTTTCTAATTAACGAAATTTCAAAATTATAATTCCTAAAAATATCTATATTTTCATGCGAATCGAATGAGACCATCGGCATCAAAATCCGGCCCGAAAATCTGGAGATATGACAGTTTGAAACATTAACCGACACCGTTTACGATGTACTGAACTGATATTTTAAATTGCTCTTAAAATTTTTCTAATTAATGAAATTTCAAAATTTAAAATGCTTAAAATATCTATATTTTCATGCGAATCGAATGAGACCATCGGCATCAAAATCCGGCCCGAAAATCTGGAGATATGACAGTTTGAAACATTAACCGACACCGTTTACGATGTACTGAACTGATATTTTAAATTGCTCTTAAAATTTTTCTAATTAATGAAATTTCAAAATTTAAAATGCTTAAAATATCTATATTTTCATGCGAATCGAATGAGACCATCGGCATCAAAATCCGGCCCGAAAATCTGGAGATATGACAGTTTGAAACATTAACCGACACCGTTTACGATGTACTGAACTGATATTTTAAATTTCTCTTAAAATTTTTCTAATTAATGAAATTTCAAAATTTAAAATGCTTAAAATATCTATATTTTCATGCGAATCGAGTGAGACCATCGGCATCAAAATCCGGCCCGAAAATCTGGAGATATGACAGTTTGAAACATTAACCGACACCGTTTACGATGTACTGAACTGATATTTTAAATTTCTCTTAAAATTTTTCTAATTAATGAAATTTCAAAATTTAAAATGCTTAAAATATCTATATTTTCATGCGAATCGAATGAGACCATCGGCATCAAAATCCGGCCCGAAAATCTGGAGATATGACAGTTTGAAACATTAACCGACACCGTGTACGATGTACTGAACTGATATTTTAAATTGCTCTTAAAATTTTTCTAATTAACGAAATTTCAAAATTATAACTCCTAAAAATATCTGTATTTTCATGCGAATCGAATGAGACCATCGGCATCAAAATCCGGCCCGAAAATCTGGAGATATGACAGTTTGAAACATTAACCGACACCGTTTACGATGTACTGAACTGATATTTTAAATTTCTCTTAAAATTTTTCTAATTAATGAAATTTCAAAATTTAAAATGCTTAAAATATCTATATTTTCATGCGAATCGCATGAGACCATCGGCATCAAAATCCGGCCCGAAAATCTGGAGATATGACAGTTTGAAACATTAACCGACACCGTTTACGATGTACTGAACTGATATTTTAAATTGCTCTTAAAATTTTTCTAATTAACGAAATTTCAAAATTTAAAATTCTAAAAATATCTATATTTTCATGCGAATCGAATGAGACCATCGGCATCAAAATCCGGCCCGAAAATCTGGAGATATGATAGTTTGAAACATTAACCGACACCGTTTACGATGTACTGAACTGATATTTTAAATTGCTCTTAAAATTTTTCTAATTAACGAAATTTCAAAATTTAAAATGCTAAAAATATCTATATTTTCATGCGAATCGAATGAGTCCATCGGCATCAAAATCCGGCCCGAAAATCTGGAGATATGACAGTTTGAAACATTAACCGACACCGTTTACGATGTACTGAACTGATATTTTAAATTGCTCTTAAAATTTTTCTAATTAATGAAATTTCAAAATTTAAAATGCTTAAAATATCTATATTTTCATGCGAATCGAATGAGACCATCGACATCAAAATCCGGCCCGAAAATCTGGAGATATGATAGTTTGAAACATTAACCGACACCGTTTACGATGTACTGAACTGATATTTTAAATTGCTCTTAAAATTTTTCTAATTAATGAAATTTCAAAATTTAAAATGCTAAAAATATCTATATTTTCATACGAATCGAATAAGACCATCGGCATCAAAATCCGGCAAGAAAATCTGGAGATATGACAGTTTGAAACATTAACCGACACTGTTTACGATGTACTGAACTGATATTTTAAATTGCTCTTAAAATGTTTATAATTAACGAAATTTCAAAATTTAAAATGCTAAAAATATCTATATTTTCATGCGAATCGAATGAGACCATCGGCATCAAAATCCGGCCCGAAAATCTGGAGATATGACAGTTTGAAACATTAACCGACACCGTTTACGATGTACTGAACTGATATTTTAAATTGCTCTTAAAATTTTTCTAATTAATGAAATTTCAAAATTTAAAATGCTAAAAATATCTATATTTTCATGCGAATCGAATGAGACCATCGGCATCAAAATCCGGCCCGAAAATCTGGAGATATGACAGTTTGAAACATTAACCGACACCGTTTACGATGTACTGAACTGATATTTTAAATTGCTCTTAAAATTTTTCTAATTAATGAAATTTCAAAATTTAAAATGCTAAAAATATCTATATTTTCATGCGAATCGAATGAGACCATCGGCATTAAAATCCGGCCCGAAAATCTGGAGATATGACGGTTTGAAACATTAACCGACACCGTTTACGATGTACTGAACTGATATTTTAAATTGCTCTTAAAATTTTTCTAATTAACGAAATTTCAAAATTTAAAATGCTAAAAATATCTATATTTTCATGCGAATCGAATGAGACCATCGGCATCAAAATCCGGCCCGAAAATCTGGAGATATGACAGTTTGAAACATTAACCGACACCGTTTACGATGTACTGAACTGATATTTTAAATTGCTCTTAAAATTTTTCTAATTAATGAAATTTCAAAATTTAAAATGCTAAAAATATCTATATTTTCATACGAATCGAATAAGACCATCGGCATCAAAATCCGGCAAGAAAATCTGGAGATATGACAGTTTGAAACATTAACCGACACTGTTTACGATGTACTGAACTGATATTTTAAATTGATCTTAAAATGTTTATAATTAACGAAATTTCAAAATTTAAAATGCTAAAAATATCTATATTTTCATGCGAATCGAATGAGACCATCGGCATCAAAATCCGGCCCGAAAATCTGGAGATATGACAGTTTGAAACATTAACCGACACCGTTTACGATGTACTGAACTGATATTTTAAATTGCTCTTAAAATTTTTCTAATTAACGAAATTTCAAAATTTAAAATGCTAAAAATATCTATATTTTCATGCGAATCGAATGAGACAATCGGCATCAAAATCCGGCCCGAAAATCTGGAGATATGACAGTTTGAAACATTAACCGACACTGTTTACGATGTACTGAACTGATATTTTAAATTGCTCTTAAAATTTTTCTAATTAACGAAATTTCAAAATTTAAAATGCTAAAAATATCTATATTTTCATGCGAATCGAATGAGACCATCGGCATCAAAATCCGGCCCGAAAATCTGGAGATATGACAGTTTGAAACATTAACCGACACCGTTTACGATGTACTGAACTGATATTTTAAATTGCTCTTAAAATTTTTCTAATTAACGAAATTTCAAAATTTAAAATGCTAAAAATATCTATATTTTCATGCGAATCGAATGAGACCATCGGCATCAAAATCCGGCCCGAAAATCTGGAGATATGACAGTTTGAAACATTAACCGACACCGTTTACGATGTACTGAACTGATATTTTAAATTGCTCTTAAAATTTTTCTAATTAATGAAATTTCAAAATTTAAAATGCTAAAAATATCTATATTTTCATACGAATCGAATAAGACCATCGGCATCAAAATCCGGCAAGAAAATCTGGAGATATGACAGTTTGAAACATTAACCGACACTGTTTACGATGTACTGAACTGATATTTTAAATTGATCTTAAAATGTTTATAATTAACGAAATTTCAAAATTTAAAATGCTAAAAATATCTATATTTTCATGCGAATCGAATGAGACCATCGGCATCAAAATCCGGCCCGAAAATCTGGAGATATGACAGTTTGAAACATTAACCGACACCGTTTACGATGTACTGAACTGATATTTTAAATTGCTCTTAAAATTTTTCTAATTAACGAAATTTCAAAATTTAAAATGCTAAAAATATCTATATTTTCATGCGAATCGAATGAGACAATCGGCATCAAAATCCGGCCCGAAAATCTGGAGATATGACAGTTTGAAACATTAACCGACACTGTTTACGATGTACTGAACTGATATTTTAAATTGCTCTTAAAATTTTTCTAATTAACGAAATTTCAAAATTTAAAATGCTAAAAATATCTATATTTTCATGCGAATCGAATGAGACCATCGGCATCAAAATCCGGCCCGAAAATCTGGAGATATGACAGTTTGAAACATTAACCGACACCGTTTACGATGTACTGAACTGATATTTTAAATTGCTCTTAAAATTTTTCTAATTAACGAAATTTCAAAATTTAAAATGCTAAAAATATCTATATTTTCATGCGAATCGAATGAGACCATCGGCATCAAAATCCGGCCCGAAAATCTGGAGATATGACAGTTTGAAACATTAACCGACACCGTTTACGATGTACTGAACTGATATTTTAAATTGCTCTTAAAATTTTTCTAATTAACGAAATTTCAAAATTTAAAATGCTAAAAATATCTATATTTTCATGCGAATCGAATGAGACCATCGGCATCAAAATCCGGCCCGAAAATCTGGAGATATGACAGTTTGAAACATTAACCGACACCGTTTACGATGTACTGAACTGATATTTTAAATTGCTCTTAAAATTTTTCTAATTAACGAAATTTCAAAATTTAAAATGCTAAAAATATCTATATTTTCATGCGAATCGAATGAGACCATCCGCATCAAAATCCGGCCCGAAAATCTGGAGATATGACAGTTTGAAACATTAACCGACACCGTTTACGATGTACTGAACTGATATTTTAAATTGCTCTTAAAATTTTTCTAATTAACGAAATTTCAAAATTTAAAATTCTAAAAATATCTATATTTTCATGCGAATCGAATGAGACCATCGGCATCAAAATCCGGCCCGAAAATCTGGAGATATGACAGTTTGAAACATTAACCGACACCGTTTACGATGTACTGAACTGATATTTTAAATTTCTCTTAAAATTTTTCTAATTAATGAAATTTCAACATTTAAAATGCTTAAAATATCTATATTTTCATGCGAATCGAATGAGACCATCGGCATCGAAATCCGGCCCGAAAATCTGGAGATATGACAGTTTGAAACATTAACCGACACCGTTTACGATGTACTGAACTGATATTTTAAATTGCTCTTAAAATTTTTCTAATTAACGAAATTTCAAAATTATAATTCCTAAAAATATCTATATTTTCATGCGAATCGAATGAGACCATCGGCATCAAAATCCGGCCCGAAAATCTGGAGATATGACAGTTTGAAACATTAACCGACACCGTTTACGATGTACTGAACTGATATTTTAAATTGCTCTTAAAATTTTTCTAATTAATGAAATTTCAAAATTTAAAATGCTTAAAATATCTATATTTTCATGCGAATCGAATGAGACCATCGGCATCAAAATCCGGCCCGAAAATCTGGAGATATGACAGTTTGAAACATTAACCGACACCGTTTACGATGTACTGAACTGATATTTTAAATTGCTCTTAAAATTTTTCTAATTAATGAAATTTCAAAATTTAAAATGCTTAAAATATCTATATTTTCATGCGAATCGAATGAGACCATCGGCATCAAAATCCGGCCCGAAAATCTGGAGATATGACAGTTTGAAACATTAACCGACACCGTTTACGATGTACTGAACTGATATTTTAAATTTCTCTTAAAATTTTTCTAATTAATGAAATTTCAAAATTTAAAATGCTTAAAATATCTATATTTTCATGCGAATCGAGTGAGACCATCGGCATCAAAATCCGGCCCGAAAATCTGGAGATATGACAGTTTGAAACATTAACCGACACCGTTTACGATGTACTGAACTGATATTTTAAATTTCTCTTAAAATTTTTCTAATTAATGAAATTTCAAAATTTAAAATGCTTAAAATATCTATATTTTCATGCGAATCGAATGAGACCATCGGCATCAAAATCCGGCCCGAAAATCTGGAGATATGACAGTTTGAAACATTAACCGACACCGTGTACGATGTACTGAACTGATATTTTAAATTGCTCTTAAAATTTTTCTAATTAACGAAATTTCAAAATTATAACTCCTAAAAATATCTGTATTTTCATGCGAATCGAATGAGACCATCGGCATCAAAATCCGGCCCGAAAATCTGGAGATATGACAGTTTGAAACATTAACCGACACCGTTTACGATGTACTGAACTGATATTTTAAATTTCTCTTAAAATTTTTCTAATTAATGAAATTTCAAAATTTAAAATGCTTAAAATATCTATATTTTCATGCGAATCGCATGAGACCATCGGCATCAAAATCCGGCCCGAAAATCTGGAGATATGACAGTTTGAAACATTAACCGACACCGTTTACGATGTACTGAACTGATATTTTAAATTGCTCTTAAAATTTTTCTAATTAACGAAATTTCAAAATTTAAAATTCTAAAAATATCTATATTTTCATGCGAATCGAATGAGACCATCGGCATCAAAATCCGGCCCGAAAATCTGGAGATATGATAGTTTGAAACATTAACCGACACCGTTTACGATGTACTGAACTGATATTTTAAATTTCTCTTAAAATTTTTCTAATTAATGAAATTTCAACATTTAAAATGCTTAAAATATCTATATTTTCATGCGAATCGAATGAGACCATCGGCATCGAAATCCGGCCCGAAAATCTGGAGATATGACAGTTTGAAACATTAACCGACACCGTTTACGATGTACTGAACTGATATTTTAAATTGCTCTTAAAATTTTTCTAATTAACGAAATTTCAAAATTATAATTCCTAAAAATATCTATATTTTCATGCGAATCGAATGAGACCATCGGCATCAAAATCCGGCCCGAAAATCTGGAGATATGACAGTTTGAAACATTAACCGACACCGTTTACGATGTACTGAACTGATATTTTAAATTGCTCTTAAAATTTTTCTAATTAATGAAATTTCAAAATTTAAAATGCTTAAAATATCTATATTTTCATGCGAATCGAATGAGACCATCGGCATCAAAATCCGGCCCGAAAATCTGGAGATATGACAGTTTGAAACATTAACCGACACCGTTTACGATGTACTGAACTGATATTTTAAATTGCTCTTAAAATTTTTCTAATTAATGAAATTTCAAAATTTAAAATGCTTAAAATATCTATATTTTCATGCGAATCGAATGAGACCATCGGCATCAAAATCCGGCCCGAAAATCTGGAGATATGACAGTTTGAAACATTAACCGACACCGTTTACGATGTACTGAACTGATATTTTAAATTTCTCTTAAAATTTTTCTAATTAATGAAATTTCAAAATTTAAAATGCTTAAAATATCTATATTTTCATGCGAATCGAGTGAGACCATCGGCATCAAAATCCGGCCCGAAAATCTGGAGATATGACAGTTTGAAACATTAACCGACACCGTTTACGATGTACTGAACTGATATTTTAAATTTCTCTTAAAATTTTTCTAATTAATGAAATTTCAAAATTTAAAATGCTTAAAATATCTATATTTTCATGCGAATCGAATGAGACCATCGGCATCAAAATCCGGCCCGAAAATCTGGAGATATGACAGTTTGAAACATTAACCGACACCGTGTACGATGTACTGAACTGATATTTTAAATTGCTCTTAAAATTTTTCTAATTAACGAAATTTCAAAATTATAACTCCTAAAAATATCTGTATTTTCATGCGAATCGAATGAGACCATCGGCATCAAAATCCGGCCCGAAAATCTGGAGATATGACAGTTTGAAACATTAACCGACACCGTTTACGATGTACTGAACTGATATTTTAAATTTCTCTTAAAATTTTTCTAATTAATGAAATTTCAAAATTTAAAATGCTTAAAATATCTATATTTTCATGCGAATCGCATGAGACCATCGGCATCAAAATCCGGCCCGAAAATCTGGAGATATGACAGTTTGAAACATTAACCGACACCGTTTACGATGTACTGAACTGATATTTTAAATTGCTCTTAAAATTTTTCTAATTAACGAAATTTCAAAATTTAAAATTCTAAAAATATCTATATTTTCATGCGAATCGAATGAGACCATCGGCATCAAAATCCGGCCCGAAAATCTGGAGATATGATAGTTTGAAACATTAACCGACACCGTTTACGATGTACTGAACTGATATTTTAAATTGCTCTTAAAATTTTTCTAATTAACGAAATTTCAAAATTTAAAATGCTAAAAATATCTATATTTTCATGCGAATCGAATGAGTCCATCGGCATCAAAATCCGGCCCGAAAATCTGGAGATATGACAGTTTGAAACATTAACCGACACCGTTTACGATGTACTGAACTGATATTTTAAATTGCTCTTAAAATTTTTCTAATTAATGAAATTTCAAAATTTAAAATGCTTAAAATATCTATATTTTCATGCGAATCGAATGAGACCATCGACATCAAAATCCGGCCCGAAAATCTGGAGATATGATAGTTTGAAACATTAACCGACACCGTTTACGATGTACTGAACTGATATTTTAAATTGCTCTTAAAATTTTTCTAATTAATGAAATTTCAAAATTTAAAATGCTAAAAATATCTATATTTTCATACGAATCGAATAAGACCATCGGCATCAAAATCCGGCAAGAAAATCTGGAGATATGACAGTTTGAAACATTAACCGACACTGTTTACGATGTACTGAACTGATATTTTAAATTGCTCTTAAAATGTTTATAATTAACGAAATTTCAAAATTTAAAATGCTAAAAATATCTATATTTTCATGCGAATCGAATGAGACCATCGGCATCAAAATCCGGCCCGAAAATCTGGAGATATGACAGTTTGAAACATTAACCGACACCGTTTACGATGTACTGAACTGATATTTTAAATTGCTCTTAAAATTTTTCTAATTAATGAAATTTCAAAATTTAAAATGCTAAAAATATCTATATTTTCATGCGAATCGAATGAGACCATCGGCATCAAAATCCGGCCCGAAAATCTGGAGATATGACAGTTTGAAACATTAACCGACACCGTTTACGATGTACTGAACTGATATTTTAAATTGCTCTTAAAATTTTTCTAATTAATGAAATTTCAAAATTTAAAATGCTAAAAATATCTATATTTTCATGCGAATCGAATGAGACCATCGGCATTAAAATCCGGCCCGAAAATCTGGAGATATGACGGTTTGAAACATTAACCGACACCGTTTACGATGTACTGAACTGATATTTTAAATTGCTCTTAAAATTTTTCTAATTAACGAAATTTCAAAATTTAAAATGCTAAAAATATCTATATTTTCATGCGAATCGAATGAGTCCATCGGCATCAAAATCCGGCCCGAAAATCTGGAGATATGACAGTTTGAAACATTAACCGACACCGTTTACGATGTACTGAACTGATATTTTAAATTGCTCTTAAAATTTTTCTAATTAATGAAATTTCAAAATTTAAAATGCTAAAAATATCTATATTTTCATACGAATCGAATAAGACCATCGGCATCAAAATCCGGCAAGAAAATCTGGAGATATGACAGTTTGAAACATTAACCGACACTGTTTACGATGTACTGAACTGATATTTTAAATTGATCTTAAAATGTTTATAATTAACGAAATTTCAAAATTTAAAATGCTAAAAATATCTATATTTTCATGCGAATCGAATGAGACCATCGGCATCAAAATCCGGCCCGAAAATCTGGAGATATGACAGTTTGAAACATTAACCGACACCGTTTACGATGTACTGAACTGATATTTTAAATTGCTCTTAAAATTTTTCTAATTAACGAAATTTCAAAATTTAAAATGCTAAAAATATCTATATTTTCATGCGAATCGAATGAGACAATCGGCATCAAAATCCGGCCCGAAAATCTGGAGATATGACAGTTTGAAACATTAACCGACACTGTTTACGATGTACTGAACTGATATTTTAAATTGCTCTTAAAATTTTTCTAATTAACGAAATTTCAAAATTTAAAATGCTAAAAATATCTATATTTTCATGCGAATCGAATGAGACCATCGGCATCAAAATCCGGCCCGAAAATCTGGAGATATGACAGTTTGAAACATTAACCGACACCGTTTACGATGTACTGAACTGATATTTTAAATTGCTCTTAAAATTTTTCTAATTAACGAAATTTCAAAATTTAAAATGCTAAAAATATCTATATTTTCATGCGAATCGAATGAGACCATCGGCATCAAAATCCGGCCCGAAAATCTGGAGATATGACAGTTTGAAACATTAACCGACACCGTTTACGATGTACTGAACTGATATTTTAAATTGCTCTTAAAATTTTTCTAATTAACGAAATTTCAAAATTTAAAATGCTAAAAATATCTATATTTTCATGCGAATCGAATGAGACCATCCGCATCAAAATCCGGCCCGAAAATCTGGAGATATGACAGTTTGAAACATTAACCGACACCGTTTACGATGTACTGAACTGATATTTTAAATTGCTCTTAAAATTTTTCTAATTAACGAAATTTCAAAATTTAAAATTCTAAAAATATCTATATTTTCATGCGAATCGAATGAGACCATCGGCATCAAAATCCGGCCCGAAAATCTGGAGATATGACAGTTTGAAACATTAACCGACGCCGTTTACGATGTACTGAACTGATATTTTAAATTGCTCTTCAAATTTTTCTAATTAAAGAAATTTCAAAATTTAAAATGCTAAAAATATCTATATTTTCATGCGAATCGAATGAGACCATCGGCATCAAAATCCGGCCCGAAACTCTGGAGATATGACAGTTTGAAACATTAACCGACACCGTTTACGATGTACTGAACTGATATTTTAAATTGCTCTTAAAATTTTTCTAATTAACGAAATTTCAAAATTTAAAATGCTAAAAATATCTATATTTTCATGCGAATCGAATGAGACCATCCGCATCAAAATCCGGCCCGAAAATCTGGAGATATGACAGTTTGAAACATTAACCGACACCGTTTACGATGTACTGAACTGATATTTTAAATTGCTCTTAAAATTTTTCTAATTAACGAAATTTCAAAATTTAAAATGCTAAAAATATCTATATTTTCATGCGAATCGAATGAGACCATCGGCATCAAAATCCGGCCCGAAACTCTGGAGATATGACAGTTTGAAACATTAACCGACACCGTTTACGATGTACTGAACTGATATTTTAAATTGCTCTTAAAATTTTTCTAATTAACGAAATTTCAAAATTTAAAATGCTAAAAATATCTATATTTTCATGCGAATCGAATGAGACCATCGGCATCAAAATCCGGCCCGAAACTCTGGAGATATGACAGTTTGAAACATTAACCGACACCGTTTACGATGTACTGAACTGATATTTTAAATTGCTCTTAAAATTTTTCTAATTAACGAAATTTCAAAATTTAAAATGCTAAAAATATCTATATTTTCATGCGAATCGAATGAGACCATCGGCATCAAAATCCGGCCCGAAACTCTGGAGATATGACAGTTTGAAACATTAACCGACACCGTTTACGATGTACTGAACTGATATTTTAAATTGCTCTTAAAATTTTTCTAATTAACGAAATTTCAAAATTTAAAATGCTAAAAATATCTATATTTTCATGCGAATCGAATGAGACCATCGGCATCAAAATCCGGCCCGAAACTCTGGAGATATGACAGTTTGAAACATTAACCGACACCGTTTACGATGTACTGAACTGATATTTTAAATTGCTCTTAAAATTTTTCTAATTAACGAAATTTCAAAATTTAAAATGCTAAAAATATCTATATTTTCATGCGAATCGAATGAGACCATCGGCATCAAAATCCGGCCCGAAACTCTGGAGATATGACAGTTTGAAACATTTGTCAGTGCATTCTGACCGAAAATATGCAATTTCAATTAATTCGGAGGCTACGGTAGACAAGTGTGCAAACACCGAGGATACATGCACCGGATTTGACGCGCAAGTTGAATTATTCGAAGATTCGAACCCGTTTCCCCACTTTTTACGTTTTCGTCCCTTTTTACAGACTTTATTTAATTTATTTCTTATTAATTACCCTTCCCAGTTATTCTGCCCGTTAATTATGTACCGTTTAATCTTATATTACTTTGTTTTCCTTGAATAATAGTCTGAAAAGACTAAAAATGCAATAAATAATATATCTACCACTGAACTGCGTTTATTAATCGTTTATTTATTTATAAAGGGACTTTTCCCTTCTCATCTCTAGATTTCCATACAAATTAGGCTCACCGAATCGCGACATGGTGCATCGACCGGGAATTATCGGTCTTGCGATTCGGAAAAGCTGAAATTTGCGTGGAAATCATAAAAAATGACAGAAATTAAAGAATTTTAAGATATTTATTGAATTAATTGTGAATTTTCTTCGAATTATTGTAAAAAAGATGATGTATAAAGCTATTTCGATAGTTTTTTTACTGAAAGAGATGAAAAAATGACGTTGTTAACTATTAAGATAGTTTTCAACTGAGAGAGAATGAATTATTCGATGGTTGCTGCTAATCATGAAACGACGTATGCGGAAAATAACGTACAAAATGTTTGCCGTGAAATTTAATGAATGATGCGATTTATGATTGAGTTTACTTAGGTAACTGCTCGCCAAAATGATGGAAATTGATTATGAAAGATCCTTGATCAATAAATAATGATTATAATGATAGTTTCACCAAGGTGATAGATTACGTAACGAATGAATGACGTCGACTTGTTGGAAATACGTTGAAGAATTGAATAATTCGAGTGCTGAAGAATTCGAGAAATTTAACGTTTTTGCAACAAATGAGACAAAAATTCGACTAAATTGAGCTTGAAATCATCTATGTGATACGAAAAATTGTAATATTTAAGTTAAAGAACGAAAAAGTTGGAAAAATTTGAGATTTAGGAGCTCTAGGAAAATAAGTGAAAAAATTGGTCCAAAAAAAAAAATAACTCTAAATCCTCTCGCTTTCCTCCTTAATATGAATGTAAACTTTATTCGCCTATTCGTTAAATTATCGTCGTGATTGAATTCGTGATAATTGTTAAAAAAGATTGTTCAAAATTACAGAGAAACACTATGCTTCTGCACAATTTAAAGCTGATTGAAAATCAAAAGAGGAAGGAGATTTGCCGATTGATGAAACTTATGGATGCTGTGAAAATGTGCACCAAAGAGAAGATTGACGAAACTCAAAAGGAAATAGAAGAAAGTGATGATGAACTTGTGGAAGAGTGGGAAAACGAGAATCGGAAAAAGTTGAAAGAGCTCGAGAAGCAATCTGAGGAGGCTATCAGGCGCCATGGAAATATTCTCGAAAGAATACAATACGTCGAGAAGCTGGAGAAATATGTGGAGCAAAAAGGACTGATGGACAACTATCAAAGAATTTCTTGGAATCTCCAAGAACTGGACAAGTTGGTTGATAGTTTGGATGAACCAAAGAGAAAGAAATTGAAGAAACAAATTGAAAAGATGAAGGATATTGTTGATGATGAAACAACGGACAAGAAATTGGAAGCTAAAGTTGAGGCTCCCATGAAGAAATTTGCGAAAGAAGCGCCGAGGGATAGAACTGAAGCTTTAGAAATTATTCAATTTCTTATCGACTACGCCAAAGCAAGAAGAAATCTGGAAGAAGAAAGTGATTTAAAAACAAACATTGTATCAGTCTTCAAAGGAATCAAAGATGAAGACCTAGAAGAAGTAAAAGAGAATGATTCATTGTTGAGAGATATTACGAAAGTCACTGAAGAAAGATGGAACATTCAATGCGGGTACTGGTGCAGTTCCAACCATCGTCATTACATGAAATGCCCTCAATACCCAAAAGTTGCACATCGGATATTAAGAATACTGCGAAATGGCGGATGCACTAATTGTGGTCAGACGAATTTGCAGCATAAATACGAAATTTGTCGACTTTCCCCTTGCTCGTATTGTTCCAACTATGGTCATCGGGAAAGCTTGTGCACTAAAAAGGAGGAAGATGAAAAAAAACGAAAAAAGAAGATGTGAGGAAAGGATGAGATCGAGAAAAATGTATCTCGAAAGAGAATTGGAAGGAAAAGAGGCGGAAAAAAGAGGTAAAAATGTTTAACATTCTTTAAATGATAAAACTGAAACTGTAAAAATGAGTTCGAAAACGATTTAGAAAAAATTGAAGATCAAATCTTCCAAAAATGAGTTCGAAAATGATTTAGAAAAAAATTGAAGATCAAATCTTCCAATGACTTTCAAAGAACTTGAAAAATAAATAAAAATCAACTTAGAAAACGTTTCAATCATTAAAAAATATATTAAGAAAGAAGGAAATTATTAATTATTATAATTTCAGAGGACGAATATGCAATTGAAACGGAGAATGGTGCAAATTTGGCAGAAAATGAGAAAAGAAAGTCGAAAGATTTGGAAGACGAATCAGCGATTGTGCCAAAAAACAAGGAGGAAAAAGAAGAAAATGAAAGCGAGAAAATGGGTAATAAAAACATTAATTAAAAAATTTTTTAAAAAAGAAAATTATTTCAGCAAATGTTGCTGACAATGCTGAAAAAATCGAGGTTGCGGACTGTTCTGTAAAAATTGCCGACGTTCGAAACATCAAAGAAAGAGAAGCTGCTACAGACGAGAAAAATCAAGAAAGGAGAGTAAAAAATGGACCGGAGATGAAAAAAGGTAAAAATTGAAGTTAAAAAATCAATAAAATAAAAAGTTGTTCAAGAAGATTCATATCAAATCGAGCAAAATTCAGAAATGCAAGTGGGCGAAACAGACAAAGGAAAATTGATACTAAAAGTCTTATAAAATTATGAAAAATTATGCTTCCAGAAAAAATGGTCAAAGAAATAAGAATGTGGCTCGAAAGCACCAAAGAATTCAACAAGGCACAAAAAATGGAGAGAAGAAGAAAGAGTGGAAAGGAAGAGGATAGAGATGAATGGAACACGACGATGTGAGGAAAGGAGAAGAAGAGAAACGGTTAAATTGTAAATTTTAATAACATTTTTGAAAAATAAATATTCAAGAAAAGAGCTTCAAAAAACAAGAAAAAAGTCAAAAAATTATTCAAAGAGTAGAGTGGTGATGGAGTCGACGGCGAAGAGATCTGGAAAAAATGAAAAAATCGATAAAAAATCAATAATTAAATTTTGGTTGATGAAAATTCTAAAATTCTAAAAAATTCTATAAAAACTAAAAAAAAAAAAAAAATTTAAAGTTCAAAAATCAATACATTTCGAGTCTGTGTATCAAATTTATGACAATTAGTGATTCATTGAAATGAAAAATACTGGAAAAGATCTCTAAAAATTGAAAAAATTTAGATAAAACGTCGAAAAATTCAAAAATTAATTTAGTTCGAGGATTGAGTAAGAATTTGAAAAATTAAGATAAAATAACTTGTGATAAAGATCACAATAAACATTTAAAATCGATTTTTGACGACATCGAAAAGATAGTTTAAATCATACAACACGTATGAAGGTTTAAATTTAAGAAAATTCGTCGTAAAAATTTAATTTAGAGATTTTTAGCAAATTTAAGCAAAAAAGACTTACCGGAGGTTGACTTGGATCAGAAGGGGAATGTCCAATCCATCGGTGTCGTATAACCTGCAAAAAATTAATTAAAAATGATAAAATATGGAAAAATTCTTACCTTGTGATTATAAGACGAGAAATTTGACGGAATATAGACCTTTGAGCGATGATCGTCTGAAAAAAGATAAATAGTTATGAGAAGAGTGATTCTGAAACAATAAAACGAAGGGAACATCAAATTAATAGTCGTGACGACAATTATTGAATAACAAAAAAGAATACAATTAAGGAAAATGCTGGAAATAAGTAGAAATAGATAAAATTTGAAAAATTAGTCTGAAATTGAAGAGAACACAGAAATGCTGCAGGAAACGCAGACGAAAAAGTGCAGTGGAGCACCCTTACTAGGTTTCTATGGCAAAAATAGTGTTCAGACATGAAAACGTACAAAAATAAAAAAGATTATAGACTAGTTACACAAACAAATGATAAATAATGGAAAATTGATAAAAAGGGAACAAAAATGACATACCGTAGGTATTTTACAATGGATTTTAACAAAGTTAAGCGGTCTCGAAAATAAGCTAGTCTAAATTAATGAATTTTAATTGAAATGAAGAAAAATTAGAGGGAAAATATAGATTTTGGAAACACGTGAAATTAAATGAGGAAACCGGAAATTTATAAGACGCAAAAAATTAAAAAATTCATAGAAAAAGATAACAAAACAACTCTGATAAGGAAATTTAAGAAAATTGCTGCAAAAATGGAGATTTTTTATAAAACTGGCGAAGAGTAAGCCTTAAGGTTTTATAAAAGTATAGCGAAAAGTAAGATATATGAATTGGAAATTGTGTTCATAAAACTGGCGAAGAGTAAGCCTATAGGTTTATGTAACATACGAGTTGGAAATTTTTAAATAAAACTGGCGAAGAGTAAGCCTAAAGGTTTTATGTTAACATATGGCGAAGAGTAAGCTGTATGTGTCGTGAAAGTTAAATTTCGCGATCATCCGTCCCTTTTATTGTATAGTCCCTACTAGGAACTCTGAAAGTACTGAAGAATTCGAAGCAGACAAATGGCGAAAAATTCTACAGCAATGCGCATGCTGGGTTGAAAGACCTCAGACCAGAATTTAAGCTAAAATTTTTATTGAATTATGATCAACAAAGGCCAAGTTGAAGATATGGAGATAAAAATTACACAAAAACGCTGGAAATATGAAAATTCTAAAGTATTGAAGAGAGGAGTGGCTCTGAAAATTATAGTCTGAATGATTTTGAGGCTTCAAGGTTAACAATCTTACTTGGGGTTACTCGAGGATACTTGAAGAAAAATTGCCAATATACTCCAAAAAAGAACCGGTTCTAAATTAAGTTTACCCACCCAATCCCACCCCTGATACACGCCAGGGTTTTTATAAGGTTTTTTTCATAAGGTTTTAGGCGAATCTATTTGCGAAGAGTAAGCAAATTAGGTTAGAAAAAATGCGGAAGAAAAGCATTTTGGTTCTTAAAGGTTTATAAGGTTTTTATAGGTTTTTATAGGTTTTATAAGGTTTTATAAGGTTTTTATAAGGTTTTTATAGGTTTTATTAGGTTTATAAGTTGTATAAGGTTTTTATACAGTTTTTTATAAGGTTTTCATTAGGATTTTAAGGTTTTTTATACGGTTTTTTACGAATTTAGTTGCTAAGGAAGAGCAAGTAAATGGAATACCTCATTGTGAAGGAAAATCAATGACTGATCTAAGGAAGGATATTATGAACCCAACAAAATGAAAATAAAGAATAAAAGAGTTGAAATGAAAATGAGAAGCGTCTTATAAAATGGAAATGTTACAAAATAAAAGGAAAAACGTGGAAAAAACGAAAAAACAAAAGAAAAAACAAAAATAAAAATTTGAAAAAATAAAACACAGAAATTTGAATTCCCTCCAAAAAAGGAATAAGGAAGTGCGCTCTATTGACAAACAGGAATACTGTAGCGCCAATGAAGGGGAGGAAAAAGCAGATTAATTTTTTTCGAATTTTTTGAAATTTCAAGTTGAATTTATCAATTTTAACGCGGTTTTTTCCAAAAATGTGTAGAAAAATTGTAGCATTCTTATAGAATGGCAGAGAAGTTGAAAAATGAACATTTTAGAGGTACAATAACACAATTTAGGATTTTTTGAAGAAATATATTTCGAAATTAGAGAGATTATTAAAACAATTAGATAAATTATTTAAAGTAGAGATTTATTTGTCAAGATAAGAATTTAGGGAAATTTAGAGAATGTAAATTTTGTGAAATAATGAATAGTTAGCTAATTTTCGTGAAATAAAAGATATTTATACTTCATTAGTTCTTCGTAAACAAATAAAAAGGGAGAGATGAAGAAAAGGTAACAAGGGTTCATAATTAGAGAAGAAAATTAAGCGTGCCGCCTGCGGGAGTCCGAATGTTAGGACACTCAATAGGGAGATCAGCTGTTGTAGACTGGGACAAGTCTGGAAAAAAATGTCAAAAAAGAAATGCAGCAAAAATTAAATGTTACCTTTTCTAAAAAACAAAAGATTATGAGTTATAATATAAATTTTTTGGGAGAATTGAATCGTAAAACAAGGGTTTTACAAAAATATTTTTTTTGCATTATTATCATTATTAATATTATTATTATTGTTTTGTTATAATTGGATTAAGTAGTAATTCGTGGATTTAAATACGTTAAGTCAAATAAGTTGTCTATGGTTTTAAATTTAGGTAATAATCAATCAGTCGGAAGGAACCAACGACAAGTCGATCATGTATCAAGCACATCTACAACTCCTTAAGAGGAGCAAAAATTGCAAGAAGGTTTACGTGTTGGCGTACGAAAACAAATACTGCCGGAAGAGGGGAAGTCTGGTAAGAAATGAGAGAAGTGTGGAATTAGCGGAAAAGTTATTCGTCGCTGAATTTCTTTTGAAAAATGTGAATGATATTTTCGAGAAAACAGTGAGATCGAAGAGTGAAGAGACTACGGTTGATTCAGAGAGAGTCATGAGATCTATTGCACGAGAAAATCATAAAATTTTTAATGAGAAAGTGAGAGAGTTGGAGATACCAGAAACTTTAGGGAGAATTCAAAATATTCTGAAAGAATACAAGAAAATTCTTCACGAAGAAGAAATCTTGGAATTCAAAAGAAGAGCGAAACATGGAATTCTGAATAAAGAAGAATTGGACAGCAACGAGGAAGAAAATAACGGAATCGAAAGCCGGGAATATGAATTAGACATGATTGGTAGGTTTGAACCTATGAATAAATTGGAAGAGAAGAAGTCGATAAATAATTATGATCAAGAGATGAAACAAGAAATTGTTAAAAGAGAGATGATCACAGAAAACGACAGAGAAGATAATGGAATAATTAAAGAAAGTTTCAGAGAAGAAGGGCAGTCATCGTCAAACAATCGTCGAAGAACGTTAGGAACGATTGATGATCTCGAGAAAAAGTTGAATATTCAAATGGAAAATCAAAAGGAATATCGTGAAGAAAGGAAGATGGATTTATTGTTGAGGAAAACAATTGAAAAGGAACAAATATTGGAAAATCGAAATCAAGAGGAAAATATGAGAATGAATATTTATGATAAAGAATTGTATGGAATTGATCATGATTATGAAGAAAAAAGAGAAGTTGACCAACTTCAAGAGAGATTTATGAAAGTTTATAGAAATGGAGATTTCGTACAAAGTGAGCCGGAATTTATTCTGACGAACAGAGAGAAGCAAAATCAAATGAGAAATCAAGATGAATATTTTGTGGAGTTCCCGACAAGCAGAATTTTTGAAAGCACGAAAATTTCGCCGAATGACAAAAGAAATGCGAGAGATCAGATTTTCGAAATGGAATGGGAAGAACGAAGAAGAAATGTTGAAGACAATGACAATTCGAGACAAGAAGGAAAAGTTGATCATGAAAGGAAAAAGTTGGAAGAGAAAATAAAAGAGCTTGAAGAACAAAATTATCTTTTGGAAAGAAGAAACGTTCTACAAGAAGAAAGGAAAAGATTGGAAGAAGAACAAGAGACAAGAATCAATTCATTTGCGAAGAAGAGATATACAGCTGAAAATTCGGAATCAAGAGTTAATAAGGAAATAAGAAGAGGAAGAATCGAAAAAAGGGATACGGATGAAGAAGAAGAACATTTCAGAAGTGAAAGGAGAAATAGAAGCAGAACTCCAAACAACAGACGAAATACAAGAGAATATTATGACGAAAGGAGAAGTCAAAATAGTGCAGTGATTTATCATACAAGAAATATTGAAGTTCCAAAATTCGATGGAAAAATGGAGAATTTTATGGATTTTATTCAAATGTTCAAGGCTGTAATTCACAATGACACACAATTGGATCCGTTGAACAAATTATTGAAGTTGAAGAGTTTACTGATTGGGAATGCTGCAAAAATTTTGAAATCTGTTCCGATAAATGGAAATTTTTATGAAGAAGCGTTGAAAATGGTTGAAGAAAGATACAATAGTCCGTTGGACAGATCAAGTCAATTGGCAAATCATTTAAGAGTTATGCCAGAATGCAATGATGGACCTGAAAGTTTGCTTCATACATTTGATGAAATAAAAGCTATTATTTTTCAATTGCAAGAACATGGAGAATCAGTCGAAAGTTCTACAATAATCGATACAATTTTGAGAAAGTTCCCAATTTTTATTCAAAATCAATACGAGAAAGAAAGAAGAAGGGAGAACAGAAAATGGACAACTGAAGAATCACTGAAGAAAATTCATTCGTTTATATTGATCGAGAAAACAATGGCCGAAAGAAAAGCTGAAAGAGGAGTAGGAATCAAGAGATCTGGATTGGAGGTCAATAGAATTGATATGAGAAGAATACCAGAAAATCAAAAGAATTTCAGATCAAATGATAATCAGTATGGAAACAGAAATCATCAACAAGAAACGAGAAGATGTAAATTTTGCAAAGGAGATCACAATTTGTATAACTGTGGAAAATCAGTAAAGGAGAAAAGTGAAACTATTCGAAATTATAAGGGATGTTTCAAATGTTTCGAAACTGGACACAATGGATTCCAATGTTCGAAAAATGATTGTTCGCACTGCAATGGGAAACATCATGTGATTTTATGCTACAAAGCGGAATCATTGAGAAACAATTCCAAATTCAGTTATTCAAGAAATGATCAAAGAGCTCAGTGGAGAAATAGAGATCAAGATCAAAACAGAGACAGAATTACATATTTTGCGAACTCGATGAGAAATAGAAATGGAATGGATAACAATAATTGGAATCAACGACAAGGAAATTGGAGAAGAGATGATATGAATATGAAGAATCAGAATCATCAAAATCAAGGGTTCAATCAATTCAATCAAATAATGCCGGAATTCATTCCAAATCGGAATTCGTTCCAAAACAATAAGCCAAATTTCCAGAATGGAATGGTAAATCAACAAATACCGACTATTCAACATCAGGCTCAAATACAAATGCAGCCAGTGGAAAATCAAATGATGAATCAAAATATGCAATGTTGTCAACAGCAACATCAAATTCAACAAAATCAGCAACAACAACAACAACAACAGTTGCAAGGACCAGTTTATCAAACACAAAATGCCCCAAATGCTCAAACATTTTTTCGTCCCCAAGCCGAAAATACCACATCAATCACAACTTCCAACCAATAAATATAATAAAGAATTAAAAATTGCTAATCTATTAAATGTTGAATTAAAAAATGATAATGACAGAAATAATAAAATCATTTATAATGACAATAATAAGAAAATTAAAGAAGATATGACAGATAATGAAGAATTTATTGAAGGGAAAATAATAAAAGGGTTCAGTCGTTTACCCATTGAGGTAGTAAATATGGTTAACTTAGAGAATACAAATGTATTAATGACGTTAAAAATAAAAATTTCAGAAGATAAATTTGTGTGGGCACTATTAGATTCGGGAGCATCTCGTTCATTAATTACATTAGATTTAGCTGAGAAATTAAAATTAAAAAGTGTTGATAAATATCAAATGAGTATTAAAGGGTTCAATTCAACAGATAATGTGTTTTCAGCGGAACACTTGCTAGAGTGTAGAACATTAGAGAATGAAATATTTCCTATTAAACTTTTGTCTATTCCCAGAGAATTTAATGAAATTGAGACTACAGATATCAGTAGAAAAGATTATGAATATTTAAAAAAGGAAGAAATTACAAAAAATTTGTTGAAAGATATTAGTGAAATTAGCGAAGTAAAACCAGAGATAATATTAGGTATTGATTATTATTGGGAATTAATGAGAAGAGCAGAAACTACTAGATTACCTTCCGGATTACATGTTAGCAAAACGATATTAGGCGCATTTATTTCGGGTAAGAAAAGGTGTCAGCAGAGTATTTTTACTGCAAATATTCATATTACTAAGAAAGTGAGAAAAGAACTAGATAAGAATTGTAATAAAGAAGAGAGTTGTGAAAGAGAGAGTAGCAGCGAATCAGAATATAGTGAATCAGATTCTGAAGAAGACGATGATGAAAAAATTAGGGAAAATATTTTGAAAGAAATGTGGAAAGTAGATTATTTAGGTATTAAGGAAAGAGAAATTATAGATCAAGAAAAAAGTCTAGATGAGTTGATAATGGAAGATTTTATTAAAAATATAAAAATGGAAAAGGGAAAAATAGAAGTTGCTTTACCATATAACGGGAGAGAGAATGAATTGACGGATAATTTACCAATGGCTAAGAAAAGACTTGTGTCTAATTATAATAATTTAAAGGAGAATCCAGAAATCTTAGATAAATATAATAAAATTCTAGAAGAGCAGTTAAATACAGGAATTATTGAAAAAGTTCCGGAGAGGGAAATTGAGGAAAGGAAAAATATAACATATTTTATTCCTCACAGAGTAGTTGTAAAAGATGATTCGAATACAACTAAATTGAGAATAGTATTAGACTGTAGTAGTCACATGAGAAATGAATTAGCTTTGAACGATTGCGTTCATCCAGGACCTCCAATTATAGGAAATATTTATGGAATTCTTTTGAGAACTAGAACTTATCAAAATATTTTAATTAGTGATGTGGAAAAAGCTTTTCACCAGGTAAGAATGCAAAAAGAATTTAAAGATACGACGAGATTTTTGTGGATAAAAGATATTACGAAATCACCTACTGAAGATAATTTAATTCAATATAGATTTAACAGAATTCCTTTTGGATTAAACTGTTCACCTTTCTTATTAGCTGCAACAATACTGTATTATTTGGAAGTTAATAAAGAACCTTTAAATGAGATGATTAAAAGAAATTTGTATGTAGATAATGTGATAATAGGAACGGAAACAGTGGAGGAAACTGAGAAAGCGTATTATGAGACTAAGGAAACTTTTAAGAAAATGAACATGAATTTAAGAGAGTATAAAAGTAATTGTGAAGAAGTAAATAAGATTATTAACGAAGAGGATATTTTAAACAAAAGTAATACAAAAATATTAGGTATGATATGGAATTCTGATACGGATACGTTGTCGTATAAATTCCCAAAAATTCCAGAAAGGGTTACTATGAGAAGCGTATTGGCTTATAATTCAGGATTTTTTGATCCTACTGGAGTATTGATGCCTATAACAATAAAAGGAAAAGATTTAATGACTGATTTATGGGCTTTGAAAACAAAATGGGTAGACGAGGTTCCGGAAGAATTAAAAAAGGACTGGAAAGTAGTAGAACAAACTTTTGAGCCTAGAGAATTTAGTATTCCGAGAAAGGCTATTCCAGAAAAATCTAAGAAAACGGAGTTAATTATTTTCGCGGATGCTAGTTCAAGAAATTATGCAGCGGTAGCTTATTTGAGATCTATCTCGGTAAATGACGAAATATCTATTAGAATTTTGACAGCTAAATCGAGAGTGAATCCTTCAAGGGAATTTGCAATTCCTAAAGCGGAATTATTCGGAATAAGTATTGCGTCAAATTTAGCCGTAACTATTTGTGAAGAATTAGATATTAAAATAGATAAAGTTTACATATTGTCGGATAGCAAAATAGCACTTCATTGGGTTCATGGAAAAACACCTTTGAAAGTTTTAGCTAGAAATAGAGTTAATTCGATTAAGAAAAATATTCAATTAATCAAAGATAAGGGAATTGAATCAAAAATTATGTATGTGGAGACAAAGCAAAATCCAGCGGATATAGCTACGAGAGGTATGAGTCTCAAAGAATTAATTAAGAATAAATTATGGTTTGAAGGTCCAGAATTCGTAAAACTGGAACCGGAACAATGGCCAAATTTTGATTTAGATTTCGAAAAAATACCGAAATCATTGATTAAAGAGGTTTTGATAGAATGTAAGATAAATACGATCATGTTGAGAGAATGTAGAGGGAAATCAATTGTGCCTTATGAGAGAACGAATTCGATGGATAAATTAAGTAGGATAGTATTTTATGTTACTCAATTTATAATGAATACTCGGAAAAAAGGAGAATTTAAGACATTCTTCTTGAAAAAGGTTAAAAAGGGAGAAACCGAAGGACAGAAAATGATGGCTATTGAAGATTTCGTTATTGCTGAGCATTATAGAGAATTGGAAGAAGAAAATCAATTACAGTTACCAAGACACGTAGAGACTGAGACAAAAGAGAATGGATTAATTAAATGTTCTATAAGAATTGAAAAAGCGGATTTGCCTGTGGAAACTAGAGAACCTATTTTTATTGCAAATAATCATAGATTATCAAAGATGATTGTTCATGATACTCATAGAACAAATTATCATTTGGGTCATAAGCAGTTAGTGAATAAGCTGAGAAGAAAATATTTCATTCCGAAAGTGAATAGTCTTGCTAGAATTGAGAAAAAGAAATGTGTAAATTGTAGGAAACATCATGGATCTGTTTATAAATATCCCCCAATACCTCCGTTACCTCGAGAGAGAGTAATGATGACTTCGCCGTTTAGTAATACAGGATTTGATTATTTCGGACCTATAAAAATAAGAGATTACGGCACTGATAGAAAAGTATGGGTATTTTTAGCTACGTGCATGGTTACAAGATGTGTATATCTGGATTATGTTGAAGATAATTCTGCAGTTCAATTTGTAATGGCTTTTAAAAGATTTGTGTCAAGAAGGGGAAAACCCAAACATTTAACATCGGACAATGCACCAGCATTTAAATTAGGAATAAGATTGATTAATCAGGATATCGCGAGCTGGGAAGAAATTCCAGAATTCACAAATTATCTTGCAAAAAAGAGAATTAATTACAAGAATATTGTTCCACTAAGTCCGTGGAAAGGAGGATTTTATGAGAGAATGGTAGGAGTAGTGAAAGGATTGATTTATAGAACTTTCTCAAAAACAATTTTTACGAGAACTGAATTAGTAACTATCTTATGTGAAGTGGAAGCTTTAGTAAATGAGAGACCAATGTATGAACATGGTAGTGAATTAGAAAAATCAGTGACGTTACGTCCAGTTGATTTTATTATGCCAAATGTTCCAATTACTTTAGAAGGTTCAGAAAAAGAAGTTGAAGAGAATTTTGAAGAAGGTCACATTGAGAAACTGACTAGAGAATATTTAGACTCGTTGAAAACTGTTCAGAATAATATTTGGACAGACTGGAAAGATTCTTACTTGACACAATTACAAATTTCGAAAACAAAAATGAAATCGGGAGTTATTGAAGTTCCAAAAGTAGGTGCGTTAGTAATTATTCAAAAAGAATTGACTCCAAGAAATCAATGGCCGTTAGGAGTTATAATAGAAGTTCACGCGGATGAAAATAATGTAATTAGGAGCGCGTCAGTTAGATGTAACATGAAAATATTAAAAAGGTCGATAAATCAATTAGTTCCTATTGAAGTTGAAATGAACGAACCAGAAATGTTCAAGAAAATTGAGAAAGAAATAAGAGTTCAGCCTTGTAGAGAAGCTAAGAAAAATATAAATTACGAAGAAATCTCGGAAGACGAGGACGAAGAATTTTAAGAAAAAAAAAAAAAAAAAAAAAAAAAAAAAAAAAAAAAAAAAAAAAATAATGACAGTTTAAAATATATATATATATACGTTTGTTAATTATAAATTATCTTTATTAAATTATCTTTATGTATTGTTAAAGAATCTCGATTACGAATATTGTTGAATGTCTTTATATTATTATTAATATTTATATATTATTGAATTTAATCTGAAATTAATTGCAGAAAACTTGGATATTGTGATTTGTCCTGAAGAAGGCTACAAAACAAACAAAGATGTCAAACGACAATGGATTAGAAAGAGATATCAATGATGGAAGAAATGTTCCTGAATTTCCACCGTTGAATGCAGAAGTACAAGAAGAAAGAAGAGAAGAAGAAATTGAAGAAATGATGGTCGAAGAAGTTCGTAAAGACAATGAAAGAATCGAAGAAATGATCCAACTCATGGAAGACGCATCAAGAGAAAGAAGACAAGAAAGTATTGAGATAAAAGGTAAAAATAAAATGAAAATAACAATTGTTGAATAAATTAGAATTATTACAGCTGGGATCACGAATAGTACCGCAGCTATTGTCGAAACAAACAAGAAAAATCACGAAACATTGTACAATGGAATGCAAAAATCAATCAGATATGAGATGGAAAGAGCTATCACAGCGTCAGAAGAAAGAATGCGATATTTTTACAAAGAAACTCAGAAATCTTTTGAAGAAAAGGTGAGAGTTTTGATCAAAGATGAGAATGCGAACATGGAGAAGAGGATGAAAGAGGTATCGAAAATTGAAAGCACAAGAAAGAAGGAAGAAGTCGAGTTTCCAGCCAGGAAACAGTCCAAAATGGAGGAAAGTTCGTGGGCTTATCAAACTGAAAGAGAAAATGAAGAAGAGGATAGAGATCGAAAGAGTACCGCGACAAACAGCAGACAAAAAGTGGATTGCTTTGGTGTACCAATTCCTTCAGAAAGAAAGTCAAGAGTTCCGTACGAACTAATGGAAGTGGAATTCCCAGAATCAAAAGGAAGCCAGAAAAGTCCAACAAAAAGCTTCCAAAGAGCTGAGAAAATGTCTCCATACAAAAAGGCAATGGTAATAAAAATAATTGGTTAATAAGAAAATTTAAAAATTATAATTTCAGTTTTGCAATTTCTGCAGAGGAAATCATCATTTGAACGATTGTAGAATCCACAGTTCGTGGGCAGAAAGGAAAGTGATGGCAGAAAGAAGAGGATTATGCCTGAGATGTTGTCTTCATTCGAATAATGTACCATGTTTGAGAGAATTGGAGACTTGTGATTGTGGGCTGAGACACCCAAGAGCTTTGTGTCACATCAGACACCCAGAATAGATAGAATAAGAAAATTATTGTTTTATTAATAAGAAAAACTGTTGTTCATTAACTAGAAATATTTTAAATTGTTATGAGAAATTAATTATTCTCTAGATATTGGAAATTAATTATTCTCTAGATATTGAAAGAGAATTGTAGTAAAATTGTATAAGAGAAAATTCTAAAATAAGCTTAGAATAAAAAAGAAATCCCGATTTATATTGTTTAACTTACCATGATGTTATGAATCAAATGTTGTTTTGTTAATTAATCATTATCGTTTAAAAAAGAAATAAAGAAGAATCGGGAAGTTATGTCTTTGATTTTGAAAGAATATTAGGTTAACAACCTAAAAAATCATACCTTAATAGGAAATTATTTCAGATTATTGTAATATTAATTATCAGGGTCAGAAAGGCATCAAATGCTGACACGATCAAAAACCTTCAAAGCCAACAGGCAAAGTAGTGAGAAGGGAGAAACGAAAAAGAGAAGAAAAGGAGCAAAAGCTGTACGAGAAAGTGAAGAGATGTCAAAAGACCTGAAAAGATCAGACAAAGAAAAAGGTAATAAAAGATAATGTGTAAAGAGAAAAAAATAACGTTATAATTACAGATATATGTCTCCATATCAAGAAATTGACAGAAGCTCAAATTGAATTGAGACAAGAGTTACGTGAGAATACGATGGACATGAGCGAAAGCTCGAGAGTTTCGAGACTAGATAATCTCAGACTGCATAAAGAATCGGAGATCTCGAGAAAGAATAGGAATGCGATCATTCATGATCAACTCAAAGAGGTGAAACGAGAAGTGGAGGAGAAATCAGGAGAAATTAAAGGATCGATTCACGAATTAAGAAGAATGTTTGCAATCAATCAACAAGTCATAAGACTGAATCGAAACAGTCAAAGAGAAGAAAATGAAAATAGACTTGACGATATTGCCGGACGATTAAACAGAGTAGAGAGTCTGTTACAAGAAAATCTAGCTGCCAACATGGAAATGTCGGTAAGAAAAGAAAAATAAAATCAATATAAAAGAATATTAATTGATTCAGGAGCGATTGATTACAAGAAAGGTTCCAACTGGATTTTATGGAAATCTTGATCAGACGGCTTACAGGAAATCGAGAAAACAATCAATAACAAAGAAATAATGAAGTTAGAAAAAGATTATTGACTAGATATTGAAATTTGTTGTTCATGAAGAAATAAGTAGAAATTAAGCGCAAATTTTTGTAATAAGTAGCCTAGAAATTAAAATAGTAAAGAAGTAATTATGAGCAGAAATTGTACCAAGAGTTACTTATGTTTTTTGTTATATTAATAAATTGTTATGTTGAATATTGTTATAACTAATAAAGAGAAAAAAGAAAAACATATATGTGTATTGAAAGTTGAATTAAAAAAGGAGAATATCCAGAATATATATTGGTATAAATAATCCCTTCCAGAATTTCAGGCTGTTGCTAACGTAAATCCTTATGGGTAGTTGCTTGAGTATAAGAAGAAAACACTGAGATTAGATGTAAGACCTATGTGCGTTCACAGTGATGAGAAGAAGAACAAATAACTGAATTCCGACGTAAGTCCAATGAGCAGTTTCAGTTCAACTTCAAATGGTGGGGGGAAGATGCCGAGCATGAAAAGGTAAAGAAGAAGAAAGAGGTATGAAAAGTAAATCAATTAAAAAATTGTTAAGCGAATTTGATTTAAGAAAAGAGATAATCTATTTAAAGAAAGATTAGTTTAATTTAAATTGAAATTGGATTTTGAACTTTCACCTATTGATGAAATGTTTTAGTTGAAAAAAGGCTGTTTTCTAAAAAATTGTTCTAAGAAATTGAGAGAATCTATTGAAATATATTGATCGAAAGAAATAAAATTATCTCGTGTTGAGAATTAAAGAGTCATTTCTCTAAAAATTTAATAATTTAATTGTTACAGAATTAATAGAAATTCAGATTTTCGAGGTAGGTTCGTTGACGTCACTTTGGCTGTGTCGGGCGGGAATGTCAGTGCATTCTGACCGAAAATATGCAATTTCAATTAATTCGGAGGCTACGGTAGACAAGTGTGCAAACACCGAGGATACATGCACCGGATTTGACGCGCAAGTTGAATTATTCGAAGATTCGAACCCGTTTCCCCACTTTTTACGTTTTCGTCCCTTTTTACAGACTTTATTTAATTTATTTCTTATTAATTACCCTTCCCAGTTATTCTGCCCGTTAATTATGTACCGTTTAATCTTATATTACTTTGTTTTCCTTGAATAATAGTCTGAAAAGACTAAAAATGCAATAAATAATATATCTACCACTGAACTGCGTTTATTAATCGTTTATTTATTTATAAAGGGACTTTTCCCTTCTCATCTCTAGATTTCCATACAAATTAGGCTCACCGAATCGCGACAACATTAACCGACACCGTTTACGATGTACTGAACTGATATTTTAAATTGCTCTTAAAATTTTTCTAATTAACGAAATTTCAAAATTTAAAATGCTAAAAATATCTATATTTTCATGCGAATCGAATGAGACCATCGGCATCAAAATCCGGCCCGAAACTCTGGAGATATGACAGTTTGAAACATTAACCGACACCGTTTACGATGTACTGAACTGATATTTTAAATTGCTCTTAAAATTTTTCTAATTAACGAAATTTCAAAATTTAAAATGCTAAAAATATCTATATTTTCATGCGAATCGAATGAGTCCATCGGCATCAAAATCCGGCCCGAAAATCTGGAGATATGACAGTTTGAAACATTAACCGACACCGTTTACGATGTACTGAACTGATATTTTAAATTGCTCTTAAAATTTTTCTAATTAACGAAATTTCAAAATTTAAAATGCTAAAAATATCTATATTTTCATGCGAATCGAATGAGACAATCGGCATCAAAATCCGGCCCGAAAATCTGGAGATATGACAGTTTGAAACATTAACCGACACCGTTTACGATGTACTGAACTGATATTTTAAATTGCTCTTAAAATTTTTCTAATTAACGAAATTTCAAAATTTAAAATGCTAAAAATATCTATATTTTCATGCGAATCGAATGAGACCATCCGCATCAAAATCCGGCCCGAAAATCTGGAGATATGACAGTTTGAAACATTAACCGACACCGTTTACGATGTACTGAACTGATATTTTAAATTGCTCTTAAAATTTTTCTAATTAACGAAATTTCAAAATTTAAAATTCTAAAAATATCTATATTTTCATGCGAATCGAATGAGACCATCGGCATCAAAATCCGGCCCGAAAATCTGGAGATATGACAGTTTGAAACATTAACCGACGCCGTTTACGATGTACTGAACTGATATTTTAAATTGCTCTTCAAATTTTTCTAATTAAACAAATTTCAAAATTTAAAATGCTAAAAATATCTATATTTTCATGCGAATCGAATGAGACCATCGGCATCAAAATCCGGCCCGAAACTCTGGAGATATGACAGTTTGAAACATTAACCGACACCGTTTACGATGTACTGAACTGATATTTTAAATTGCTCTTAAAATTTTTCTAATTAACGAAATTTCAAAATTTAAAATGCTAAAAATATCTATATTTTCATGCGAATCGAATGAGACCATCCGCATCAAAATCCGGCCCGAAAATCTGGAGATATGACAGTTTGAAACATTAACCGACACCGTTTACGATGTACTGAACTGATATTTTAAATTGCTCTTAAAATTTTTCTAATTAACGAAATTTCAAAATTTAAAATGCTAAAAATATCTATATTTTCATGCGAATCGAATGAGACCATCGGCATCAAAATCCGGCCCGAAACTCTGGAGATATGACAGTTTGAAACATTAACCGACACCGTTTACGATGTACTGAACTGATATTTTAAATTGCTCTTAAAATTTTTCTAATTAACGAAATTTCAAAATTTAAAATGCTAAAAATATCTATATTTTCATGCGAATCGAATGAGACCATCGGCATCAAAATCCGGCCCGAAACTCTGGAGATATGACAGTTTGAAACATTAACCGACACCGTTTACGATGTACTGAACTGATATTTTAAATTGCTCTTAAAATGTTTCTAATTAATGAAATTTCAAAATTTAAAATGCTAAAAATATCTATATTTTCATGCGAATCGAATGAGACCATCGGCATCAAAATCCGGCCCGAAAATCTGGAGATATGACAGTTTGAAACATTAACCGACACCGTTTACGATGTACTGAACTGATATTTTAAATTGCTCTTAAAATTTTTCTAATTAATGAAATTTCAAAATTTAAAATGCTAAAAATATCTATATTTTCATGCGAATCGAATGAGACCATCGGCATCAAAATCCGGCCCGAAAATCTGGAGATATGACAGTTTGAAACATTAACCGACACCGTTTACGATGTACTGAACTGATATTTTAAATTGCTCTTAAAATTTTTCTAATTAACGAAATTTCAAAATTTAAAATTCTAAAAATATCTATATTTTCATGCGAATCGAATGAGACCATCGGCATCAAAATCCGGCCCGAAAATCTGGAGATATGACAGTTTGAAACATTAACCGACACCGTTTACGATGTACTGAACTGATATTTTAAATTGCTCTTCAAATTTTTCTAATTAACGAAATTTCAAAATTTAAAATGCTAAAAATATCTATATTTTCATGCGAATCGAATGAGTCCATCGACATCAAAATCCGGCCCGAAAATCTGGAGATATGACAGTTTGAAACATTAACCGACACCGTTTACGATGTACTGAACTGATATTTTAAATTGCTCTTAAAATTTTTCTAATTAAAGAAATTTCAAAATTTAAAATGCTAAAAATATCTATATTTTCATGCGAATCGAATGAGACCATCGGCATCAAAATCCGGCCCGAAACTCTGGAGATATGACAGTTTGAAACATTAACCGACACCGTTTACGATGTACTGAACTGATATTTTAAATTGCTCTTAAAATGTTTCTAATTAATGAAATTTCAAAATTTAAAATGCTAAAAATATCTATATTTTCATGCGAATCGAATGAGACCATCGGCATCAAAATCCGGCCCGAAAATCTGGAGATATGACAGTTTGAAACATTAACCGACACCGTTTAAGATGTACTGAACTGATATTTTAAATTGCTCTTAAAATTTTTCTAATTAACGAAATTTCAAAATTTAAAATGCTAAAAATATCTATATTTTCATGCGAATCGAATGAGACCATCGGCATCAAAATCCGGCCGGAAAATCTGGAGATATGACAGTTTGAAACATTAACCGACACCGTTTACGATGTACTGAACTGATATTTTAAATTGCTCTTAAAATTTTTCTAATTAACGAAATTTCAAAATTTAAAATTCTAAAAATATCTATATTTTCATGCGAATCGAATGAGACCATCGGCATCAAAATCCGGCCCGAAAATCTGGAGATATGACAGTTTGAAACATTAACCGACGCCGTTTACGATGTACTGAACTGATATTTTAAATTGCTCTTCAAATTTTTCTAATTAAAGAAATTTCAAAATTTAAAATGCTAAAAATATCTATATTTTCATGCGAATCGAATGAGACCATCGGCATCAAAATCCGGCCCGAAACTCTGGAGATATGACAGTTTGAAACATTAACCGACACCGTTTACGATGTACTGAACTGATATTTTAAATTGCTCTTAAAATTTTTCTAATTAACGAAATTTCAAAATTTAAAATGCTAAAAATATCTATATTTTCATGCGAATCGAATGAGACCATCCGCATCAAAATCCGGCCCGAAAATCTGGAGATATGACAGTTTGAAACATTAACCGACACCGTTTACGATGTACTGAACTGATATTTTAAATTGCTCTTAAAATTTTTCTAATTAACGAAATTTCAAAATTTAAAATGCTAAAAATATCTATATTTTCATGCGAATCGAATGAGACCATCGGCATCAAAATCCGGCCCGAAACTCTGGAGATATGACAGTTTGAAACATTAACCGACACCGTTTACGATGTACTGAACTGATATTTTAAATTGCTCTTAAAATGTTTCTAATTAATGAAATTTCAAAATTTAAAATGCTAAAAATATCTATATTTTCATGCGAATCGAATGAGACCATCGGCATCAAAATCCGGCCCGAAAATCTGGAGATATGACAGTTTGAAACATTAACCGACACCGTTTACGATGTACTGAACTGATATTTTAAATTGCTCTTAAAATTTTTCTAATTAATGAAATTTCAAAATTTAAAATGCTAAAAATATCTATATTTTCATGCGAATCGAATGAGACCATCGGCATCAAAATCCGGCCCGAAAATCTGGAGATATGACAGTTTGAAACATTAACCGACACCGTTTACGATGTACTGAACTGATATTTTAAATTGCTCTTAAAATTTTTCTAATTAACGAAATTTCAAAATTTAAAATTCTAAAAATATCTATATTTTCATGCGAATCGAATGAGACCATCCGCATCAAAATCCGGCCCGAAAATCTGGAGATATGACAGTTTGAAACATTAACCGACACCGTTTACGATGTACTGAACTGATATTTTAAATTGCTCTTAAAATTTTTCTAATTAACGAAATTTCAAAATTTAAAATGCTAAAAATATCTATATTTTCATGCGAATCGAATGAGACCATCGGCATCAAAATCCGGCCCGAAAATCTGGAGATATGACAGTTTGAAACATTAACCGACGCCGTTTACGATGTACTGAACTGATATTTTAAATTGCTCTTCAAATTTTTCTAATTAAAGAAATTTCAAAATTTAAAATGCTAAAAATATCTATATTTTCATGCGAATCGAATGAGACCATCGGCATCAAAATCCGGCCCGAAACTCTGGAGATATGACAGTTTGAAACATTAACCGACACCGTTTACGATGTACTGAACTGATATTTTAAATTGCTCTTAAAATTTTTCTAATTAACGAAATTTCAAAATTTAAAATGCTAAAAATATCTATATTTTCATGCGAATCGAATGAGACCATCGGCATCAAAATCCGGCCCGAAACTCTGGAGATATGACAGTTTGAAACATTAACCGACACCGTTTACGATGTACTGAACTGATATTTTAAATTGCTCTTAAAATGTTTCTAATTAATGAAATTTCAAAATTTAAAATGCTAAAAATATCTATATTTTCATGCGAATCGAATGAGACCATCGGCATCAAAATCCGGCCCGAAAATCTGGAGATATGACAGTTTGAAACATTAACCGACACCGTTTACGATGTACTGAACTGATATTTTAAATTGCTCTTAAAATTTTTCTAATTAATGAAATTTCAAAATTTAAAATGCTAAAAATATCTATATTTTCATGCGAATCGAATGAGACCATCGGCATCAAAATCCGGCCCGAAAATCTGGAGATATGACAGTTTGAAACATTAACCGACACCGTTTACGATGTACTGAACTGATATTTTAAATTGCTCTTAAAATTTTTCTAATTAACGAAATTTCAAAATTTAAAATTCTAAAAATATCTATATTTTCATGCGAATCGAATGAGACCATCGGCATCAAAATCCGGCCCGAAAATCTGGAGATATGACAGTTTGAAACATTAACCGACACCGTTTACGATGTACTGAACTGATATTTTAAATTGCTCTTCAAATTTTTCTAATTAACGAAATTTCAAAATTTAAAATGCTAAAAATATCTATATTTTCATGCGAATCGAATGAGACCATCGGCATCAAAATCCGGCCCGAAAATCTGGAGATATGACAGTTTGAAACATTAACCGACACCGTTTACGATGTACTGAACCGATATTTTAAATTGCTCTTAAAATTTTTCTAATTAACGAAATTTCAAAATTTAAAATGCTAAAAATATCTATATTTTCATGCGAATCGAATGAGACCATCGGCATCAAAATCCGGCCCGAAACTCTGGAGATATGACAGTTTGAAACATTAACCGACACCGTTTACGATGTACTGAACTGATATTTTAAATTGCTCTTAAAATTTTTCTAATTAACGAAATTTCAAAATTTAAAATGCTAAAAATATCTATATTTTCATGCGAATCGAATGAGACCATCGGCATCAAAATCCGGCCCGAAAATCTGGAGATATGACAGTTTGAAACATTAACCGACACCGTTTACGATGTACTGAACTGATATTTTAAATTGCTCTTAAAATTTTTCTAATTAACGAAATTTCAAAATTTAAAATTCTAAAAATATCTATATTTTCATGCGAATCGAATGAGACCATCGGCATCAAAATCCGGCCCGAAAATCTGGAGATATGACAGTTTGAAACATTAACCGACACCGTTTACGATGTACTGAACTGATATTTTAAATTGCTCTTAAAATGTTTCTAATTAATGAAATTTCAAAATTTAAAATGCTAAAAATATCTATATTTTCATGCGAATCGAATGAGACCATCGGCATCAAAATCCGGCCCGAAAATCTGGAGATATGACAGTTTGAAACATTAACCGACACCGTTTAAGATGTACTGAACTGATATTTTAAATTGCTCTTAAAATTTTTCTAATTAAAGAAATTTCAAAATTTAAAATGCTAAAAATATCTATATTTTCATGCGAATCGAATGAGACCATCGGCATCAAAATCCGGCCCGAAAATCTGGAGATATGACAGTTTGAAACATTAACCGACACCGTTTACGATGTACTGAACTGATATTTTAAATTGCTCTTAAAATTTTTCTAATTAACGAAATTTCAAAATTTAAAATGCTAAAAATATCTATATTTTCATGCGAATCGAATGAGACCATCGGCATCAAAATCCGGCCCGAAAATCTGGAGATATGACAGTTTGAAACATTAACCGACACCGTTTACGATGTACTGAACTGATATTTTAAATTGCTCTTAAAATTTTTCTAATTAACGAAATTTCAAAATTTAAAATGCTAAAAATATCTATATTTTCATGCGAATCGAATGAGACCATCGGCATCAAAATCCGGCCCGAAAATCTGGAGATATGACAGTTTGAAACATTAACCGACACCGTTTACGATGTACTGAACTGATATTTTAAATTGCTCTTAAAATTTTTCTAATTAACGAAATTTCAAAATTTAAAATGCTAAAAATATCTATATTTTCATGCGAATCGAATGAGACCATCGGCATCAAAATCCGGCCCGAAACTCTGGAGATATGACAGTTTGAAACATTAACCGACACCGTTTACGATGTACTGAACTGATATTTTAAATTGCTCTTAAAATTTTTCTAATTAAAGAAATTTCAAAATTTAAAATGCTAAAAATATCTATATTTTCATGCGAATCGAATGAGACCATCGGCATCAAAATCCGGCCCGAAACTCTGGAGATATGACAGTTTGAAACATTAACCGACACCGTTTACGATGTACTGAACTGATATTTTAAATTGCTCTTAAAATTTTTCTAATTAACGAAATTTCAAAATTTAAAATGCTAAAAATATCTATATTTTCATGCGAATCGAATGAGACCATCGGCATCAAAATCCGGCCCGAAACTCTGGAGATATGACAGTTTGAAACATTAACCGACACCGTTTACGATGTACTGAACTGATATTTTAAATTGCTCTTAAAATGTTTCTAATTAATGAAATTTCAAAATTTAAAATGCTAAAAATATCTATATTTTCATGCGAATCGAATGAGACCATCGGCATCAAAATCCGGCCCGAAAATCTGGAGATATGACAGTTTGAAACATTAACCGACACCGTTTACGATGTACTGAACTGATATTTTAAATTGCTCTTAAAATTTTTCTAATTAATGAAATTTCAAAATTTAAAATGCTAAAAATATCTATATTTTCATGCGAATCGAATGAGACCATCGGCATCAAAATCCGGCCCGAAAATCTGGAGATATGACAGTTTGAAACATTAACCGACACCGTTTACGATGTACTGAACTGATATTTTAAATTGCTCTTAAAATTTTTCTAATTAACGAAATTTCAAAATTTAAAATTCTAAAAATATCTATATTTTCATGCGAATCGAATGAGACCATCGGCATCAAAATCCGGCCCGAAAATCTGGAGATATGACAGTTTGAAACATTAACCGACACCGTTTACGATGTACTGAACTGATATTTTAAATTGCTCTTAAAATGTTTCTAATTAATGAAATTTCAAAATTTAAAATGCTAAAAATATCTATATTTTCATGCGAATCGAATGAGACCATCGGCATCAAAATCCGGCCCGAAAATCTGGAGATATGACAGTTTGAAACATTAACCGACACCGTTTACGATGTACTGAACTGATATTTTAAATTGCTCTTCAAATTTTTCTAATTAACGAAATTTCAAAATTTAAAATGCTAAAAATATCTATATTTTCATGCGAATCGAATGAGACCATCGGCATCAAAATCCGGCCCGAAAATCTGGAGATATGACAGTTTGAAACATTAACCGACACCGTTTACGATGTACTGAACCGATATTTTAAATTGCTCTTAAAATTTTTCTAATTAACGAAATTTCAAAATTTAAAATGCTAAAAATATCTATATTTTCATGCGAATCGAATGAGACCATCGGCATCAAAATCCGGCCCGAAACTCTGGAGATATGACAGTTTGAAACATTAACCGACACCGTTTACGATGTACTGAACTGATATTTTAAATTGCTCTTAAAATTTTTCTAATTAACGAAATTTCAAAATTTAAAATGCTAAAAATATCTATATTTTCATGCGAATCGAATGAGACCATCGGCATCAAAATCCGGCCCGAAAATCTGGAGATATGACAGTTTGAAACATTAACCGACACCGTTTACGATGTACTGAACTGATATTTTAAATTGCTCTTAAAATTTTTCTAATTAACGAAATTTCAAAATTTAAAATTCTAAAAATATCTATATTTTCATGCGAATCGAATGAGACCATCGGCATCAAAATCCGGCCCGAAAATCTGGAGATATGACAGTTTGAAACATTAACCGACACCGTTTACGATGTACTGAACTGATATTTTAAATTGCTCTTAAAATGTTTCTAATTAATGAAATTTCAAAATTTAAAATGCTAAAAATATCTATATTTTCATGCGAATCGAATGAGACCATCGGCATCAAAATCCGGCCCGAAAATCTGGAGATATGACAGTTTGAAACATTAACCGACACCGTTTAAGATGTACTGAACTGATATTTTAAATTGCTCTTAAAATTTTTCTAATTAACGAAATTTCAAAATTTAAAATGCTAAAAATATCTATATTTTCATGCGAATCGAATGAGACCATCGGCATCAAAATCCGGCCCGAAAATCTGGAGATATGACAGTTTGAAACATTAACCGACACCGTTTACGATGTACTGAACTGATATTTTAAATTGCTCTTAAAATTTTTCTAATTAACGAAATTTCAAAATTTAAAATGCTAAAAATATCTATATTTTCATGCGAATCGAATGAGACCATCGGCATCAAAATCCGGCCCGAAAATCTGGAGATATGACAGTTTGAAACATTAACCGACACCGTTTACGATGTACTGAACTGATATTTTAAATTGCTCTTAAAATTTTTCTAATTAACGATATTTCAAAATTTAAAATGCTAAAAATATCTATATTTTCATGCGAATCGAATGAGACCATCGGCATCAAAATCCGGCCCGAAAATCTGGAGATATGACAGTTTGAAACATTAACCGACACCGTTTACGATGTACTGAACTGATATTTTAAATTGCTCTTAAAATTTTTCTAATTAACGAAATTTCAAAATTTAAAATGCTAAAAATATCTATATTTTCATGCGAATCGAATGAGACCATCGGCATCAAAATCCGGCCCGAAAATCTGGAGATATGACAGTTTGAAACATTAACCGACACCGTTTACGATGTACTGAACTGATATTTTAAATTGCTCTTAAAATTTTTCTAATTAACGAAATTTCAAAATTTAAAATGCTAAAAATATCTATATTTTCATGCGAATCGAATGAGACCATCGGCATCAAAATCCGGCCCGAAAATCTGAAGATATGACAGTTTGAAACATTAACCGACACCGTTTACGATGTACTGAACTGATATTTTAAATTGCTCTTAAAATTTTTCTAATTAACGAAATTTCAAAATTTAAAATGCTAAAAATATCTATATTTTCATGCGAATCGAATGAGACCATCGGCATCAAAATCCGGCCCGAAAATCTGGAGATATGACAGTTTGAAACATTAACCGACACCGTTTACGATGTACTGAACTGATATTTTAAATTGCTCTTAAAATTTTTCTAATTAAAGAAATTTCAAAATTTAAAATGCTAAAAATATCTATATTTTCATGCGAATCGAATGAGACCATCGGCATCAAAATCCGGCCCGAAAATCTGGAGATATGACAGTTTGAAACATTAACCGACACCGTTTACGATGTACTGAACTGATATTTTAAATTGCTCTTAAAATTTTTCTAATTAACGAAATTTCAAAATTTAAAATGCTAAAAATATCTATATTTTCATGCGAATCGAATGAGACCATCGGCATCAAAATCCGGCCCGAAAATCTGGAGATATGACAGTTTGAAACATTAACCGACACCGTTTACGATGTACTGAACTGATATTTTAAATTGCTCTTAAAATTTTTCTAATTAACGAAATTTCAAAATTTAAAATGCTAAAAATATCTATATTTTCATGCGAATCGAATGAGACCATCGGCATCAAAATCCGGCCCGAAAATCTGAAGATATGACAGTTTGAAACATTAACCGACACCGTTTACGATGTACTGAACTGATATTTTAAATTGCTCTTAAAATTTTTCTAATTAACGAAATTTCAAAATTTAAAATGCTAAAAATATCTATATTTTCATGCGAATCGAATGAGACCATCGGCATCAAAATCCGGCCCGAAAATCTGGAGATATGACAGTTTGAAACATTAACCGACACCGTTTACGATGTACTGAACTGATATTTTAAATTGCTCTTAAAATTTTTCTAATTAACGAAATTTCAAAATTTAAAATGCTAAAAATATCTATATTTTCATGCGAATCGAATGAGACCATCGGCATCAAAATCCGGCCCGAAAATCTGGAGATATGACAGTTTGAAACATTAACCGACACCGTTTACGATGTACTGAACTGATATTTTAAATTGCTCTTAAAATTTTTCTAATTAATGAAATTTCAAAATTTAAAATGCTAAAAATATCTATATTTTCATGCGAATCGAATGAGACCATCGGCATCAAAATCCGGCCCGAAAATCTGGAGATATGACAGTTTGAAACATTAACCGACACCGTTTACGATGTACTGAACTGATATTTTAAATTGCTCTTAAAATTTTTCTAATTAATGAAATTTCAAAATTTAAAATGCTAAAAATATCTATATTTTCATGCGAATCGAATGAGACCATCGGCATCAAAATCCGGCCCGAAAATCTGGAGATATGACAGTTTGAAACATTAACCGACACCGTTTACGATGTACTGAACTGATATTTTAAATTGCTCTTAAAATTTTTCTAATTAACGAAATTTCAAAATTTAAAATTCTAAAAATATCTATATTTTCATGCGAATCGAATGAGACCATCGGCATCAAAATCCGGCCCGAAAATCTGGAGATATGACAGTTTGAAACATTAACCGACACCGTTTACGATGTACTGAACTGATATTTTAAATTGCTCTTAAAATTTTTCTAATTAACGAAATTTCAAAATTTAAAATTCTAAAAATATCTATATTTTCATGCGAATCGAATGAGACCATCGGCATCAAAATCCGGCCCGAAAATCTGGAGATATGACAGTTTGAAACATTAACCGACACCGTTTACGATGTACTGAACTGATATTTTAAATTGCTCTTCAAATTTTTCTAATTAACGAAATTTCAAAATTTAAAATGCTAAAAATATCTATATTTTCATGCGAATCGAATGAGTCCATCGACATCAAAATCCGGCCCGAAAATCTGGAGATATGACAGTTTGAAACATTAACCGACACCGTTTACGATGTACTGAACTGATATTTTAAATTGCTCTTAAAATTTTTCTAATTAAAGAAATTTCAAAATTTAAAATGCTAAAAATATCTATATTTTCATGCGAATCGAATGAGACCATCGGCATCAAAATCCGGCCCGAAACTCTGGAGATATGACAGTTTGAAACATTAACCGACACCGTTTACGATGTACTGAACTGATATTTTAAATTGCTCTTAAAATGTTTCTAATTAATGAAATTTCAAAATTTAAAATGCTAAAAATATCTATATTTTCATGCGAATCGAATGAGACCATCGGCATCAAAATCCGGCCCGAAAATCTGGAGATATGACAGTTTGAAACATTAACCGACACCGTTTAAGATGTACTGAACTGATATTTTAAATTGCTCTTAAAATTTTTCTAATTAACGAAATTTCAAAATTTAAAATGCTAAAAATATCTATATTTTCATGCGAATCGAATGAGACCATCGGCATCAAAATCCGGCCCGAAAATCTGGAGATATGACAGTTTGAAACATTAACCGACACCGTTTACGATGTACTGAACTGATATTTTAAATTGCTCTTAAAATTTTTCTAATTAACGAAATTTCAAAATTTAAAATGCTAAAAATATCTATATTTTCATGCGAATCGAATGAGACCATCGGCATCAAAATCCGGCCCGAAAATCTGGAGATATGACAGTTTGAAACATTAACCGACACCGTTTACGATGTACTGAACTGATATTTTAAATTGCTCTTAAAATTTTTCTAATTAACGAAATTTCAAAATTTAAAATGCTAAAAATATCTATATTTTCATGCGAATCGAATGAGACCATCGGCATCAAAATCCGGCCCGAAAATCTGGAGATATGACAGTTTGAAACATTAACCGACACCGTTTACGATGTACTGAACTGATATTTTAAATTGCTCTTAAAATTTTTCTAATTAACGAAATTTCAAAATTTAAAATGCTAAAAATATCTATATTTTCATGCGAATCGAATGAGACCATCGGCATCAAAATCCGGCCCGAAAATCTGGAGATATGACAGTTTGAAACATTAACCGACACCGTTTACGATGTACTGAACTGATATTTTAAATTGCTCTTAAAATTTTTCTAATTAACGAAATTTCAAAATTTAAAATGCTAAAAATATCTATATTTTCATGCGAATCGAATGAGACCATCGGCATCAAAATCCGGCCCGAAAATCTGAAGATATGACAGTTTGAAACATTAACCGACACCGTTTACGATGTACTGAACTGATATTTTAAATTGCTCTTAAAATTTTTCTAATTAACGAAATTTCAAAATTTAAAATGCTAAAAATATCTATATTTTCATGCGAATCGAATGAGACCATCGGCATCAAAATCCGGCCCGAAAATCTGGAGATATGACAGTTTGAAACATTAACCGACACCGTTTACGATGTACTGAACTGATATTTTAAATTGCTCTTAAAATTTTTCTAATTAAAGAAATTTCAAAATTTAAAATGCTAAAAATATCTATATTTTCATGCGAATCGAATGAGACCATCGGCATCAAAATCCGGCCCGAAAATCTGGAGATATGACAGTTTGAAACATTAACCGACACCGTTTACGATGTACTGAACTGATATTTTAAATTGCTCTTAAAATTTTTCTAATTAATGAAATTTCAAAATTTAAAATGCTAAAAATATCTATATTTTCATGCGAATCGAATGAGACCATCGGCATCAAAATCCGGCCCGAAAATCTGGAGATATGACAGTTTGAAACATTAACCGACACCGTTTAAGATGTACTGAACTGATATTTTAAATTGCTCTTAAAATTTTTCTAATTAAAGAAATTTCAAAATTTAAAATGCTAAAAATATCTATATTTTCATGCGAATCGAATGAGACCATCGGCATCAAAATCCGGCCCGAAAATCTGGAGATATGACAGTTTGAAACATTAACCGACACCGTTTACGATGTACTGAACTGATATTTTAAATTGCTCTTAAAATTTTTCTAATTAACGAAATTTCAAAATTTAAAATGCTAAAAATATCTATATTTTCATGCGAATCGAATGAGACCATCGGCATCAAAATCCGGCCCGAAAATCTGGAGATATGACAGTTTGAAACATTAACCGACACCGTTTACGATGTACTGAACTGATATTTTAAATTGCTCTTAAAATTTTTCTAATTAACGAAATTTCAAAATTTAAAATGCTAAAAATATCTATATTTTCATGCGAATCGAATGAGACCATCGGCATCAAAATCCGGCCCGAAAATCTGGAGATATGACAGTTTGAAACATTAACCGACACCGTTTACGATGTACTGAACTGATATTTTAAATTGCTCTTAAAATTTTTCTAATTAACGAAATTTCAAAATTTAAAATGCTAAAAATATCTATATTTTCATGCGAATCGAATGAGACCATCGGCATCAAAATCCGGCCCGAAACTCTGGAGATATGACAGTTTGAAACATTAACCGACACCGTTTACGATGTACTGAACTGATATTTTAAATTGCTCTTAAAATTTTTCTAATTAAAGAAATTTCAAAATTTAAAATGCTAAAAATATCTATATTTTCATGCGAATCGAATGAGACCATCGGCATCAAAATCCGGCCCGAAACTCTGGAGATATGACAGTTTGAAACATTAACCGACACCGTTTACGATGTACTGAACTGATATTTTAAATTGCTCTTAAAATTTTTCTAATTAACGAAATTTCAAAATTTAAAATGCTAAAAATATCTATATTTTCATGCGAATCGAATGAGACCATCGGCATCAAAATCCGGCCCGAAACTCTGGAGATATGACAGTTTGAAACATTAACCGACACCGTTTACGATGTACTGAACTGATATTTTAAATTGCTCTTAAAATGTTTCTAATTAATGAAATTTCAAAATTTAAAATGCTAAAAATATCTATATTTTCATGCGAATCGAATGAGACCATCGGCATCAAAATCCGGCCCGAAAATCTGGAGATATGACAGTTTGAAACATTAACCGACACCGTTTACGATGTACTGAACTGATATTTTAAATTGCTCTTAAAATTTTTCTAATTAACGAAATTTCAAAATTTAAAATGCTAAAAATATCTATATTTTCATGCGAATCGAATGAGACCATCGGCATCAAAATCCGGCCCGAAAATCTGGAGATATGACAGTTTGAAACATTAACCGACACCGTTTACGATGTACTGAACTGATATTTTAAATTGCTCTTAAAATTTTTCTAATTAACGAAATTTCAAAATTTAAAATGCTAAAAATATCTATATTTTCATGCGAATCGAATGAGACCATCGGCATCAAAATCCGGCCCGAAAATCTGGAGATATGACAGTTTGAAACATTAACCGACACCGTTTACGATGTACTGAACTGATATTTTAAATTGCTCTTAAAATTTTTCTAATTAACGAAATTTCAAAATTTAAAATGCTAAAAATATCTATATTTTCATGCGAATCGAATAAGACCATCGACATCAAAATCCGGCCCGAAAATCTGGAGATATGACAGTTTGAAACATTAACCGACACCGTTTACGATGTACTGAACTGATATTTTAAATTGCTCTTAAAATTTTTCTAATTAACGAAATTTCAAAATTTAAAATGCTAAAAATATCTATATTTTCATGCGAATCGAATGAGACCATCGGCATCAAAATCCGGCCCGAAAATCTGGAGATATGACAGTTTGAAACATTAACCGACACCGTTTACGATGTACTGAACTGATATTTTAAATTGCTCTTAAAATTTTTCTAATTAACGAAATTTCAAAATTTAAAATGCTAAAAATATCTATATTTTCATGCGAATCGAATGAGACCATCGACATCAAAATCCGGCCCGAAAATCTGGAGATATGACAGTTTGAAACATTAACCGACACCGTTTACGATGTACTGAACTGATATTTTAAATTGCTCTTAAAATTTTTCTAATTAACGAAATTTCAAAATTTAAAATGCTAAAAATATCTATATTTTCATGCGAATCGAATGAGACCATCGGCATCAAAATCCGGCCCGAAAATCTGGAGATATGACAGTTTGAAACATTAACCGACACCGTTTACGATGTACTGAACTGATATTTTAAATTGCTCTTAAAATTTTTCTAATTAACGAAATTTCAAAATTTAAAATGCTAAAAATATCTATATTTTCATGCGAATCGAATGAGACCATCGGCATCAAAATCCGGCCCGAAAATCTGAAGATATGACAGTTTGAAACATTAACCGACACCGTTTACGATGTACTGAACTGATATTTTAAATTGCTCTTAAAATTTTTCTAATTAACGAAATTTCAAAATTTAAAATGCTAAAAATATCTATATTTTCATGCGAATCGAATGAGACCATCGGCATCAAAATCCGGCCCGAAAATCTGGAGATATGACAGTTTGAAACATTAACCGACACCGTTTACGATGTACTGAACTGATATTTTAAATTGCTCTTAAAATTTTTCTAATTAACGAAATTTCAAAATTTAAAATGCTAAAAATATCTATATTTTCATGCGAATCGAATGAGACCATCGGCATCAAAATCCGGCCCGAAAATCTGGAGATATGACAGTTTGAAACATTAACCGACACCGTTTACGATGTACTGAACTGATATTTTAAATTGCTCTTAAAATTTTTCTAATTAACGAAATTTCAAAATTTAAAATGCTAAAAATATCTATATTTTCATGCGAATCGAATGAGACCATCGGCATCAAAATCCGGCCCGAAAATCTGGAGATATGACAGTTTGAAACATTAACCGACACCGTTTACGATGTACTGAACCGATATTTTAAATTGCTCTTAAAATTTTTCAAATTAACGAAATTTCAAAATTTAAAATGCTAAAAATATCTATATTTTCATGCGAATCGAATGAGACCATCGGCATCAAAATCCGGCCCGAAACTCTGGAGATATGACAGTTTGAAACATTAACCGACACCGTTTACGATGTACTGAACCGATATTTTAAATTGCTCTTAAAATTTTTCTAATTAACGAAATTTCAAAATTTAAAATGCTAAAAATATCTATATTTTCATGCGAATCGAATGAGACCATCGGCATCAAAATCCGGCCCGAAAATCTGGAGATATGACAGTTTGAAACATTAACCGACACCGTTTACGATGTACTGAACCGATATTTTAAATTGCTCTTAAAATTTTTCTAATTAACGAAATTTCAAAATTTAAAATGCTAAAAATATCTATATTTTCATGCGAATCGAATGAGACCATCGGCATCAAAATCCGGCCCGAAAATCTGGAGATATGACAGTTTGAAACATTAACCGACACCGTTTACGATGTACTGAACTGATATTTTAAATTGCTCTTAAAATTTTTCTAATTAACGAAATTTCAAAATTTAAAATGCTAAAAATATCTATATTTTCATGCGAATCGAATGAGACCATCGGCATCAAAATCCGGCCCGAAAATCTGGAGATATGACAGTTTGAAACATTAACCGACACCGTTTACGATGTACTGAACTGATATTTTAAATTGCTCTTAAAATTTTTCTAATTAACGAAATTTCAAAATTTAAAATGCTAAAAATATCTATATTTTCATGCGAATCGAATGAGACCATCGGCATCAAAATCCGGCCCGAAAATCTGGAGATATGACAGTTTGAAACATTAACCGACACCGTTTACGATGTACTGAACTGATATTTTAAATTGCTCTTAAAATTTTTCTAATTAACGAAATTTCAAAATTTAAAATGCTAAAAATATCTATATTTTCATGCGAATCGAATGAGACCATCGGCATCAAAATCCGGCCCGAAAATCTGGAGATATGACAGTTTGAAACATTAACCGACACCGTTTACGATGTACTGAACTGATATTTTAAATTGCTCTTAAAATTTTTCTAATTAACGAAATTTCAAAATTTAAAATGCTAAAAATATCTATATTTTCATGCGAATCGAATGAGACCATCGGCATCAAAATCCGGCCCGAAAATCTGGAGATATGACAGTTTGAAACATTAACCGACACCGTTTACGATGTACTGAACTGATATTTTAAATTGCTCTTAAAATTTTTCTAATTAACGAAATTTCAAAATTTAAAATGCTAAAAATATCTATATTTTCATGCGAATCGAATGAGACCATCGGCATCAAAATCCGGCCCGAAAATCTGGAGATATGACAGTTTGAAACATTAACCGACACCGTTTACGATGTACTGAACTGATATTTTAAATTGCTCTTAAAATTTTTCTAATTAACGAAATTTCAAAATTTAAAATGCTAAAAATATCTATATTTTCATGCGAATCGAATGAGACCATCGGCATCAAAATCCGGCCCGAAACTCTGGAGATATGACAGTTTGAAACATTAACCGACACCGTTTACGATGTACTGAACCGATATTTTAAATTGCTCTTAAAATTTTTCTAATTAACGAAATTTCAAAATTTAAAATGCTAAAAATATCTATATTTTCATGCGAATCGAATGAGACCATCGGCATCAAAATCCGGCCCGAAAATCTGGAGATATGACAGTTTGAAACATTAACCGACACCGTTTACGATGTACTGAACCGATATTTTAAATTGCTCTTAAAATTTTTCTAATTAACGAAATTTCAAAATTTAAAATGCTAAAAATATCTATATTTTCATGCGAATCGAATGAGACCATCGGCATCAAAATCCGGCCCGAAAATCTGGAGATATGACAGTTTGAAACATTAACCGACACCGTTTACGATGTACTGAACTGATATTTTAAATTGCTCTTAAAATTTTTCTAATTAACGAAATTTCAAAATTTAAAATGCTAAAAATATCTATATTTTCATGCGAATCGAATGAGACCATCGGCATCAAAATCCGGCCCGAAAATCTGGAGATATGACAGTTTGAAACATTAACCGACACCGTTTACGATGTACTGAACTGATATTTTAAATTGCTCTTAAAATTTTTCTAATTAACGAAATTTCAAAATTTAAAATGCTAAAAATATCTATATTTTCATGCGAATCGAATGAGACCATCGGCATCAAAATCCGCCCCGAAAATCTGGAGATATGACAGTTTGAAACATTAACCGACACCGTTTACGATATACTGAACTGATATTTTAAATTGCTCTTAAAATTTTTCTAATTAACGAAATTTCAAAATTTAAAATGCTAAAAATATCTATATTTTCATGCGAATCGAATGAGACCATCGGCATCAAAATCCGGCCCGAAACTCTGGAGATATGACAGTTTGAAACATTAACCGACACCGTTTACGATGTACTGAACTGATATTTTAAATTGCTCTTAAAATTTTTCTAATTAACGAAATTTCAAAATTTAAAATGCTAAAAATATCTATATTTTCATGCGAATCGAATGAGACCATCGGCATCAAAATCCGGCCCGAAAATCTGGAGATATGACAGTTTGAAACATTAACCGACACCGTTTACGATGTACTGAACTGATATTTTAAATTGCTCTTAAAATTTTTCTAATTAACGAAATTTCAAAATTTAAAATGCTAAAAATATCTATATTTTCATGCGAATCGAATGAGACCATCGACATCAAAATCCGGCCCGAAAATCTGGAGATATGACAGTTTGAAACATTAACCGACACCGTTTACGATGTACTGAACTGATATTTTAAATTGCTCTTAAAATTTTTCTAATTAACGAAATTTCAAAATTTAAAATGCTAAAAATATCTATATTTTCATGCGAATCGAATGAGACCATCGGCATCAAAATCCGGCCCGAAAATCTGGAGATATGACAGTTTGAAACATTAACCGACACCGTTTACGATGTACTGAACTGATATTTTAAATTGCTCTTAAAATTTTTCTAATTAACGAAATTTCAAAATTTAAAATGCTAAAAATATCTATATTTTCATGCGAATCGAATGAGACCATCGGCATCAAAATCCGGCCCGAAAATCTGGAGATATGACAGTTTGAAACATTAACCGACACCGTTTACGATGTACTGAACTGATATTTTAAATTGCTCTTAAAATTTTTCTAATTAACGAAATTTCAAAATTTAAAATGCTAAAAATATCTATATTTTCATGCGAATCGAATGAGACCATCGGCATCAAAATCCGGCCCGAAAATCTGGAGATATGACAGTTTGAAACATTAACCGACACCGTTTACGATGTACTGAACCGATATTTTAAATTGCTCTTAAAATTTTTCAAATTAACGAAATTTCAAAATTTAAAATGCTAAAAATATCTATATTTTCATGCGAATCGAATGAGACCATCGGCATCAAAATCCGGCCCGAAACTCTGGAGATATGACAGTTTGAAACATTAACCGACACCGTTTACGATGTACTGAACCGATATTTTAAATTGCTCTTAAAATTTTTCTAATTAACGAAATTTCAAAATTTAAAATGCTAAAAATATCTATATTTTCATGCGAATCGAATGAGACCATCGGCATCAAAATCCGGCCCGAAAATCTGGAGATATGACAGTTTGAAACATTAACCGACACCGTTTACGATGTACTGAACCGATATTTTAAATTGCTCTTAAAATTTTTCTAATTAACGAAATTTCAAAATTTAAAATGCTAAAAATATCTATATTTTCATGCGAATCGAATGAGACCATCGGCATCAAAATCCGGCCCGAAAATCTGGAGATATGACAGTTTGAAACATTAACCGACACCGTTTACGATGTACTGAACTGATATTTTAAATTGCTCTTAAAATTTTTCTAATTAACGAAATTTCAAAATTTAAAATGCTAAAAATATCTATATTTTCATGCGAATCGAATGAGACCATCGGCATCAAAATCCGGCCCGAAAATCTGGAGATATGACAGTTTGAAACATTAACCGACACCGTTTACGATGTACTGAACTGATATTTTAAATTGCTCTTAAAATTTTTCTAATTAACGAAATTTCAAAATTTAAAATGCTAAAAATATCTATATTTTCATGCGAATCGAATGAGACCATCGGCATCAAAATCCGGCCCGAAAATCTGGAGATATGACAGTTTGAAACATTAACCGACACCGTTTACGATGTACTGAACTGATATTTTAAATTGCTCTTAAAATTTTTCTAATTAACGAAATTTCAAAATTTAAAATGCTAAAAATATCTATATTTTCATGCGAATCGAATGAGACCATCGGCATCAAAATCCGGCCCGAAAATCTGGAGATATGACAGTTTGAAACATTAACCGACACCGTTTACGATGTACTGAACTGATATTTTAAATTGCTCTTAAAATTTTTCTAATTAACGAAATTTCAAAATTTAAAATGCTAAAAATATCTATATTTTCATGCGAATCGAATGAGACCATCGGCATCAAAATCCGGCCCGAAAATCTGGAGATATGACAGTTTGAAACATTAACCGACACCGTTTACGATGTACTGAACTGATATTTTAAATTGCTCTTAAAATTTTTCTAATTAACGAAATTTCAAAATTTAAAATGCTAAAAATATCTATATTTTCATGCGAATCGAATGAGACCATCGGCATCAAAATCCGGCCCGAAAATCTGGAGATATGACAGTTTGAAACATTAACCGACACCGTTTACGATGTACTGAACTGATATTTTAAATTGCTCTTAAAATTTTTCTAATTAACGAAATTTCAAAATTTAAAATGCTAAAAATATCTATATTTTCATGCGAATCGAATGAGACCATCGGCATCAAAATCCGGCCCGAAAATCTGGAGATATGACAGTTTGAAACATTAACCGACACCGTTTTACGATGTACTGAACTGATATTTTAAATTGCTCTTAAAATTTTTCTAATTAACGAAATTTCAAAATTTAAAATGCTAAAAATATCTATATTTTCATGCGAATCGAATGAGACCATCGGCATCAAAATCCGGCCCCGAAAATCTGGAGATATGACAGTTTGAAACATTAACCGACACCGTTTACGATGTACTGAACTGATATTTTAAATTGCTCTTAAAATTTTTCTAATTAACGAAATTTCAAAATTTAAAATGCTAAAAATATCTATATTTTCATGCGAATCGAATGAGACCATCGGCATCAAAATCCGGCCCGAAAATCTGGAGATATGACAGTTTGAAACATTAACCGACACCGTTTACGATGTACTGAACTGATATTTTAAATTGCTCTTAAAATTTTTCTAATTAACGAAATTTCAAAATTTAAAATGCTAAAAATATCTATATTTTCATGCGAATCGAATGAGACCATCGGCATCAAAATCCGGCCCGAAAATCTGGAGATATGACAGTTTGAAACATTAACCGACACCGTTTACGATGTACTGAACTGATATTTTAAATTGCTCTTAAAATTTTTCTAATTAACGAAATTTCAAATTTAAAATGCTAAAAATATCTATATTTTCATGCGAATCGAATGAGACCATCGGCATCAAAATCCGGCCCGAAAATCTGGAGATATGACAGTTTGAAACATTAACCGACACCGTTTACGATGTACTGAACTGATATTTTAAATTGCTCTTAAAATTTTTCTAATTAACGAAATTTGCAAAATTTAAAATGCTAAAAATATCTATATTTTCATGCGAATCGAATGAGACCATCGGCATCAAAATCCGGCCCGAAAATCTGGAGATATGACAGTTTGAAACATTAACCGACACCGTTTACGATGTACTGAACTGATATTTTAAATTGCTCTTAAAATTTTTCTAATTAACGAAATTTCAAAATTTAAAATGCTAAAAATATCTATATTTTCATGCGAATCGAATGAGACCATCGGCATCAAAATCCGGCCCGAAAATCTGGAGATATGACAGTTTGAAACATTAACCGACACCGTTTACGATGTACTGAACTGATATTTTAAATTGCTCTTAAAATTTTTCTAATTAACGAAATTTCAAAATTTAAAATGCTAAAAATATCTATATTTTCATGCGAATCGAATGAGACCATCGGCATCAAAATCCGGCCCGAAAATCTGGAGATATGACAGTTTGAAACATTAACCGACACCGTTTACGATGTACTGAACTGATATTTTAAATTGCTCTTAAAATTTTTCTAATTAACGAAATTTCAAAATTTAAAATGCTAAAAATATCTATATTTTCATGCGAATCGAATGAGACCATCGGCATCAAAATCCGGCCCGAAAATCTGGAGATATGACAGTTTGAAACATTAACCGACACCGTTTACGATGTACTGAACTGATATTTTAAATTGCTCTTAAAATTTTTCTAATTAACGAAATTTCAAAATTTAAAATGCTAAAAATATCTATATTTTCATGCGAATCGAATGAGACCATCGGCATCAAAATCCGGCCCGAAAATCTGGAGATATGACAGTTTGAAACATTAACCGACACCGTTTACGATGTACTGAACTGATATTTTAAATTGCTCTTAAAATTTTTCTAATTAACGAAATTTCAAAATTTAAAATGCTAAAAATATCTATATTTTTCATGCGAATCGAATGAGACCATCGGCATCAAAATCCGGCCCGAAAATCTGGAGATATGACAGTTTGAAACATTAACCGACACCGTTTACGATGTACTGAACTGATATTTTAAATTGCTCTTAAAATTTTTCTAATTAACGAAATTTCAAAATTTAAAATGCTAAAAATATCTATATTTTCATGCGAATCGAATGAGACCTATCGGCATCAAAATCCGGCCCGAAAATCTGGAGATATGACAGTTTGAAACATTAACCGACACCGTTTACGATGTACTGAACTGATATTTTAAATTGCTCTTAAAATTTTTCTAATTAACGAAATTTCAAAATTTAAAATGCTAAAAATATCTATATTTTCATGCGAATCGAATGAGACCATCGGCATCAAAATCCGGCCCGAAAATCTGGAGATATGACAGTTTGAAACATTAACCGACACCGTTTACGATGTACTGAACTGATATTTTAAATTGCTCTTAAAATTTTTCTAATTAACGAAATTTCAAAATTTAAAATGCTAAAAATATCTATATTTTCATGCGAATCGAATGAGACCATCGGCATCAAAATCCGGCCCGAAAATCTGGAGATATGACAGTTTGAAACATTAACCGACACCGTTTACGATGTACTGAACTGATATTTTAAATTGCTCTTAAAATTTTTCTAATTAACGAAATTTCAAAATTTAAAATGCTAAAAAATATCTATATTTTCATGCGAATCGAATGAGACCATCGGCATCAAAATCCGGCCCGAAAATCTGGAGATATGACAGTTTGAAACATTAACCGACACCGTTTACGATGTACTGAACTGATATTTTAAATTGCTCTTAAAATTTTTCTAATTAACGAAATTTCAAAATTTAAAATGCTAAAAATATCTATATTTTCATGCGAATCGAATGAGACCATCGGCATCAAAATCCGGCCCGAAAATCTGGAGATATGACAGTTTGAAACATTAACCGACACCGTTTACGATGTACTGAACTGATATTTTAAATTGCTCTTAAAATTTTTCTAATTAACGAAATTTCAAAATTTAAAATGCTAAAAATATCTATATTTTCATGCGAATCGAATGAGACCATCGGCATCAAAATCCGGCCCGAAAATCTGGAGATATGACAGTTTGAAACATTAACCGACACCGTTTACGATGTACTGAACTGATATTTTAAATTGCTCTTAAAATTTTTCTAATTAACGAAATTTCAAAATTTAAAATGCTAAAAATATCTATATTTTCATGCGAATCGAATGAGACCATCGGCATCAAAATCCGGCCCGAAAATCTGGAGATATGACAGTTTGAAACATTAACCGACACCGTTTACGATGTACTGAACCGATATTTAAATTGCTCTTAAAATTTTTCAAATTAACGAAATTTCAAAATTTAAAATGCTAAAAATATCTATATTTTCATGCGAATCGAATGAGACCATCGGCATCAAAATCCGGCCCGAAACTCTGGAGATATGACAGTTTGAAACATTAACCGACACCGTTTACGATGTACTGAACCGATATTTTAAATTGCTCTTAAAATTTTTCTAATTAACGAAATTTCAAAATTTAAAATGCTAAAAATATCTATATTTTCATGCGAATCGAATGAGACCATCGGCATCAAAATCCGGCCCGAAAATCTGGAGATATGACAGTTTGAAACATTAACCGACACCGTTTACGATGTACTGAACCGATATTTTAAATTGCTCTTAAAATTTTTCTAATCAACGAAATTTCAAAATTTAAAATGCTAAAAATATCTATATTTTCATGCGAATCGAATGAGACCATCGGCATCAAAATCCGGCCCGAAAATCTGGAGATATGACAGTTTGAAACATTAACCGACACCGTTTACGATGTACTGAACTGATATTTTAAATTGCTCTTAAAATTTTTCTAATTAACGAAATTTCAAAATTTAAAATGCTAAAAATATCTATATTTTCATGCGAATCGAATGAGACCATCGGCATCAAAATCCGGCCCGAAAATCTGGAGATATGACAGTTTGAAACATTAACCGACACCGTTTACGATGTACTGAACCTGATATTTTAAATTGCTCTTAAAATTTTTCTAATTAACGAAATTTCAAAATTTAAAATGCTAAAAATATCTATATTTTCATGCGAATCGAATGAGACCATCGGCATCAAAATCCGGCCCGAAAAATCTGAAGATATGACAGTTTGAAACATTAACCGACACCGTTTACGATGTACTGAACTGATATTTTAAATTGCTCTTAAAATTTTTCTAATTAACGAAATTTCAAAATTTAAAATGCTAAAAATATCTATATTTTCATGCGAATCGAATGAGACCATCGGCATCAAAATCCGGCCCGAAAATCTGGAGATATGACAGTTTGAAACATTAACCGACACCGTTTACGATGTACTGAACTGATATTTTAAATTGCTCTTAAAATTTTTCTAATTAACGAAATTTCAAAATTTAAAATGCTAAAAATATCTATATTTTCATGCGAATCGAATGAGACCATCGCATCAAAATCCGGGCCCGAAAATCTGGAGATATGACAGTTTGAAACATTAACCGGACACCGTTTACGATGTACTGAACTGATATTTTAAATTGCTCTTAAAATTTTTCTAATTAACGAAATTTCAAAATTTAAAATGCTAAAAATATCTATATTTTCATGCGAATCGAATGAGACCATCGGCATCAAAATCCGGCCCGAAAATCTGGAGATATGACAGTTTGAAACATTAAACCGACACCGTTTACGATGTACTGAACTGATATTTTAAATTGCTCTTAAAATTTTTCTAATTAACGAAATTTTCAAAATTTAAAATGCTAAAAATATCTATATTTTCATGCGAATCGAATGAGACCATCGGCATCAAAATCCGGCCGAAAATCTGGAGATATGACAGTTTGAAACATTAACCGACACCGTTTACGATGTACTGAACCGATATTTTAAATTGCTCTTAAAATTTTTCTAATTAACGAAATTTCAAAATTTAAAATGCTAAAAATATCTATATTTTCATGCGAATCGAATGAGACCATCGGCATCAAAATCCGGCCCGAAAATCTGGAGATATGACAGTTTGAAACATTAACCGACACCGTTTACGATGTACTGAACTGATATTTTAAATTGCTCTTAAAAATTTTTCTAATTAACGAATTTTCAAAATTTAAAATGCTAAAAATATCTATATTTTCATGCGAATCGAATGAGACCATCGGCATCAAAATCCGGCCCGAAAATCTGGAGATATGACAGTTTGAAACATTAACCGACACCGTTTACGATGTACTGAACTGATATTTTAAATTGCTCTTAAAATTTTTCTAATTAACGAAATTTCAAAATTTAAAATGCTAAAAATATCTATATTTTCATGCGAATCGAATGAGACCATCGGCATCAAAATCCGCCCCGAAAATCTGGAGATATGACAGTTTGAAACATTAACCGACACCGTTTACGATGTACTGAACTGATATTTTAAATTGCTCTTAAAATTTTTCTAATTAACGAAATTTCAAAATTTAAAATGCTAACTATATTTTCATGCGAATCGAATGAGACCATCGGCATCAAAATCCGGCCCGAAAATCTGGAGATATGACAGTTTGAAACATTAACCGACACCGTTTACGATGTACTGAACTGATATTTTAAATTGCTCTTAAAATTTTTCTAATTAATGAAATTTCAAAATTTAAAATGCTAAAAATATCTATATTTTCATGCGAATCGAATGAGACCATCGGCATCAAAATCCGGCCCGAAAATCTGGAGATATGACAGTTTGAAACATTAACCGACACCGTTTACGATGTACTGAACTGATATTTTAAATTGCTCTTAAACTTTTTCTAATTATTGAAATTTCAAAATTTAAAATGCTAAAAATATCTACGCATCCATGCGAATCGAATGAGACCATCGGCATCAAAATCCGGCCCGAAAATCTGGAGATATGACAGTTTGAAACATTAACCGACACCGTTTACGATGTACTGAACTGATATTTTAAATTGCTCTTAAAATTTTTCTAATTAATGAAATTTCAAAATTTAAAATGCTAAAAATATCTATATTTTCATGCGAATCGAATGAGACCATCGGCATCAAAATCCGGCCCGAAAATCTGGAGATATGACAGTTTGAAACATTAACCGACACCGTTTACGATGTACTGAACTGATATTTTAAATTGCTCTTAAACTTTTTCTAATTATTGAAATTTCAAAATTTAAAATGCTAAAAATATCTACGCATCCATGCGAATCGAATGAGACCATCGGCATCAAAATCCGGCCCGAAAATCTGGAGATATGACAGTTTGAAACATTAACCGACACCGTTTACGATGTACTGAACTGATATTTTAAATTGCTCTTAAAATTTTTCTAATTAACGAAATTTCAAAATTTAAAATGCTAAAAATATCTATATTTTCATGCGAATCGAATGAGACCATCGGCATCAAAATCCGGCCCGAAAATCTGGAGATATGACAGTTTGAAACATTAACCGACACCGTTTACGATGTACTGAACTGATATTTTAAATTGCTCTTAAAATTTTTCTAATTAATGAAATTTCAAAATTTAAAATGCTAAAAATATCTATATTTTCATGCGAATCGAATGAGACCATCGGCATCAAAATCCGGCCCGAAAATCTGGAGATATGACAGTTTGAAACATTAACCGACACCGTTTACGATGTACTGAACTGATATTTTAAATTGCTCTTAAACTTTTTCTAATTATTGAAATTTCAAAATTTAAAATGCTAAAAATATCTACGCATCCATGCGAATCGAATGAGACCATCGGCATCAAAATCCGGCCCGAAAATCTGGAGATATGACAGTTTGAAACATTAACCGACACCGTTTACGATGTACTGAACTGATATTTTAAATTGCTCTTAAAATTTTTCTAATTAATGAAATTTCAAAATTTAAAATGCTAAAAATATCTACGCATCCATGCGAATCGAATGAGACCATCGGCATCAAAATCCGGCCCGAAAATCTGGAGATATGACAGTTTGAAACATTAACCGACACCGTTTACGATGTACTGAACTGATATTTTAAATTGCTCTTAAACTTTTTCTAATTATTGAAATTTCAAAATTTAAAATGCTAAAAATATCTACGCATCCATGCGAATCGAATGAGACCATCGGCATCAAAATCCGGCCCGAAAATCTGGAGATATGACAGTTTGAAACATTAACCGACACCGTTTACGATGTACTGAACTGATATTTTAAATTGCTCTTAAAATTTTTCTAATTAACGAAATTTCAAAATTTAAAATGCTAAAAATATCTATATTTTCATGCGAATCGAATGAGACCATCGGCATCAAAATCCGGCCCGAAAATCTGGAGATATGACAGTTTGAAAAATTAACCGACACCGTTTACGATGTACTGAACTGATATTTTAAATTGCTCTTAAAATTTTTCTAATTAACGAAATTTCAAAATTTAAAATGCTAAAAATATCTGTATTTTCATGCGAATCGAATGTGACCATCGGCATCAAAATCCGGCCCGAAAATCTGGAGATATGACAGTTTGAAACATTAACCGACACCGTTTACGATGTACTGAACTGATATTTTAAATTGCTCTTAAAATTTTTCTAATTAATGAAATTTCAAAATTTAAAATGCTAAAAATATCTATATTTTCATGCGAATCGAATGAGACCATCGGCATCAAAATCCGGCCCGAAAATCTGGAGATATGACAGTTTGAAACATTAACCGACACCGTTTACGATGTACTGAACTGATATTTTAAATTGCTCTTAAAATTTTTCTAATTAATGAAATTTCAAAATTTAAAATGCTAAAAATATCTATATTTTCATGCGAATCGAATGAGACCATCGGCATCAAAATCCGGCCCGAAAATCTGGAGATATGACAGTTTGAAACATTAACCGACACCGTTTACGATGTACTGAACTGATATTTTAAATTGCTCTTAAAATTTTTCTAATTAATGAAATTTCAAAATTTAAAATGCTAAAAATATCTTATTTTTCATGCGAATCGAATGAGACCATCGGCATCAAAATCCGGCCCGAAAATCTGGAGATATGACAGTTTGAAACATTAACCGACACCGTTTACGATGTACTGAACTGATATTTTAAATTGCTCTTAAACTTTTTCTAATTATTGAAATTTCAAAATTTAAAATGCTAAAAATATCTACGCATCCATGCGAATCGAATGAGACCATCGGCATCAAAATCCGGCCCGAAAATCTGGAGATATGACAGTTTGAAACATTAACCGACACCGTTTACGATGTACTGAACTGATATTTTAAATTGCTCTTAAAATTTTTCTAATTAATGAAATTTCAAAATTTCAAATGCTAAAAATATCTATATTTTCATGCGAATCGAATGAGACCATCGGCATCAAAATCCGGCCCGAAAATCTGGAGATATGACAGTTTGAAACATTAACCGACACCGTTTACGATGTACTGAACTGATATTTTAAATTGCTCTTAAAATTTTTCTAATTAATGAAATTTCAAAATTTAAAATGCTAAAAATATCTATATTTTCATGCGAATCGAATGAGACCATCGGCATCAAAGTCCGGCCCGCAAATCTGGAGATATGACAGTTTGAAACATTAACCGACACCGTTTACGATGTACTGAACTGATATTTTAAATTGCTCTTAAAATTTTTCTAATTAATGAAATTTCAAAATTTCAAATGCTAAAAATATCTATATTTTCATGCGAATCGAATGAGACCATCGGCATCAAAATCCGGCCCGAAAATCTGGAGATATGACAGTTTGAAACATTAACCGACACCGTTTACGATGTACTGAACTGATATTTTAAATTGCTCTTAAACTTTTTCTAATTATTGAAATTTCAAAATTTAAAATGCTAAAAATATCTATATTTTCATGCGAATCGAATGAGACCATCGGCATCAAAATCCGGCCCGAAAATCTGGAGATATGACAGTTTGAAACATTAACCGACACCGTTTACGATGTACTGAACTGATATTTTAAATTGCTCTTAAAATTTTTCTAATTAATGAAATTTCAAAATTTCAAATGCTAAAAATATCTATATTTTCATGCGAATCGAATGAGACCATCGGCATCAAAATCCGGCCCGAAAATCTGGAGATATGACAGTTTGAAACATTAACCGACACCGTTTACGATGTACTGAACTGATATTTTAAATTGCTCTTAAAATTTTTCTAATTAATGAAATTTCAAAATTTAAAATGCTAAAAATATCTATATTTTCATGCGAATCGAATGAGACCATCGGCATCAAAATCCGGCCCGAAAATCTGGAGATATGACAGTTTGAAACATTAACCGACACCGTTTACGATGTACTGAACTGATATTTTAAATTGCTCTTAAAATTTTTCTAATTAATGAAATTTCAAAATTTAAAATGCTAAAAATATCTATATTTTCATGCGAATCGAATGAGACCATCGGCATCAAAATCCGGCCCGAAAATCTGGAGATATGACAGTTTGAAACATTAACCGACACCGTTTACGATGTACTGAACTGATATTTTAAATTGCTCTTAAACTTTTTCTAATTATTGAAATTTCAAAATTTAAAATGCTAAAAATATCTACGCATCCATGCGAATCGAATGAGACCATCGGCATCAAAATCCGGCCCGAAAATCTGGAGATATGACAGTTTGAAACATTAACCGACACCGTTTACGATGTACTGAACTGATATTTTAAATTGCTCTTAAAATTTTTCTAATTAATGAAATTTCAAAATTTCAAATGCTAAAAATATCTATATTTTCATGCGAATCGAATGAGACCATCGGCATCAAAATCCGGCCCGAAAATCTGGAGATATGACAGTTTGAAACATTAACCGACACCGTTTACGATGTACTGAACTGATATTTTAAATTGCTCTTAAAATTTTTCTAATTAACGAAATTTCAAAATTTAAAATGCTAAAAATATCTATATTTTCATGCGAATCGAATGAGACCATCGGCATCAAAATCCGGCCCGAAAATCTGGAGATATGACAGTTTGAAACATTAACCGACACCGTTTACGATGTACTGAACTGATATTTTAAATTGCTCTTAAAATTTTTCTAATTAATGAAATTTCAAAATTTAAAATGCTAAAAATATCTATATTTTCATGCAAATCGAATGAGACCATCGGCATCAAAATCCGGCCCGAAAATCTGGAGATATGACAGTTTGAAACATTAACCGACACCGTTTACGATGTACTGAACTGATATTTTAAATTGCTCTTAAAATTTTTCTAATTAATGAAATTTCAAAATTTAAAATGCTAAAAATATCTATATTTTCATGCGAATCGAATGAGACCATCGGCATCAAAATCCGGCCCGAAAATCTGGAGATATGACAGTTTGAAACATTAACCGACACCGTTTACGATGTACTGAACTGATATTTTAAATTGCTCTTAAACTTTTTCTAATTATTGAAATTTCAAAATTTAAAATGCTAAAAATATCTATATTTTCATGCGAATCGAATGAGACCATCGGCATCAAAATCCGGCCCGAAAATCTGGAGATATGACAGTTTGAAACATTAACCGACACCGTTTACGATGTACTGAACTGATATTTTAAATTGCTCTTAAAATTTTTCTAATTAACGAAATTTCAAAATTTAAAATGCTAAAAATATCTATATTTTCATGCGAATCGAATGAGACCATCGGCATCAAAATCCGGCCCGAAAATCTGGAGATATGACAGTTTGAAAAATTAACCGACACCGTTTACGATGTACTGAACTGATATTTTAAATTGCTCTTAAAATTTTTCTAATTAATGAAATTTCAAAATTTCAAATGCTAAAAATATCTATATTTTCATGCGAATCGAATGAGACCATCGGCATCAAAATCCGGCCCGAAAATCTGGAGATATGACAGTTTGAAACATTAACCGACACCGTTTACGATGTACTGAACTGATATTTTAAATTGCTCTTAAAATTTTTCTAATTAACGAAATTTCAAAATTTAAAATGCTAAAAATATCTATATTTTCATGCGAATCGAATGAGACCATCGGCATCAAAATCCGGCCCGAAAATCTGGAGATATGACAGTTTGAAACATTAACCGACACCGTTTACGATGTACTGAACTGATATTTTAAATTGCTCTTAAAATTTTTCTAATTAATGAAATTTCAAAATTTAAAATGCTAAAAATATCTATATTTTCATGCAAATCGAATGAGACCATCGGCATCAAAATCCGGCCCGAAAATCTGGAGATATGACAGTTTGAAACATTAACCGACACCGTTTACGATGTACTGAACTGATATTTTAAATTGCTCTTAAAATTTTTCTAATTAATGAAATTTCAAAATTTAAAATGCTAAAAATATCTATATTTTCATGCGAATCGAATGAGACCATCGGCATCAAAATCCGGCCCGAAAATCTGGAGATATGACAGTTTGAAACATTAACCGACACCGTTTACGATGTACTGAACTGATATTTTAAATTGCTCTTAAACTTTTTCTAATTATTGAAATTTCAAAATTTAAAATGCTAAAAATATCTATATTTTCATGCGAATCGAATGAGACCATCGGCATCAAAATCCGGCCCGAAAATCTGGAGATATGACAGTTTGAAACATTAACCGACACCGTTTACGATGTACTGAACTGATATTTTAAATTGCTCTTAAAATTTTTCTAATTAACGAAATTTCAAAATTTAAAATGCTAAAAATATCTATATTTTCATGCGAATCGAATGAGACCATCGGCATCAAAATCCGGCCCGAAAATCTGGAGATATGACAGTTTGAAAAATTAACCGACACCGTTTACGATGTACTGAACTGATATTTTAAATTGCTCTTAAAATTTTTCTAATTAACGAAATTTCAAAATTTAAAATGCTAAAAATATCTATATTTTCATGCGAATCGAATGAGACCATCGGCATCAAAATCCGGCCCGAAAATCTGGAGATATGACAGTTTGAAACATTAACCGACACCGTTTACGATGTACTGAACTGATATTTTAAATTGCTCTTAAAATTTTTCTAATTAATGAAATTTCAAAATTTAAAATGCTAAAAATATCTATATTTTCATGCAAATCGAATGAGACCATCGGCATCAAAATCCGGCCCGAAAATCTGGAGATATGACAGTTTGAAACATTAACCGACACCGTTTACGATGTACTGAACTGATATTTTAAATTGCTCTTAAAATTTTTCTAATTAATGAAATTTCAAAATTTAAAATGCTAAAAATATCTATATTTTCATGCGAATCGAATGAGACCATCGGCATCAAAATCCGGCCCGAAAATCTGGAGATATGACAGTTTGAAACATTAACCGACACCGTTTACGATGTACTGAACTGATATTTTAAATTGCTCTTAAACTTTTTCTAATTATTGAAATTTCAAAATTTAAAATGCTAAAAATATCTATATTTTCATGCGAATCGAATGAGACCATCGGCATCAAAATCCGGCCCGAAAATCTGGAGATATGACAGTTTGAAACATTAACCGACACCGTTTACGATGTACTGAACTGATATTTTAAATTGCTCTTAAAATTTTTCTAATTAACGAAATTTCAAAATTTAAAATGCTAAAAATATCTATATTTTCATGCGAATCGAATGAGACCATCGGCATCAAAATCCGGCCCGAAAATCTGGAGATATGACAGTTTGAAAAATTAACCGACACCGTTTACGATGTACTGAACTGATATTTTAAATTGCTCTTAAAATTTTTCTAATTAACGAAATTTCAAAATTTAAAATGCTAAAAATATCTATATTTTCATGCGAATCGAATGTGACCATCGGCATCAAAATCCGGCCCGAAAATCTGGAGATATGACAGTTTGAAACATTAACCGACACCGTTTACGATGTACTGAACTGATATTTTAAATTGCTCTTAAACTTTTTCTAATTATTGAAATTTCAAAATTTAAAATGCTAAAAATATCTATATTTTCATGCGAATCGAATGTGACCATCGGCATCAAAATCCGGCCAGAAAATCTGGAGATATGACAGTTTGAAACATTAACCGACACCGTTTACGATGTACTGAACTGATATTTTAAATTGCTCTTAAAATTTTTCTAATTAATGAAATTTCAAAATTTAAAATGCTAAAAATATCTATATTTTCATGCGAATCGAATGTGACCATCGGCATCAAAATCCGGCCCGAAAATCTGGAGATATGACAGTTTGAAACATTAACCGACACCGTTTACGATGTACTGAACTGATATTTTAAATTGCTCTTAAAATTTTTCTAATTAATGAAATTTCAAAATTTAAAATGCTAAAAATATCTATATTTTCATGCGAATCGAATGAGACCATCGGCATCAAAATCCGGCCCGAAAATCTGGAGATATGACAGTTTGAAACATTAACCGACACCGTTTACGATGTACTGAACTGATATTTTAAATTGCTCTTAAAATTTTTCTAATTAATGAAATTTCAAAATTTAAAATGCTAAAAATATTTATATTTTCATGCGAATCGAATGAGACCATCGGCATCAAAATCCGGCCCGAAAATCTGGAGATATGACAGTTTGAAACATTAACCGACACCGTTTACGATGTACTGAACTGATATTTTAAATTGCTCTTAAAATTTTTCTAATTAATGAAATTTCAAAATTTAAAATGCTAAAAATATCTATATTTTCATGCGAATCGAATGAGACCATCGGCATCAAAATCCGGCCCGAAAATCTGGAGATATGACAGTTTGAAACATTAACCGACACCGTTTACGATGTACTGAACTGATATTTTAAATTGCTCTTAAACTTTTTCTAATTATTGAAATTTCAAAATTTAAAATGCTAAAAATATCTACGCATCCATGCGAATCGAATGAGACCATCGGCATCAAAATCCGGCCCGAAAATCTGGAGATATGACAGTTTGAAACATTAACCGACACCGTTTACGATGTACTGAACTGATATTTTAAATTGCTCTTAAAATTTTTCTAATTAATGAAATTTCAAAATTTAAAATGCTAAAAATATCTATATTTTCATGCGAATCGAATGAGACCATCGGCATCAAAATCCGGCCCGAAAATCTGGAGATATGACAGTTTGAAACATTAACCGACACCATTTACGATGTACTGAACTGATATTTTAAATTGCTCTTAAAATTTTTCTAATTAATGAAATTTCAAAATTTAAAATGCTAAAAATATCTATATTTTCATGCGAATCGAATGAGACCATCGGCATCAAAATCCGGCCCGAAAATCTGGAGATATGACAGTTTGAAACATTAACCGACACCGTTTACGATGTACTGAACTGATATTTTAAATTGCTCTTAAAATTTTTCTAATTAACGAAATTTCAAAATTTAAAATGCTAAAAATATCTATATTTTCATGCGAATCGAATGAGACCATCGGCATCAAAATCCGGCCCGAAAATCTGGAGATATGACAGTTTGAAACATTAACCGACACCGTTTACGATGTACTGAACTGATATTTTAAATTGCTCTTAAAATTTTTCTAATTAACGAAATTTCAAAATTTAAAATGCTAAAAATATCTATATTTTCATGCGAATCGAATGAGACCATCGGCATCAAAATCCGGCTCGAAAATCTGGAGATATGACAGTTTGAAACATTAACCGACACCGTTTACGATGTACTGAACTGATATTTTAAATTGCTCTTAAACTTTTTCTAATTATTGAAATTTCAAAATTTAAAATGCTAAAAATATCTACGCATCCATGCGAATCGAATGAGACCATCGGCATCAAAATCCGGCCCGAAAATCTGGAGATATGACAGTTTGAAAAATTAACCGACACCGTTTACGATGTACTGAACTGATATTTTAAATTGCTCTTAAAATTTTTCTAATTAATGAAATTTCAAAATTTAAAATGCTAAAAATATCTATATTTTCATGCGAATCGAATGTGACCATCGGCATCAAAATCCGGCCCGAAAATCTGGAGATATGACAGTTTGAAACATTAACCGACACCGTTTACGATGTACTGAACTGATATTTTAAATTGCTCTTAAAATTTTTCTAATTAATGAAATTTCAAAATTTAAAATGCTAAAAATATCTATATTTTCATGCGAATCGAATGAGACCATCGGCATCAAAATCCGGCCCGAAAATCTGGAGATATGACAGTTTGAAACATTAACCGACACCGTTTACGATGTACTGAACTGATATTTTAAATTGCTCTTAAAATTTTTCTAATTAATGAAATTTCAAAATTTAAAATGCTAAAAATATTTATATTTTCATGCGAATCGAATGAGACCATCGGCATCAAAATCCGGCCCGAAAATCTGGAGATATGACAGTTTGAAACATTAACCGACACCGTTTACGATGTACTGAACTGATATTTTAAATTGCTCTTAAAATTTTTCTAATTAATGAAATTTCAAAATTTAAAATGCTAAAAATATCTATATTTTCATGCGAATCGAATGAGACCATCGGCATCAAAATCCGGCCCGAAAATCTGGAGATATGACAGTTTGAAACATTAACCGACACCGTTTACGATGTACTGAACTGATATTTTAAATTGCTCTTAAACTTTTTCTAATTATTGAAATTTCAAAATTTAAAATGCTAAAAATATCTACGCATCCATGCGAATCGAATGAGACCATCGGCATCAAAATCCGGCCCGAAAATCTGGAGATATGACAGTTTGAAACATTAACCGACACCGTTTACGATGTACTGAACTGATATTTTAAATTGCTCTTAAAATTTTTCTAATTAATGAAATTTCAAAATTTAAAATGCTAAAAATATCTATATTTTCATGCGAATCGAATGAGACCATCGGCATCAAAATCCGGCCCGAAAATCTGGAGATATGACAGTTTGAAACATTAACCGACACCGTTTACGATGTACTGAACTGATATTTTAAATTGCTCTTAAAATTTTTCTAATTATTGAAATTTCAAAATTTAAAATGCTAAAAACATCTATATTTTCATGCGAATCGAATGAGACCATCGGCATCAAAATCCGGCCCGAAAATCTGGAGATATGACAGTTTGAAACATTAACCGACACCGTTTACGATGTACTGAACTGATATTTTTAATTGCTCTTAAACTTTTTCTAATTATTGAAATTTCAAAATTTAAAATGCTAAAAATATCTACGCATCCATGCGAATCGAATGAGACCATCGGCATCAAAATCCGGCCCGAAAATCTGGAGATATGACAGTTTGAAACATTAACCGACACCGTTTACGATGTACTGAACTGATATTTTAAATTGCTCTTAAAATTTTTCTAATTAACGAAATTTCAAAATTTAAAATGCTAAAAATATCTATATTTTCATGCGAATCGAATGTGACCATCGGCATCAAAATCCGGCCCGAAAATCTGGAGATATGACAGTTTGAAACATTAACCGACACCGTTTACGATGTACTGAACTGATATTTTAAATTGCTCTTAAAATTTTTCTAATTAATGAAATTTCAAAATTTAAAATGCTAAAAATATCTATATTTTCATGCGAATCGAATGAGACCATCGGCATCAAAATCCGGCCCGAAAATCTGGAGATATGACAGTTTGAAACATTAACCGACACCGTTTACGATGTACTGAACTGATATTTTTAATTGCTCTTAAACTTTTTCTAATTATTGAAATTTCAAAATTTAAAATGCTAAAAATATCTACGCATCCATGCGAATCGAATGAGACCATCGGCATCAAAATCCGGCCCGAAAATCTGGAGATATGACAGTTTGAAACATTAACCGACACCGTTTACGATGTACTGAACTGATATTTTAAATTGCTCTTAAAATTTTTCTATTTAATGAAATTTCAAAATTTAAAATGCTAAAAATATCTATATTTTCATGCGAATCGAATGAGACCATCGGCATCAAAATCCGGCCCGAAAATCTGGAGATATGACAGTTTGAAACATTAACCGACACCGTTTACGATGTACTGAACTGATATTTTAAATTGCTCTTAAAATTTTTCTAATTAATGAAATTTCAAAATTTAAAATGCTAAAAATATCTATATTTTCATGCGAATCGAATGAGACCATCGGCATCAAAATCCGGCCCGAAAATCTGGAGATATGACAGTTTGAAACATTAACCGACACCGTTTACGATGTACTGAACTGATATTTTAAATTGCTCTTAAAATTTTTCTAATTAACGAAATTTCAAAATTTAAAATGCTAAAAATATCTATATTTTCATGCGAATCGAATGTGACCATCGGCATCAAAATCCGGCCCGAAAATCTGGAGATATGACAGTTTGAAACATTAACCGACACCGTTTACGATGTACTGAACTGATATTTTTAATTGCTCTTAAACTTTTTCTAATTATTGAAATTTCAAAATTTAAAATGCTAAAAATATCTACGCATCCATGCGAATCGAATGAGACCATCGGCATCAAAATCCGGCCCGAAAATCTGGAGATATGACAGTTTGAAACATTAACCGACACCGTTTACGATGTACTGAACTGATATTTTAAATTGCTCTTAAAATTTTTCTAATTAATGAAATTTCAAAATTTAAAATGCTAAAAATATCTATATTTTCATGCGAATCGAATGAGACCATCGGCATCAAAATCCGGCCCGAAAATCTGGAGATATGACAGTTTGAAACATTAACCGACACCGTTTACGATGTACTGAACTGATATTTTTAATTGCTCTTAAACTTTTTCTAATTATTGAAATTTCAAAATTTAAAATGCTAAAAATATCTACGCATCCATGCGAATCGAATGAGACCATCGGCATCAAAATCCGGCCCGAAAATCTGGAGATATGACAGTTTGAAACATTAACCGACACCGTTTACGATGTACTGAACTGATATTTTAAATTGCTCTTAAAATTTTTCTATTTAATGAAATTTCAAAATTTAAAATGCTAAAAATATCTATATTTTCATGCGAATCGAATGAGACCATCGGCATCAAAATCCGGCCCGAAAATCTGGAGATATGACAGTTTGAAACATTAACCGACACCGTTTACGATGTACTGAACTGATATTTTAAATTGCTCTTAAAATTTTTCTAATTAATGAAATTTCAAAATTTAAAATGCTAAAAATATCTATATTTTCATGCGAATCGAATGAGACCATCGGCATCAAAATCCGGCCCGAAAATCTGGAGATATGACAGTTTGAAACATTAACCGACACCGTTTACGATGTACTGAACTGATATTTTAAATTGCTCTTAAAATTTTTCTAATTAACGAAATTTCAAAATTTAAAATGCTAAAAATATCTATATTTTCATGCGAATCGAATGTGACCATCGGCATCAAAATCCGGCCCGAAAATCTGGAGATATGACAGTTTGAAACATTAACCGACACCGTTTACGATGTACTGAACTGATATTTTAAATTGCTCTTAAAATTTTTCTAATTAATGAAATTTCAAAATTTAAAATGCTAAAAATATCTATATTTTCATGCGAATCGAATGAGACCATCGGCATCAAAATCCGGCCCGAAAATCTGGAGATATGACAGTTTGAAACATTAACCGACACCGTTTACGATGTACTGAACTGATATTTTTAATTGCTCTTAAACTTTTTCTAATTATTGAAATTTCAAAATTTAAAATGCTAAAAATATCTACGCATCCATGCGAATCGAATGAGACCATCGGCATCAAAATCCGGCCCGAAAATCTGGAGATATGACAGTTTGAAACATTAACCGACACCGTTTACGATGTACTGAACTGATATTTTAAATTGCTCTTAAAATTTTTCTAATTAATGAAATTTCAAAATTTAAAATGCTAAAAATATCTATATTTTCATGCGAATCGAATGAGACCATCGGCATCAAAATCCGGCCCGAAAATCTGGAGATATGACAGTTTGAAACATTAACCGACACCGTTTACGATGTACTGAACTGATATTTTTAATTGCTCTTAAACTTTTTCTAATTATTGAAATTTCAAAATTTAAAATGCTAAAAATATCTATATTTTCATGCGAATCGAATGAGACCATCGGCATCAAAATCCGGCCCGAAAATCTGGAGATATGACAGTTTGAAACATTAACCGACACCGTTTACGATGTACTGAACTGATATTTTAAATTGCTCTTAAAATTTTTCTAATTAATGAAATTTCAAAATTTAAAATGCTAAAAATATCTATATTTTCATGCGAATCGAATGAGACCATCGGCATCAAAATCCGGCCCGAAAATCTGGAGATATGACAGTTTGAAACATTAACCGACACCGTTTACGATGTACTGAACTGATATTTTAAATTGCTCTTAAAATTTTTCTAATTAATGAAATTTCAAAATTTAAAATGCTAAAAATATCTATATTTTCATGCGAATCGAATGAGACCATCGGCATCAAAATCCGGCCCGAAAATCTGGAGATATGACAGTTTGAAACATTAACCGACACAGTTTACGATGTACTGAACTGATATTTTAAATTGCTCTTAAAATTTTTCTAATTAACGAAATTTCAAAATTTAAAATGCTAAAAATATCTATATTTTCATGCGAATCGAATGTGACCATCGGCATCAAAATCCGGCCCGAAAATCTGGAGATATGACAGTTTGAAACATTAACCGACACCGTTTACGATGTACTGAACTGATATTTTAAATTGCTCTTAAAATTTTTCTAATTAATGAAATTTCAAAATTTAAAATGCTAAAAATATCTATATTTTCATGCGAATCGAATGAGACCATCGGCATCAAAATCCGGCCCGAAAATCTGGAGATATGACAGTTTGAAACATTAACCGACACCGTTTACGATGTACTGAACTGATATTTTAAATTGCTCTTAAAATTTTTCTAATTAATGAAATTTCAAAATTTAAAATGCTAAAAATATCTATATTTTCATGCGAATCGAATGAGACCATCGGCATCAAAATCCGGCCCGAAAATCTGGAGATATGACAGTTTGAAACATTAACCGACACCGTTTACGATGTACTGAACTGATATTTTAAATTGCTCTTAAAATTTTTCTAATTAATGAAATTTCAAAATTTAAAATGCTAAAAATATCTATATTTTCATGCGAATCGAATGAGACCATCGGCATCAAAATCCGGCCCGAAAATCTGGAGATATGACAGTTTGAAACATTAACCGACACCGTTTACGATGTACTGAACTGATATTTTTAATTGCTCTTAAACTTTTTCTAATTATTGAAATTTCAAAATTTAAAATGCTAAAAATATCTATATTTTCATGCGAATCGAATGAGACCATCGGCATCAAAATCCGGCCCGAAAATCTGGAGATATGACAGTTTGAAACATTAACCGACACCGTTTACGATGTACTGAACTGATATTTTAAATTGCTCTTAAAATTTTTCTAATTAATGAAATTTCAAAATTTAAAATGCTAAAAATATCTATATTTTCATGCGAATCGAATGAGACCATCGGCATCAAAATCCGGCCCGAAAATCTGGAGATATGACAGTTTGAAACATTAACCGACACCGTTTACGATGTACTGAACTGATATTTTAAATTGCTCTTAAAATTTTTCTAATTAATGAAATTTCAAAATTTAAAATGCTAAAAATATCTATATTTTCATGCGAATCGAATGAGACCATCGGCATCAAAATCCGGCCCGAAAATCTGGAGATATGACAGTTTGAAACATTAACCGACACAGTTTACGATGTACTGAACTGATATTTTAAATTGCTCTTAAAATTTTTCTAATTAACGAAATTTCAAAATTTAAAATGCTAAAAATATCTATATTTTCATGCGAATCGAATGTGACCATCGGCATCAAAATCCGGCCCGAAAATCTGGAGATATGACAGTTTGAAACATTAACCGACACCGTTTACGATGTACTGAACTGATATTTTAAATTGCTCTTAAAATTTTTCTAATTAATGAAATTTCAAAATTTAAAATGCTAAAAATATCTATATTTTCATGCGAATCGAATGAGACCATCGGCATCAAAATCCGGCCCGAAAATCTGGAGATATGACAGTTTGAAACATTAACCGACACCGTTTACGATGTACTGAACTGATATTTTAAATTGCTCTTAAAATTTTTCTAATTAATGAAATTTCAAAATTTAAAATGCTAAAAATATCTATATTTTCATGCGAATCGAATGAGACCATCGGCATCAAAATCCGGCCCGAAAATCTGGAGATATGACAGTTTGAAACATTAACCGACACCGTTTACGATGTACTGAACTGATATTTTTAATTGCTCTTAAACTTTTTCTAATTATTGAAATTTCAAAATTTAAAATGCTAAAAATATCTACGCATCCATGCGAATCGAATGAGACCATCGGCATCAAAATCCGGCCCGAAAATCTGGAGATATGACAGTTTGAAACATTAACCGACACCGTTTACGATGTACTGAACTGATATTTTAAATTGCTCTTAAAATTTTTCTAATTAATGAAATTTCAAAATTTAAAATGCTAAAAATATCTATATTTTCATGCGAATCGAATGAGACCATCGGCATCAAAATCCGGCCCGAAAATCTGGAGATATGACAGTTTGAAACATTAACCGACACCGTTTACGATGTACTGAACTGATATTTTTAATTGCTCTTAAACTTTTTCTAATTATTGAAATTTCAAAATTTAAAATGCTAAAAATATCTACGCATCCATGCGAATCGAATGAGACCATCGGCATCAAAATCCGGCCCGAAAATCTGGAGATATGACAGTTTGAAACATTAACCGACACCGTTTACGATGTACTGAACTGATATTTTAAATTGCTCTTAAAATTTTTCTAATTAATGAAATTTCAAAATTTAAAATGCTAAAAATATCTATATTTTCATGCGAATCGAATGAGACCATCGGCATCAAAATCCGGCCCGAAAATCTGGAGATATGACAGTTTGAAACATTAACCGACACCGTTTACGATGTACTGAACTGATATTTTAAATTGCTCTTAAAATTTTTCTAATTAATGAAATTTCAAAATTTAAAATGCTAAAAATATCTATATTTTCATGCGAATCGAATGAGACCATCGGCATCAAAATCCGGCCCGAAAATCTGGAGATATGACAGTTTGAAACATTAACCGACACCGTTTACGATGTACTGAACTGATATTTTTAATTGCTCTTAAACTTTTTCTAATTATTGAAATTTCAAAATTTAAAATGCTAAGAATATCTACGCATCCATGCGAATCGAATGAGACCATCGGCATCAAAATCCGGCCCGAAAATCTGGAGATATGACAGTTTGAAACATTAACCGACACCGTTTACGATGTACTGAACTGATATTTTAAATTGCTCTTAAAATTTTTCTAATTAATGAAATTTCAAAATTTAAAATGCTAAAAATATCTATATTTTCATGCGAATCGAATGAGACCATCGGCATCAAAATCCGGCCCGAAAATCTGGAGATATGACAGTTTGAAACATTAACCGACACCGTTTACGATGTACTGAACTGATATTTTAAATTGCTCTTAAAATTTTTCTAATTAACGAAATTTCAAAATTTAAAATGCTAAAAATATCTATATTTTCATGCGAATCGAATGAGACCATCGGCATCAAAATCCGGCCCGAAAATCTGGAGATATGACAGTTTGAAACATTAACCGACACCGTTTACGATGTACTGAACTGATATTTTAAATTGCTCTTAAAATTTTTCTAATTAATGAAATTTCAAAATTTAAAATGCTAAAAATATCTATATTTTCATGCGAATCGAATGAGACCATCGGCATCAAAATCCGGCCCGAAAATCTGGAGATATGACAGTTTGAAACATTAACCGACACCGTTTACGATGTACTGAACTGATATTTTAAATTGCTCTTAAAATTTTTCTAATTAATGAAATTTCAAAATTTAAAATGCTAAAAATATCTATATTTTCATGCGAATCGAATGAGACCATCGGCATCAAAATCCGGCCCGAAAATCTGGAGATATGACAGTTTGAAACATTAACCGACACCGTTTACGATGTACTGAACTGATATTTTAAATTGCTCTTAAAATTTTTCTAATTAATGAAATTTCAAAATTTAAAATGCTAAAAATATCTATATTTTCATGCGAATCGAATGAGACCATCGGCATCAAAATCCGGCCCGAAAATCTGGAGATATGACAGTTTGAAACATTAACCGACACCGTTTACGATGTACTGAACTGATATTTTTAATTGCTCTTAAACTTTTTCTAATTATTGAAATTTCAAAATTTAAAATGCTAAAAATATCTATATTTTCATGCGAATCGAATGAGACCATCGGCATCAAAATCCGGCCCGAAAATCTGGAGATATGACAGTTTGAAACATTAACCGACACCGTTTACGATGTACTGAACTGATATTTTAAATTGCTCTTAAAATTTTTCTAATTAATGAAATTTCAAAATTTAAAATGCTAAAAATATCTATATTTTCATGCGAATCGAATGAGACCATCGGCATCAAAATCCGGCCCGAAAATCTGGAGATATGACAGTTTGAAACATTAACCGACACCGTTTACGATGTACTGAACTGATATTTTAAATTGCTCTTAAAATTTTTCTAATTAATGAAATTTCAAAATTTAAAATGCTAAAAATATCTATATTTTCATGCGAATCGAATGAGACCATCGGCATCAAAATCCGGCCCGAAAATCTGGAGATATGACAGTTTGAAACATTAACCGACACAGTTTACGATGTACTGAACTGATATTTTAAATTGCTCTTAAAATTTTTCTAATTAACGAAATTTCAAAATTTAAAATGCTAAAAATATCTATATTTTCATGCGAATCGAATGTGACCATCGGCATCAAAATCCGGCCCGAAAATCTGGAGATATGACAGTTTGAAACATTAACCGACACCGTTTACGATGTACTGAACTGATATTTTAAATTGCTCTTAAAATTTTTCTAATTAATGAAATTTCAAAATTTAAAATGCTAAAAATATCTATATTTTCATGCGAATCGAATGAGACCATCGGCATCAAAATCCGGCCCGAAAATCTGGAGATATGACAGTTTGAAACATTAACCGACACCGTTTACGATGTACTGAACTGATATTTTAAATTGCTCTTAAAATTTTTCTAATTAATGAAATTTCAAAATTTAAAATGCTAAAAATATCTATATTTTCATGCGAATCGAATGAGACCATCGGCATCAAAATCCGGCCCGAAAATCTGGAGATATGACAGTTTGAAACATTAACCGACACCGTTTACGATGTACTGAACTGATATTTTTAATTGCTCTTAAACTTTTTCTAATTATTGAAATTTCAAAATTTAAAATGCTAAAAATATCTACGCATCCATGCGAATCGAATGAGACCATCGGCATCAAAATCCGGCCCGAAAATCTGGAGATATGACAGTTTGAAACATTAACCGACACCGTTTACGATGTACTGAACTGATATTTTAAATTGCTCTTAAAATTTTTCTAATTAATGAAATTTCAAAATTTAAAATGCTAAAAATATCTATATTTTCATGCGAATCGAATGAGACCATCGGCATCAAAATCCGGCCCGAAAATCTGGAGATATGACAGTTTGAAACATTAACCGACACCGTTTACGATGTACTGAACTGATATTTTTAATTGCTCTTAAACTTTTTCTAATTATTGAAATTTCAAAATTTAAAATGCTAAAAATATCTACGCATCCATGCGAATCGAATGAGACCATCGGCATCAAAATCCGGCCCGAAAATCTGGAGATATGACAGTTTGAAACATTAACCGACACCGTTTACGATGTACTGAACTGATATTTTAAATTGCTCTTAAAATTTTTCTAATTAATGAAATTTCAAAATTTAAAATGCTAAAAATATCTATATTTTCATGCGAATCGAATGAGACCATCGGCATCAAAATCCGGCCCGAAAATCTGGAGATATGACAGTTTGAAACATTAACCGACACCGTTTACGATGTACTGAACTGATATTTTAAATTGCTCTTAAAATTTTTCTAATTAATGAAATTTCAAAATTTAAAATGCTAAAAATATCTATATTTTCATGCGAATCGAATGAGACCATCGGCATCAAAATCCGGCCCGAAAATCTGGAGATATGACAGTTTGAAACATTAACCGACACCGTTTACGATGTACTGAACTGATATTTTTAATTGCTCTTAAACTTTTTCTAATTATTGAAATTTCAAAATTTAAAATGCTAAGAATATCTACGCATCCATGCGAATCGAATGAGACCATCGGCATCAAAATCCGGCCCGAAAATCTGGAGATATGACAGTTTGAAACATTAACCGACACCGTTTACGATGTACTGAACTGATATTTTAAATTGCTCTTAAAATTTTTCTAATTAATGAAATTTCAAAATTTAAAATGCTAAAAATATCTATATTTTCATGCGAATCGAATGAGACCATCGGCATCAAAATCCGGCCCGAAAATCTGGAGATATGACAGTTTGAAACATTAACCGACACCGTTTACGATGTACTGAACTGATATTTTAAATTGCTCTTAAAATTTTTCTAATTAACGAAATTTCAAAATTTAAAATGCTAAAAATATCTATATTTTCATGCGAATCGAATGAGACCATCGGCATCAAAATCCGGCCCGAAAATCTGGAGATATGACAGTTTGAAACATTAACCGACACCGTTTACGATGTACTGAACTGATATTTTAAATTGCTCTTAAAATTTTTCTAATTAACGAAATTTCAAAATTTAAAATGCTAAAAATATCTATATTTTCATGCGAATCGAATGAGACCATCGGCATCAAAATCCGGCCCGAAAATCTGGAGATATGACAGTTTGAAACATTAACCGACACCGTTTACGATGTACTGAACTGATATTTTTAATTGCTCTTAAACTTTTTCTAATTATTGAAATTTCAAAATTTAAAATGCTAAAAATATCTACGCATCCATGCGAATCGAATGAGACCATCGGCATCAAAATCCGGCCCGAAAATCTGGAGATATGACAGTTTGAAACATTAACCGACACCGTTTACGATGTACTGAACTGATATTTTAAATTGCTCTTAAAATTTTTCTAATTAATGAAATTTCAAAATTTAAAATGCTAAAAATATCTATATTTTCATGCGAATCGAATGAGACCATCGGCATCAAAATCCGGCCCGAAAATCTGGAGATATGACAGTTTGAAACATTAACCGACACCGTTTACGATGTACTGAACTGATATTTTTAATTGCTCTTAAACTTTTTCTAATTATTGAAATTTCAAAATTTAAAATGCTAAAAATATCTACGCATCCATGCGAATCGAATGAGACCATCGGCATCAAAATCCGGCCCGAAAATCTGGAGATATGACAGTTTGAAACATTAACCGACACCGTTTACGATGTACTGAACTGATATTTTAAATTGCTCTTAAAATTTTTCTAATTAATGAAATTTCAAAATTTAAAATGCTAAAAATATCTATATTTTCATGCGAATCGAATGAGACCATCGGCATCAAAATCCGGCCCGAAAATCTGGAGATATGACAGTTTGAAACATTAACCGACACCGTTTACGATGTACTGAACTGATATTTTAAATTGCTCTTAAAATTTTTCTAATTAATGAAATTTCAAAATTTAAAATGCTAAAAATATCTATATTTTCATGCGAATCGAATGAGACCATCGGCATCAAAATCCGGCCCGAAAATCTGGAGATATGACAGTTTGAAACATTAACCGACACCGTTTACGATGTACTGAACTGATATTTTTAATTGCTCTTAAACTTTTTCTAATTATTGAAATTTCAAAATTTAAAATGCTAAGAATATCTACGCATCCATGCGAATCGAATGAGACCATCGGCATCAAAATCCGGCCCGAAAATCTGGAGATATGACAGTTTGAAACATTAACCGACACCGTTTACGATGTACTGAACTGATATTTTAAATTGCTCTTAAAATTTTTCTAATTAATGAAATTTCAAAATTTAAAATGCTAAAAATATCTATATTTTCATGCGAATCGAATGAGACCATCGGCATCAAAATCCGGCCCGAAAATCTGGAGATATGACAGTTTGAAACATTAACCGACACCGTTTACGATGTACTGAACTGATATTTTAAATTGCTCTTAAAATTTTTCTAATTAATGAAATTTCAAAATTTAAAATGCTAAAAATATCTATATTTTCATGCGAATCGAATGAGACCATCGGCATCAAAATCCGGCCCGAAAATCTGGAGATATGACAGTTTGAAACATTAACCGACACCGTTTACGATGTACTGAACTGATATTTTAAATTGCTCTTAAAATTTTTCTAATTAACGAAATTTCAAAATTTAAAATGCTAAAAATATCTATATTTTCATGCGAATCGAATGAGACCATCGGCATCAAAATCCGGCCCGAAAATCTGGAGATATGACAGTTTGAAACATTAACCGACACCGTTTACGATGTACTGAACTGATATTTTAAATTGCTCTTAAAATTTTTCTAATTAACGAAATTTCAAAATTTAAAATGCTAAAAATATCTATATTTTCATGCGAATCGAATGAGACCATCGGCATCAAAATCCGGCCCGAAAATCTGGAGATATGACAGTTTGAAACATTAACCGACACCGTTTACGATGTACTGAACTGATATTTTAAATTGCTCTTAAAATTTTTCTAATTAACGAAATTTCAAAATTTAAAATGCTAAAAATATCTATATTTTCATACCTATCAATTGCAATACCTATCAATTGTTGATTTTTTTCCTTCTAAATTGTATTGCATTTTTTTATTTTATATAAAGGATTTTTTCTAAGAAACAAGCAAAATGCGCTGCTAAGGCTACTAACTACAGAAAATGCGCTGCTAAGACTACAAACTACGAGAAAAAGCGCTGCTAAGGAAAATTGAAAATGCGTTGCTAAGACTAAAAACTACGAGAAAATGCGCTGCTAAAGAAAATTGAAAACGCGCTGCTAAGACTACAAACTACGAGAAAATGCGCTGCTAAGGCTACAAACTACAAAACAATGCGCTGCTAAGGAAAATTGAAAATGCGCTGCTAAGGCTACAAACTACGAGAAAATGCGCTGCTAAGGCTACAAACTACAAGAAAATGCGCTGCTAAGAAAAATTGAAAATGCTCTGCTACGGGAAACTGGAAATGTTGACCGATTGTTGATTTTTCTCTTCTAAATTGAATTCCTTCGCTTGTTCGCAAATCAACTTTACTATCTGTAAAAGTAAATAATATAAGCAAATGTTTTAAAAAAATTGAGCATAGATTTTTAAATTTCTAGAAAGCAAGATAATATTAAACCGTGTTATCAAGATACAGATATTCTTATTTATAAAATAATGGCATCAGATCTTTATCAGTATATTGAAGAAGACTCTTCTTTGAAAAATGATTTCTTCTTCAGTGAATATCCGAAGGACCATCCACTATACTCCGAAGAAAATAAAAAAGTAGTATTGGAAAGTTTAAAGATGAATTTTTAAAAAAAATGGTTTGATAATGAAAGAGCTTGAAACCTAAGCAATATGCTTATAAAATTTCTGAAGATACGCGTGAAAACTTCGGCTTTTTCTGGAAGTCGATCGCGCATGAAAACACCGCGAAAGTCTTTGATTTTCAACACCTTTACGAGAATCAGAAGGTCTAAATTGGTTAACGCAGGTAGGTCTTTTCGGAGACTAAGAGTGGTCATTTAATAATATTTTTAATTTTCCTTAGCAGCGCATTTTATTTGATGCTTAGAAACATTTATTCATTTCTATTTTCGGCCGTTTTTCCTCAATTTAAATTCCGTTAGATTCACCAACAAGATATGGAATTTCTAGAATTATCCAACAATATTCCATTTTAGTAATTAGAAAAACCTTTTTGTAAAATCCTCAAACAAACAATGCAATAAAAAAAAGCAAAGTGGAAATATCAATAAAATCACAAGGTCTTAATTAACAATTAATCATTACGATTAGTTGCAATTAATTATAAGGTTCGTAATCTTCTTCACAAAACATCACAAGAAGAGCTTTCAAATTTTTAGGGCCCATTTCATGAAACGCTTCAAATATATCCAAGCCTTCTTGTTGGAAATGTTCAATTTTTATGCTGTCTAATACTGCTAACTGAAAAAAATGACTTAAGAAATATTTTTAAAATTGATTTTCACCTGCAACTTGGGCAGGCTACATTCTTCGGCTAAGCACAATTTCTTGGTATTTGATATTTCTCTGCTTGAAATTAGAAATTCTTCACAATCCGCTATCAAAAATTAGATATCGTATCTCACAGCAAAGTACAAAATTCCTTCGATTGTATCAACTGAAAAATCTTGACTTGGAAGGTTTATCTACATTTTTTCTTTTCTTTTTTTAAATTTACTTTTCAGACAACAAACTTTGTTAGCGAAAAAGTGATTAAGCTTCCTGAGAGCTATCGAACCGTGTACCTATAGGCCTCATTCAACCCAAAATTCAAAAAGTTACAAAATCTTAAGAACAAAATGGGATGCTATCTCCGAGCAATGTATCTCTTCAACATCGATATTCGGATTCTAAGAATGAAAAAAACTTACTTCGAAACTTCTGTTTTCGTCTATACAAAAATTGAACTGAATACATCAACGCTTTATCGTCGATTGGGTATTTCTCGAAATTTGTAGAATTATAGATGTTTTCAATCGAATATTCTCTGTTATTATTTGGTTCATTTGAGAATATTTCACAGAATTTCGATGAAACGGTAGTTAGCGCCTGGAAATTAATATTAAACTCATTAAAATTGAAAACAAAAACATACCAGTCTATCGACATATATATGATGACGGTATCGCTCTGAATCTAATCTTAGCACAACTTCAGTGTCAATATTTTTAGAATTTAAAAAATTATCAGCTGGAGGTATTTGGATTCCAACAGTTGATTTATGGGCGACATGGATCCTCATTTGAAAAACTAGATTTTTAAGATCCCCTTCCGAACGTGCAATTGAATCTCTAATCATTCCAAATTCTCCAAATTCAAATCTTATTGGACCAGTCCTACGATTGAAACTACAACTCTGTTTCATTTCAATTTTTTTAAACGTAACACCGTTGTACAAACGGATGTCATTTTCAGTATGTTCCCACAAATTTGATGAATTATAATCGTATAATGCTTCCAATTCGAAATATACGTTATTATTTTCATCGAGTTTGTTCAATGGTGTATTAGGCCTAATTCTCCTGAAAAAAATACAAAAATCGAGGATTTTTTAAAACAAAACTAACCAATTTATATCCCCTGTTTTTTTAGTCCAAGATTGGCTTTTATATTTATACCAAGATCTTATTATGTAGACAGTGGAATACCCTTCCATCTTTTTGAACAGATATTATATGTATTACTCAAGAAAAACACAGATAAAAGAAAGAGATAAAATTTGCAAATAAATTATAGCGTTTCTTAAAGGGACTCTTAACTGAATTTGGGTTTCAATTCCATTTTCATCTTCTTCACAGTATTTGTATAGAAGCAAAAAAATTTATGGAAATTTCCTTTTCTAGTACACGAAAAAAGCACATTGCGAATGCGGCGGCGAATGGCCTAACCGCTCGGCATGAAATTTTAAAAATTTAACTGCTTTTTTTATCCTTATGAGGTAAAATAATCAAAAAGGAGGTTTTGAAAAAAACAAGGATCATAACAATTAAAATGTCCAAAATTTGTGAAGAATTATAAATAATTTCAAGCTAATAAATTTATTCTTCAATTTCCATTTTCGGCCGCTTTTCCCCATCTGAATTCGCTTCTTTTTCCTTCTGTCGTTTCAACAACTTCTCATAATACGATTCTTTGGGTTTCTCTTTGATTTTTCGTTTATCCTCCTCATCTTCAACCATTTCACGAGTTGGTGGACACATAACATCGGATTTCTATAAAAATTGAAGAATATTGCAATATAATCGAAAGAATTAAGGTTTTTACCAACTGATCCCGAACTTTCTGCTCTTCTTCATCTAACTCTGCTTCGGCATCAATTGCATCTTCATCTTTTTCAATATTATCGATCATTTCATCAACGTCTTCCTGGAAAAAAAAATTAAAAATTCCGAAAAACACTATTTTTGGAGGTACAAAATTAAGAATTTAAGAATAAGCACTGCTTATTAAGTAGTGTGCGAAATTTTAAGAATTTCAAGAAACTACAAACCTCCTTATCAATTCCACCATCCGGTGAATGAATCCCAATCCCAACCAGTGTCCTCGGCGGGTCAACATTCCTTTTCACACAAATATCCACACCTTTCTCAACAATCGTTCGATTCAGCAAATCAATATATTTCGTCAATCTTCTGCTATTAAATTCCTGTCCCGTTAGCTTCGCAGCCATTCCTTTTGTCAATTCATATCGAATTTCTTTCGCATCCAAAATCACCGATCGACAATCTTCAGTGTTATGAAATTTAATTTCAAGAAAATCATCGATTATCAATTTTTGCCAATCATCGATAACAATCTGGAAAAAAAACATCATGAGCTGAAATTCATAGTTTTAAAATACCTTCTGCGCTACCAGAAGCGTGTACAATGCTGGAACAGGCATCACATTACAAATATAAGGTTTTGTTGTTTCCAGAAGAAGCCCGTAAAACGGGGTTTGATGAACTGTCGAATATCCTTCAGATGTTTGCCTCGGGTCTATACTTTCCGGATGATATTGTGCAATTGACGAGTTCGGATGTATCAAGGTGAATGGCTTCAGTCTAGTGTGTACAAACATGTCTTGACCGTACTGAAATTTACGAAAATTTTATTTTTGTAAAATCAGGTCACTATTTAAATTTAATGTATAAAATTTAAACATTTCAGAATTTCCCAAAAATGCTATATCTGAAATTCAATATTCCGTTCTTGAAAATAACCTGCAATTTTCAAAATTTATGTTTTTTGGTAAAAATTTAATTCAAGTTTGTTTTTTCTTTTTTTATGTCATTCAATCCGATCTATTTATCTTCATTTTTCGCGATAAAAACTTAATTCTCTTGTTTTACAAAATATTGTCGTCAGTTCTATTACTTTTGGTGCGCTTTTGCGTGGTTGTGGTTGCGTACTACTCTCTCGTAGAGAGAAGCAAAAACTGGCAAGGAAAATTAGACAGATTTCAAAATTTTCAAACTTTAAAGAACAATTTAATTAAATAATTAATTGAATAAATATTTAATTGAATACTTACCCCGTACTTATTAACCGGATCAAGAATCGAAAAATTCGGATAAAGCCCTGCAGCAATAATAACACGAATAACTTCCGCAGTCCTTCTCGACAATTTATGCGTCCTTCTCACATTCTCCACATCCCTCTCCTTATGGCTCAACAAAAACTCCACCGTCTTCACATCAGCCTTCAACGGATCCGCTTCCGCTTCCAAATCCTCTTCCTCCTTCTCCATCAAAATCGTGTCAAAATGCTTATTCGCATTCAACACCTTTCTCGTCTTATCATTATTACTTTGATTCTTCTTCAAATCGAACAATTTCCTCCTCTCTCCCTGTTCAATCCTTCTCTGTCTCGAGTCGTCCGCCCCGGTCTCCGCTGCAGACGCCTTCTCAATAAGTCCAGCATCTTCAAGAACCTGCCGATATTGTGCTCTCAATTTACTAATCTCATACATTCGATGCTCGTCGATTCCATTCTCCATTGTCCATCGTCGAGCCGATCCACCGAATGCTTTCTGAAGGACCCATTCCCGAAATATTGCGATTAGCGTGAATGGATCACCAAGTGGGCTTGTCAATGCGGATCGTCGTTCAACAATTTCCAATTCCCTACAAAAATCAATATTTTAAAATTTTATGACAATTTGATTTTTTGAGCGCTTTTCATAAGTTTCTACTATTTTGAAGAATTAAAATCAATTGGAATAAATATTTAATTTAGTGGATTAAAAAAACATCCGCTTAATATATTGTCTGATATTTATTCGAAATTAAATGCTTAAAGCTTAAAAATATGAAAAATTTAAATTTTTCTACATTTCGCTGAAAAATAACAACTAAACCACATTCTAATGTTCAGATTTCAATAATTTTCACAATTTAAATACATTTTTCTCTGTTAACACCTTGAAAAATTAGGATATGAATCTAAAAAACGTTTGAATTGTTCAAAATTTCAAAATTCCGAGTTTTGCATCAGATTTTCTATAGAAATTACTTATTTTATTTAAATTTAAAAAATCTTTAACGAAAATTAATTGTCTGTGGCTGTTTTTAGAACAAATTGAAATATTTTCCCTACCTATAAGACCTATTGGTAAACGGAGATTGGACTGAAAGTCCGGCAGCAACTGTTAGCACCACTTCCAACTCATCAACCACACATCCATAAACCAACATCTTCGCAATTGGCACATCAACCGGCAGTTTTGCAATTGTCGCTCCCAGCGCGGTTAACGACAAATTATCCCCTCGATCTGATCGGAGTACCCTTTGAAATTTCAATATCTCCAATCCTTCGTTCAACACCTCTTCCACCGGTTTTTCAATAAATGGAAAAGTTCGTGGATCCACTAAAAAATAAAAAATAAATACATTTAATAATTTCTCTACAAAAATGTACTTACATCCCAAGTTCAGGCTAATCATTCTCAACGCCATCTCTTGCAGCGAAACCCTATTAATTTCCGAAACTGTGAAATCATCCATCTTCTCAAATTGCTCCTGCGAATAAAGTCGAAAACATATCCCTGGACCAGTTCTTCCTGCCCGCCCTTTTCTCTGATTCGCCGACGCTTTACTAACCCAAAATTCGGTGAGTTTTTGTGTTCCTGTTCCTGGTTCGTGTTTGATAAGATTTACCTAAAAATTGATGCGTTTTTCCGAGGTATTTTACATTTAAAAAGCTCACTTTTCCCGAATCAATAACAAATCGAATTCCATCAATTGTAACCGACGTTTCAGCCACATTTGTAGACAGGATGCATTTCCTAACGCCTGGTGGTGCAACATCGAACACTTTGTCCTGCTCTTCGACTGATAATGTACTATGAAGCATCAAAATAATCCAGGAATTCGTAAGCTGTGCATAATTTTTGAGAGCATCAGCAACCGTCGAAATCTCCGCAACACCATTTAGAAAAATCAGCGCGTCGCCTCTCTGCGTCGATGGGAATTGTTTATCAATCAGTTCAAGAATTCTTTCATAAGGTTCCGGATCAATTTTATGGGTTTTCTTCTCCGAATCCGCGATGAATTGTTTGATCGGGTGCCAGCGAACTTCAATGGGATACAGACGACCGGGAACTTGGATGACTGGCGCGTTGTTGAAGTAGTTTTTGAAGAGCTCTAGATTGATTGTGGCTGACATGAGGATGAGCTTGAAATCCTCCCGTTTTGTGCACAAATCTCGAAGGAGTCCGATGAGAAGATCAGAAGTGAGGTGTCTTTCATGAACTTCATCGAGGATGATTACCTGAAAATTTTTCACATTTTTCAATTGGTTGCAAATATCATATTAATAATCTATTTTATCCGATATCTAATAAATCTAAAATTTCTATATATCGGAAATGTGAAACTGAGATTAAAATAGAGCTATTCCTCTTTCTAAATCTGTTTTCAAAAATTTCTAAAAATATTTAGACGCCGAGAAAACTGGCTTCAAATCGATGACCTAGCATCCGCTTCCTGGCCGAGTACTAGCTTTTATGTAGTTTTTCTGGGTCATTGTTTTTAAAAAGTATTTTTTAAAAGAACATTTCCAAAATAGGCCTATTTTCCGTAAATTACTATTTAAAAATATCGCGAAATTCAAATACATTTTGAGAACTCAAGAATCTTAAAAAAAATTAAACATCACAAGATAAAAACGAATATTTTAAATTTTGAAATTCTACAATTTAAAAAAAAACATACATTATACTGTTCCAGCAGTGAATCCCTTTCCATTTGTCGCAACAACAATCCTTCCGTCAAAAACAACAACTTTGTCTTTTTCGATTTAGTAGTCTCAAATCGAATTTGAAACGCCACCTCACTTCCATACTGATTTAACGTCTCATAAGCTACTCTACGTGCCAATGCAGTACATGCAATTCGTCTCGGTTGTGTACAAGCCACTCCAGAATATCCAGCTTTCAGAAGATACTGCGGAACTTGCGTCGATTTACCGCAACCCGTGTCTCCAGCCACAATTAGTACTTGATTCTGAAATTCGCGGCGTTTTTCTCAACTACTAAATCAACATTCTTACATTTTTCAAAAGCTCCACAATTTCCTCCGCCCTTTCCGCGATCGGAAGTTCACTTTGAAGTTTTCTCAAATCTCTCATCTTTTTAAATTTCAAATTATTCGAAAAATCCATCGAAAGCCTGACCGCATATTCAAAGTGTCTGACAATCCACGACGGTATCTGAAATTTAAGTAATTTTCCTATTTTAGAGATGAAACACAAACATGATCCAAATGCGATGGTATCGGTTGATGATCCTTTTGCACCCTGACAAAATTCTGTTTTCCCAAGTCTTGCGGAATTCCCATCTCATCGTATTTCGTTCGGGAAGCGTCGAAATGGTCCGTTGTTTGGCCGATAGATCTGCAAAACTGGTTTTTTTTTAAATTTTATGAATGATAACTACAGGAAGCAAGCGTATTGGATTAATTTTTTAAAAATACTCATTTTCTGAATCTAATTTGTGTTTTTAATTAAAAATCTATAATAATACATGCGAAATCCTACAAAAATCAAGAATTCTACTTAAACTCGGGAAGAAAATTAAATTTCAAATTCCCGGAAAATGAAGGAAAACTTAAATTTTAAATTTTTGAAAACCCATTTTCTGTATCGAAAATGTGAATTTAAAAACTTTTTTTTTATATTTTTTAAAGCATTGGTGAAGGGAAAGAAAGAAAAAAAAAGATTTTTAAAGAAATAATCAATATAGAATTCCTTTTTTTAAATTCCTTTTTTGTAAACTTCAAAATATTAATTTATAGAATTTTTTGGAGGATTCTGCATTGTTCCACCAAATTATGCTTTTAAAAATTAAATCATAGGAAAGGTAAGATTTGCATTATTATTAGATGTGACTAATTGACCAATTAACATCAATTAATTAGAATATACTTTTAAAAATGCAATTTTTTTCTGAAATTTTAAAGTTTTAGATTTTTGCCTTGAACTAGCAACTAAAGGTTTCAAATATCAAAAGAAAACTAATTTAAAATTTTCAGAATCACAAAAAAGGCGAAAAATTTAATATTTTGCCTAAATCTTGCACAATTCCACGTATTTCTTTGCAATTCTCCTTCAAAAAAATCAATATACCTTATAAACCTCCTGAAGTAACTATCAATGAACAATCTTCTCGTCTTCAGTCGATTTTCAGATGACGTTGCTTGACTATTTACAATTTTTTCATCTTTTCTACCTAAATTCATTTCAAATCTCTTGTTTTCAATCCTAAATTCCAACAATAACCTCTACTAGTACTTGGCTCTTCTGTACTGCCAACAAAGTGCCTAAAAAGTGGTCCACGATATTTGTCATATTCTTCAGATGCTAGGGAATACATTTATATTTATCCTGAATATATATTTCCTTAATTGACTCACAATTTTTCAAAATATAAATATTTCAGCAATCATATGTCCTTTTATTATTAGCATTTTTAAATTATTTACAAGAAAACAAATAATTTATCTTTAAATTTTTCCATAAATCCCAAAAAAACAAGAAATAAAAATAATAAGTTATCTGGTCGCCGTCAATCCCTCCTTTTCCTTATTCTCACGTGGAACTTTTATCCATTGTCCTTGAAGATTTTCCCGCCAAATTGTGATCTGGAATTTTTAGTTTTAATAGAAAAATTTATATAAAAATAATTATGTACCGTATTATCATCACCAGATACTGAAAGGAAAGTTCCGCATGGTGACCAGGAGACGTGGTAGAGCGCAGCATTTGATTTTTCAAGTAATTTGGATTGCCAATCACTTGGATCTTCAGTTTTCGATCGATAAAGGACGAGATTTCCATCCATTCCACAGCTAACAATCGATTGTTGTCCGTCGTTGGTAACTGGGCACCAGGCAACATCCCTCACAAAATCGATATGTCCATGTAGAACTTTTTCACAAACCCATTCGTTTCTCTCGTTTTCACTGGAAAATGTTCATTAAAATAATCTTTACGACTGCAAAAACGTACTAGACCCAAATTTTGACAGTTTTATCATTCCCGGCAGACACTAATCTCATTTTCGCATCCGGTGAAGATGACCCAGGTGCCCATGAAACAGCGTTCACCCCCTGCTCATGACACTTCGAGATTTTCGATGGAAGCCATTGAGAAGTTGAAGAATCGAATCTCAAAATACCAATATCTCCATCAGCTGACGCGGATGCTAATAAAAGACCATATTGTGGTGGGGCAAATGCGACGGATGTTGTGCTTGCTTCATGCGCATTCCATTCGAAAGTTTTTTGCCATCTTCCCGAGACTTCTTGCCAAATTAACACTTTCCTGAATAATAATAAACATTAGGGGAACTTTCAATGCTCTATCTCACTTATCATAAGCTGCTGAAGCCAAAAGACCGCCAAATTTCGGGTGAGCCCATGAAACCTTCCAAACTGGTCCGGAATGCCCTGCCAACTCAGCCACTGGGAACGATTGACCATTTGGGCGAACTTCGAACACTTTCACAAGTCTGTCAGAGCCACAAGTTGCCAATCTGCTTCCATACATGTTGAGTTGTGCATCGTGCTGAAAAAAAAACAATATTTGTGGTAAAAAAATTAAAGAAAACCGCTTACAATGGCATCACGATGAGTTGTGTCGATTCTTTGGCGAATTGTGGTCATCTCTAAAAATTTAAAATATAATTACGCTTTGAAGAAGAAAAAAACATTATTAAACACGTTTTGATTATAAATAAAGGTTTACACGTTTCAAAAGCAGTAAACTTCAGTTTGAATAATTAAATAAAAAAACTAAATTACGTTGTTATAACAACAACTGGGAAAATAATCAATTTTTAAACAAATTTGCAAGAAAATAAACACGGAATTAAAAACGATTACTGTACTTTTAAAGGAACACATCTTTATTTTTACTGTAATTTTCGGAATGAGACTCTACAATTAACAAGAGAACGGTTCCTTTAATACAGTATACTTTTCAAAACAAATGTGTACCTTTAAACTGTGTACTGTATTATTTTATTGATTTTTAAAAAATATTTTTTGGAAAATTCCAATGAATTTAACTTTAAAAAAAAGAAGAAACGAAATCGGCCAACTCTACGAAGATTTCAAATAATGCGCGTCAACCTGGACTCCAACTGACGCATTTTCGGTGCGAGGCACACTCAGAAGATGTTTTCTTTTTGGAGAAAATTTGTTGGTTTTATTTATTTATTGAAAAAAAAACGAAAGTTTCGTAACTTTGTTTTCCGAAGTTTTTTCCGCTATCAAATGATTCAAATCAATAAAAAATTTGCAGGAACAGATAGCACGTAGAGTTTTTTTTGTTCATTCATTTTGTATTTGTGTTGCATTTCTCGTTCACTATTTATTTACAAAACGCTTTTAAATATAAATCAATTGGAATCGTGGTTCTCCAAAGAACTGATCAATGTTTTCTGAAACCCAACTATGGTCTAAAAAACAATGAAAACATTGTCAGCCGACATTTTCGAAAAAAAAAACAAAAATGGGGGACAATCTTGTGAGGTGGTGGCTGCGGCGGGCATCGATATGATTTTATCCGTTTCTCATCAAACCACACTATCTTTATCAAATCATTCGTCATGTACATCACATTTCTTTCCCTTTTTTTGACTATTTACCTTTAGATTTTAATCAATTTCAAAAATTTTCAGGGATGAGTTACATACAAGTTCCGCCAGATGTTAAATTGGTAGGTTCTAGAAAGTCCTAGGAATTTCTCGAAAAAATCGTTTATTTTTTATAGATCCTCGATAAATTCCACATCGAGAAGGAACAGCTACACGAAATAAGTGAAAAAATCGAGGAACAAATCAAAAAAGGGTTGGCGGTTCAGAATAGCTCTTCAATTGCGATGCTTCCTAGTTATGTGCCAGCGCTTCCAGATGGAACAGGTACTTAAAACCCTATTATCAATTAAATATACCAAAAAAATCAATATTCTAGAACGCGGGAAATATGTGGCGATTGATTTGTCCGGCAAAAACTTGCGAATTATGTTATTAACACTGTATGGAAGGGAAAAGGAGCCAGCGGCGAATAATATTAATTATATTGTGCCGAATCATGTTATGAAGGGTACCGGCGATCAGGTAGATATAGCTTTATACTAGCAAAATGATTATTTTTCAAAAATTTTAGCTTTTCACTTTTATTGTCAATTGTTTGCAACGATTTTTGCAAGAGTTTGGACTCGTCGAAGCGAATTTGCCAATTGGTAAGGGTTTCAGCCATTTTTTATAGGGAATGCCTTTTTTTCTATGATTTTTAAAAATGTGACCTAATGGAAATTAAATAGCATCTCCCAAAATACCGTATACCTTGAAAACCTTTAGATTACGGTAGCTTGAAGGTAATTTATTGTAAGTTTTGATCCACTCAACCAAATTTAACGATTTGTATACTTTTAAGAAGGGTGTATTGTCTGTTTCCAGAATTTTCATAAACATGGAAAGAAAATGTGAAAAAACTGTTTTTTACTTGAAAAATACATAAAACAAGATTTCTACGCGTTGGAATGTCAGGAAATACAAAAAAATCTAGTTTTATGGAAGTTTCATGTAAAAAATCGAATACAGACAATATTTCCGTCTTAAAAGTGTACGAATGGTCAAAATTGGTAGAGTAGATGGAAAGTTCCAATCGATTCCCTTCGAAATACCGTAATCTAAAGGATTTTAAGGTTTATGGTATTTGTGAGATGTTAACATTTTCCATTAGGTCGCTTTTGGAAGCCGTGCGATTTTTAAACTCGAGAAGAAAAATTCTAAAAATTGTATAATTTCAGGATTCGTTTTCTCTTATCCATGTGAACTTCTATCGATCCGTTCGGCGAGATTACTTTGGTGGACAAAAGGCTTCGATATCAAGGATTGTTTGCAAAAAGACGTTGTCAAATTGTTGGAAGAAGCTTTGGAAATGAACATGGTAGCTTTTTATCTAGAAAACACCCTCTAAATTGATAAAATTTCTATTTTCAGTCCACGAAAGCTAAAATAAAAGCTGTAATGAACGACACGGTTGGACAATTGGCTGCTGCTGCGCATAAATACGGACCGGAGTGCACTGTTGGCGTTGTGATCGGATACGGCTGTAATTCGTCGTATTTGGAGAAGACGGAGAATATAACGAAGTTTGATGCGAAGGCGTTGGGATATAAACATGAGCGTATGGTTGTTGTGACGGAGTGGGAGGAGTTTGGGAATAATGTAAGTTTCGTTTTGTTTCGAAGTAAAAATTAACTTTTTAATAGTTTTCTCTTCAATTATTCATCTTATTTTTATAGTTAAAAACATTTTTTCAATATCCAAGTTCGGAAAAAAGTGCAAAAACCCCGAAAAAAAAAATTAAAAATGGACGCGCAAATACGGGGGACTAGCTTTCTGAAAGTTAGTCCCTCCCTTGGAAAGTTAGTCATCCAATGACGAACTTCTCGTGGACAACCGAATTTTCATTTTTTTTTCTATTCTGAAAATTTAGAAAACTTCTCGTTACTTATTTTTAACTAGGAACTTATTGATTCACTGAAAATTTGAAAGTTTGAATTGGCGGGAATTCAAATTTTCAAAAAAAAAATACAAATTGCCATTTTTCAAGGCTTTCAGTGAGGGAAATCCATTAGAAAACGGATTTAATCCGTGAATTAAGCGTAAGTAGTTTAAACTCTCCAAAAATGTATTATTTTCATTATTTTCAGGGTGAATTGGAGCATATTCTAACACAATTTGACAAGGAACTCGATGCGGCATCAGTGCACAAAGGAAAACAAATGTAAGACATCTATTTTTTTTTTCATTTTCAATTAAATATATTCATTTCCTCGCAGAATCGACAAATTGACTGGAGCCCTATACATTGGCGAGCTTGTTAGACGAATCCTTTCACAATTGGTTCTAGACAGAGTTCTTTTCGAAGGACAACCTTGCGAAAAGCTGGACGAAGTTGATACATTCCCAACGAAATATATTTCCGAGATTTTGGCGTTAGTTTTTGTTTTTTTGGAAGAAAATTAAGGAAAAAACAATATTGCAGAGAAGAAGAGGGTATTTACAAAGCGGCTCGTCGTATTTGTGACGAATTGGATGTTCCGATGCACGGATCGATTGATTATTTGATTATTCGTGAAGTTTGCGACGCGGTTTCGAAGAGGAGCGCAAGTATTGTAGCGGCGGCGATTAGTGCACTTTTGAGACATTTGGAATTGTCGAGCGTGAAGATTGGAGTCGGCGGCGCTTTGATTCAATTCCACCCGACTTATCATAAGATGTTGGAGGATCAGCTTTTAGAATTGACACCGTTGAATATGAAGGTAATGCTTTTTTAAAGAAAAAATTATTTCTAGTTCAAATATGCGGAAAATAAACCACATGGGCGGTTTTTTCTCTAATTTTTAGTTTATTATAAAATTTGAAGGTTTATAAATTTATTTTCTATTTAATTTTGAAAATGCAGAAATCGGCAATTTTTATGAATTTTGTTTACAGAAACATTATTATTAAGTGCAATATTTCAATTTTTAACACATTTTCAAAAATTGGAAATTTCTAAAAGGGTTTCAGTGCCGAAATGATAACCCAGAATTACAATTTTCGAAAAGAAAATATTTCAAATTGATTTATTCTTCATAATTATTGTTTCACTATTTTGAAACATTTGTTTTCTTAGAACCAGTTGCCGAAAATGCAAAATATCGAAATTTGAGCAATTTTATGGTGAAAAATTGCTGGAAATTGCGTTTTTTAACGATTGGCGCAGAAATATCAATATAAGGAGCAAAATTGTTGAATTTTTCGCATTTTGGTTTTGAAATCATTGAAAAATTTGGAAAAAGATGTTTTGATTTCTCAACTGATATATTTTTCCTGAAAACCCTTGCTTTTTTACGAAAAAAAACGAATAAAATCTCGAGATTCCTAAAAAAAATAAATATTTTATAATTGCTTCCTCCTCGAGAAGTACACACATGTTGGGAACTTCGGCCACCGCCTGAAAACTCGGCCATGTTTTATTTTCCAAAAAAAAATTGAATTTTTAACCGGGTTTATTCGCGAATCGACAAAAATGTTAATTATTTTCAGTGGGAGCTGGTTCCAGCGGACGAAGGAAGTGCTCGGGGAGCGGCGTTGATAGCAGCGGTTGCGGAGAAAATGGAGCTTTGAGACTTTTTGAGGAATACACTTCTTTTTTTGCTTCAACACTAACGAGCTTTCTGTTTTTCCCTTGAAGCTAAATGTGTTAGGTAATTATTCTTTTTTGAAGTAAAGTACCTTTTTGTTGTAAAAGCTCCTCACATTGTTTTTTGTATGTTTTTTTTTTTGGTCACTGCGATTCTTATATATATTTTTTTTTCCGAAAACATATTTTTTCATGTATTTTTGGGCTAGTTTTAGCCCATTCAGCAACAAAAACAGTTCCATAGTCCCATTTTTTGCCATATTTTTAATGCTAGATGTCGTATTGCGTATTTCAGAGATTATATTTTAGATTATTGATTTTTTAGAATTAAAAAAAATCTCTGAATAATCAATAGCGATTTGTTTCCTTCTTTTTATGTAGTTTACGTGTTTTTGTGTGCTATTTTTGTGCAACGAATATTTCTTTGTTTGGTTTTCTTTCTTTTTTTTGGAATTTTATTCTTTGGAAATAATAACAATAACATGTGAGATCTAAGGTAGAATTCATTTTAAGTTGGAGGGTGGTGGGTGGGGAAAATGCGTGAAGAAAATCCTAAACTCGTAAAAAAAAGGTGTTTCGTTAGCAATATTCATAATTGGCTTGAGGATCGTTGTACGGGTTGTAGACGCCCGGTTGGTTTTGGCTTATTGGAGCGTAGGGGGTGAAAATGTCGCAGACCTGAAAATAAGGATCCTAGGAGTTAAAAGGGGATGTTTTGCTTACCTCATTTGGCGTTTTTCCATACATTTTCATTAGAGATTCGAGTTGAACTTCGAAAGAGACCTGCGGAATAACTGGCACCTGATTATTGTGGCCTAGGACGGGGACATGGTGGGGATTATGATGGGTGGCGAAGAGTTGATCGGTTGGTGGGAGCGGGGGTTGAGGGGGTGCGCACATTGTTGAATGGGCGTCGCGGCAGGCGACGACAGCGACGCGCAGAGGGGTGAATTTTACGTTTTGCATCATTTGTAGGGGTCCTTCGTGCGAGACGTTCGAGGTCACCATTCGCACGCGTTTCACCTCTTCGCCAACTTTGTATTTGTTGATGATTTCGGAGACGGGCACGATTTCGTTGCGCGCGGAGAGGATGTAATCGATCTGGGAAAAAAATCGATTTTTTACAAAATTACAAACTTTAGGTGGTATTGTCAACTTAAATATTCTCGATCATTGCGTTTTGAGGGCTGCTCAATCTCACTGACGCTCCGCACGCACGCACGCGGCTGACGACACTCAACAGACTGGAAAATTTGAGAATTTATTTTTCCGCGAATTTTCCATTGTATTGAGTATCGGCAGCCGCGTGCGTGAGTGCGGAGCGTCTGTGAGGTTGAGCAGCAAAAAATGAAATATTCATTAAAAAAATAGTAAATTTCAACGTGGATTCTCGCATTTTTCTCGGTTTCTTATAGAATAAATAACAGCGGACTAGTTTTTCATGAAATGTTTCTAGGCCATCGTTTTTGAAACGTTTTATTCGTAAAAGAGCGCTCCCGGGATCCGATGAATCCATCTTAAATGAAAGAGAAATTTATTCTGTATCGAATGGTACCAAGAAAAAGATTTTGTGACCAAAAATGGGCGAGTAATACCAAAAAATAGAAAACTGATTGTTTTTGGTTCCAACAAAGTTAGTATCTGGATTTCTAGGCCATTTTCTTTATTTTTTAGTTCCAATTATCGATTTTAAAGTTAAAATCTTCGCGGCCTAGAAAACCAATTGCGGGGACTAACTTGTTTCGGACAGAACAACACACTTTTCTATTTTTTGGTGTTTCCCGGCCAGTTGTGGCCAAGAAATGGTTTTCGAGGTACCATTCGATAGAGAATCAAATTTTCTTTCATTCTAGATGGTTTTTGTCTTTCAGATCTCCGTTTAAGTTAAGTGGAATAGAGAGATCTCCGTTAAGGTTAAGTGGAACCTTATCTTTAAGGAATTCCGAACCTGAATTCCAGAATTTGGGCATTTTAAGTACAAAAGTTTATAAAGGGCATGTTTAGCGAATTTTCGAAAGATTTAGGTGTCTCTAGAAAATTCAAAATTCAGTAGAAAACGAAGAAAATGGGTTTTTAACTAAAAATGCAAAAATTATCGATTTTTTAACTAATTTTCAGAGCAATTTCAATAATTTCCAGAGCATTATTTTGAAATGTCGGTTTTCTAGAATTAAGATGAAATTTTAGTCTAATTTTCGAAATTTTGAGAGAGAGAGAGAGAAAGAGAGAGAGAGGGAGAGAGAGAGAGTTTTCCCCAACTTCGTCAGATTCTCAACCAAAACCAACCTTCGTAGACTCGGCAATATCTGCCAAATACTCCATAATACTCTTCGCCTGCAGCTTTTTCAACTCAATCGGCTCCAAATGCACAACTTCGCCACTCATTTGCCGATAAGAAACACAAATAGAACCGCCGAGAATATATGTCAACCTGGCGACGATACAAGACCGATGAGGTAGCAGCAGATTGATTGCCTGAAAATCATTTAGAATAGGAATTTTTAAAAAATCATCGTAGTACTTACCTCTCGAGTGTCCAAAAACCCAAAAATCAGATAATCATCCCACAACGATTTGACATAGGATTTGGTTTCTTGAAATATCTGCAACACTTCAAGAATCCCTCGCCAGACTGAGAACCTCATCGTCATTGTTTCGGTCTCGAAGCGAAGATGTGGACAAAGCGTGTTTTTGAACGAGATCAATTTTTGACCTTTAAGCTGCTGATAGTCGTCGCAACAGTCGTCGCATTGCATTTTTTCGGCTAGAAGGTTGAAATCGGATTCTAATAAGGGTCGCTTGATATCCGAGTTGACGGTGATGTATTGGCAGGCGAGTTCTTTGAAACGATGCCATACAATTGCTGAAATGTTACTTTTTTTTTAGGATATAGCAAAAAATGAGTTACTTACGTTCATCACTCCAATTTAAAAGAAGCCCATCAATTGTACAAGAACCATAAAGCCAAAAACATGTAGCAGTATATGAGGACATCATCCTCTGAACCTGACAATCCTGATTCCTTCTTGTCGCAATTGTAAATGGAAGTGAAAGCGTTCGAACATAGAACATCCGCCCCATTGGTGAAAATGTCTTTGCTCTAGTATAAAAATAGAAAAGTGGACGTTTGCCAATTGTTCCAGATCTGACGTCGAGAAGTACGGTATCCTGAAGTGAATGCTTTTTAAAGAGTTTTTTTTGAATTTTGTATTTCAGCTTATAAAAAAGGGGACATAAATTAATATAATTGGGAGGAAAATAGACTTCATCCTCATTCCAAAACTGTTTTTAAAATTTTCTAAAACCACCTAGAAGCTGAGAAAACGCGCCTCAAAACAATGGCCTAGAAAAAGTTGGCCTAACTTTTTCCAATGATCTTTTTGCATTATTTATTAATAAATACAAATGGAGAATACTTAAATTAGTCCATTTAAACTTTTTTCTTAATTTCTATGGATTTCTCATGTAATAACCCCCGCGGACTAGTTTTCTAAGCTTTTTCTAGGTCATTGTTTTGAAGGGGCGTTTTCTCGGCTTCGAAAATTTTAAAAACACTCAGATTGAGGATGAAGTCTATTTTCATCCAAATTGCATTTAGAAGCTTTATAACATCTACCTTTAAGAGAAAGTTAGTGGGATACTGTCTTTAAAGTCAAGAGCACAAATATTACGACTCTAATTATGCAAAATAAAGAACTTCCGAAAAAATAAACAGAAAGTTGCTCCTTTAACCTTAAATTTTTAAAAGACAAATTTCTGTCTTTTACAGAAAATAAATATTGAATCCTCGGCAATTTTGTGTGTTTTAAAACAAGTGATACACTGCCTTTAAAGGAGGAATATAAGCAGGTTATAAATGTTGCCTAATTTATCTGAAATTCAATTTTATAAACCTAGTGAAATAATGTTCAAAATGTAGAGAAAATAGGGGCACCCGTAGTCGAACTTGGCTGCCAATTTGGTGGAAGCCTTTACCTTTTTGAGACCAAAGTTCGATTCCGGATGCCCTTATTTTCTCTTCTTTTTTTCAAATTGTTTCACTAGGTATATAAAATTGAATTTCAGATCGATTTAGAAAAATTTAAGAGCTGCGTATAGTCCTCCTTTAACAGCCTACCTTCTGCCTTGTCGTACACAACAAATGCGGATATTGTGCATGCCACGCGTGCTGCTTCTCCCCATACGTCGGTTGAATTTTCACGGACTCTTTGCTATTCACATCGGATTTCTTGTGTGCCGTATTACCGCCTTCTAGTGATATTTTCAGATTTTTCTAGACAGTTACGACGTTTTTCGTTACCTCCTGTTGCATTCGCAATTGAGTTGTTCCTTTTCACACCACTTGTCGGCTTCATCGCCAATAATGCGGCCGATGAGAAAGCCAACGGTTGCGCTGTCATAATTTGTCCACTTCTGATCTTTCTTATTTGATCTTGTATTGTTATTGCAGTGTCTTCGCTAACGATTTGGACATCAAAGTTTTTGAAGTATAAGCTCTATATTTAAATATATGTATAATAGTTTTTAAAATATTATTTTAAAGGTAGGGGGGGGGGGGGGGCTGTTCTAAAGCATCTAAATACGCTTAAAATTAATAAATGGGAAAAAATCGTTAACAACTTAAAAAAAAAAATTTTTTCAATTATGTATTGTAAAAAAGTTGGCCGAACTTGGATTTCTAGTCCCCCATTTGTGTTTCTAGGCCATTTAACTTCCAAAATTAATTTTTCGGTTTTTTGGAACATTTTTCAAAACTAAAAAATTTTGCACAACGCTTTTTGCAGGTTTGACTTTTCGGATTTTTTAAAAAGTTAAATGACCTAGAAAAACAAATGGGGGACTAGAAATCCAAGTTCGGGCCACCTTTTTTTTCCAGGAAAAAGTTGAAATCATTTTTTAAAAGTTTTTGTAGTGTTTTCAATTTTTTTTCTGAAAAAAGTTGACTAACTTGGTATTCTAGTCCCCGTTTGTTTTTCTAGGCCATTTAAATCCAACAATTAATTTTGTTACTACATTTTTCAAATAGAAAAAGGTTAAAATCTATTTTTTCTAAATTAAATGGCCTAGAAAAACAAATGGGGGACTAGAAATCCACGTTCTGCCGACTTTTTAAAGCAAAAAAATTGACAAAAGAGTTTTTTTTGTTTTTTTTTGTCAATTTTAACGTTTATAAAATAATTTTTCAATTTTTTCCCGGAAAAAGCTGGCCGAGCATAGATTTCTAGTCCACAATTTGTTTTTCTAGACCATTCAACTTGGAAAACTTTAGGATTAATGTTTTAAAGCATATTTTTCGCATTAATGGGAAAAATGTAATAAGTTTTTTAAAAAATAACCCTTTAAAAATTTTAAAACGTCAAACCTGCGAAAAACGTTATGCAAAATTTTTTAGTTTTGAAAAATGATCCCAAAACCGAAAATAATTAATTTTGGAAGTTACGTGGCCTAGAAAAACAAACGGGGACTAGAAATCCAAGTTCGGCCAACTTTAAAAAATGTTAAAATTATTTATTTTTTAGTTTTTTTGACCATTTATTATGTTTCTGAATGCATTTTTTCTATTGATTTTTTATACAATGGGACGCGTCCGAACACCCCCCCCCCATTCAAAACCAACCTTCGACAATGATGCACAACTATAAGTAAACAAATTATTCGTAACCAATATCGAACTACAAGACGGCTCAATAGAAACCAAAGAATCATTCAACAAACTCTCATAAGACATCAAAACCATGTCCAGCATGTTTTTAATCATTGGAAAACAAAACCCGAATTGTGAGGAGCATTCGTATAAAAATCCCTGAAATTAAATTATATGACTATTATAGATTCTTTTTTGGAATCTCAAAATACCTGTAATCTAGCCGCTAATAATCCTAGAATATATAGACAATTTGTGTTGTACCTAACTAGAAGTTGATAATCTTCTTCGATTAATTTCTCCATCTCTCGACGTTTTTCCACCTGTTTCTTTCTGTATTTTACTTATTTTAGAACTCTGAGATTTTTTGTTTCTTTTACCGCAATTCAGTGTGCATGGAGTTCGCCTGAAGTACGCACATTTCACGGAATGCTGCAAGACAAGGCTGGAGCTGAAAATCCTGGATTTTTACATATTTCCAGAGAGTTAGAATTACTTGACGCTCTCGAAAATGCTCTAAATGACTATCAATATTTGAGGCTGGATTATCGAGTCTTGAATATAAGTCATGCATCAAGTGGAGGGTTTGATTGAAGTGCTGGAAAAATGGGGTTTTTGGAATCGGGGTTTTTTTTGAAGTTTCGACGTAATTTCCGGATAAAACATCCAATTTTCAATTAATTTTAAAAAATCTGAATTTTGTGACCAGTGTTCCGACCCGGGTCGTACTTCGGATCAAATCCGGATCGGATCGGAACACTGAATCAAAAATTCAAGAATACGTTTTATTTTACAAATTGCAAGGCTAAAAAATTCAAAATATCGATTTGTTTCAATGAAAAACTCAAAAATTTAACGTTTCGATAAACTAAAAAGGTGCGGAATAGCGTAGTGTCGTATGAAGTTAAAAATTGCCTTTTGAAAGCTACTTGAGATATTGGATTGTGTTAAAATTTGATAGAAATGAAAGAAAAATCTTGATTTTTTCAAAAACTACAAGTTTTAAAGTCAACATTTAATTCTAGACTCATACTCGTACCCTGTCTTTAAGAAAATGTTTCCCTAAAATTAAACACCCATCTCGAATCTCATGAATCTCATAATCAATTACTTAAACACTACGAAATCTGATCTAAGTCTTAGGGAACATTTAGATTTTTCCCAAATCTCTTATAAAAATTAAAATAATTCGATTTGACAAAAATTAAAATAATTCGATTTGACAAAAATTAAAATAATTCGATTTGATAAAGACAAGGTTTCACCTTGTCTTTAAACGGAGAAGAAAGCTCAGAAATGTGTTTCAGATGAATAAGAATATAATTTTCTACCAATTAATAGCAAAAAAAATTTTTTAAGTCGACAAAAATAAGAAAAACTGATAATAAATCGAATATGGCCGAAGAAATGCAATTTGGGTTTCTAGGCCATATGGAAAAAATACCATAGGGACCCCCAAAATTGAAGGAAATCTCGTCATTCGATTTTTCATAAGGTAATTTTATTAGGGAACTCCTGATGGCCTCAAATCTGACTGTTCATAAAATTTTGGTTTCTGGCCCATATTTTTCCTTATATGGCCTAGAAACCCAAATTGCATTTCTTCGGCCGTATTCGATTTTTTATCAGTTTTCGAGGGTAGGCCAAGTGTTTGGAGGCACATGTGTTCGTTTTTTTATAAAGCATTTTCCATGGTTGAAAAAAATAGTCGAAGTAGAATTCGATTTCCCATTTAATGATTTAATATTATTTTTCATGTTGCTTCAGGCTAAACGCTTCTACAAGGTGCGTGGCCTAACTTTTTCAACGCACGAACACTTGTGCCTCCAAACACTTGGCCTACCCTCCAGTTTTCATATTTTTTCGACTTAATAAATTGTTTTCGCTATCAATTGGTAGATAATCATATTCTTATTAATATGAATCCCAATTTCTGAGCTCTCTGAGCCCCCAATTTCTACGAGCCCCGCTAGCTACCTGATGAAACTGCGGCCACGACGCTTCCGCTTCCTTCATCAAAATCGGAATCCTAATCGGTTTCGCTCTATTCACCAACCCAACGAGTAAATGATTCAAATTCTGTTTCGAGTCATTCTCCGAATCTTTCGGCATCCGTGAAAGAACATTCAAAATCGCCCACACCATTACAACCCATTCGTCTTCGAATAAATCATCGTCGATTTCTGGTGTGAGGTCTGGAAAAGTTTTCTTTTTGCGTATCTTTTGATTTTTTTGAAGAATAAATAAGTTTTACAGTTCTGATATCACTACAGACAATTCACTTTCATACACAGTTGCAACAATAAATCAAAAGATCTCTCCCCCTTAAAATCACTTACTATCTATCCGTTTTTCGAGAATGGTTATCAAATGATTCAGTAAAATCCGAGCGTTCGTCTCCGCCAACTTTTCCACCTGTGATGTTGATGGTTCGAGCGATAATTTTGTAAGCTTAAAAACTGAAATATTGCCAGAAAATGCCCCAAATTCCCTACCAATTCATAAACAATCTTCTGCATCTGATCAGCCGAAAAACTCGATGGAATTCCGGTGGTTGTTGTCATGGTTTACAAAACTTCAGGACATCAAAAACGTCTCTCTCTCTCTGAAAAAGTTTGTTTTAATCGGGTTATATGACAAGAGATAGGCGCGCGTTTTGTCCAAATCAGACGCACGTGGTTAGAGATAGTGTGAGAAGGGGGGAATGGTATGTATTTGATGGATAGGATAGCATAGGAACGTTGTGAAAGAAGTTTACAGTCTATCAAGTGTCGGATGATTTAGTGGGGGGAATTGTTTATGATTTAGATTATATGAGACAACGATCGGCACGTCCTGAAATGAGAAATCAACAGGGGAAAAGGAAATGTAGTAGAAGTAATAATTTTAGGCGCTTAAAGACAAGGTGTCAATTGATTTGAGCATGCCTGATTTCAATTTTAAAAATTCTATCTTTTTCTCTTAAATTCTACCTTTTTCACTGGCACGCTGTCTTTAAAGACATTGTGCAACTTAAAATTTAACACAGAATTGTTAAGTTATGTATTGGAATTTTAATGATTTGTTTTTGATTACGATACACTGACCAAATTGCAGAACACCAGTGGAAAAGTTCGAGTAGAAATTTTGAACAAAAAAACGTTGAAATGTATAATTCTCGAGTTTTCCAAAACGTTTATTAAAATTCTATTTTTCTGCTTGAAGCCGGGCACCGCGGATGGAATAAATGAGACGTTTTCCACAAAATCTAAATATTGGTTTTTCTGAGGTCAACGTCTGAATATTCTTCGTAATTTGGTGAAAAAGTTTAAAAATATAGAAATAGCCTAACTTCTCCAATTTCTATTGTCCAGTGTCTTCTTAAAGGCAGAGGGTTAGTAGTTTTGAAAACAACACATTTTAAATTCATTTAACCAACTATTTGTCGAAATTTTACTCTTAATTTGAAAGTGCGCTCTTCAGAGCTCATTAATTTAAATAGAAAAATGAACCTTGTCCGTAATCGGAATATAAGTTTAAATAACTTTGAAACAACGGCCTAGAAAAATTTCAGACGTCTCGTTATCTTCATATTTTAGAAAATTCCCTTCATTTTTTAGAAAATTCGAAAAACACGTTTCGACAGAGTACGAAGTCTATATTGATCGAAGTTACATTCAATTTCTTCGTGACAAGTCCTCATTTAAGTGATATTCTGCCTTTAGAGGTGTCTACTCTACCCAAAAGAATTTTTTTAAAAACTGAAGCTTTATCAAATTTTTTCACATATTGATTTCAAATTATCATAAAGTAATGACAATCCAATGAACTACAATTTATAATGAAGGTTATGAAACAATCAGGAAATGTTTTATTGGTTTTTGATAAAACAATTCGATTATGGTATAAGTTATCACTTGTGTTGACACGGCTAAAAATAATTTAAATTTATAATCACCCGATCAATTTGAACTCGATTAATTAATTAACTAACTGTATTCACATGTAACATTTTTTTTCGCAATTTCAATATAAAACCTTTTTTTGTGAATATTTTATATTTCCTCAAAATTCAGCTAATTTGTTAACTTTGCGAAAAACCCCAATCATCTAAAAATATTAACCAAAAATTGTGATTTTAAAGACAGAGTGTCAGGTAATTAACAATTATTTTCTCCTGGTTTGTTTCAAGATGTTAGCGATAAGATAAGTTAAAAAATTGTGTCAGAAATATTTTTTAAAAATTTTAAATGTATTTTTTTTCAATTTTTCAAATTTCGATTTTGGATTATCTGAGCTCATTTTTTTAAAACTTAAAAATCCTGTCAATAAAGGCAGTGTGCCAGGTAATAAATAATAGTTTTCCCCGGTACTTCAAATTCTCAATTTATGCATTAATTTCAAAAGAATAATAAAAATAGTGACCTGTACCAATAACATTCTTATTCACAGGTCTAAAAACCATCCCATCTTTTTTTCAAAATTAATTTTATTGAAGATATCAGCACACCAAAAATCGAACCACGTGGTGTCTGTCAACCAGATGACGCACTTTTTCTTTTTGAAGAAAATAAAAATGACATGCATTGCTAAATGATCGTTAGTTTTCTATTGTGTTTTGACTTCTTCTGTATGCGAATTTGATTTTCCTTGAAAATACACTCTTTTAAAATATATTATTTCACAGTTTATTGATTTACCTAATAAAATATTGATTTTTTTTTAAACCAAAAGGCTTCAAAGTTTTTTCAGAATGCCAAAAAAACAACTAAAATGTGCTCAAAAATGAAGGTAAATAAAATCGGAACAAAAAAAAAGTGCACAGAATACTTGACGATGAGAAGAATGATAAACCTAATAAATGTCGTTCATTTTTTATGATCATGTCCAAATATATCAGGCCATAAAACTCTTATTTTTTTGGTGTTGCTTAAACAATTTTTTCACGGGTTTTCATATCAAATATAATGATTTTATAAGTTTTTGTGGTAAAAATATGAAATTGATTTAAAGGTGCAAAAACGAGAAAAAAGTTCTTAAAGACAGTGTTAAAGGTATGAAAATTGACTCTAGGATGAAAGAAAATTTAATTCTCTATTGAATGGTACCACGAAAAAGATTTTGTGGGCAAAAATGGCCGAGTAATGTCAAAAATAGAAAAGTGAAATTGTGGCCCGAAGAAAGTAAGTCCCCGTATTTGGTTTTCTAGGCCACGTGGCTTTCTAGGCCAACAAATACAAAATAGAACAAAAAGCGTAGGAACTTTTAAAGAAAAGCCTGAAGAAAATCAAGAAAATCAAGAAATACCAACGTGGCCTAGAAATCCTAAAAACGGGGACTAACTTTCTTCGAGCCACAATTTCAGTTTTCTATTTTTTGGTGTTTCTCGGTCATTTTTTAACGAAAATCATGTTTTTTAGTACCATTCGATAGAGAATTAAATTTTCTATCATATTAGATATATCTATGCTGTCCGGGAAGTCTTCCTTTGGCAGAATTCGCTGGTGAAAAGTTAGGTTTTTTTTTTAAATTTTGTAAAAACCGAAATTTGGTCAAGACATGGTGCAAAAATGTTAAGAATATGAAAAGACCCTTTGCATAAAATTTCTCAAGAAAAAAAGCGTCGAAACAAGAGAATAAGAAGAAGAAGACGAAGGAAAAAAGTTATTGAATAAAAACCATCAACTATCTACGCCCCGCGACGACCGACTGACTGCTGGAAAATCAAAAAGAGAGAACTGTAATTGATGAGACCGATGCCGAAAAAACCTTCTTTTCCTTCATTTTTTTTTGATAAGATACACTCCAAAAATGGTTGGAAAGGAGAAGGGGGGAATGGTTGATGATGATAGGTGGAAAGACATACATGGCCAGAGAGTGACAGCAGGAGGATGCTGCCGCAAAAATAATAGAATATGTGGAAAAAATAGAGAAAAAATAACAATAAAAATATGGGAAAATGATAGGGGGGAAAGGAGATGGCTGTGGGGGTTTTTTTCGAGGGTTTGAGAAAGAAGAAACTGTTTTTTTTTGGGGGGGGGAAGAGATGTTAACATTTTTCTGGAAAAATATGAAGGGTGCGGGTTGATCCGCAAAAAAAAGGCTTTTTAAATAAAGGTATTAACAAAATTTTGCTAAAAAAATGAAAAGGAGCTAATAATCAATATGCCAATATATTAAAAAAAAAAAGGAATTGAAGAGTAATTTTTTTTAAATCACTTCGATTTTTTCTCAATTTTTTTGTGATGAATTCGCTTAAAGACAGTGACAGGTTAAATCTGCCTGATTTCAATTTAAAATATTGGTTCTTAACTTCATTAATTTACGCGAAATTATATACTCTTTATGAGAGGTCCAAAGTTTGCTAAAAAAAGCCGAATTGGCGCGAAACACAATTATTTGAATATGGCTACATATTAGTTTTTTTTCGTTTTTCGTTTCTCTGGGTCCCAAAAATTCAAATTTGGATCGTGTTAACTGTCAGGCTGTTTTTAAAGATAGTGTGCAACTTAAATTTTACACAACCTATTTTGATCCAATCTCTTCAAACTTCGAATTTTCAGACTTTGAGATCTAAAACATCAGGATCAAAAGCGAAATTTTAGCGTTTTTAAACCTAACGTTTTAAAAATTCAGTGAATTCGTATAATAATAGTTAGTTAAAACGAAAAAAAACCAATATGCAGTCACATTCAAATAATTTTGTTTCACGCCAATTCTGCCCGATCCTGCGCGCAGTCAGCGATTTTTGCATCTTTGGATCTCTGCAATAAGTCGTCGATTTTTCAATTGCATAAATTTTACTGTATTAATTAGGATAAGTTCTAATAATTGAAATTAAAATCAAGTGGGGGTTAAATTAACTGAAACACTGTCTTTAACGGATTTTGGAAGTTTCTAACTTATCTTAAACCTTCCACTGGTGTTTGAAAATTTGAGCATTTCATATTGGATCCATAACTGGCAAATTTACAAAGCAATTTACAAATGTTGAATCCTGTTCGGATCCGGGATTGACGGATTATGATCCTTATGACTATAGCAATGGTGGATCTTAAAATTGCTCATATTTTGTAAATTTTGGTACACTATCTTTAGGAGGCATACACCATTTTTCCAGACTATAAAAAAATAATTGAGATTAGTTTCGGAAGGTAGCCATCAAAATCTTTAAAAAACTACAAAAATAATCGAACATGTGAACATTGACATTACGTGCAAGAAACAGATACTTCTTTGTTATCTGTTTTTATATTATAAATATAGGTACAGTTTTTTTTATCTAGTACCGTGAATTTATCAATGATATACCCAACAATGAGTTTATAAATGAATGCACACTTTAATTATGTATACTCGTACAAAAATGTCTACCACGAACTTTCTACTATGAATATTAGGTACCATAATCATGATTTTAGAATTAATAATAAAGTTTTGCCGATGACGTATTCCGATCCAAATGAAAGAAAATTTAATTCTCAATCGAATGGTACAAAGAAAAAAATGTTGTGTTTGAAATTGACCGAGTTACACCAAAAATAGAAAAATAGTGCTTTTTTGACCCCAAGAAAGTTAGTCCCCTGAATTCTTTGGCCTATGTGTTTTTCAAATTTTCACTTTTTATTCTAAAATTCTCTTTTTCGCTTATTATCAATTAAACTCCCTTTTTGAAGAAAACAAAATAATCCCCAGCTGTTTCCATTTTATTCGATTGGCAATGGTGTTGGACTCGTGCCAAATGGTGGGTGTCCGATGGAGCGTAATTTAACATGTCAATTAATTTTAAGTATTTTCAACACATATATTCTTTGATCGTTGCGTTTTGAGGGCTGTTCAACTATTTAAAAACTTCAATGAGAATTTAAGTCGCACACTGTCTTTAAGAAAATCAAAAATTAACACTATAACAATATTGATCGATAGAATCTAAAAAAAAACTCAGATAAAAATACAATATTTATGCTGATTTTAGCATAAACATAATGATTGCACCTTATCTTTAAAAACCAAACAAACCAATTCTGGAAAAATTATCTGCAATCACATAGTTTTCGAAAAAAAAAACTTCTGTTTGCAGTTCTCTAACCCGCTGAGAAGATTGTAATCTTTAAATGATCAGAAATCGAAAACCCCCGATTATTAAAAGAAGGGGGGGGGGGGGACATGCGAAATCGTCAAACTGGTTTAATAACCGAACTTGGATTTCTAGTCTTTCTTCTTTTGCTTTCCTAGGCCATTTTAACATTTCCATATTATTATTTTCAATATTTTAAAGGGAAACAAATTTTTTTTTGAAAAATCACCATTTAAGCTGGAAATTTCCAGCAAAACTAAAAAACTGGAAAAAAAACGAGTTTCCTGAATTAAATTACCTAGAAAAACGCGGCGGGGGACTAGAAATCCAACATCGGCCAGCACTTTCAACAGATTTGGCACAGTTTTGGGTTTCTAGGCCATTAATCTCGTGATACCCCTCAAAACAATGGTCTAGAAAATTTTGGTTGAAAACTAGTCCGTGGGCATTTATTAAAAGTTCGGCCGGCTAAAAAATCAAATTTCAAATGGCCTAGAAAACCAAATCAATGGAAACTAGGCTAAATTCACTAAAATTTCATATTTATAATTTTTAGTCCTAAAATTTCAAGAAGTTAAGTCTTAAAGTTGCCCAATAAATGAAAAATCAATAAAACAAGGTGACACCTTGTCTTTAAGCGTATTAAAAACCGTTTCTAATTTTCTAACAAAAGAAAAACGATTCCAAAAAATCAACCAATTCCCCACAAATTTTAACAACCCAAAACAAACCACACCAAAACCCATAAAACCTGTCATTAAAAGACAAAAATGAGACAATTCTGACGAAATCTTCTTTCCATTTTTTTTCTCGTTCCCAAGAAAGACCAAAAAATCCCATCCAAAATACAACGGTCATCAGTTCATTATCAAGAACCGCAAGTATTTATTACATCATCCCCCCCCCCTCTTTCTATCTCTTTTCCTTTCAAAACATTTCATCATCCTGATTGTCGAAACAAAAAACAACAACGGAATGATGAAAAATTTAACTTTCTCACAAAGTTAAATTTTTCTAAACCATCCCATAATTATCAGGACTAACCCCCCATCACCCAAAATCAACCCACTCAATAAATAAAGCGACAATTCAAAGAAAACTGATAAAAACTGGAGGTACATGATAAAAATCATATTAAAATTTTATGTATTTTTCAGTGTAATTCGAAAAAAAGGCAGAGGGGGAGGGAGCAAAACAGAAAAATAACAAACAACTCTCAAAAATGAACAACAATAATAACAACAACAAAAAAAACGGTTTCTAACAAAATTTCAAATCGGTGGGGGGTTAATTACTCAATTAACTCAATTAAAAATTAAATTAATTCGTAAAAAACCCAATCTTCTAATCATCTTCATCCTCATCATCGGCATTTTGTAACTCTTGCTGAAGCTGCTCCATTTGTGCCTTCTTCTTTGTGATTTTGTTGGCTTTTTCGCCACTGCAAAAAAAACGGTTAATTAGACTCAGAAATGCTTTAAAGACAGAGGACCACCTATTTTAAGTTTAAAACTGTCGGGGCTTCAAATTTTTGTTTAAAAAACAAATTTTAGAAGGAGTTTCCAAATATTTCTGGCAAAGAAATGAGAAAATGCAAAAAATACTCTAAAAGTCACATTTTTCATAAATTCTATACCCAGTTCGGTGGAGCGTGCTTGCTGATTCCTTTGCTCCCAAAAACTATGATTTTTAACTGTTATTAAACATTTTTTTAATTAAAATTCAAAAATTCAAGCTAAAATACTGAAAACTAAGGAAAAACTGCTAAAAATCAAAATGTTTGTAGATAATATAAGAAAATTGTTGTCAATACCTATATTTTTTAAACAAAAATTCGGAGCTTTCAAAATTTGAAGTATTCAACTCTTTTTTTCTACCAAGAAAATTTCGAATGTGTCATTTTTTGTTGAATTTTATCTTTTCCCCTCAAAGACCTTTCAGCTTTTAGATAAAATTGATAAAAAATTTGAATTTCGTTCAATTGAGCGATTTTCTATTAAAAAATATAAAATTCTTATTTTCAAAAGTTCCTTTACTACTTTTGCATATTTCCTAAATAATGTTTCAAAAAAAGAAAACTTACGCAAACTTTCCAGCCGTCTTCTCACGAATCTCTTCAACAGTTTCATCATCCTTTGCCCATTCAAGCACCAATCTTCTACCGTACCTGAAAAATCAATTATTGGTTTTTTTCAGCCTTTTCCATAAAAAACGCACAAATGTGTGGAATGTACCAACGCTTCAAACGCTCTCTTCGCCTCATCAACCGACATAAAATCAACAAATCCGAATCCTCTATGCTGGTTCTTCATCCCTAACTTCCTCGGAATCCGGATATTTCTCACCGATCCAAAAGTCTCAAAAAGACTCGTAACCTCTTTAGCACTCGCTTCAAATGGCAAATTTCTAACGAGCAATTTCGTCGACTCTCCCTGCTCTTTATTCCCAACATCTTTCCTTTTCAAAGCTCCCTTATCGATCGTTTCCCTTTCTGACAATTTCAAATCTAAACTATGTCCTTCTAGCAGTTCTCCTTGCATCTCTTTCAGCGCTACCATCGCACGTTCAGCTGTATAAAATTGCACGAATCCAAATCCCATTGACAGGTTTTTCGTTGGTTCCGCCGGATTGAGCTTCTTCGAGATTTGTGCAGATTTTATCGCATCTCCATAACGTTTTCTAAAATTCTTGATTAGATGAAAAATGCTCTGCTCTAGTCCTAGTCTTACCTAAAGAATCGATCCAACGACTCATCCGTTGTATCGAACGACAAATTCTTGACAAAAATAGCACTTCCAGGTTCGATGGCTCGTTCTTCGTCGCGTTTTTCGGGTTGAGTGGTCTTTTCGGAGCTGCTCTGTTCAGTTTCCTGTAAAAAGTTAGATAATGATTATTTTATGTAAAAATTTTAAAATTAAAAGTAAAACGGGAGTTCTGTAAAGATAGGAGGTCAGTGAAAAATTGATTTTTTGAAAAATACAGCAAGTTAACGGAAGCTCCCGATTAAACTGAATTCATTAATTATAATTAAAGGAAGGCCGATAACTCACTAGTTATACCAAAACCGGTTCAGGAGTTGTAAAATTTACTGATATACTGCCTTTAACAAAACTGTTTTTCAAGACTTACCATGGCTTCCTCTTCATCCTCCTCCTCCTCATCCTGAGCTTCACCCTCCTCTTCATCTTCTCCAGCTTGCCTCTTCTTTCTTTCAGCTTTTCTCTCCTCATACGTCATTTCACGTTTCGACTTCTTCACCTTCTCCTCATTATCAACCTTCTTCTGCTTCTTATCCTTCTTCTCATCACTTCCCTTGTTTTCAATCGCATCATACGGTGCCCATTCCAAATACAACGGCTGATTTCGGAATCTCGAATACGCCAACGCTTTGAACGCCTTCTTCGCATCCACCGAATTTCCCATTATAATCAATGCGCTTACACCACCCTCTGGTGGCATCAAAACCTTCTCAACGTTTCCATACTTCTCAAACATTCGATTCAATTCCTCGGGCTCCACTTTTGCTGGCAAATTCTTCGCCAATAATACGACATCACTTCGTTTCGTCGCCGGTTTCGAGAAAGCGTCCAATTTGATGCCGTTTTCGATGAAAAAGTCGCGAGTTTCACGAACGAGTCGCGTTTCGGCGAGAGCCATGCGTACTCCAGCACTTTCACCTGAAAATTTGGGATTATTATATGATTCGATACTTTTTGCAAATTTTCAGATTTTGTGCTCGAAAAAATCATGCTCAATCTTCTGCTTAGCAATTTTTGAGAGTCCTTCCTTTGCCAGCATCAAATATTCTTCCAAATGGCCAATGTTTCGTTGAAAGCGGCCAGAAACGCTTCCATTGTCGGAAGAAAGCCCCGGGAGCTCCCGGATAAATGAAAAACGTACCATTTTCCGAAGTCAACAAGTCTGATTTCGATACATTAAGTCTTTCAGCCAAAGTATCCGCAATCGCATTTGGTCCAAGGAAAAGAGCATTCCAGGAATGAGCCTGTAACTCTTATTTATTGAAAATTGCATTATTCACATCAAAAAACTACCTTATTCGCATCCTTCTTCTTCTGCTCATCCTTTTCATCCTTAAAACTCTTCTTCTTCGGTTTTTCCTTCTTCTCCCCATCTTCTTCACCCTCATCATCCTTCTTTTTATTCGGATCCTCCCGTTTTTCATCCCCTGGTAAAATGTGCATCATTCTCCCTTTGAAAACATATCCATCGAGTGCCGAATATGCAGCGACTGCTGATTCGGGGAACACATATTCAACAATTGCGAATCCTTTACATTTTCCTTCAGTTTTGCTGATAATTACCTTAAAATATATATATTTAGCAACTTAATATCACCTTTTCAACCTACCTGAACCTCCGTAATCTCTCCATATCTCTTAAAAAGGTATTGAAGATCATCTTCACTTGTTGCATATGGCAAATTCCTCAAAAACAGTCGTCCAGTCTCTAGAATCTTCTCCCTGACCGTCTCCTCCTCTTTTTTCCTGTCCAAATACTCAGCTCCATAATTTATCGCCGGCTCTTTGCTGCTTTCTTCCGGTTCTTCAACCTTTTGGATGGAAATTTTGTAACCTCCGAGAAATTCGCCATCTTTTTGCAGAGCTCTTCGAACATCTGGCGGTCTGTTGAATGAGACAAATGCGGCCGCATTTTTGTCATTTGTCGAGATTTTCATCGCTTTTATTCGGATTGGATTCAGCCATTCTTTGATGTTCTTCATTTTCACCGAACTTGGTAAACCGCCGAAGATTAGGGATAATGAGGTGTCTCCTGAAAAAATACTTTAAAGGCAGTGTATTACTTATTCAACATGAGTATCAAGATGCTATTCTTGACATCCACCAGTTAGATAAGGTCCCAGTTAAACCAAAAACGTCGGAAAAGGGGCTTAAAAAGAAAACAATACCTTCGATTCCTTCCAACAATTCCGCCATCAATTTTTTGTCCTCTACACTCTTCTCCTTTGTAATTTTCACCTCCTTCTCAACAGCTACTCCTTTCGCTTCCAAAAACTGCTCGAATTTTTCATCTTTCTTCGATTTCTTAGCCGCTGGCTCATCATTAGAGCTCGTTGGCTCATTTATCTCAACATTTGTTTCACCGTTTGCTCTCTTATATGCACTAGAATCTTTCGCATATTTACTCCAAGCTCTTGGCTTGTTTGCATCACCAAATGGACGACAAACTTCAACCTGAAATAATAATTTCGAAAAAATTATTCATTTTTTAATGAATATTTCCATACCACTAATTTTTTCGATCCCATGAACGTTTGATTCGTTTTCTCAAGAGCATTTTTAGCTGACGACTCTTCTAGAAATCCCACAAACGCAAAACCCCGAAATTTGCCCTCTTTCGTATATTTTAGGCTCGAATCTGAGATTTGTCCATATTTTTGGAAGAACTTTCGGACTTCGGCTTCTGTGCAATTGCTGGGTAGATTTTTGACAATCAGCCGCGTTGACATAAGCTAGAATTGTTAGAAATTGTCGTGATTTAAAGAAAAATGACAAAAAATAAAAATTATATGAAGAAATAAGAAAAATAAAAACACCGCTAAACAACAAACCTCGGTGTAATAACGGAGCATCGTTGTGCAACATTCTGGCGGCATTTTGAAAAATGAAAATAAATTTTTTTAATTGAAAAAAAACGTTAAATTAAACTATATTCCACGAATTTTAATAACTTTATAGTGTGTATTTGTTTTTATTAATAAAGCTAACACCAATAAGTGAAGAGTATAAAAATACAAAAAAAAATAGTTTCAAGATAAAAAAAAAAAGGTTTTTGTCAACCAATCATTGTAGGATTAAGACGATTTTGTGAAAGACGTTCCATAATTTTGTCCTTTCCGACGACGAACAAATTGACGTTCGGAACGACGTGTCCATAAGCCATATGACGATCAGAAGCCCAAATAGCGTACTTCAAGGTATAAGGAGCTCTTTCATTAGGATCAGAGAGGGTAAGTGGGAACTCGAGAGCACCATTGATAATACCTCTACCATTAACTGTAAAAAATGAGAAAATTTTAAAGAAAAATTGTCGTTAAAACCAACTTTTGTTCAAAATTCTTCCATCCAAGTCAAAAACCTCATTAACCCCCGGCACCGGAAGCGTCAAACTTCCAGAAACCTCGGTAATTTTCATCAAATCATATTCGATTCCCTGGGTGAATGCAGTGATGAATGGCTGATGCATTCCATCGTTCAAATTCAATGGAACATCGGCATAAGCGTCAAAATTCTTGCGAACGTTTAAATTGTGAGTGTTGACACCCTGAAGTATTTATAACCATTTTTTTGAAAGACGCTTAAAGGGGATGATATTTACATTAACAGCGAATCCAATACCATAAGAATCGGACAAATCTTCAGCGTATACTGCAGAAACCATTTGAGAGAATGGGTTGAAAGCGGATCTGAAAAAAATTGTGGATTTTTAAAAATTAGTCCCCTGCATTTGGTTTTCTAGGCCACGTGATTTTTAAGTAATTAATGAAGGAATTAAAAATTACCTTCCAGAAAAAACCGACGGTTGACCAGGTAACGAAATATCGGGAACAGATTGCGGCTTTTCCCCAACCTTATTTCCAGCAATATACAATCCCGGGAACAATGGTCCAGATCGTTCGTCACTAATACCTGTAGGTAGTTGAAGAAGTCCCAATCCTCTTGGTCGGTCTCTCAGGTATGCAGCTGGAAAAGATTCTAATGAATTTTGTGCAATTTTAGATGATTTTACCTTTTCCATCGCTTTTAACAATTAAAAAAACGAGTAAAATAAAAAATAAAAGTGGAAATATAGACAACATTAGCTTCATTCTGGTCGCCAGGGGTCACAATAGCATATAGCTTTTGTTATTTTCATCACTACATTATCACTTCGCCTTTTTCATTGTTAATATCACTTCTTCTTATTAATCTTGTTTCAATTCGGAGATAATAATGAAACGCAAAAAAGTTGAGTCTGATCAGCCGAACACTTTTCCCTCTTGCATTTTTCTCGCCGGTTTTTGGTCGAGAAAAGTCAAATGAAGAATTATATAAATCACCACTGAAACACTGTCTTTGAAACGTATTGCGATTGGAAAATATCCTATATCTTTTGAAAAACTGATAGAAAATATATTTGAAAGTCTGATACTTTCTTGTAGTTTTTAGCCTTAGCAGCGCATTTTCTTGTAGTTTGTAGTCTTAGCAGCGCATTTTCAATTTTCCTTAGCAGCGCATTTTGTGTAGTTTGTAGTCTTAGCAGCGCATTTTCAATATTCCTTAGCAGCGCATTTTTGTGTAGTTTGTAGTCTTAGCAGCGCATTTTCAATATTCCTTAGCAGCGCATTTTCTTGTAGTTTTTAGCCTTAGCAGCGCATTTTCTTGTAGTTTGTAGTCTTAGCAGCGCATTTTCAATATTCCTTAGCAGCGCATTTTCTTGTAGTTTTTAGCCTTAGCAGCGCATTTTCTTGTAGTTTGTAGTCTTAGCAGCGCATTTTCAATTTTCCTTAGCAGCGCATTTTTGTGTAGTTTGTAGCCTTAGCAGCGCATTTTCAATTTTCCTTAGCAGCGCATTTTCTTGTAGTTTGTAGTCTTAGCAGCGCATTTTCTTGTAGTTTGTAGTCTTAGCAGCGCGTTTTCAATTTTCCGTAGCAGCGCATTTTTGTGTAGTTTGTAGTCTTAGCAGCGCATTTTCAATATTCCTTAGCAGCGCATTTTCTTGTAGTTTTTAGCCTTAGCAGCGCATTTTCTTGTAGTTTGTAGTCTTAGCAGCGCATTTTCAATATTCCTTAGCAGCGCATTTTCTTGTAGTTTTTAGCCTTAGCAGCGCATTTTCTTGTAGTTTGTAGTCTTAGCAGCGCATTTTCAATTTTCCTTAGCAGCGCATTTTTGTGTAGTTTGTAGCCTTAGCAGCGCATTTTCAATTTTCCTGAGCAGCGCATTTTCTTGTAGTTTGTAGTCTTAGCAGCGCATTTTCAATTTTCCTTAGCAGCGCATTTTTGTGTAGTTTGTAGTCTTAGCAGCGCATTTTCAATATTCCTTATTAGTTGTTTACAAAATCTGTTATATAAACGTGAAAAACCTCTGTCAAAAAAATCGACACGCCACGCGTGAGGGCAATGGGAAGGGCTGCGTTGCGTTGTCTTATTATCCCTCACCATACACTATTTCGCAAAATAGGGAAGTTCACGTTTATGAAGCCGAATTTGTGAGACAATAATAGCAGCGCATTTTCTTGTAGTTTTTAGCCTTAGCAGCGCATTTTCTTGTAGTTTGTAGTCTTAGCAGCGCATTTTTGTGTAGTTTGTAGCCTTAGCAGCGCATTTTCTTGTAGTTTGTAGTCTTAGCAGCGCATTTTCTTGTAGTTTGTAGTCTTAGCGGCTCATTTTCTTAGATTATAAAGTTATAGATTAATAATTTATTGATCTAAAAGAGCAACCTCCGCTAAAAATTTAGATCATCGTTTCATTTCTTTTATTCATTTCCTCGTTAGCAATTGCCAAGAGACTTCTTCTTTTTCTCGAGCATCCTCCTCTAGTACATCCACAGCTACATCCTCCGCCCTTCAATTTTATAACTTGTTTTAGAAAATCCCTTAAAACCTCACGTTCATACAAGCATTGGTACAAACTGGTTGACAACATTTACAGCAAGTTGTTGTCTGAACTGGTACTAAAACCGTCTGGGATACACATTGCATACATCCTGGTGTTCCACAGCTACATGGTGGATTTGGAGCTGGACAACAGGTCTAGAAAATTTTTCTAAATTAGCGTAAGCTTATTGTAGTACCCAACCTGTCCACAACTTCCCATCTGTCCACATCCACACTGTCCGGAGCAACAACCTCCCATTCCTCCGCATTGTCTTTTGGCACGAATTGCCACTTCAGTGGTTGAAATGTCATAACTTCCTTGTTGTACCTGAACCAAACCAATATTTTGTTTAAAAAAACGAACAAGTTAATGTATCATTTATCCTACCAAAGACGCTGAGCAAGAAGCAATTAAGATTGTGGAAATAACCAATTGTTTAATCATATTTCTTATCAAACGGATAGATTCGTTATGCAATTGACACTTTTATACATGGAAAACAGGATACCATGATTTTATTTATTTGCACTTGGGTATACAAACATCCGTAATTCATATATTTGTTTCTTGATTTTTTGCCGTGTCATTGCGATAATTATCAAGGGGAAAATGATTCAGATGTGAGAAAATAATGAATAGAAAAAAGTTGAGATCTTGAAGCTCTAAGTATTGGCTCAAATTTATGAAAATTACTTCATTATAGATCAAATATGAAATCCTTAAAGTCTCATGGACTGGAGAAGTGTTTGGGCCGAGTTATGACCCGCCAAAGTTCAATATTTCTTATTGGGGATACTTTGAAGGCTGATAACTCGTCCAAAGAAGCCCTAAAGTTCTTTAAATTTGACAGAATTATAAAAAATGGACTAGGTATCAAAATCTAAATATTTCAGAAACATCCGAAAAACCAAGTTATGATCAATCAATATTTAACAAAACATGGGCTATTATCAAAAAGTTATTATTATCATAAAAGGTTTATAACTTTGCTAAAACGCATACTAAACTGTTTTTTTCAAACTTTCATAAAATTAAAACTGCACAAACTTACTAAAATCACCAGAAAATATGGTACACGAAAGATGTTCTAAAGTCTGAAAAAAATTTAAAATTCTTTAAAATATCGAAAAACTCTCATTTAGGCAATTTTGGTGGACAATAACTCAGCTCAAACAATCGATTGCGATAAAATTTTGAGGATGTCTTATAGGGCTCATAATAAAGTTGATAACAAAATTTGATCAAAATCCAGAGATAAATGATAAGAAAATTTTAGAAAAAAACAGCTTGGTTTTTGTAGTAATTGTAGTATTGTCAGGATAATAATTTCTGGCCGCTCGTTGTGCGGAGTGTCGTTGGGAATTTACTCGCAGCGCGACTGCAACGCGCTAAAATTCAAATTTCTCAGTTGGTCTTGCGCGTTGCGGTCGCGCTGCGAGGAAATTCCCAACGACACTCCGCCAAATGAGCGGCCAGAAATTCTTATCTTGACAATATATCAAGAAGTAATCTTAAAGACAGTGGATCAGTTAATTTGACCGTTCCAGATTTCAATTTCAAAAATTAGAACGTTCTCTCATTAGTACAATGCAGTTTATTGCACCGATAAATACACGCGTCATAGCAGCCGTCCGAAGTTGCAAAAATCAAAATTTGAATGCTCGCCGGATCGTGCGACGCGGTCTGGGTCCATGCAACGCGGTCGGAATTGGCGCGAAACGCAATTATTTGAATTTGGCTACATATTGGTATTGTTCTGTGGACCACCTGGGCTCCCATTTGAATTTTGATTTTTTGCCTTGAATATGGATCGTGTTAACTGACCAGCTGCTTTTAATTGATATACCAAATTCTAGAATTTTCGTTTCTTATTTTTTTTCAACCTCTAACTTCCCCAATTATGAGAAACTTTTTGTTAAAGACTGGGTGACACTTTAAAAAAAAACTGGCACCTGAAAGATAAATGTAAAATTCAAGTTTATTTATATAATTAAAGTTTTGTTACGAATTCTATAAGACACTGATCTTTCGATTCTCTTAGTCTCAACGTGGCAACAACAACATCAGCAACGAAAAAACCATTTTGTTTAGTTAAGTTTTCCCCCCGCCGGTTCGAATCCATTCTCTCGCCCTCTTGCATTATCTAAAATCGAGATCAAGCGCATCCCATCTTCCCTTCCCTCCCATTTGCCCTCAAAAATGAAATCCACTTCCAACTCACTTGCCTTTCTATTCAGCTGTTTACAATTTCTGATCATCTCATATTTCCTAATCTCCTTCATATTCTACTCTGAAAAATATTCCGAAATCGAGGATGTTTACATCACTTCGGCGATTTTCGAGAATTTCCCCAAACCCAGGCTAAACCTGGTTTTGTATATCGATTCGCAATATTCATTGACTCAGGATATATTTCTGATTGACGCTGAGAATAACACAAAGTTGCTGGATTTAGAAAATGGGATGATATTATCGACGGAAGGGGAGGAAACGAGTAAGATAAGAGTTTGGAGCGGAGATGTGTCTAGTTTGACAATGAAGTTTTTTATAAGTGCCGAACATTCGAAAACCAAGGCGTTGGAGAATCATTTTGGTAGGCCTAGTTTGGAGGTGAGTTTGGGGGAAAAATACTGAAAATCTGAAAATTTGAAGAATTGAAAGGTTTTCAGCAAATTTAAATGAAATTTTTTTTTTCAACTTCAAAAAAAAACTAATTTATAGCTCAAAATAATCGAAGCATTCAACGAACCGCACGAAATTGTGACCTGCTCCACATCCATTACATCCATCAGCTCAATTCCGAATTTTCTCAAATCTTTAATTTCTTCCATTTCAATGGGTTCTTTTCTTCATCTTCCCTTTGATCACCTACCATCGGAAATTTATAAATTCCTCCAACATTTTGTCAAAAATAAGCAGATGAGAATTGAGCCCGAGCCAATGATGCGAAAAACTATTGATCGCTTATATATGGACTCGTTGGATCAGTTGGCCCAGCTTCATTGTTTGTATATGTACAGGTATTGATGCTTTAAGGAATTCATCTTCTTCCAAAATTGATAATTCAGGAGCAAAGCGAAATTTCTAATTTTTCAAAATGTACAAGATGTAATACTTCCTATCACTGAAATCGATTATTTTAGCGAGTTCCAAACGATTTTTTTGAAGAATCAGGATGTTAGAATAATGGAATATAATTCAAATCTTATAGAGGGTTTATTTAAAAAATTGTATTAACACATAATTTTTAAAATTTTAGAAAAATCAACCGAGCTTCTGAAAGATGCTTCATTTTTAATATTCGAAGAAGCTGGAAGACGAAGAAGGAACTTGATCATGAGAACTCCAGTGGTAATTTTAAAACAAAATTGGTATTTGGTCTGAAGGATAGAGTAATAGTGAAACTTTTTTTAAAGAAGCATTTTACGGAGCTTATTCCAATTTACTCATTCCAAATCTGTTTTTAAAATTTTCTAGAAACTGAGAAAACTAGCTTCAAAATCATGGCTTAGAAAAAGTTGGCTTAATTTTTTGCTATGAGATTTTTGCGTAGGAATTTTTATGGAAAATGCTTATTTTTTACAATTTTCTGGATTATTCACGAACGCGGACTAGTTTTCGCATACTTTTTCTAGGCCATTGTTTTGAAGGGTCGTTTTCTCGGCTTCTAGGTGGGTTTCGAAAATTTTAAAAACAGATTTGGAATAAGGATGAAGTCTATTTTCATTTTTCTTCCCAGTTGCATATTCATTAGTACTCCTTTAATTAGCTTTTTTATCTGGAACACTGCCTTTAAAACACGATTAAGATCTTTTTTTTCAGTTCGATACCCAAGTATCTTCCTTATACAACATGAAGCTCAACAATACACAACTAAACAGCGTGACGGTCTCTAAAGTCCGGAATTTCTGGCGAAATTCTGTTGAAAATCTCGAAGTTTACACGACGATGAAGCTAAATTGTGAACGTGGGTTTTTGGGAGTTGTAATTTTGAATCAAAAAGTTAATAGGCTATTTTTTGAGCTCAAATTCGAGTTTTGAAAATATAATTTTTCTCAAATTAGATAAAAATAGAAGCGTATTGTAAATCGATTTAATTTTATATACAAAAAAATAAGACAAACATTTGAAAAGGTCTCAAAAATACCTCATTTTTATTTATTTTTTAGTGAAATTTATTAAATATTTTGAGTAAATTTGCTCAAATTTTGTACATTGATTAACAACATTCCTATTATTATTTTCACCAATTTTCATAGATTTCCATCAACTTTGAGCCAAGCTCTTAAAAGTTCGAATTTTGAATAAATGAAAAAATAATGTTCAGAGGCTTATTTTCCAACTTTTTTCGCTACTTCGAGATGAACAAGGTTTAATTTGTTTAACTTTGAAAAAAATGCATTTGCGGGTTCATCCTCTTCTTAAATATCACCATTTCTAGGCTCGAAATGCAGCTCCTCCAAATGCATCCAACCAATTCTAAAACACGGGTCACTTCACAGCATGTACTCCTATAATATCCATCAATCAATTTTCCTTCAACTTGATAGTTTTAATTGTTAACCAGTTGTTATTGAGAGAAAAAAAATGAATAAAGTGTTGTCATTTTTTTTTCAGAAAATTTCGCAAGTTATTTAGAATGAATTTTTGCATGAAATTCGATACATCTGTGACACAGAAGAAGAAAAAGGTGAAGTCAAGAACATGTCTAATTTAGAATTCGAGCTGGAAAAAAATTCATTTCATCACTTTTTATGAAATGTTTAAAAAGTTCTATAGTTTTTTTGATTAAAATTCTAAACAAGCCAATTTTTGTCAAAACCACTGTTAACCAAAAAAAAAACAAGGGTACTCTTAGAAATCAATATGGTGCAGTAGAAAAAAAGTAGTAGTTGTTAAATCTTGTTTGTCCGTCCATTTTTTCCGCTTTTTTTCTTTTTGTCAACTCCTTCGTTTGAGCATTTCTTAACTTTTTTTGGAACGAATGGAAGAGCAACGACCGCTTCGTGAAGGATCACCACCAGTTATTCATGTTGTAAGGATTGACTTTTTTTTTACAAAATAGAACATTTATAATTTAAAAACAACATCTTTAGGAAACTAATACCTTTTTTGCATTTTCGTGTAGTTTGTAGTCTTAGCAGCGCATTTTCATTTTTCCTTAGCAGCGCATTTTCATGTAGTTTGTAGTCTTAGCAGCGCATTTTCACTTTTCCTTAGCAGCGCATTTTCTTGTAGTTTGTAGTCTTAGCAGCGCATTTTCATTTTTCCTTAGCAGCGCATTTTCATGTAGTTTGTAGTCTTAGCAGCGCATTTTCATTTTTCCTTAGCAGCGCATTTTCTTGTAGTTTGTAGTCTTAGCAGCGCATTTTCATTTTTCCTTAGCAGCGCATTTTCATGTAGTTTGTAGTCTTAGCAGCGCATTTTCACTTTTCCTTAGCAGCGCATTTTCTTGTAGTTTGTAGTCTTAGCAGCGCATTTTCATTTTTCCTTAGCAGCGCATTTTCTTGTAGTTTGTAGCCTTAGCAGCGCATTTTCATATAATTATGCTGTCGATTTGTAGAAGTTTCGTTTTAAAAATTGTGAACAAAATTTCGACTATTTTCTAATGAAACATTTCAGGAACAGCCAGGATTTGTAACATTATGCATTCCCGAAGACGATGACCCTAATCATTTGTCGCCTGTTTCAAATATGAAGAAAAGTAGCTCGATGACAAGTATAATGTGCAAAATTCGAGAAAAAAGGGAGAAATTTAGACGTAATTTTTGACTTTTTACCTCAAATCAACATATATTTTCAGAGAATCAATGTGCTGGAATAATTTTCTTTCTGATTCTTGGAACAGTTCTCAACATTTTCGCATGTTTTGCAAGCTTATGGTCAGCACATTTGGAAGCGGAAATGGTGAAAAGTGCAGTGGAAAATGAGCATACTTTTAGGTTTAAATTGAAGAAAAGTGAGTGCTCATTGGGAGAAGTTTAACTGATATATTGTTTAGAACTGGTCGAAGAACCCTCCAAATTTCTGATAGGACTTCTGAACTACGGTGGTCGGATTCTAAGCGCTGTTGGAACTGTCTTATTGGTTCAAGTGATCTCAACCTATGTCAAACGACGAAGATACAATTTGATCCTGAAGTCCGCGGCTGAAGAAGCTGATACTGTTATCAGTGACGTTCATGTTGGGATTACCGACACCGCTGGGGAATGTTGTTTAGCTTTCTGGCAAACTGCTTCATAATAAATAAATTCCGGTGTGGAAAAAAACGCTTATTTTTTTCATTTTTTCTCAACATTAGGTTGTACCACTATTTTGATTGTTTTTTTTTCAATTGCAATAATATTATTAGAATGATCAGCACCAATATGAAACAATAAACAAGACAAAAATACAAGCGAACATGTTAGCACAGCCGGTGACACCTATCGTGTTAATCCATTGTTCTCAACAGATTGCACTATTCCAATAGAACAAAATCACGTTAAAGATTTCAGAGAAAAAAAAACTATGAAATGCTCGATATTAAACGGACATTATTGTTGACTTCAAATTTTTAAAACAAATAAAATATTATTAAAAAAGTATTTTAAAAAATCAATTATAATAAATTTCCATTATTACAAGAATATTTTGTTTAAAAAAACGTATTTTACTATAAAAATCACTTATTATTTTTGACAAAAATTAATTTTATGAAAATCAATAATTATTTGACAAGAATAAATTATTACGAAAATAAATTATTTTAAAAAATTAATTATTATTTGGCTAAAATTAATTATTACGAAAATAAATTATTATTTTTGTAAAAAATAAATTAGTATGAAAATCAATAATTATTTGACAAAAATTAATTATTATTTGAAAATTAATTATCATTATTATTTGATAATTAATTATCATTATTATTTGATAATTAATTATTATTTGACAAAAATTAATTATTATTTAAAAAATTAATTATTATTTGGAAATTAATTATTTTTAAAAATTAATTATTATGAAAATCAATTATTAAAAAAAAAAAGATTATTATTTGAAAATCAATTATTATTTGACAAAAATAAATAATTATTTGATAAAAATAAATAATTATTTGAAAATTAATTATTTAAAAAATTAATTATAAGAATAAAATATTATAAAAATCAATAACTATTTGACAAGAATAAATTATTACAAAAATAAATTATTTTTTTAAAATTAATTATTATTTGGCAAAAATTAATTATTATAAAAGTATATTTTTACAAGAATGGATCATTATTATTTCAAATCAATTATAATATAATAAAATCCAATTAATTAAAAAATCAATTAATATTTGACAAGAGTAAATTATTATTCAAAAAACGAAAAATTATTTTTTAAAATAAATTATTAATTGAAAAAAAGAAATGATTATAAAAATATATTATTACAGGAATTAATTTTTTTTATTATGAACATCAATTTCTTTTAAATAAATTATTATAAAAATAATGAAAATCCATTATTATAGAAACCAAATATTTAAAAAAATCAATGAATATTTAACAAGAGTTAATTAATTAAAAAAGCAAAGCAAATAAATAAAAGAAAAAGGGTCGCAGGTCGTTTCGACTCTAATACTAGACGACCTAAAAGGAGCGAATATTCAAAAAAAATGAAAAATTCTAAAAATCAATTTTTAAAAAAATTAAATTATTATTTGACAAGAATAAATTATAAAAGTAAATTATACATAAACACTCTTGTTTATATACAATTAAACAAGCTCCGCCTCTAACACCACATATGGTGTTGGTGTAGGTGTCTTATGTTGGTACAGTGCCAGGTCACCTTCCCCCAAAGCAAAACAACAATTTTACTTTCTAGGAATTTGAAAAAAAATAATATAAAATCAAAATTGTAAGTACCAAAGTTTTTAAAAGAATAACAATTTATTCATAAAATTGAGTCGACATTATAATCGAATTCTTAAATCTTTTGTTAAAGCACTTTGCACTTTTTTATGGAAAACATTTAATTTAAAAAACTTTTTTTTTCATTTCGTTTTTCGACCGCAATTTTTAACGATCTCGTGACTTTAACCTTCTATTTCAGTTGAACATGGTGATACTTTTACTATAACTTTTGATTTTTAAGCTAAAAATATCTTTGTTGCATATTTGGACAGCTTTAGCTCTTTAATCTCGATGTTGTGATCTGAATTTGATGTGAAAACAAAACGCATGTACTTAAGCTTTCATTGGAATCGAAAGACACTTGAAAAAGAAAATAAATTGAAAGGAATGGTCAGATCCTTGGTTCAAACAATAAAATAATTAAGTGTGTTTGTGTGTATACAGAAGTAGTTTAGCAAAGTTTGCAAGTAGTGGCACAGCTTGCCTTTCTCTGGGCAGTTGTGTAGAATGTGTTGGTACAGAATCCATTGGCGGCCCAGGCCGCACAGTTGGAGGAGCTGTCAGCGTTGTAGCTGGTGCATGTGGAGGAGGATGAGGATGTTGATGAGGATGATCCTGATCCTGATGAAGTGGTCGATGGGCATCTTCCACATGTAGCTTGGCAGTAGGTCTGGAAAAGTGGAGATGTGTTATATTATTCAGATTTCGGGGGATTTTACATTGACAAAGTCTTGCATTCCAACGGTTGTGCAGATTGAGATATCATTGGCACAGTTGGTAACAGCATCGACACATCCACCCATGTTACAGAATCCACAAGATGCTGGGCAATCCTGAGCGATGATTGTTCTCCAGATTGGACTGTTACATTGGCTAGTTGTGATTGTGTTACAATCAAGTCTTGGATCTGAAAACAGAAGATAGATAAATCCCCAATTGTTCAAAAGAGGAACTCACAAGCAACATTGCTGCAACTATAAGCATCAGTTTGACAGCAGTATCCACAAGATTTTGGGCAACTTTCAATTGAAGCAGTTTTCATGTCTTGCACAATCGAGGCCGGTGTGGCAGTTGCAGTTGTGTAACAAGTCAATGGTCTTGAAGCATCCGTTCCAGCAGCAATTGATACAGTCGTAGAAACTGGTGGGTAAAGTACGGCACAAGCAGCATCGGAGATCACATTATCACATGCAACAGCTGCAGGGGTGTACACAAACTGTAATAATTTTCATTAAAAATGTTCTAAAAATCTCAAATAAATACCGATGTTCCATTGTAAGATGTGCAGTTCAAATCACTTCCAATTTGTGCACTTGCAGATGGAACAATAACGAAAAGAGCACTCAACAAAAACCACATCTTTAAAAGTGTTTTAATGATCGAATGAAATTGAACAATTTGATTTGATTTGAAATATTTCTCGCGGCTTTTAAACCGTTTCAATCATTGATCCAGACAATGCGAAATCACAATTTCATTGTTTCTGGAGGGCACGGAAGCTGAATAAACAAAACGCAAAAATGTATATAAATCGAAACAATTTTCTGAAAGTATCATCATTCGCTTCGATTCTAAAAAAAACAATGTGGTTTTTGTTGAGTGCTCTTTTCGTTATTGTTCCATCTGCAAGTGCACAAATTGGAAGTGATTTGAACTGCACGACTTACAATGGAACATCGGTATTTATTTGAGACTTTTTTAAAAACATTTTTAATGAAAATAATTTCAGTTTGTGTACACCCCTGCCGCTGTTGCATGCGATAATGTGATCTCCGATGCTGCTTGTGCCGTACTTTATCCACCAGTTTCTACGACTGTTTCAATTGCTGCTGGAACTGATGCTTCAAGACCATTGACTTGCTACACAACTGCAACTGCCACTCCGGCATCGATTGTGCAGGACATGAAAACTGCTTCAACTGAAAGTTGCCCAAAATCTTGTGGATATTGTTGCCAAACTGATGCTTACAGTTGCAGCAATGTTGCTTGTGAGTTCCTGTTTTGAACAATAGGGGGTTAATCAATTTTCTGTTTTCAGATCCAAGACTCGATTGTAACACAATCACAACTAGCCAATGTAACAGTCCAATCTGGAGAACCATCATCGCTCAGGATTGCCCAGCATCTTGTGGATTCTGTAACATGGGTGGATGTGTCGATGCTGTTACCAACTGTGCCAATGATATCTCAATCTGCACAACCGTTGGAATGCAAGACTTTGTCAATGTAACCTCGCCCCCGAAATCTGAATAATATAAAACTTCTCCACTTTTCCAGACCTACTGCCAAGCTACATGTGGAAGATGCCCATCAACCACTTCATCAGGATCATCATCATCAACATCTTCCTCCTCCACATGCACCAGCTACAACGCTGACAGCTCCTCCAACTGTGCCGCCTGGGCCGCCAATGGATTCTGTACCAACACATTCTACACAACTGCCCAGAGAAAGGCAAGCTGTGCCACTACTTGCAAACTTTGCTAAACTACTTCTGTATACACACACACTTAATTATTTTATTGTTTGAACCAAGGATCTGACCATTCCTTTCAATTTATTTTCTCTTTTTACTGTCTTTCGATTCCAATGAAAGCTTAAGTACATGTGTTTTGATCTGACATCACAATATAAAGCCTAAAGAGCAAAAGCTGTCCAAATAAGCAAAAAATTGCACATGATGAGATATTATATTTTTAGATAGAAAAATCATTATAGTCCACAATTGAAAGAACATGAAGCTTTTTGAAAACTTATTAGGAAAATCTATTTCTTAATAGACTTCTTCCCCATTGGACTGGATCTTCCAGGAGCCTAGGTAAAAATCTTTTCAAAGCAGTTTTAAAAAATATAAGGGTGAATTAAATAGAAAACTATGATCTGCAAATGTTGACCTATGATGTTAGAAAATATATTTTTTGATAATATCTACTTATTTCAGTTTTGAAGACAATGTTTAAACATTTGTAGTTATCTGGAAAAAATCGAAAACCACAAACCTTTGAAACGAAATTCACTTGAAAACTCACAATTTCTAGATAATTTAGCTTTAATTCAGTTTATTGGATACATGTTTTACTACCACCCGGAACAGTTGAATTTCAGATATGTTAAAGACAGCGTGTCAGCTAATTTTGCCCTACTTGATTTAAATTTTAAAAAATAGATGTTCTTGAGCTTGAATCGTGTTAACTGACACTTTGTCTATAAGTAACCATATCATTTTTGTTGAAACCAAAACAATTTCAAGCAACAGTTTCAAATATTTAATTATCACAGTTTTATTTATTCCATATACATTATAAACAGTTGTTATTTTAAAAAATGATCCAAAACAGTGATTACAAGAGAAGGAAAAAAATTATTACTCGGAATCAGATCTTACCCATGATGATATAACACAAAATAAAGCAAAGATATTCTTTAAAATTATCACAACTAGCGACAAAAATTTAGAAAACAAAAAATGGTACCTACTAAGGCAGTAAAAGAAAAAAATCACAGATATTTCAAAAACAAAAATGATACGATACATTGAGGGGGTTAAATGCTTCATTTTCACAGTCGTTCTACAATCACATCTGGTTGTTCGACCTTCAAAAATGTATTTTTCAGGATTTTATTTAATATAAATAATCAAATAAATAAATAAATAAAATAAATAAAAGGGGGTTGAAAGCACAAAGTGGAAAGAAAAGAGCCAAATAACTTAAATTGAGCACACAACACACAGCAAGTGCGCTCTATTGAACAGCTCACGGCGTGTATATTTTTAGAAAAAACACCTTATTTGCAACACACGCCTACAGCAGCAGTTATTTGAATTACCGCCAAACACACGACGCTAAACACAGACCTGTGGAATTGCGTAGCATCGGAGGTGATGAAAATAAAATTTATTGATTTTATTCCAGTTTTTTTGCACACCGTGAGCTGGATAAAACATAGAATACACACTTGCCACCAAAAGGAATCTACACTAATAAGCAAACACAAAACAATAAGAAAATTAGCGAAAAATATACAGCCACGAAAACTTCACGCATTTATACCTCGGTTTCTTTGGACATTATCCTTCGAACAACTTGTCCATTTCCCCTTAAAACGGTGCCTTGTTGGGGACGAGGTTCTTTAACATAGGAGGGACGATCCATTCTATTTGACCTGTGTTAAATATGAGTATACATACAACCACTATATATAATTATTATATTATATCACAACAGCGATAGGAATTCTAACGTGCTTCAGAAGAATATAATCTTTTAATTTAAATGAATACTCACCAATCTTCAGTGTTTACATTCATTGTATGAGCCGGAACATCCATATTTTTCGGACGCTGACCACCCATTGGAAGTGACATGGTTGGAATCGATGAGGATTCGCCACTGCGTTCATCGATAGGAGTGATAAGTTTGATATTCTCAGACGTTGGATGAATTTTGCTTTGAGAGCTACGTCCACGCAAATTTTCGACATTTTTGAACAGTTTTCCTTTGAGAATAAGTTCACCGAATCCTTGAGAATGTGAGAAGGCGTATCCACTGCGAAGTGATCCGCGAACTGAACGACGGGTGGCGGCGGTACGTTTGAATGTTGGTCTGGAATGATGGGTTATTGACTTTTTTTTTCGAGACTGGGCTCTTTAATGATAAGCAATCGTAGGTTATTTTTCAAATTTCCAAAACCACTCACTTCTTCTCATCTCTCGGCGAAACCGATTTACCCAACTTCCTGCGAACTCTCAACCGATCGGCAAACGATGGATGCGTATCAAGCCAGAAGAATCTGTTCAGCATAACCGGCAACAATAGAACCACCAGTACCATTAGTATCGAAAACCAGAAATGCGGTGTTGCCATCGCTTTATATGCCACGCCGTATGATAACGAAGAGGTTGTTTTTGCCATCAATGAGATTGGAAGCCATTCATATAAAAGGAAGCACATGAAAAAGTAGAATATGAGACTTCCCCAGATCACAAAATGACTGATTGCCGTCCAATAATACGTGTCAAATGCGATCTTAAATTTTTTATTGAACATTTTAAGAAAACAGATATATATTATGGACATATGGAGTAACTAAAAAAATAGCACAGAATTACAGTAATTTTAAAGGCGCATCATGGAAAAGGTAAAGAGTAGTTTATCGTAATTTTCAAAATTGTTACATTTTTTGCACTCTTGTTTTAATTTAAAAACATTTTTTAAAGAAGGACTTAGCGGAGCTAAAAATAGGGAAAATTCTCATTACAAATCCGTTTTTAAAATTTTCTAACACCCATTAGAAGCCGAGAAAATGAGTTTCAAAACAATGACCTAGAAAAAGTATGCGAAAACTATTCCGCGGGCGTTACGTGACGAATCTTAAATGGCCTAGAAAAAGTTGGCCGAACTTTTTCCAATGAGCTTTTTAGTTTTTCCGAAGTAAATATTTATGAAGAATACTAAAATTAGTAGATCTTAACTTCTTAGTTTAAATTTTTAAGATTCGTCACGTAACGCCCGCGGAATAGTTTTCGCATACTTTTTCTAGGTCATTGTTTTGAAGCTCATTTTCTCGGCTTCTAGGTGGTTTTAGAAAATTTCAAAAACAGATTTGGAATGAGAAAGAGTTCTATTTTCATCCTAAAAGTATTCCTCTAAGGTTTCTGCATAGGTCCATTATAATATAATAAATACTCTATAATACCTGTCCCGTTACAACCACAACTAGTGCCGTGAACGTAGTAAATGCCAATGATGCATAATCATCCAAATCCTTTCCAGACGATGAAGCCGCTTGATAAAATGCACCATAAGGTATAAAAAATATAACAAGTGAACTGAAAATTCCGTGAAGAACTGAGTAGATGAAAATGCGCATGTTGAAGAAGAGATTAAATTGTCCGGGGAGATAAAGCTTTGGATATCTGCAAAAAATTGCGATTGAACTACAGAAAAATGGATTTTTTTCCCAGCAAACCTTAAAGAGTACATGTCATCAACATCTTGATCCAACGAACCCATTGCAAGAACCGGTAAGGCGGTAAAAAACAAATTATAACATGCAATGAGCACCGAGTCGAAAACCGTCTGAGCTGAATAGCCGCAAAAGAAAGAGTACCAGAAATTGGTCAGCGTGAACGCGAAATTCTTGTAGAAGAAGTAGCGTAAAAACTTGGACATTCTGATATAGGACCAACGTCCGTGGACCAAAAGAAGACGCTCCAGATAACGGAATTGACCAACGGAGTAATCAGAAGCGAGTACGGCTTGCATTCCCTCTTGTCCGCTGATGCCGACACCGATGTGGGCGGTCTTGATCATGCTCACATCGTTGGCTCCATCGCCGATCGAGAGGGTTACCGCTTTTTTGTTTCGTTTGACGAGATCGACGACTTGCGCTTTTTGGAGAGGGGTCACGCGGCAACATATTACTGCCTGAAAATATTCGAATTTTATAAAATACTACTTAAACATTTTTTAGAATTATATCCAACCAGAGAAATGGGTTTTCACTTTCCAAAAACTGGGAAAAATATATAAGTGACAACTCAATTTCGATGTAACTTCTTAAAGATAAGGTGATATGAAAAGTACCAGTTTTGGAATTTGTAAAAATTAGGTATACTACAAATTTTTATTCTTCACCATTTAAAAAAAAAATTTCAAACTACATCGATTTTGTCCATTTCTAGTCAGTGAGTTTTGTAAAAATGGAAAAATGGGGCCTAACTTCCAAAAAAGGTGCAAAACCTAGGCCATTAAATACTTTATTGATTTTTGAGAATACGAAATAGTATAAGAAAATATTTTTTCATTAAAAATTTGGTTTTTTATAAGAAAATCGATAAACCAAATCAAATGCTTGGTTTTTATATTTCTGATGTCGATTCCAATAATCCTGGATATATTAATTTTAACACAAATTTTCAGGATTTACAGAGCTTACAGGATGAAAATAGAGAAAATACTCATTCCAAATCTGTTTTCAAAATTTTCTAAAACCTCCTAGAAGCAGAGAAAATAAGTTTCAAAACAATGGCCCAGAAAAAGTTGGCCTAACTTTTTTCTATGAGTGTTTTGTGTCTTTTATTTATGAATAATTATATAAAATACTTAAATTAGTTCATTTTAACTTATTCTTTTGAATTTTTCTGGATTTTTCACGTAAAATGTCTGCGGACTAGATTTCGCATTACTTTTTCTAGGCCATTGTTTTGGAGAGGGTTTTCTCGACTTCTAGGGGGTTTTAGAAAATTTTAAAAACAGATTTGGATTTGGTACGAGTTCTGTTTTCATTACTGATACATCTGTAATGTCCTTCTTTAATTTACATAGCTTCAGAGGAAAAATTCGAATAAATTTCAAACATACCGAGCACATACACGCAACCTCTAGGAACGTTCTTTCCAATCTTGGACCTAATGCAAAAACCAACGAGTCACCATTGATCACAAGAGCAACTCCACCATTTCCACCATGTTCAAGCTCTTCCGCACTTTTTAAATCAGGCGTGATAATATTCCGATCCATACTTCTGGCTGACGAGAACTCCGAATCCTCATGAATCGTCTCAATCTCAATCTTGGGTTTAATTCCAGAAGTTGGCTGAAATTTGAGAATTTTCCACCTTTTGAACTCGTAGATTTGTTAGTGAAATTCAGCCATGCTTTAACTAAACATGTTCATCCGTTATTTTCTGAATAATTTATAAAAAAAACCTTCTCACGGGCTTCTAATAACGTGATTATTTCATTAATATACAAATCGACTGCACTATTTCGACGAGGGTACCATTTTGTGCTCTATTTATTTTCAGTTATGTATTTTCCCATAATAAAAATTAAAGAAAAAATAAATCAAATTACCGTTCTCAAAATATTCTCAAACGTGTTTCGAGTGTCTTTCAATTGTACTTCAACTTCTGTTTCGGTTTGACCATCGACCACCACGATTTCTTTGGTATCATCGGTTAGTAAACGGCAGGAATATGCGATATTGATGGCGGTTTCCTGAAAAATTGGACCGATTTTTAGAAAGCGTCGAGAATGGAGCGGGAGCTTCCGAAAGGGCTTTTGAAGCCTGTCGTTATATTCAGTTTATTATAATTAGATAACATGTGGCAAAAACTAACTGAAATCTAGTATACAGTTTTTGATGCTCTATGAGAATAAACTCTAAATTCAATCGCCAACTAGATCATCTGTGAATTTTAAATTGTTGCCTCAGATTTTAGGAAGAAGCTTAAAATCCATGACTGTTAGTGAATCCAGGCAATTTAATATTCTTACACAGAAAAAGTAAATAATTGCTTTAGATCCAAGAAAAACATGATTTTTTCATGAACTTAAAGGCAGTATACCACTTAATTTTTTAAGATGTCAAAATGGATCGATTAGATTGAACAAAAATCTATCGAAATTCAGAATCGAAAAATTTAAGTGATTTAAGTCATTTTTCTCGTTTCTTAACCATTTCTGAAAATACTCTAAATCAATTCAGAATCACCAAACAACTCCAAGAAAAAAAAGTTATTTGGGTTTTCAGATATGTGCACCATGACGTCATATGGCGGACTTTGGTAGTTTAAAACCCTTAATTTTAATTATCGGTTTCAATTTTACATCTGGAACACTGTCTTTAAAACATGGACTTAGAATTTTCTGTTAAAAATAATTTTTTTTTAATTTTTGCTAAATGGCAGTTCAATTTAATGAAATCTGGTTTAAAACTGTACTTAGAATCTTATGCGTTGTTTTTTTCAGAGTTTTCAGTATTTAAAAATTTACATGAGTCTTTCAGTATCTAAATAACTGAAAAGTTATGGGAGCTCCCGCAAGGTTAATTTTTTTCTCGATTAACTCACTGTTTTATCCCCTGTCAGCACCCAAATCTTGATATTAGCCTCCGCTAGACGAGCAATGGCTTCAGGAACCCCTTCTTGAAGTTTATCTTCAATCGCCGTCGCTCCAATCAGAGTAAGATCCTGCTCGATCTCCTCGTAAACCTGATCCAATTTTGCGTCTCGATTTTCCATTGCAACTTGTGCTGCTTGTTGTCTACTCTGAAAATCTGAAGTTTTGCTGGGTGTCCAAATCAAATCAAAAACTCACAATCCAATCTTGAAAGTAATTGCTATCAATATCTTTATAAGCTAAGCATAAAGTTCGAAGGCCAATATTTGCAAATTCCGAAAGATGATGGGTTGTCGAGTCCCTCATAATCGCCGAGGTTGATGGTTTGATCCTTTGCATAACCATCATATCGGCACCTTTGCAATAGAGTCGCACCTTCCCTTCACTGTTTCGAACAATTACTGACATTCTCTTCCTTTCATTATTAAAATCCAAGATGCATAATAATTCATAGACCTCCTCTTTTCCCATAACTTCAATGGTAATACTTTGTGGCGTTCTAGCTCTGAAGACGTATCCGAAGTTCCGAGCCGCTGATGTTAATGCAGCTTCATCTGGTGACTGTGCCTGATAGATTAACATTCCTTTATCCCTTTCTGGCATAACCGTATGACAAAGTGCTAACAATCTCCAAAATTCATCAACCTCTGGGACCCTTCGTTTCGTGGCGTCTACAAGATTCTTATCATAGAACTTGAAATTCGCTTCAGACATGTTATTCCACGAAAAATCGAGAGATGGCACCTTATCATTGATTTCCATCACATTGCCCTTTCGATCATAAACATCTCCATAAGATATTCCATTAATTGTACATTTATTAAATGTCATTATATTCCTTGTCAATGTGCCCGTCTTGTCACTGAATACATATTGCACTTGCCCCAATTCCTCATTCAATGTAGTTGTATGCGCCTTCGCCGCCACACTTTTCTCACCATTCTCATAATACATTTCCTTATCATAATTGATCCATAATGAATGAATAAATCGAATAATCTCCACACTGACGTATAATGAAATCGGCACTACGGTATTCAGAAGAATGACATAGGAAAAGAACATAAGGAATGAGATGAGAATGATCTGACGGGCGCCTCTTTGCGTGGGATCTGGAACGATGTCGTCCCATGGTAAATAGATGGTGAAGTATCGGCCGGTTGTGTATTCCCAGACTCCGCAGAGAATTGTGCAGATTAGACACATGGCGATTAGAAATAGAACGATTCCCATGATAAGAATATTTAGAAATCGATCTAGTGATGTTCGCTTGAATTTTGTTTTTCCACTGTTCATCATCAGTTTTGTGTCTTTTCCAGCGAATATTACGACTCCATAACACCTGAAAAATATGATATTTAAAAAAAAGTTTCCTCTAAATTTTTAGCAGCCCATTTGGAGCCCCAAAAATATGAGCCCTGTGAATGTGAATTTAAAAAATGAATAAAAACGAGCTTATTTTTCATAATTTTTTGGGGGGAAAATTGAACTGAACCGAAATTTTGAGACATTTTTCAAAGAAATTTCGAAAAATCGATAATTTTTATCTGATTTCTTTCAAAAAACGTTCAGCTTAGATTTATAAAACTATTTTTTCATTAGAAATACATAGTGTATTCCAGCATAGTGTATTTCAGTCTTAAATTTTCATCCTAAAGTAGTCACAATGTCTTTAAGCGCGAACTAAGCGCATCCCCCTTCACTCACCATCTTGTATTCTTCAAAATACACCCTCTCAACAAAATATTGTCATTCGAAATCCCATACTCTGTTCCATTCCATATCAACTTTCCTTGAAACTTGTCGAGCTTATTATTCGGCGGCTCACAAACCACTTCTCCATTAAAACGAGTAATTTCATCGAGATCATCACCCATTTCAGCGGTTGCTCCAAGGGCAGCACGTGTTTTTAGATTAGTTTCACCTGGAATTCTCAAAAATTTTCAGATGTCATATATTTAAATTGTTGTTTACCATCTAATTCCATCGTTTCGATGTAACACATTCCATGCGGTTCAGATGTTGATATTAATAATAAATCAGCCTGAAAATTTTTTAAAATTCTAATTTTTGTTAAAGTTTACAACAACTCACAGCTACAAATTGATTACTCATCATCCGAATAATATCCCCAACTTTGACATTACTCCATTCTTCTTCACATAAAGTCCCATTCCTAACAACATATGATTTTCGACCGTTTACATTTCTATCAGACATGTGTCTTTGCTGCAAAAATTGTGGGAAATTTTGAAAAAGAGAAATAATGAAGCTTTACCACATCGTCATATCCGTCTTTAATTGCAGAAAACGCTAACACTATGAACAAAGGCACTGCTGTTGAATACCATGATATTGATGAAATTTGAGGGATAAACTGGAAATTGGGAGGTTTTCAATAAAACGTTAGAATTTATCTGCATCTTTGTTAAAAATAAATACTTTTTCTCACAATTTAAAATTTGAATTTAAAGACAGGGATTCGGCTGTACGCAAATTTTGTTAAATCGGTTCAAAATTTAGTTCTAAACGAAAGTGGAGCAATTTTTTAAAAAAAAAGTAGAAATAAGAGCACCCGGAATCGAACTTTGGTTTCAAAAACCACCAAAAGTTCGATTCCGGGTGCCCCTATCTACTTTTTTTGAAAATTTTTTTCACTAGGTATATAAAATTGAATTTTAGATCGATTGAAAAAAAATTGCAAAATGAGTCCTCCTTTAACAGAATGAGCAATCGCGCTTCATTGAAATAGATGTGAAAGGAAGGGAAAATGTATGTTTTCAAGGGCCTTTTCAACAGTTTCTACCCAAATTAGGAGGTACAGAATGTTTTATTGAATTTTAACGTTAAATTTCAAAAAATTTCCAAAAAAAAAGCCTTCAGATAAAAAAAAAGGTTTACTAACAACAAGTGATCACCTGTCTTTAAGGGATGAACCCGGTATTCACGCTTTTTTCATGCTTTTTGCAAATTTTTTTCACTAGTTATTGTCAAGATAAAAATTTCTGACCGCTCGTTTTGCGGAGTGTTCTTCGCAACGCGACCCGAACGCACTCAAATTCAAATTTCTCAGTTGGTCTTGCGCGTTGCGAGGAAATTCCCATTAAAACTTTTCTAACACCTTTAAATTCAAAATTTCGATTATTTTTAACATCTACGCGACGAGACAAATCGAACGGTACCGAAGAATTAAAAGAAAACGAAAATTCAAAAGCTATTGCGCTCCACTGGACAAACGACTTTGGCACGAGTCCAAAGCCACGCCCACTCACAAATCCTGGTTTTTTTTTTCGTTTTTTCGACAAAAATCAATAATTTTTCATAGATTTCTGATTAAAATTTGAAAGGAGGATTATAACCGAAAAAAGTGTTTTCTAAAAATTCTGCAAAATTCTACACTCACTTGTAAAATCATTAAAATCAAAAAATAAGCGTTGGCAATCCGTTGAAACTGCTCGAACAAATTATGCGGCACAAACGTGATAATATTATACTTGGACGTTTTAATATAATTGTCCTTATATTTAAATTGCGCATTGTATTCTCGGTCATTCGCCCGCAACCTTCTCTCCGTCACCGGCTCATTTTTGTCCGACGATGAGCTCGCACAACACGGTAGCCAGCTGAACATCGACCTGCAACTTCTTTTCTTCTTCTTTTTTGGGTTATCGTCTGAAAGAAATGGATATAATAATAATAAGAAACAAACGCCTTACCAATCGATGAAACTTGTGAATTGTTATTTTGACCGTGTGCCACAAAAAACGGGCTGTTTGACGGTTTGCTCGGAGCTATTGGCGCTGGAAAAAAAGAACATTTAATTAAGTATATGTATCAATAACAGCAAAAAAATGTGTATAATTTCCCATGAGGTGGAAATTTGTGCTGAACAATGCTGAGATGCTGGTGATGCATTGCTGAATCACTCGGGGAAAATTGAGAAGAAGAAGAATGATAAGACGGAAAAAGAAACGAGAAGGAGAAAAAACTATAATATTATGTAGTTTTTATCAGCACTAAGCACATGGGGGCATAGAGAACTTCAAATTAGTTCGATGTTTCCTTATATAAAACCGCGGATATTTTTAAAAGCGGGTGTTGGACGTCAAATTTTTTAAAAATCACCGCGGACTAGTTTTCGTATACTTTTTCTAGGCCATTGTTTTGAAGCACGTTTTCTCGGATTCTATGTGGTATTAGAAAATTTTAAAAATTATTCTGGAATTAGTAGTTTCTCTATTTTCATCACAGTTACATTTGACAGCTCTGAAAGTCCTCCTTTAAAGACTAGGTGTCACTTGAAGTCAACAATTTTGAAAACGTATAAACTCCCCGACGCAAGATTGCAAGCACGCTCTATTGGACAACGCGAAGTACCGTAGATGTGAATTAAAGGCACAAAGAGGTTTTCTAAGTTCAATTTTTGACCCCTTTAATTTGTGTCGTGATATCTACAGTACACCGCTGTTTTTAACAGAGCGCAATTGCGTCTCTGAGCCCCCTACAATATTATTCAAGAAATTCGAATTTTATTTTATTTTTGAACATTGAGCTCTAAAAAAACAATGCCTAAACCATGAATCTATCATGCCAAAGGCCACTGCTTTCAATGTTATTTCTAATCAGTTCTTTTCAACACGGTGTGGTCGCGATGCGTTCGCTAAATGGACACTGCTCAGTTCTTTTTCTTCCACACGATTCTAAACGCGCTCCAATGCTCCAATCAAGGTTTTTTTTTAAATAAATACAAGTTAGACCTAGCTAAAGGTTTCTAATTGTAATAATCAAAACTTGGCCGATTGCCAATAACCGATTGCCAATAACCTAGTCGAAAGTGAGTCATAAGTTCCGATAGAGCAAATAAGTAACAGAAAAAGTTCTTGGATCGAAAATATCGGGAAAAATGTGTCCCCACTACCATTTTTTCAATTTTAGCTTTTGGTTTTTGGGGTTAAAATTGTTGGTAAAATTGATGGAACGTTATATTTTCATTTGTTTAACATCAAGTCATTCGGTCCCTTCTAATCCGTCGTTGTACAATTTTAATTCATCTTACGATCCCTCAATTATTCCCAAATATATTGGTATTAGATACGACGGATTCCAACCCCGGTACTACTCTAATAACGAACCAAAAAAATAATTTCAGAAAAAATCTATTTTGTGAAAAAAGGTCACTGGAACTCTGTCTTTAAAAGCAACACATGACTAACTAAAACTTTGTCTTATCTACTGCTACTTAAATGAATCAAAATTTTGATTGAAAATTTGGAAAAAAAAATAGAACCTTTTCCATGAATCAAAACCGTCGAACAGATATTTCGGCGAGGTATCGGCTGGTGTCGAGTGACAATTTGCATAAGCGAGGATTAAAATGAGACATCGTCGGAGGGGGACGCGCAAACAAGGGCAAATACTACAAGGTTTTTAAAGGTTAAATAAAGCGTTTTCCGGTTTTTTATTTCTAAAAAATCTAAATTAAACGTTCTAAAAATATTGACAAAAATTTGGGTTAATGAGTCACAGAAAATTCGGTTCATTTTCAAGTACTATCGACAAAAGTATAGTTCTAAATGACGTAGAACCTTGGTCGGTTTCTTATCATATTTCTACTGATACTTACCTGAATAATGAATCATTTACAGTATGGATAGCACAATTTCGAATATTTGACAAAAACTCATGAAATGTTTGTAGCGAAATCCCGGAAAAGAATCGAACAAGCTAAACAATCCGAAAACTGTTTGTGTGAGTGTAGGGAAGTATTCTTCGAAAGTTTGAACAACTGTCAAGGCTACAAAAATGGTTTGGATTGTGATTTCCTTTTTTTGCGGCTCGACGTGGCAAATAAAAAACTTTTCGACTTAATAGAGAAATTCATGAAATTTTAACTAATTCTATTTTTATGGTTTTCAGCAATTTTACAAAAGCGAACGCGCTTAATTCGCGCTTAGAAGCAAAAATAGCTTCAGAAATAAGAAATTTAAAAAGTTTTTTAAAAAACCGAAAAAATACAGAGCACACATCAAGAAAGCTTTTGTCAAAAAGTGAAAGTTAGGTTTTTAAAAAATTTCTAGGCCACTATTTGGGATTCTAGGCCATATGTTTAAAAATGAAAATTGCTGCTCAGATCGAGATAAAACCAGAGAAAAACGTTTATTTCGGACTTTCTGCGTTTTCAATTGTTTAAAATTTGGATTTTAAGCGCATTTTATGTTTTAATCGCGGATCATATTATTTAAAGACAGTGTGTCAGTTAATTTAACCTCCGCGTGGTCATTGTGAAAATTTGGTGCTTAACAAAAAGCGTCGGTACCTAAACTAACAAAAATTTGAAAAAAAAACTTTTGATGGTTTCTCATCGAAGATACTGCTTGGAACAACGAAAAATTTCAGAAAAACATCCTGGGATATTTTTCAAAATCAAAGTCAACATTTTTTAGTAAACAAGTCGAAAAGTGTTTTAAATGTTGCTAGAAAGGCTGAAAGCACGTCCACAAAGGTTAAAAGAAATTAGTTCATAACTATCAAGTTTGAGGAAAATTATGAGCAGTCGACATCCTGATTTTTTTCGGATTTTTGAACTTTGGGGCGCCATAACTTGCTCCCAGGAGCCCGTTGGCAACAAATGAAACAGTTTCTAGGGCTGCCAAATGAGCTATGATCCATTTTAATCAATAATCCTACCCTTTTACGCTTCTCTTGTTAAGTGAACACTAATTACGAAAATGGAATACTGTGACTAAAATGATAGGATGACCGTAAAAGCCCGATACTTTAAGTTCTTACATTAAAAAATATTACCTGAAATTTCAGATACAGAATCTGAAATAACTGTGGAAGGTGTATTACTAGGAGTATTGTTGGAAATCATCACAGTTGCAGATGTTGTGCTTCCAACTTTGTTATTCTTTTTGGTTTTCGACATTTGTTTCTTCTTCTTCGTCTTCTTCTTGGACGTCGAATCTCCCTTTGGTTTCTTCACTTTAACTTTCGAAAAATCGCCATCATTCTTCTTCCTCTTCTTTACTTCCTTCATAACGGTCATTTTTTGTTACCGAATACAGCAAAAATATCAAAAATATTCTTGGAAGAAAAGCAACAACAAAAAAAGACCAAGAGTGAAGAAGAAAAGATGACATTCGCGCGAAATGGCATGGAAATACTAAGGAGACCACGATAATAATGTGGACATGGAGTTATGACGATATTTGGGGAAAACATTCCTGCTAACTAACGAGTAGAATTGAATTACGGTAGAAAAATGCGGATGTTGTTGATGTTTTCCAAGTGTCGGAAAAAGTTCATTTTTTGGGATTTCCGATTCGGGTGCGGAGAGTCCATTCGGAAGCAGCAAGGAAGGTGAATTCAGGGGTGCACTCAGAATGTACTCAAAATATTGCCGACAACGGAAAATATGTTCATTTGGAATCAACTCGCGCTGAGAAATTCAAGCACGCCTTTAGGGGCCAATTAGGAGGCTTTTGAAAATAGCATATCCATTCGGAATGCATCCCTGAATTCACCTGTAATTTCAAATACTTAGAAACATGTTTTGCCATGTTTGCTAAACTCATTGACTCCGTCAAAAAACGTGAAAATCAGTAAAATAGGGCTCCTCGGATGGAATATGTGCATACTGGATGATAGAAAATTATATTCTCCATCTAATATGGTACTAAGAAAAAAATTGTTTCACCAAAAATAGCCGAGAAATAACAAAAATAGAATAGTTCTCTTTTTTTTGGTAAATTAGTCCCCCGCACTTGGTTTTCTAGGCCATTTGGGTTTTCTTTCGGTTTTTTTCAATTTCTAAATTTTTTGTTTCACTTTTTATCGATTTAAAATTCACACGGCCTAGAAAACCAATTGGGGGACTAATTTTTTTGCGGTTACTAAAACAATGTACAATTCTAAGACTATACTTATTCAGTTTCAGAATTTAGAGCTCTATAAAAGCCATTTTTAGTCTATTTTTATTGGACATTTAAAAATTTTTAAAAATTTTTGTGCATATGATGAACTGGTTCCATATCTTTAAGAACAATAACCTTCCAATATTTTCAATCCAAAATTTCAGGTTCAAATCAAAAAGAACACCTTTTTTCCAATCCCCTTGCTCATTCGTGGAGCACACACCACGAAAAAACTTATTCGAATGCCACAAAAAAATGTTGACTTTCGAAATGAACAATTTGTGACATATAGAGGAAAGTAAACACAACAAATGATGATGAACAAAAAAGTATGTATGACTCAAAAAATAAGTGAGTTCCCAATTTTTTTGCTATATTTTTGGTTGTGAAATCAAAATCTAGCACAAAAATTGAGAGGAGGTAGTGGTCGCTTACGGCACTCCGGGGTCGGGGACAGGGGGTTTTTGTTTGCCAACGTGTGGTAAAACTTTGTCTGCGGTTTCCTCAGAATGTGGGTTATTTTTGGAAAGGGAAACAAGCGTGTGTGCTGATAGCCGAATTCGAAAGGTGTGGTGGGTCAGAAAATAAAATTGTTTTGGATGCATAATTTTTGAGGAGGTCATTGGTGTCATGCTTGGTATCCAACGATTCGTCGACTAAGCAGTACCAAAATCGGCAAACCATACGCACCGAAAATTTTTGCGCTTAGAAATTATTTTTCAAAATCAAATCTCTTTTTTCAACTAGGTTTGCATATTGATTCAATATATTTTAAATTGTCTCAAAAATTTGAAAATTGTGGTAAACTAAAAATTTCAAATGTTTGAAAAATGAGAATGCGAAAATGCGCTGCTAAGGCTACAAACTACAAGAAAATGCGCTGCTAAGACTACAAACTACACGAAAATGCGCTGCTAAGGAAAAATGAAAATGCGCTGCTAAGACTACAAACTACAAGAAAATGCGCTGCTAAGGAAAAATGAAAATGCGCTGCTAAGGCTACAAACTACAAAAAAATGCGCTGCTAAGGCTACAAACTACAAGAAAATGCGCTGCTAAGAAAAATTGAAAATGCGCTGCTAAGGCTATCCACAGTAACTAGTTTTTCTTGCTTCGATCTCAGGCTACAGTACTGTGCAAAACCTGCACATCAAACTTTAAAAAACATTATTTTGTTGTTTTGTGCTAGGTTTTCTGGTGTACTGTAGTCGAAAAAAACCGAATCCCTCGTTTTTTTGGTATTTTTTAAAACTTTGTAATACTACACAGTATGCTCCTAAATATTTTCAAGGTGTAAAATTTTTGAAATTTAAAAAATAGTCTTGAAGATATTTCGATTCAATTAACCACAATTTCGGGAGCATTCAAATGCCAATGGAATAGTATTCAAACAATTACAGCCTGGTCACTTTTTTCGGGAAATAAATGGGTAATATTTGCTCAATTTATTAAACCAAATACCTAGGTTTAACCTTCATCTCCTCCCCAACTACAAATATGAGTTACGTTATTTATATTGGTGTTCATTATCGATTGGGAATGAAAAGGAATGAGGTACCAAAATATAAGGTTTATCAAAATTGTCTCGCTGAAATCTGAAGCTTCGACGAAAATTTTCCGATAAATTACAAACACAAAATTTTTTCGAAAAATAAAATGAACAAAAAAATAATGTCCCCCCCCCCCCCCCACTGTCAATTGTATACAACAAAAAAAAACCAAAATATAACATTAAAAACATACCCATATCGGAATGGCGAAGAGAACGAAAAATAGAAAGAATATGAAAAATAATAAGAACAATTGGAAATGTTTGCTCAGCAGTGGCAGTGGCAGCTAAACCGATGGCATCTCTTCATAGTTTTAATAAGAATAAGCCGTATTTTTGTGAATTTGGTTTTTTGTCAGCGACAAAAAACTGTGTTGAGATTTGGTTTGATCTGGAAAAAAATTATGTTGTCTGGAAAAAAAGGGAAAAAATCATTACAAAATTGAGGACGTGCAACAAAAAAATATTAGAATTATTCGTTATTGATAAAAAATGAGGAAACCATATAGTTGGATTTAAGAAGACGAACAAAAACCATTGGATATATTATATTTTGATTTTTTGGATTCAGAAAAAAGTGTGGAGAACTACTTGAGCTATTTCTAGACATGCTAAATACTTAGAATCGTGAGGGGATCGTAAATATTCAAATTTCGATTGCCATGTTGAAAGTGCGCCCCATCCGCCCAAATGCAAATTGACTTATCTTGAGCGACTTCTCAGATTTATTGATTTTTTTTAAAGGAGGGTTTTACGGAGATTATGAATGCGCCTGAGATGAAAATAGGCTTCAGACTCATTCCAAATCTGTACTTAAAATTTTCTAAAACCGCCTAGAAGCCGAGAAAACACGCCTCAAAACAATGGCCTAGTAAAAAGGGTCACCTGTCCGAACTTTTTCCTATGAGCTTTTTTCGTGTTTCGTTAATAAATAGTTATGCATAATCTTATAGTAGTCGTTTTTAATGTTTTTTCATCTTAATTTATTTTGTTTTTCATTTTTTTGGACTTTTCATGCCTGCGGACTAGTTTTCGCCGGTGGCCTTTTTCCTAGGCCATTGTTTTGAGGGTTGTTTTCTCGGCTTCTAGGTGGTTTTAGAAAATTTTAAAAACAGATTTGGAATGAGTCTGAAGCCTATTTTCATCTCAGGCGCATTCATAATCTCCGTAAAACCCTCCTTTAAAGATTATTTTTCGAAAAATATAGTTTTTTAAAAATATAATTGAGTACCAAATTAACTTCTTAGGAATCAGTGAAAAATGTGAGATTAATTTTAAAAACTAAAAAAATGAGCATTGAACAAATTTAAAATGAACGAATTTCTGGAAATTTTCGTTGAAATTGGACTAATTTCTATCTGAAAACAAATTCTGATAGTTTTAATCACAATTTAGCTCAACTATTCGGTAAACTGGAAAATTCACTTTCGAATGAAAATCTGATATTATTTTTACCAATGTTCTTTTCTTCAAATTGTCATCGTCAAGTTTTCTATTTGGAATTTTTATTTCAACTACAAAGTTGTAGAGTTTATTGAGAGCTATCCAAAAATATAAATATCATGTCACAATTCTCATATTGAGCTCAGTTATTTGGCGTCAAAGTATTCCATTAAAAACCGGGTGCATCCGGGGACACATTTTGGCTAATTTTTTTAAATGTTATGCTCCCTACCAATAGAAGTTTAAACTCAACAAATTAATAGTATTCGTGTATTTGATTTGAAATTCAATTTTTTGAATTTGGTTGAAAAAACACTGGCAGACACTGTCTTTAGAGACTCAGTTAACACGATCCAAATTCTAGGCAAAAAATCAAAATTCGAATAGGAGTCCAGGTGGTACAAAGAACATTACCAATATGTAGCCAAATTCAAATAATTATGTTTCGTGCCAATTTCGACCGCGCCGCACCATCCGGCGCGCATTCAAATTTTGATTTTTTAAACTTTGGACCGCTGCTATGACGCGTGTATTCATCGGTGTGATTTCGCATAAATTGCATTGTACTAATGAGAGCACGCTCTAATTTTTGAAACTAAGAACAGGTAGGGTAAAATTAACTGAAAAGCTGTCTTTGAAAAGTTGATTGGTTAATTTTTAAGTTTTCAATTTGGAGTTTATTAGCATTTTATCGGCCAATCAAAATTTAAGAATTCGAAAAAAGCGAAGTGTTTTAAAACAGTGTCCCACTTACAACGGAATGCCGTTATAGACCACCCAAAGTTTATAAAATGACTCAATTTAGGTGAATTGAAATTTTGGAGTGCCATAACATGGCTCAAGCCCTCCAGTTGTGGCTAAAAATATAAGGGATTCATATTGGATCCTTTCTGAATTATTTGGGTGTTAAACCTCCATTGTTATAGAATGAGCATTCAATTGAAAAATATGGTTTGAAGTTAAAATTTTAAAAATCAATTTAGCAAAACTTGTTGTTTTGTTAACTTGGGTAGTTCTTGCCTTTTTTCATGACTTAAAAAAACATTTTTGAAAGCTTTTGTTAGAAAACTAAACAATTGTTAAAAACTACTCATAGGGAACTCGATTGAAATATGAAAAAATCAAAGAACTCATTAAAAAATTTCCAACAAAAAAAGTTCATGTCCAAAAAAAGAAGCAAAAAAACCCCCAATTTTCTTCTATTTCTTCTTCACGACATAATCCACCTGCAATGTTTGATTCAAAAGAAAAATATGAAAAAACGGGTAGACAATGAAAACAACTTCCATGTGATTAAATTAAAGCATTTGTTATGATGTATTTAGTATAAAAAAAGGGTACTCTTCTCGTTTTTTCCCCCCCACTAAAAATATCTCTAATTTCCGGCAACAAAAAATGAATTTCGAAAGGTAGACCGCCTTCTCGAAACCTGGCTAAAAAAAGCTCAAATTTCGAGGCTGGCTAACAAAAAAAATGCCAAAAAATGGGACAAAGAGTGCTCTTTTTTGTTTGCCACAGGTTTCAATTGGTTTTGGTTCATTTTATGAGCCTTTTTTTCATCGCCCGGAAAAAAATTGTAATTTATGTGAGCGGGGGGACTTGATTGGAGGGGATAAAAACCACAATTTTTGATTTCAAATTGGGTTTTGAGGACGCAAAGAAAAAAGTAATCGGGAAAATGGTGATATAGAGTTGAAAATGAAAATGCAAAATAAGAAACTTCTGACGAAAAATGAGTACTTAAAGACAAGGGTTCAGTAGATCATACATCTTTCCCCTTTTCCCTTGAGAAAGGGTCAGAATCTCTAAAAAAAATTAGTTTCAAGAGAATTCCACTTTTTCTAGGGTGATTCATCAAAAAATTAAACGAAAAATTAAATGACACTCTACCTTTAAAACGCTCAAAAACTAAAAATGTATATTTTTTCGAAATTTCCGAACGTATGAATTTTTCCTAATAAGATTTTTTTTCAGAAAATAGAAAAAAGAATGAAAAACATGTAGAAGGTTGTCTTTAATTTTAGATGATCTCAAGTTAAAGGCAGTATGACACTTGGAGTCCAGAACCACGCCCACTGAAAAAAATCGATAAAATACTGTTTTTTAAACTATTAGTTTTTCTCGAAAAAGAAACCTTAAACGTTTTGATTTTATTTGGTTTTGGACTCGCGCCAACTTTGCCGTCTGTGCGGTGGAGCGCAATTCAAATAATAGATCTTATCGATCAATAATTGTGCAAAGGATTCAAAATCACTTTTTTTTTTTCAAAACTATACATACTGCCTAGACAAGAAGAAAAAAGCGCATTCTTATGAAAATTTTTTGATGCTTCATTTTTTAACAAAAAAATTTAGTGAATATATTTTTAAACAACAAAAAGTATGAATTTTTGGAATTTCAACGAAACCAGAAAAACAATGGGAAAACAATGAAACAGAATTATTTGAATGCCAATTTTTTTGTTCAAATCTATAAATAATTTTTTAAAAACATTTTATATTGTCAACTTAAATATTCTTGATCATGAGAAGGTGAGACATTTTTATGGAAATTCATGTCCCTTTAACAAGTGGCGTGGTTTTAAAGGTACTTTGCAAACGCAGAGGGTCTCGCCATGGTTGCAGATTACGGTAGGCAAAAAACTTCCGAGGGTTGTTTCTTTTTCTAGTATTTTTTTATTTTTCAAAATTAGCCCCTATCATTTGAGAATGTCTAATTTTAGAACATCAGAAAATTAGCATTAATCGGATCTTTAAAAAAATGGAACGCAGTCTTTAAATTGTAGCTTGTCGAGATTTTTATTAAAAATTAACGAGATTAGTTTTTCCAATGCTTCAAATATATAGACTTCAAATTAAAAAAAAAGAGAATTAGGTTAAAATGGTCACTTAAAGGTAGAGTGTCACCAAAAACATTGGTTCAAAATTTCATTTTTCAGTTCAGAGCTATTATTTTAATGTTTTTTCTTGAGCCTTCAATCTTATAAACTGCCAAAAAATAAAAATTAGTTTTCCTACTGTAGTTATGAGAATTTATTGATTATTTGAAATTTTTGAATTAGATCTAATAAATTGATTAATAAAGTACTTTCGAAAGTTCATCTAAAGACTTACTATTTCTTAAAGATAGTATCCTATCTCTTAATTTTTGACCATATCTGTAATATTCGCTAACCAAAAGAAAAAAACCTCTTAAAGACAGTGTGCCACCAAAATATGAAATTTGATAGTTCAAGTTCCATTAAATGTAATAAAATTCAATTTTCGCACAAATTATAGAAACTTCTTGTTTTATGAACAAAACACACAAAACTAATCATCGGGTGTTAACCGAAAAACTCCCCACAACAACAACAACAAAAGTCTGTGTCGGAAATTTTGACGCAAGAAAAAAAAAACACACTAATAACAATTCTACGTCCAATTTTCTTTCTTTGGCAGTTGCTATGGAGTAGTTGAGGAAGGGGGGAATGGGGGGAGAGTGGAGTTGTTTGACATGGACAAAAAAAGATACTTATGAATAAAAAAACAACAATTTTTTCTAGTAAGGGGGGCACACAATTGCACCTTGTTAATAAGGTTTCTCACGGGTCGTAGGGATTTGAAATTTTCGAGACATGATTCTTGATTGGATATTTTCGCAATTTGGATTGTGTCAATAGGGTTTTTCTATAGCAGGTGATATTGAAAAGTGTTTTTTTTTTCATTATCTCGTATTTTTCAATTTTTATGCCAAATACAATTACTAGCGAGAAAAACTAAAATAGACCCACTTTATTTAACTAAAATTACATTCAGAAAACATGTGAATAGTTTCAGGTGAATGAAAAAGAAAGCGTGGATTAAGCGGGGCGCGCCGAAAACTAATTTCAAATGACTTTAAAGTTTTCTTAATTACTCCTGATTTCTAATCAAATCGACGCTTTTTGAGTACCAACCATCGCTTTCTTCCCCACTTCGTACTCTATTTAAAAAATTAAATTTTTCAATCCACAATCTTGAAATAGCCGACGAGAAAAAGAGCAATCAACTTAGACCAAAGGGCCAATGTCGAAAAATGAGCACATTTTATTGGGGCGGAATTCAAATTTTTAAGTAAAACACAAATACTCATTTTCCTAGGTTTCTGATGGAGAAAATGTGAAAAATCGATGAAAATTAAATTTCTAGAATAAAAGTTATCGAATTAATAACAAAGTGCTTCAGTTATTTTCTGAGAAAAAACCGAAAACGCTAGTTTTTCTAATTTTTAGCAAATATTTCTTATAAATGCCATGGAATTCTTTTAAAAAACCAATAATATATTCTGAGTGTATTTATTTCTTAAATTAAGTAAATTTTAACGACTGTTGTCAAAGTGCGTACAAAATTCGAAAAATCAAATATTTCATTACAGTTCAATGGAGCGCGCTTACTAACACCGGCTTAACTTAAAAAATCATTTTTGATTGTTAGAGAAGTATTTTGTTTGCTCAAAATAATTGCCTTTTGTTTAAGGGTCGAGCGTTTAAAAAGAAACACAAAAGGGTAAAAAATAAGCGTTTTAGAAAAAAAAACTTTAAAAATTGGCGTTTTCGAATTTTTCGAAAAACAATTTCAAATCTCAATTTCGAGAGATAAAATTTTTGTCGTCAAAGAAGAACACCGAATTTTAAAAACACAAATGTTTAAACATGAAAAATTATAATATAATATTACGAAGAACGCTACGCGCGTGAGAACATAAGGAGGCTGAAGAATGTCAAAGTTTGAGTTGAAATTCGACAAAAACCTCAAATACGATTTCGACGGGAGCAGATGAAGAAGAGAAGAAGAACCAGAGAAAGAGCATGTGCTCTGTTTACCCATTGGTATTACAAAATATCGCGCAAAACCATCGAGACGCTGATCATGTTTCTGACAAAAGTTCGAAGTGTCTCAACGGGGAGGGAGACGCACTGAGCAGTATTTCCTCCCTTCTTCTTTTTTGTGTAGCCTCTTCGTTTTTGTACGTTCATCCATCCCACCTTCCTATTAATAGTATTAACAAGTTACAACAAACAGTCAACATTTTTGTGGCCCCCGAGACCGAAATGAAATGAGAAATGAGCAAACACAACCAGACTGACAAGTATCTAAAAACTTGTTTAACAAATAAATTCATTCGTCCAAATTTAGGGGGCTTAGATTTATACTTTGCAAAAAAATGTACCGAACAAACCACCGTGAAAGAAAAAATTTAGATGGTGTCCGATGACTCAAAATGAGTCACCGGACACCTGAATCGAGTGAAAGAAGTCACATTCATATAAAATTAGGAAACAGGAACAATTTTTTGGGGGGTGAAGAAGGTGCGCAAAACGTAGGGAACAAATTTAGCGTCTTTTTCCGTATTTGTTTTTGTTTTTTCGATGGGTATCTTCCTTGAATCCACGTCCAGCTGCCAAGTCCTCTTCGTTGATGTGGTCTGAATCCTCGTCCGAAGAATCATCTTCATCGTCATCGTCGTCCTCTTCTTCACCTGAAAATTGGTTATTCTATAGATTTCAGTAATTTTCAGCCTTACTTTCATCGTCATTCTCTTCTTCACTTTCAGATTCTTTTTCAGAGTTGTCTGATGCAGCATTCTCTTCTCCGACGGTATCCACTGAAATTAATTACCATAAAAGAAGCCATTATTCATTTTAAACTTACAGAATTCAACCTCTCCTTCATCTTGTTCATCATTCTCATTGAGTTTAGCATTCTCTGGGATCAATCCTTCATTCTTCAAACGTCTCGCCTCATCAGGGGTGTACTTGAGAATAACATCTCCCTTATCGTCTTGGTAGTCTCTCAAACCGACCAAAATGATGTCACCAACATTGATCCAGACCTTCTTTCGGAGTTTTCCACGAATATGACAGACTCGCTGCTTTCCGTCAAAACAGAAAACTTGAACACGACCGTTTCCGAGCATTTTGGAGACTTGTCCGTATTCTTGACCTTCTTCTTTGAGATCGAGCTCACGCTTCATGAAGTCATTCTCGTTCTTTCCTCTTCTGCGATTCTTTCCTCCCTTTCCCTTATTTTTCGGCATGATCGACTGAAAAAATGATGTTTAGGAATTGAACAAAGGAGATTAGCGATTTAGAATCATAAAAAAAGGGAAATTAAAGAGAAAGCTGGTAAAATTTCAATATTTCAAACTAACATCTAATGCAGCTACGAAAGAAAACAGGAAATGCGACAGAAATATGTTTTTTTCAAAATGATTTCGAAAAATATTTCGCAATAACAAAGTTCACGTTAAGAGTTCAAATAGTTCTTATTTGAGATCTTCCTAACTTCAATCATTTCATAAAAAATACAAGAGAAGAAGTGGCCCAAAAACATTCGAAATTATCAAAAAAACTGCAAATACTAAATTTCATCGAATTTTCTAATTTGTTGGAACAAATTTGCGGTATTTTTTGACGATTGCACAACGGAGAAAACTTTAAGAAGCATCCCATCACGGTAATTTACCTAAAAATCACTTTTATTCAGCAAAAAACCGAAAATTGATCGAAAAAACCAATAAAATCGAAAAAAACAATTGACAAAAATTCAGTGTGCACAATTTTCTGGGCGAGGTGTATTTCGCAATCGCCGCACACTTTTGGTAAAAATTGCGTACTTGACAGCAGATTTTACGAGCAACACGTTGACGACATTTTGCACATTTGTTTATTAAATCTGGAAATTTGTTGTTTATATCTGTTTTTCTGTTGTTTTTCACTAAATTGAGCTGAAATTCATTAAAAAGAACAGTATATTGTCGTTTAATGTTAAGAAGAGCGAAAAACTGCCTCATTACATCGATTTTTTCAATTTTTTGAGATTTAAATTTTATTTCACAATAATTTTCAGTGTTTATGGGAGATGAAATAAAATCGAACATTCCTGAAGGAAGCATAATTAATACAAATTCTGTGAACGCTCAACTAGAAATTCAAATCGAATCTTTATTCCCTACCAGTTTTGCGAATATTTATCAATATTTAATCTTCTTTTGCGAAAAATACTCTTTGGATAAAAAACAAGTATGAAAGGATACATTTTTAAATTTAACAGATTTTGGACATTTTCAGTTCGTCCTAGGATCGGTGCTGACTGTTGCGTTGGTCATTTTCTCGATTATTACAGTTGTTTCGTGGAATCATTATTCTCCGATAATTCAAGAATTTATACATAAGGAGAAGCTGGAGAAAAATAATAGAAAACAAAGTGAGAGAAAATTTAACAAAAGAAAATTCAATCAATAAAACAATTTCCAGAAAAAGATGAATAAAATCAAGAAATTCCTAAGCAAAAAGAAAGTTCAAACTCATTTCGTCAAATCCGGTGAAGGCGTTCGTTTGAGTTCAAATGAAGGTTCATCAGGTCCGTCGATAACTACCGGTTCGGCTCAAGGAGCACAAATTGATCGTGTTGCCGCTGCTGACATTGCTGCACAGGCTGCATTGAAGCGAATGCTGAAAAATGAACCTCAGCAGGATGCGAGTAAGAGAAGGATTCAAATGATCGCAAAAAGAGAGTTGGAAGAGGAAAGACTTAAAATGGAAGGGCTTAGTATTTCAGAAGAGCATAAGAGGTGGCTTTTTTGAAGAAAAATAGGAAAATAGAGAATTTACAACGATTTTCCAGACCAACTACAGAAGTCAAAGAATTTGAGCATTCATCAGCTATAACAAACGTTTTGTACACTTCAGAATTGCTCGGAGAAGATGTAGTTGAAAAGAAACAAGATGTAGGAAACTATTTTGTGGAAAAATGCCCCTAATTAATTTTTTCTCCAGCTTCTCCATAAAATTGAGGAATTTCTATCGGATCAAGTGGATAATGCTGAAGAAGAGAATGATAAAATGATCTCTGCCACATTGATGATTTATTCGTTGAACAAGAATGATGAGAAAGAGGTGTGGGGGTCAAAATTCCTGGTTTCTAAAAATTATTTTTGAAAAATTCCAATTTTTTCAAGAAAAATGTGTATAACTGCATTTTTGTACTTTGAGACATTGATTTTTGTATTCTACACGTCTTAAAACATGATAAAAGAAAACAATCCAAAAAATATGGTGAATTAAATTTTAAAACGCAGTTTAATTATCGATTTTCGCATAATATGGCGTTGGAGTATTTAATTTACCGTCTTTTGGATTTTTTCCATGTTTCCAGACGTGCAGAATTCAAAAATCGATGCCACGGAGTACAAAAATGGGGCTATATGGATATTTTTCAAGAAAAAATATTTGAAAAATTGAAAAATGGAGAAAAAATGCTAAAATTTGGCAATTTAGGCGGCAATCACGATTCTGGGAAAATATATTCAAAATATTTTGGAGCATCCAGGTGAAGAGAAGTATCGAACTATAAAAATGGCGAATAAGGTTTTTCAGGTAAATTGGAATTATCGAAAAACACATTTTTTGTGGAAAATTCCACTTTTTTTAAGGAAAAGGTCGCTACAGCAATAGGTGCTGTTCAATTTTTGAAGAGTAACGGATTTGTTGAGCAGACGGTTGATGAGAATCAGTGTTTGGTGTTCTCCAAAAATTCTGATGCACATTTGATTGAAGCGCTTGAAATACTTCGAAATGGGCAAGCGGTTCCGATAAAAGTTGCGAGGAATTTGGAGGTTTTTTGTAAAAAAATGTTGAATTTTTAAAATAACCAAACAATTTTTAGATTTTCTCAATGAAAGAGGGTCAAAAAATCAAGAATCCGAAATTAGGAGATGATTTTTTCAATTTGACGGCGGATGAGTTGAAAAAGGAGCAGAAGGGACGAGAGCAACAAGTGGAGAGGGTTAGAAAATGCAAAAAATTGAGTTCTTTTTTATTTATCGATTTTTCTAGATGTTCACGTTGAGAACAAAGGAAATGCGGATGAAGGATGAGCAATTGAGAAATTATCGATATAAATATACATTGATTCGTGTCAGATTGCCGGGAAATTTGATGGTTCAGGTGATTTTTTTATTTTTTTTGGAGCAAAAAATGGAAAAGTTCGGAAAATTCGATATTAAACGGTACTTTCAAGTGAAAACTAGTTAATTTAGGAGAAAAACGCCGAAAAATGTTTAATTGGTTTATTTTTTCAAACTTTAAAGACAGAGTTCCAGTTTTTTTCGAAATCTGAGGAATGGTATTTATTTTGAATTCTGGAATTATAGACCCGAACTTTTTGAATTGAAGTTTTCATACAATTCACTTCGAGACCCAAAACGATTAAATATGTGTCCCTTTAAACAATTTAATGGAGAAAATGTGTTTTATGTATATCTTTGTAGAAAACTGTCACGGTTTGGCCCAAATGAACCAAGGAGGCCCGAAAAGCCTGCAATATCCCAAAAACTGCCGTATTAGGCCGAATATAAGACAAATTTGCATAAAAGCCTTGATTTTCGGTCCCAGACGGCCTTTATGGGCCTCTACGGGTCATTTGAACTCACTACTGCTCTTTTGGCAAAATTTCCGCAATTATAGCCCCCAAAAACTAATTTTTCCCATGAAATTATTTAAATTGACACATGCTTAATCATTTGGTTCTTGGAGTGAGTCATTGAAATTACGATTTCTCAGTGTTTCTTTTTTTGGGGCTTCTTAAAACATACGCTCTAATTGTAAATTTCAAGTAAAAAATGCTTTCCAGGGTGTCTTCAGCTGCTACGAGCCATTCTCTGCAATCCGAACGTTTGTCTCATCGATCCTTTCGGACTCTGTGATCACTTTGGAATACACCCTACGCGACGGCGCCAATCAATTAGTTGAAGACGAATCGTCGACTTTGGCTCAACTTGGTCTCGCACCGGCGGCTCTACTTCATGTTGATTTTGCTCGTCCATTGGAAGATGAGCATAATATTATTTCGGATGAATATGTTCATCTTGTGAAAACATTGGATTTGTGAATTTTCTTTTTCATGTGAATTTCAAAACTTGGCGCCTATTTGATGGCTTAACATAGATAAGGGTTATGAATTTTATTTTGTTCCGGTATAATTTATTTGGAGGCATGCTTTTTTTGTAACATAAAGAGAGGATTACTGAATAAGTTTAAATTTTAAAATTTGGTTACGAGTGCCAAATATTTTTGGGAAAAAAAGGGACATTAAAAATATGAATTAAATTGAACAGATGAGCGAAAAGAAGGATATCTCGATGTTTTTGTCGGATAAACCGAAAATTGAAGCAATTGGACAGTCGAATTTGTTATCACGGTATTTATTGTCATTAAAATAAGAATTTATTTTTAAAAAATGACGAATTGTTAGACTGAAAACATTCCTGCCACAAATGGAAGAAGCGAACAAGAGTTTGAAGGAACAGGAAGGGAATGAGGATTTTTTGATTGAGACGGCGGTTGAAGAATCATCGTCGTCGTCGTCATCTTCAGATGATGAGAGTTCGGATGAGAAGGACGATGTTGAAATGGAAGAAGGGGATAAGGAAAAGGTTAGGGTTGTGAGAATTATTTGGAAAATCGATATTTTTCAAAAATTTCTGGAAAATCTGTCAAAATTTTTTATTTTTTGAAATTTCTTCCATTTTTTAGCAATCAGACCCGAAGTTTTGAATTTTAAAGGTGAATTTTGAAAAATTCAAAAACAAAAATTACAATTTATCGGAATTTCAGTTTTTACTTACCCAATTAATCACTTTTTGGCATTTTCCGGCCTCCTGTGCAAATTGTGCTCATCCCTGATCGTTTTCCACAAAGATATACGCAATAACAACCATTTTTTTAATGAAGTTCATTAGTTTAGTAATTTAGAAAATCTGTAAAATATGCGAATTGGTATTTAAATTAAATTAAGTGTTTTATGGAATTTATTCGATTTCCGTAATCAATAGGGTGCTTTATAGTGTGCACATATTCAAAATGAACGTAGAAATCGCTATTTTGAAAGGAACTCTGAAATTATGGGGAAAAATAGTTTGAAGTTTAGCTGAAAAGAGCTAATTGAAACTTTAATCTAAAAAGTGGGGTTTTAACCCACAAAAACTTCAATTTTTATCAAAACTTCTGTTTAAAAATCTACCGAAATTTTTATTTTTAATTTTTGCACAAATAATCACCTCATTTAAACCCGTTTTTCTTTGTTTTCTTCAAATACTTATCAATTTTTGTTTGAAAATTTAAAATATTTCGAAATCTGCATTTTTTTCAATAAATTCTCTTTTTTTTTCAGAAGCCAATCGAAAGTCGTATCGAAATTGATGTGGATGTATTCCGAGAGCAAAATAGTGCAGTTGATAATCGAGATGTAAGTGTTCAACAGGTTGAGAAGCTTCCTGAAGCGTTTCGAACAGAGCCAGAGGAAAAGGAAAAAGAAAAAGAAAAAGGACCACTTATTGAAGAGTTATAGATGTTTTTTTCATTGATTTTAATATTTACTTTGTTGGGAATTTGTTATTGTTGAAATATATTGTTTTTTCTTATAAATTTGATTTATTTTTTTGTACTTTTCGGGTTTCTGAATCCCCCATATATTTAACAAAATTGTAATTTTAAAATGAAAACGGGTTGACTGACAAATGAATAGAGAATTTATGAAGACGCTGATTAGAAGAATGGCGACAAGTGGAAGCACGACGGAATATGACGTGAAAGCGTTGGAAAAGCTGAAGGACTTGTATGGAGACTTGGCACAGATTCCATTGGCATCTCAGGGACGGATTGAGAATAAGAGTGATGGGATTATTAAGGTTCGGTTTTGGGAGTTTTTCGGAATTTTGGATTTAATAACATTTTGCTCGCAAGTGAAAAATGTTCAATTTTTCTAAAAAAATTTCCAAAAAACACCTTTTTAATATTTAGGTTTCATCAATTTGGGACAATCGTGCGATGCAAATGAACAAGGTTACCCGCCAGCAAAGAGTCAGCTTTATCGGGCACGAAGAAGGACAAGAATTGACTGAACGGAAATTGATTTCCACCATTTCTGTGCCGTTGTGCAATTTCGAGGCTCAATCATTCGCATATTCTGGAAGTAACTCAAAAATCGCTCAACTCGTCACCCTTCCGAACGGAGAGGAAAAGAAGCAATATTTGAAAATTTACGACTCGAATGATCATATTGAGGAGCTTTGTTCGGATCTGACGACCCAAAAGAAGCATGGAGTGATTCATGGGGCTGGCGCGGCGCCGTTTGGAACGTTGCAATTCTCGTATGGAGAGGGGCATGTGTTGTATGTGGCGGAGAGATTGGCGAAAAGCTCCAATTACTTTGATGCTGATGTTGAATGGGATAATGAGACGAAGGTTTTTGAAAGTAAGGTTGGGAAGAAGTTTGAGCTTGTCGAGTCGTGGGGAGAACAGAATTTCGAAGTGAAACGTCCGGTTATTTGTATTGTTGATGTATCGAGTGGGAATATTACGGTTTTGGATGAAATACCTGGAAACATCTCACCGGCATATGTAAGCACTTCATTTTTTAAAGGTGGACTTTATGCAAGTTATAAATATTGCTTAATCGATCTGAAATTCAATTTTAATATACCTAGTGAAAAAATTTGCAAAAAAAGTAGAAAAGGGCACCCGGAGTCGAAATTTGGTCTCAAAAACGTACAAGTTCGATTCCGGGTGCCCGTTTCTACTTTTTTGCAAATTTTTTCACTAATTATATAAAATTGAATTTCAGGTCGATGAAGCTGTTATTTATAACCTGATTAAAGTTCGCCTTTAAATTGAACATATTCAGAAGGTCTAGCAAAAAAAAAATTAGCTTCACAAGTTAAATGGCCTAGAAAAACAAATAGGGACTAGAAATGCAAGTTCGGTTATCAAACCAACTTTTTTCAATGAAAAATTTGAAAAAAAATGTTTTTTCTCAATTTTAATTTTTTCGAATGAATTGGAGATAAGAGTTTTCTGTTATTGGTTTTAATAAAGTTTAGACCATCCGAATAAGCCTAAGTTATTAAATATATTCGCAAAATTGTGATTACAGGTGGTCTGGGCTCCAAAAGACACTGGTGTTGTATTCTTCGGACTTGAGGAGAACAATACGCCGAGACTTGGAAGAATCTATTGTAATAATAGAAAAGGAGCGGTTTATTATTATGACTTGGAAACTGCGAAATTGACGAAAATCGGAGAGGACGGAATCGCGGCGGAGAATCTGCGTTTCAGTCCTGATGGCGAGAAGCTGGTGTATTTTAGAAGAGAAGCGGATGGACCGCATCTTGCCAACTCGGAAATGGTGACGATTGAGTGGCCGTTGAAGGAGAGTTCGCAAGTGAAGAGTGTTGTGGGAATTGTGAAGGAGCAGAATGGGGATGACAAGTTTCAAGGGTTGTCGTTTTTGCAGGTATATAAATATTGATTTTGAAGATCTATTGATTAATGATATTTCAGTTGGCAGCCAGAACCTGGTCATCGGATTCGAAGCGGATTATTTTAAGCACCGCGTGGAGAAGCAAATTAGAGCTTATTGCTATTAATGTTGAAACGGGCAATGTTGAGAGATTGACGAATCATGGTAGGCGGAAATTTTTAAAAATAATATGCAGAAAAATTTAAAAATGACCAGATTTTTATTAAAAGTTGATTTTTTTATCCTTCGAACTCATTTTTAAGACGAAAATACATGAACATAGGTTTATATTGAGAAAACTTTGAAAAAATATGAAAATTCATCAAAAATTTATGAATATTCGAACTAATACTATTTTAACCGTTGGGACGATGTCTTTAAGCAATGAAAAAGCTTTTTGTTTTGTCCAAAAACTGAGTAGAATTGGATTTTTACTACTTTTTTTTGATAATCGATTACTTATTCGTCCCAAACCTATTTCTGAGCTCTGCGGAGCAGTTTTTAGGCTTTTCCCTGATGTCAATTTGTAGGAAATGGGACAGTGTCTTTAAGTAAATTGAATCCGATGTCTTATCCAAAAATCCAAAAAAAAAACCATTTTTAAAGGTCAATGTCACGGAAGCTGGCAAATTTTGGACGTTTTCGACGATGATATCCTTGCTGTCGTCTCCGCGCCAAACAGACCACCGAACATCCTACTTGGCCGTTTGCCAGACGAAGGATCAGCTCATACGGTACTCGTCAGAATTTTTCAAATTCAAAATGTTTTAAATTTCGATTTTTCAGATCGTTTGGACTCGTCTCGACGAAGCGAAAGCCATCGAGAAACGCCGCCACTTGTGTAATTTCTCATGGGAATTTATTGAATTCGAGCGGGACGGCGCGAAATATGAAGGGATTCTGAGGATTCCAAACGAGGGCAACAATTTGGGATTGCTTGTCAACCCTCATGGTGGGCCGCATGGATGCTCGTTGGCATTGTAAGGGAGAGCATTGAATTGGCGATTTTAGAAAATTAATTGTTTTCCAGATGGCCAAGACGTGACATTCTCACACTTCTTAATTCGGGATACGCGGTTTTACAAGTCAATTTTAGGGGAAGTTTTGGGTTCGGCGATGATTTTATTAGAGCGTTGGCTGGAAATTGTGGGGATATGGATGTGAAGGATGTTCATGTGAGAATTTTTATTTTAAAAGACTAAAAAATAACACCATTTCATAATTTTAGCACGGAGTTCTGAGTGTTCTTGAAAAAGAGCCGCGGATTTCGAAAGACAAGGTGGTACTGTTTGGTGGATCACATGGTGGATTCCTAGTCTCACATCTCATCGGACAATATCCGGGATTCTATAAATCATGTGTTGCTCTCAACCCGGTGCTCAATATTGTCGCAATGAACGATATCACCGATATTCCGGACTGGACGGTTTATGAAGGAACGGGAAAAGTGGCGGATTGGACGACGACACCAAGTGGCGAGGATAGGGAACGAATGTATAATTCGTCGCCGATCGCACACGTGAATAATGTTGTCACGCCGTATTTGTTGTTGAACGGCGAGAAGGATTTGAGAGTTGTGCCGCATTTTAGGGGATTTGTGAGGAATTTGAAAGCGAGAGATGTTCCCGTCAAGTGAGTTGTTTTATTTAAGATTGATACTACCAAAAAAGAGCTATCCAATTTAAAGAGCGTATCCGATATGAAATATATGAAGTTAATATTTAAAAAGTATGGTTTTCTGTGAATTAGTTGATAAGAAAACGAATTTCAATCAGAAGCCATAGAAATCTGAGCAAAACTAAGATTCGTCGGGCATTTTAACACTCTTCTGAAAATTTTTGGCCTTTTCTTTGTTTTTTTTTTTTACATAATTTCGAATAATTCCTTCATTTCCTAGTAAGTCAATTTTGAATATAAGTGCCCATTTTATTGTGAAAATTTTGAAACCACAAAAGTATTCTACGAAGTGTTAAAAATTTTAGACAATTTTTTGTAATACATTTTTGAAACCGGAAATTTATCATATTTACAAAAAAATCTCGAATTTTTCGTATCAAAATCTTAATTGCCTCTTTTAAAGACAGTGTACCAATTATTTTAATATTTTAACATTTAATAAATATATTTTGTTAAAGAAAATTGAATTTTTTTTTAGATAGAACTATAAATCTTAGGGATCTAAAAATAATGCGCGTTGTTGTCTTTTTTTTTGATTTTCGAGTGTTAGTGTAAAAATGGAGAGACGCAGGTCATTTATGTGCTTGCTAGGAGTCAAGAAGGAGGCGTCGGTTACTTATTTCCTAATTTTCTAGTTATTTTCTCTTTTTTCGCCTAGTTTTTTAATAGATTTCTTCAGTTTTTAGATTAATTTTATTTGAATAAGTGAAAAAAAGGTTTTTTTTTAAATTTTCTGCATAGTTCCATTAGAAATGTTTGGAAAAAGCTTTAAAAATCAAAAAGTGCTGAAAAATCAGCCAAAAACATGATTTTTTTGAAAATTCTGCATATTTTCACTAGGAATCTTTGAGAAACTGTTAAAAATTTAAAAATAGCTGAAAATTCTGTCAAAAATACAGTTTTTTGAGTTTTTTTTTTTTTTGAAATTGCCTCATAATTTCATTAGAATCCAAAGAAAAATCTTAAAAATGCAATAATGGCTCTAAATTCTGGCAAAAAAAATGTTTTTCAAAAATTTAGTATAATTTCATTCGAATTTTTAGAAAAACCATAGAAAAACTACAAAAAAAATGTTATTTTCACTTATTTTTTTGATTTTTCCGAATAATTCCATTAGAATTCATTGGAAAAATCTTAATCATGCAAAAATGGCTGAAAATTGTGTCAAAAATATGATTTTTTGAAATTTCTGCATTTTTTCATTAGAAAAATTTTGAAAATCATGATAAATACATTTTTTTAATGTTTTTGCAGTTTTTGGAGGGTTTCGAAATAAGTACATTCATAAAATTGATGTTTTTTAAAATAGCAAATGGTTTTTCAAATTTTTTTAATTTTTGCAGAGTCCTCACCTACCCTCAATCAAACCATCCATTGGAAGAAGTGAACGTTGAAGCGGATTATACCATCAATATGCTTCGTTGGTTTGAAAAATCGCTCAATTCACTTGTTTAAATGGATCACTTGTATTTTTAAAAGATCCATGATCATTTTCACGTTATCGACCTCCCCCCTTTTTTAATGGAAATTGTAAAAACATTTTTTTTTTGTGATAACTTCATTCCCGGTATCATTTTTATAAATAAATTGTAAGTAGGAAGTGTTCTAATTTGTTGGCATCGTTTTTGGTTCATTTCCAAGGGAGTATATTTGAAAAAAAATGGATTTTTTATTATTTCTGGCAAAATATTGCATTTGGAGGTTTTTGAAATGACATTAGTTGCCAGTAGTGAGAATACGGGACTCAATGCGATGTCATTTTCGGATCAGCAAGGAAGTTTGGGTAAATATCAGTTTTTTGATCCAAAAAAAAGATCCTTCTCCTAGTTTTCGAAAGGCTACGGTATCAGAGAGAGAATGGGAGGTTTTGTGACGTGGCGTTGATAGTGAATGACAAGCAGTTTGCGGCACATCGGAATATTCTCGCATCGTGTAGTCCGTATTTTGATTCGATTTTTAAGTGGTCGAAGATTACGAAGGAACAGGTGAGAATGGAGATTTTATTTTGGAGGAAATGAATTGAAGAACGGAGAAATTAAATGGGAGTCATTTTTGGGAAGTAACTGAAAATAATTTTTCCGTAAAGCCAGATCAACTGTTGCGCGTCTAAACTACAATACTACGCTAGTACGCACTTTTTATAAATTGTACTCCTGCACGGGATCGAGCCCATGGCCTTGCGCGCAGCAAACATTTTTCAAAATTTGGACACGAGCTTAATTTTGAAAATTGCGAAAATGTTCTGTAAATGTGGAGAGTGAGAGAATTTCAGATCCGTTACCTTTACATAATCAAAGTTTTCAAAAAAAATGGTCTAAAAATAATAAAAGCATGGTTTTTTATAAATATATTAAAAACAAATAATAAAAAATTGAAACTTAAAAAAAAATTTGGGGAATCCTTAAATGGCCTAAGAAAAACATTGGTTTTCTAGGCCATATGATTTTTTTTGACAAAAAATTTTTTGCTCATTTTTTGTCATAATTTTGTCCAAAAATATTGAAAAAATTTAAAAAAATGTGAAAAAATATTTTTAAAAAGTCAAAGGGCCTAGAAAACCAACTTTTGTTCTACTATTTAGTGCAAAAAACATTTTTCGCGGTTTTTTTTTTGGATTTGAAGGTTTCTTTTTCAATTTTCAGCATTTTAAAGCACTATTTCCTCACAACTAGAAGTCTACCAAAATTATTAGCCAACAGAAACTATTATCCAGTAATTTAAATTTTTCAGGTGACTGTAAATTGCGCAAATTCATCAGTTTTCGAACTACTTCTAAACTACATGTACAGCGGAACAGTTATTATTGATCGATCGAGTGTAGCGGAGCTTTTAAGACTGGCCAATAATTTTTTGGTTGGATTTTCTTTGTTTTTGTTGAAAAAAATCGATATTTGATCAGATCACAAAACTCAAAAACTATTGTGCTGAATATTTGGATCGATATCTTGACGCGGCGAACTGCTTGTCGATTAAAAATCTGGCGATGAGATATAATTTGCCGATTTTGTTGAAGGTTGGGAAAAAGACCCAAATATGCGTAAAACACAAAATATGGTGCATTTTCAGGCATCTTCGGATTATTTTGACATAAATATAAATCGATGTTTATTGGAATCGACGGATATTGTGGAGTATACGTATCCGCAGTTGTATCGATTGATTCATGATCCGAAATATGTTGATGTTATAACGGCGGACACGCATTTGAAGTAAGTTTCCTTTTTTTTTTGGAAATGTATCCTAAAACCCCGAAAATTTGTTAGATTAATTGTCCGATGGGTTGGTGAAGAATTGTCACAAAGAGAACTATCATTCCGGCAGCTTTTGGAACAAGTGAAATTTCGAGAAGTCTCGCCGGACACATTGGACTTTTTGCTGGATTATTCGCCGCTTTTCTCGAAAAGCGAATCGAGTCGATATTTGATTTTGCATGTGATGTAAGGGGGATATATAGATATTTCAATAAAAAATAAATTTAGGAATGAAAATCACATGATGATGGAGAAATATTCAACGCAATTTGAGAATTTGACCCAGAAAATTGGGGAGCTACCGCCGTTGCATGATCCGATGCTTTATGAGGAAGAGGAAGGAACGAGGTAGGGGAAGAATTTAAAATTTATATAATAGAATTTTTGAAACAGAGAAAAAATGAGATTTTGATAAAATAATTATGGAAAATGACGTCTTTAAAGGGTTTTTTTAGAAATTTAAAATTTTTTTTAATTTTTGAAACAGTAAAAAATTCAATTTTATTTTTAAAAATGTGAGAATATGGTTTTCGACGGTTTTTTGGTTGAAAAATGTATGGAAAGGCTTAAAAATGCTATTTTTTTGAGAATTTGTTTTAAACAATAGGATTTTTAGAAAATTGCTAACAAATTTATCTCTGAAACGGTAAAAATGAGATTTTTCAAAAATTTATGAAAAAATTAAGTTTTTAATGTTTTTTAAAGAAAAATGTACAGAAAATCTCAAAAACCAACTAATTTTTGGAAAATTTAAATTATATAGCATTTTTTAAACAGTAAAAAATGGGATTTGGAGAAAAAATATGGAAAAATTTAGTTTTAAACTTTTTTCAAATTCAAAACGGATGTACTAATGTTTTAATGGTACTTTTTTGAAAAATTAAAAAACAAAGAATTTCTGAAACGGTAAAAATGTGATTTTTCAAAAATTTATGAAAAAATTAAGTTTTGAACGTTTTTTGGTGAAAAATGAGAATATAAATGTATGCAATATTACCTTTTCTAAATACCGTTTAATTTTATCACAAAATTTCGGATTTTTCAAAAATCTCTTTTTTTTACTGTTTCAAATATTCTATAATTTAAATTTTTTGCAAAAAAGAAGCATTTACAATAGTTAAGCGTACTTTTTTCCGTAATATTGCAATTAGAGAATTTTGAAACAGTGAAGAATAAGTTTTTTAAACAAAATTATCAAAAAAACATTTTTTTTTTGAAAAAAGTGTCAATTCTTTTTAAAAACCATCCTTTTTGCAGTGACGACATGGAAGAAGACGACGACTACGCTGTAGAAGGTCATCCGACAGGAGCTCAAATTGTAAGTCTTGTTTTGAAGCATTTTATTTAAAATAAAGAACATTTTTAGATGGATGCGGATTCTGAAAATACGCCGAAGAAGACGAAATTGAATGTGGCAATGATGATGCTGGATAAGAAAAGGTTTGAGGGAAGTGAAATTTAAAAAAAAATTATTTTTACAGATTCAAAAAGCCGAGATTGTATGCAAAACGAAGAGTACCGAAAAATGTGCAAGAGAATGAAAGTGAGTTTTTTTTTCTTTCGTTTTTTGATGGAAAAATATATGAAAATCGGAAATTCTTGAAAATTTGATTCTAAAATTATAAAAATTGCCAGCATCAATCAATAATATTTAAAAAACGGATATACTCCACGAGAAGTACAAAAATTGTTTGTTAAAAGTCGGTTTTTCAGATTTTTAATGTATTTTTCAAAAAAATCCAGTTTCAATGTTTTTTTACAATGATTTTCATATTTTTGAGCCCAATTTTCTTGAAATACAAAATAAAATAGGTAAGGCTCCGTATGAATTTGTAAAGTTAGTGTTTTGTCAGAAATTTGGCACTTTGCGACGCGATTTTTTGAATTTTTAGGTTTTTGGCGAAAATTTGAGGAAAAATGATCTCTATTCTCTTTTTTTCGTTTTAGAAACTTAAAATTCAGAAAATTCCACATTGTTAAAGTAGTATCCCGGAAATTGTGGGGGAAATTAAGCTAGACGGGGCATTTTTAATATTTATTTTTTAATAGCTTCAATTTTTTCCCAAAAAATGAATTTTTGTTTAGAAAATTTGATGTAAAGTCTTTTATTTGTTATTTTCGAGGTTTTGGCATTCAATATTCATTGAAATGATTTATTTATTATCTATAACTTATTGGAAAATTGATTTTCTTGAAAATTACGTTTTTTTAATTAAAAAATTTGGAAATTTTGTCTTAACTGCTTTAAATCACGGTTTGTTGACCGAGAAATTCAAAAATTTTGAATACGGGAGCATTCGGAAAAAAATCACGGGAGAAAAAGCGTTAATTCGATTCAATTTCCAGGTATTCCAATGGTCGACGACGATGACATTGACGGTGTCTACGCGACAAGCTCCCTAGAAGGCACACACACTTACGGACCGTCGGATCAAATTGATCCGGACGACGTGGAAGACGGTGAAGATGTTCTGGAGGAGAATGGGCAATTTGTGTGTATTTACTGCGGATTTAAGACGTCAAATGAGCAAGTGTTGGAAAAGCATCGAACGAGAGCGCATAATAGGAATGTGTATTATTTGTGTGATGAATGCGAGTTTGAGACGAATTGGAGTAAGGAGTTTTATTTGCATATGAAAGAGCATTTTGTGAGTTTTCACTTATTTTGCTTTTTGAAAATATGTTTCAAATTTTGTAGCCGGAATTCCCATTTCGATGCAAAGGCTGCCCTTATACAAGTTCTGGAGAGATACAAGAATTACTGGCTCATCGATTAACTCATAGTAGGTTGCCCCTTTTTCAGTGTATCCGGATCGGATTTTAAAAAATGTTAACAAATCCGATCCTGTCACCTGTTTTCAATACAAAAAAACGGACTTTCAGCAAAAGCGCGACTTTTCAAATGTGCTGAATGTGCGTGGAAGGGTCGGACACGTTCGCAGCTTTTTGCTCACGAACGAATGCACAGTGTGCTCGATGATAGGCCGCTTCATTGTGAGGAGTGTGGACGGGGATTTCAGCAACATGCGGCTTTGGATCAGCATATTGCGACTCATAATGATTCGAGGTAGGAATTTGGGGGGGGGGGGGGGGGAGGGGGATTCTAATATGAATTAATTAATGAAATTGTGACTCTGTATTGATGGAATAGCCTGGATTTCAATTTTTAGAGTTACACGGGGTTCCTTAGATGGGATAGTGTTATTTCAAAAATTTTGTGTTACGGGGAATACAACCCTAAATTTTGAAAAAAAATTAAGGATCCCTAGTTCGTTTACAAATAATGGTTTTTTCGTTCGAATCTACGAATTTTTGAAAAAAAATTTAAAATTTCGATACCCAGCCGTGTTCAAAAAAGTTAAGAGGGGCAGGTACTACCGAAAAAGGGTTCCTAGAAAAAATCTGAAATTAGTTAAATATGGGTACAACATTTTATCATGGGAAAAACTATAAGGCAGCCAAAAAAGGTCAAACCCCGGGTTTCGAGCTATGAAAAAGTGCGGCTCTATCGGAAATTTGAAAAAAAAAGAAACCCTTTGAGGAAAATTAGCTATAAAATTGTTTACAATCGGATTTTTTCCAAAAACGTGATATTCGATTCAGGGAGGATTCTTACCCGCCTTTATTTTTAAATTTCGGGATTTTTTTCCAGAACTAAAGTTTTTTGCCTGATCTTTGGAATATGAGTTATGGGGTATCTATTTCATCCAAGAATCAGAGAAGATCCCACGAAGCCGCCATAGAAAAGTCTATATTTTGATTTTCAGAACGTGTATCTGTGAAGATTGCGGATTTGCGTCGAAAAGTGTTGATCATTTGGCATTGCATCGACGGCAGCATACGGGAGATACTTATTATTGTCACATTTGTGAGTTTAACAAAGAAATTGTTTGAAAAATTATTTTCCAAATTTTTTCCAGCCGGATGTGACTACTCATCGACGAAAAAAAGTCAAATTGCATCTCATTTGCGTACCCATATGGCTGTTCGATCTCATATGTGTAGAGTAAGTTGTTTCTTTGTTTCGAAACACTGGATCGGATTTCTTATAGACGTGTGGACGAGGATTCATCGAAAAATCACACCTGGTTCGGCACGAGCGGATTCATTTGGAAGATAAGCCGTTCAAGTGTGATACTTGTGATTATGCGTCGAGTAGAAGGGACAAGCTTAAAGAGCACATTCTCAAGCACCATAATGGACAGCAAGCGACTGCGAAAGCACAAAGAAGGAAGTATAAAAGGCAGAAGATGTTGGCTCAAGCTGCAAGTATTGTTCAGGTTTGAAAATGGGGAGGATGTCTCTTTTTTTAATGAAATTCAAATCGGTTACAATCCTGGAAAGGCTACAAAACGAGAAAATATATTTTGAATTCAAATTTTCTATTGAAAATGAAAAAATGAGTTGTTAAATACTCTGAATTGAATCTTCCGAAATGCCTTAGAACTTTCTTTAATCACTTGGAACCAATCTGGAATCATATGGAGCCTTTTGGAAAAAATACGAGTTTTGTAGTCTTTTTTCCGTAATTGGGGCCCTTTTTGTGAATTTGACATTTCAGCGGAATTCCGCAAAAAGAGGTATCCTCGAAAACATAGTAAGAGTTAAATATTCCCAATTTCGGCTCTTTTCAGAATAGTAGAATACCGACGGACGCGTTATTCAGACCGATAACAGTAGACGAATCTGTGTCGAGATGGGCACAGGCGAACGATTTTGCGGCCTCATCCTATTCGCCAAGGAATAATGAGTTTTCGGCGAACGCGGCTGCAGCGGCGACTGGAATGCCGGGCGGTTCTCAATATTCGCCGCCAAGAGCGTTCTCGGTGACGAATCCGACGATACCGCATGATTCGATGTCGCCGGGATGTATGTCGATGATGAACATGCCGCTGAATGATGTGATTGCGGGACAGCAGAGAATGCAGCAGCAACAGCAGCAGGCGGATCATGCGAGTTCCAATCCGCATGGTGTTTTGATGACGCCAACTGTGAGGTAGGGGGATATTTGTTATTGTCAAGATAATAATTTCTGGCCGCTCGTTTTGCGGAGTGTCGTTGGGAATTTACTCGCAACGCGACCGCTACGCGCAAGACTAACTGAGAAATTTGAATTTGAGCGCGTTGCGAGTAAATTCTCAACGACACTCCGCAAAACGAGCGGACAGAAATTATTATCTTGACAATATATCTAATAGAATCCTGGGGGAAATGAGCTATAAATTGCAAACATGGAAATCGTATCTGGTCTCACAACGAAATGCGAAAAACGAAATTGAACACGGAGGCCAAAATTTGATGCGTTTCGCAAAAAAATTAATGTACCAGTGGAGTTTATCGTAATTTATAGAATTTTCTACATTTTTTCATTTTTTTTAAATATCTGAAAATAATTCAAAATTTAATTTCTGATTGTGAAATTTACGTTAAAAAAATAGGAAATGCGCAGAAAAAGGAGTTCTTTACAAATAAATCCCATATTCTCACGTTCTGGCTCTTCGGAGCTCGGAAATGTGTTTCGGAAAAATTTCCTCTGAAAAAAAAAGAAAAAAATCGAATATAGACATTGGCCGAAGAAATGCAATTTGGATTTCTAGGCCATACAGGAAAAATGTACGAGTATAGGTCAATTGATTGGAAAACCAAAAGATTTTCTGACAAAAAGATTTTTCGACAAAAAGATTTTCGACAAAAAGATTTTTCGACAAAAAGATTTTTTTTTCAAAAGAGATTTGCACTGTGCAAGCACGCTCAACCGCACCGTTTTTTCCTCTTTTGTCTGCGTCTCTCAACGCCAACCGCCAGAGCTAGTGCGAGACGCAGACAAAAGAGGAAAAAACGGTGCGGTTGAGCGTGCTTGCACAGTGCAAATCTCTTTTGAAAAATAAATCTTTTTGTCGAAAAATCTTTTTGTCGAAAATCTTTTTGTCGAAAAATCTTTTTGTCAGAAAATCTTTTGGTTTTCCAATCAATTGACCTATACTCAAATGTACTAGAAACCCGAATTCTTAGGAAATGCTTATATTCTAAACTCAACTTCATTTTATAGCGATAAATACGTCAGAAATTCATCCGAAACACAGCTCTCAGCTTTCTGGAGCACCATCCTAGTGTCAGAGGTGTTCCTGAAAAAAATTAAAATTATTTTCAGATCCCCTCACAATCGAAGTGCCGATCCATTTGGTGGACTGAATACACCAACCGATGTTCAAGGAAGACCAATGAGTCTACCGACTTATGGACAAATGGATCAGGGACAACAAGGTCAACAAGTTCCACAGGATCAACATCAGTGGTGGTGATTGTAATTATTTATAAAATTGCATTTGTTTTTCTGATCTCTAACCAAATTTTTTTGAAATTTTTTAAAAATTGCTAATGTTTCAGTGTAATATTGATTTCTTGTGAAATTATTGTAATTAATACTTAATATAAGGTCGTCTCTCTAAGAGTGAAACTTTGCGTGCCTTAGGGAAAGATTTTTATATATTCGTAAAGTATAACATTCCAGTAATCCATGACATAAGAAATTTTGTGAAAAAACCGGGGTACTGTTGCGTGACAGAGCACAGAACTTAGAAAATCGAAATTTTTAAAAATGAATATAGAATGTCACTTTTGGTTCCAAACGATTTCAAATAGAATTTCAATATTTTTTCCAGTTGACAATTTTTCTCTAACCTTAAGCACTCAAAAGTTATACACCAAAATATGTGAAAAATCATCAATTTTTGGAAAAATCAAGAAAAAAAAGCCAATTTTTGGAAGGAGGTACATGGGGTTTTTTCACACTTTAAACTACAACTCATCTGCTTTTTAAAACAAAAAAGAGTTTTGAAATAAATCCCGGAATAAATGTAGGGAGTCTCTCCGAATACTCTAATTTTTTCAAAAATTAAGTTTTTCGCTAGAAAAGTGCAGGTATTTTTAAAATTAATTTGTTTCCACAAGTTTAATTATATTTCTAGTATTTAATTAATGATTTTTATTAATATTTGCACGTGAGTTTCCAAAAGAAAACACCGATTTCACGTGTAGTAGAGCGTGCAAAATGCGAAAAATGGGAAATTATAAAAAATGAAAACAAAAAGGCAAGATTAGTATCATTCGATAGCTATTTCAATTTTGAACATTTTTGTAATTGAACACCTTTTTCGACAATTGCTTATTTTCAAGTTACGTCCCAAAACGTGAAAACAACTCGTCCCCAATTTCGGAAATTCGAAAAAAAAGTGTTTTTTTGGAATGAATATCCTAGGATTTTTTCACCATTTAAACTTCAGTAAATATTCTATTTAGAACAACAAAGATTTTTGGAATAAAACTGGGAGAAAAAGTAAGGTGACTATCCAAAGTCACAACTTGTCGTGAAAAGTTATGTGTTGCGTTCGTATACTCTAGAAACACGTCATTTTCAATGCATATACGTGTAATCCGCTTGTGGCTCAATTCTTAAAAGTGTAAATCTTAATTAAATTGGTTCTCTTTATATTACCTGTCGGTTGAACCGTAGGCCTGACAACCATCCTGATTTTATGCCAAGAAACTGATATCATGTTTGATTAACTGTTTCTTTTTTAGTTGCCAGACACACTATTAACGCAAAAATACTTTTTAAAAACGTTTGCCTTTTGCACGAGCTTTTTAGTACTTTGCTGTCAGCTTTTAATAACATAACACAGGATTTTCGAAAACTTCTAAGTGTAATATAAAGAGAACCAATTTAATTGAGATTTAAACCTTTAAAAATTGAGCCACAAGCGGATCACACGTATATTCATTGAAAATGACGTGTTTCTAGAGTATACGAACGCAACACATAACTTTTCACCACAAGTTGTGACTTTGGATAGTCACCTTACTTTTTCTCCCAGTTTTATTTCAAAAATCTTTGTTGTTCTAAATAGAATATTTACTGAAGTTTAAATGGTGAAAAAATCCTAGGATATTCATTCCAAAAAACACTATTTTTTTTGAATGTCCGAAATTGGCAACTAGTAGTTTTCACGTTTTGGGACGTAACTTGAAAATAAGTAATTATCGAAAAAGGTGTTCAATTACAAAAATGTTCAAAATTGAATTAGCTATCGAATGATACTAATCTTGCCTTTTTATTTTCATTTTTTATAATTTCCCATTTTTCGTATTTTGCATGCTCTACTATACGTGAAACCGGTGTTTTTTGTTGGAAACTCACGTGCAAATATTAATAAAAATCATTAATTAAATACTAGAAATATAATCAAACTTGTTGAAACAAATTATTTTTAAAAATACCTGCACTTTTCTTGCGTATTCGCAGGAAAAACTTAATTTTTGGAAAAAAATTGTGTATTCGGAGAGACTCCCTACATTTATTCCGGGATTTATTTCAAAACTCTTTTTTGTTTTAAAAAGCAGATGAGTTATAGTTTAAAGTGTGAAAAAACCTTGTGTACCTCCATCCAAAAATTGACTTTTTTTTCTTGATTTTCCCAAAAAATGACGATTTTTCACATATTTTCCTGTATAACTTTTGAGTGCTTAGGGTTAGAGCAAAATTGTCAACTGGAAAAAGTATTGAAATTCTATTTGGAATCGTTTAAAACCATGTTTGGCATTCTATCTTCATTTTTTTAAATTTCAATTTTCTAAGTTCTGTGCTCTGTCACGCTACAGAAACATATGCACTTGGCTCAATATCAAGCTAAAATGGTTTGATAACTATCTGGTATATGTGAATGAAATATGAAACTGATATCTTTCATATTCGCCCTAAGGCAGGGCCCTTTGTGTCACAGTTCCACTCTTACAAATACTGCCTTATATATCTTAAATTTATTTATTTATAAAAATTTTATTTAATTTTTCGAAGCCCTACAAACACGAAACATTCGTTTTATAGATAATTCAATTTCCGATTAATCATTTTGTTTTGTTTAGTTTATTTTTTCCGCAAATCTCTCTGAAAAGAGCAGAGTTGCAGCAGAGTTTCAAGGAAGAAGCTCGAGAGCCAGTGAGAGAGAGAGAGAGAATTAGAGAAAAAGAGCATGGGAGAGTGTTTTTTTTTGCTTTCAGTTGCCCTCTCCGCTTCGTTTTTCTTTTTCACAAGTTTTGTTTGTTTCTTAGTTTGTCACATTGATTGAAAGTTTTCGAATTTTGAGAAAATTGGGCTTAATTTCAGGTTTTTTTGGAAAATTGTGAAATTCGATTTTTGGACGACACGCAAGACATTTTACGCAAAAAATGGATGTAAGTTCGTTAAAAGTTTAGATTTTAATAAAATGTAGAATTATTGGATGATTATCTATCGAATGGTAAATACCAAGAATGATATTTTTAGATGAAAAATAAGCGAAAAACACTAAAAATTGGAGTTTTTGTGAAACTAGTCCCCATACACTTGGTTTTCTAGGCCAGGAGGGTCTTAAATTGAGGAAAAAAGGGGAATAATAAGTTAAAGAATTAAAATAAATGTCAATGGCCTAGAAATCCAAGTGCGGGGACTAATTTCCCAAAGACAACACTCCTTTATTTGCAAATTTGGTTTTTTGGTCAGAAAATTGTTTTTTTGGCGCCAATCGATAAATAATGAAATTTTCTCGCATTTTTGATGTTTTAACCAATTATAAATATTCCCAGGAGGTATTTAAATGGGAATTTATTATGAATTTTGGTCTATTCTTGTTTTTTAAGGTTTAGAAAGCAATTTTTAATTATGGGTTATTTTAATAATATTCTGCATTAAATAAAAAGCTTGGAGTTAAAGACGGTGTGCCACTAGAAGGGAGGCTCTTTCCAGAAATTTTAAGGCATGTTTTTGAGCCCAAAGTACTTGGTTTTGTACTTATTTATCCATAGATTATGGAAATTGACTTTTAGTGTTAGTTTAATTGATGGTTAAAAATTCGTGTAATTGGGTTTGATTGAAGGTTTTAAACGTTAAAACTATTCATTTTTGACACCGAAAAGTTGAAAAAATATATTTAAAAAATGGAAGAAACTATCAATTAAGTACCCCCGCTTTAGAATTCGCTCTGGAATTTGTTTTAAAATTTTTAATGCGAAAAAAGGGGTGAATCGAACTTCTGAGCTCCTTCAAACAAAAAAATTCACAACATCTGATTTTTGTTTAAAAGAAATATCTATTTGTTATTCATTGTCGTTTATAGACAGCGTAGCAGATGATTTTAAGCATGTCATTTGCCGCTGGGTTTATGAAAATCGGTTTTTAAAATGTTCTAAAAATATGCATGGCAGCTGAGAAAACTGGCCATTAAAACAACGTCCGAGAAATGCGTCTGTCTGGCCTTAATTTTGTGTTGTGAGCTTTTTATACATTTAGAAAAAATGAAAAAAAAAGAGCTTTCTGCAAAAAAAGTTTCCGCCGCGGAAGAGTTTTTTTCTAGTCCGCGGGTTCCTAAATTTGTGCATTTTTATTCAATTTTTTTAGGTTTTCTTACATTTAAAATAAAAACCCGATATAAACACCTTACATTTTAAATGCAACAAAAAATTAATAAAAACGAACAATTTCAATAGGTGGCCCAGGAACATAAACTATCGCGGACTAGGAACCAAAACTCTTCCTCGGTGGACACTTTTCTGTAGGTAGCGCTCGTTTTTTCCGTTTTTTTGAATTAAAAAATGTTTTAACCTTTATAACTTAAGTATGTCATTTTTAGACCCTTCTGGAATCCAGAATCTGGATCATTATTCAGATTTGCCCCAATTTTTAATTTTCGTTAAAGCTTTTTTGAAAATTGTGCAATTTGTCGTGACAGAGAATGCACACATTTCCTTTTATTGTCTCTAATTTCGTAAGTACCTCCTAATATTGTTAATTTCTTAGAAACGGGGCCGAAGAAATTAAATTCGGGTTTTTAGGCCATTTAAGGAAAAAAGCACACATATTTCCACATATGGCCTAGAAACCCAAATTGAGTTTATTCGGTCATGTTGACATTTTTTCGACATAAAATATTCCTTTCGCTATTGTCAACTCAAATATTCTTGACCATTGTGTTTTGAGGGCTGCTCAACCTCATAGACGCTCCGCACGCACGCACGCGGCTGTCGACACTCAACAAACTGGAAAATTCGCGGGAAAATGTATTTTTTCAAATTTTCCAGTGCGTACGTGCGGAGCGTCTATGAGGTTGAGCAGCCCTCAAAACGCAATGATCAAGAATAATTTAGTTGACAATATCAGTTGGTAGGTTAAAAAAAAAAGAAAATTCAAGCTCATCATTAGAAAAAGTTAATTCCTTTTGAATTTCTAGTCTGCAAATTCCCATCCTCGCCCCCGCTGATTAAGTTCCCAAAAATGAGGGGATCAAAACGCACTTTCGTCATATTTAATTATATATTTGGATGTGCACCGCCACCAACCACAATTCATTTTCTCTTCTGGTTTTAGCTCACACAAGTAGGCAACAGCAGCAAAAAAAAGTGCTCTCGCACGAACGAAATTGGCCTTGTTTGGCCTCTCGTCGTCGTCGTCGGAATGAAGTTAAAGAAAAATGCTGGAAAAAAAAGAAAAGAAACGAGAGGATTTTCAACGAGAAATTCAAGGAAATTGGAGAGAGTTTATGTTTTTTTTGTGCTGAGAGTTTTGGCGACCGGCCAAAGGGTATATGTAGATAGTTTTGCATGTCCTCTTATGTCTGGATGTCTGAATCTTTCGAGAAGGATTTGGGAAACGGATTTAATAAGCTTCTTTGGGGTTTTCTATATCAACTTGTTATTTTTCCTCTCTTTTTTTATTTCTTTTGGACTTTGCTTATTTATTTCTTTCTATGTTTTTGATTAAAAGTAGTTAATTTTTTGAAATTCCTTAAAAATGCTTCAAATTGTGCTTCTTTTAAAGGCAGCTTGTCAGTTAACATGATCAGGCAGGGAAACGGATTTAATAAGCTTCTACTGGTACACAGCCTTTAATGACATTACACAATTCTGATAAGAAATCAGTAAATTGAATTTCTGAACAGTTGAGATTAAAGCTATTATTTCTTTTTGCAAAAAAAACAATTTCTCGAGAATAATTCTGCAAATTTTCATTAAGATTTGAAAAGATTGAAAAAAGAAATTAACATTAGGTAAAAACGAACAATTGGAAAAATTAAGAGAAATTGTAATTCTTGTAACGTCAAGTAATCAACATTTTTTTGATAGGGTGATCTTTTGGGGGAAAGTTTGACGAATTCTGGTCTTAACAATATGAATTGACTTTAAAGACAGCATGCCACGGGAATGTTGTGTGCAGAAATGGGTTTCTAGGGACAATTTTTGGAATAATGCCAGAAAAATTTACTAAAAATTGTTCACTTTAAAATACTTGACAAAATAGGTTTAATCTAACCAAACATGGTGAAAAAATTATTTTAGAAAAATGGTCAAAAAAATTCACTGGTTTTCAAAACATGGGCGGAAATTCCCGTGACCTAGAAAAAATTATATGTAGGTATTTTTTAAAGCATTTTTGGAAAGATTAAAACTTTTTCTTACTGGCGAAACTTAATTTTGGTCTCTATAAATCAGGATTTGCGCAAAATTCGGTAACTTTGTTCAGAACTCCTAACTTTCTTCATTTTACTACAAATTTGGGCTGCCAGGGATCATCCAAAAATAGTTGGAGCGGTTTGAAATTTTTTTAATTGGGGTATCAATTGCGCGAAAATAGTTATGCTAAATTTCATAAAGATCTGAGTAGCTCCAGTCGAGTTATGAACATTTAAAGTCCCCTTTCCATTCAGTTTCCTGAAGAGCAGCGCCAATTTTGAACTTATCAAATCTTTTTGAAATTCTGACGATATAATAATCGTCTGATCCTCGAGCAATTCTCAAAATGTGAGCAAAATTCATGAACCATAATGTCTCAAATACTCACTGACAAAATTTCACCTCAATTCGAATTTTTCTGGCCGAGTTGTGGAGCTCCAATTTTTTTGCAAAAATCACCCCAACTTTGATGGGTCATAACTCGGTTCAAACCCACCAGAATTGGATAAAACTATGAGGATCTCATACTAGACATATAGGGAGCTTCTGTGCGAAATTTGAGGAAATTTCAATTTGTTGCGAGCTAAATATCTCCCTTTAAAGTTGGTTTCAAATACCCAAAGCAATATCGATTTTTAAAGCTAAATTATTCTTAAATCAATTATTTTTAACAAATTCTAAATTTGTCGCCCCCCCCCCACATCTCTCCGAAATCTAACATCTTCCCATTTGAAAGCAAATTTCTAATAAGGTTTCCACAATAAACGCATCAAAACACAAGTGGCACACTGTCTTTAAAAACCCCTAAATCCGATGATGTAAAACCTTGCACTTTGCTATTTCTTAATCTTGTTGATGAAGATAACCTCATTTCCCCAGATAATCTGTGTTGCCAATCAACTTAGAAAAATAATCCGATAACTTGTAAACAACTACTTCCTTCTAAAAATCCTATCAAATCCCTCTAATACAAAAAAAGACGTAGACTATCATAATAATTTCGAAACCTAATTTCTAATCTTTGATCCTCTCGGTTTTTATCCTTGTTTATTTGTTCCCCGTTTTTTTTTCTTCACATCAACAACACTGTGAGAGAGTGGAAAAAAAAAGAAATTCCTTCAATTTTGTTGTTTTCGTCTTAATGTTCTCTTATACACCATCGATGAACTCGCCAGTCTCGAATATAAACCTAATTCCGTTCTCTGGAACAAATTTTTTAATCATCATTTTCGTTTTTTCAAAAAATTGTTTTCTAAAAATCACTTTTTTGTTTTGTTTATTCTTTAATACTGTGGTTTTTGATGCTTACTTCATTAGATGCCTATTTTTTTGTTAAAAACAATGTTTATTGCTCTATTTTTGTCCCCAATTTTCTTGAATTATAGATGTTGAGAATCAAGAAAAAGGGTGCTTGATCATTTTAATCTCTTGATTTTTTTTGGAGCTGCAATTTACAAAAACAAAATTTGCAAAAATAGGGGTTCAGAGGGTATTTTTTAAAATTTCAACGTTTTAAAATTTTTTTAAGCGTTCAGACATTATTTTATTATTACTAAGCTTATTTTAAAACATATGGAAGCAAAAAACTTTTTAAAAAATTGTTTGAAACTTTGAAAATCTGGAAAAAATAGTTTTTTTGAAAATTTGTCAAAAAATCTTCGAATCGTTGTCAAAAACATGTTAAAATTTATTTAAAAAATTAAATTGTCCCATTTACATATCATTTTTCTAAAAAAAAACCAGCCTTTCACCGAAAAAAAAACGAATAAAAGTCTTACATTCCAAAAAAATAAAATTACTTCCTCCTCGAGAAGTACACACATACTGGAAACTTCGGCCACCTTGGGAAACGCGGCCATTTTTTTTATTTTTCGAGAAATTTGAATTTTAAATGAAAATTTTTTGCTTTCATATGTTTTAAAATATGCTTAATAAGAATAAAATGATGCCAACAAAATCAAGAAAAAATTTTTTTGGGTTGTTCGCCAATTTTTTGTCACAAAACGTTTTTCTTAGATTTTAAACAATTTTCGAATACTTTGCCCTTTTAGAATCACCTCGTATCTATAAGAATATTGATAGGTAATGTTCTCTCCGAAATTTCCTGGTTCGAGAGATCAAACGAAACTTGTTTTGTGTACTTAAACTTCTGGTACGCGTTTAGAAACCGCTCTGAGAAAAGCTGTAGTTTTCAGAAATGAAATTAGATTAAACTAAAAAATTATGATAAAAATTAAAATGGAACATTTTCTTTAACTTTAAAAAACCCGGGCTATTGCAAAAATGGCATCGCCACATTGTGTGGTACCTAAATTTGCTATCGATTTTAGATGTTGCCTAAAAAAATGTTTCCAAAGCCCTCAGAAAACAAAACTTCCTCATTTTTTTCATCTCAAATTATCCCGAAAAAGGATGTGAAAAAAATAAAGAAAAAAAAACTTCATCGGCCCCCCAACCGATACATATAAATAGGATTTTTCCATAAAAGTGCAACCTTTCCCTACCCCCTGCAAAAGCAGCAAACTTGCACTTTTTTGTTTCTCGCCGACACAAAAATCAAAAACTTCTATCTAATTCTGCTACTGCTGCTGGCTGTTGCTGTTGCTGCTGTCCGAAAATTCCCATTTTTTCATCTATCCTTTTTTTGCAACTATTCCCTATTTTCCCGTCCTTTTCAAAGGTACTTTTGGATTATCCAATCACCCCTACCATTGTTCGATCCAAATCAACAAGGATCATGAACAAAATACGTTTTCCAACAATTTCATTTTTATTTAGATAAGACAAATACGGAGATAAAAAAATGGGTAGATGATGATAAGAACAATCAAGAAGGGGGGGGGGGGGGTTGTTATCAATACGGCAAAGTGGATTGGTTTTCGAATCAAAATTCGAAAACATGCATTTTTGATTGTGTGATTTTTCATGAAGGTTGATGTTTTTTCTCCTTCTCGAAGTAAACAAAAATGTTGGTTTTTTTGATCGAGATCAAAATGTGAGGAGAGGTGATTCATCAAAAAGTGCCGATTTCTTTTGATTTTAGAATTAGAATTGCTTTAAGGAATCGGGGAGCTCCCGGGAAGGAAACTAGGCAAATGGGTGGTGGTTTTTGACGTAGTTATGAACCTTATGAACCTCATCAGCCTGTTTTTGTTTAGAGAAGGATTAACCTGAACAACCAGTTAAAAAAAACGTAATTAAGTCGATATTGCGGTAGGTATTTGGAACCAACTTGAAACAGAGGTATTTAGCCCCCGGCAAATTAGAATTTGCTCAAATTTTGCACAGAAGTTCCCTACATGTCTAGTATGAGATCCTCAAAGTTTTATCCAACTCTGGGAGGTTTGAACCGAGTTATGACCCTTCAAAGTTGGGATCATTTTTGCGAAAATTTTGGAGGTCCAAAAAACTCGGCCAGAAAAATTCGAATTGGGGTGAAATTTTGTCAGTGAGTATTTCAGATATTATTGTTCATGAATTTTGCTAAAATTTTGAGAATTTCTCCAGGATCAGCAGATTATTATCCTCAGAATTTCATAAAGATCTGAAATAAGTTAAGGGCATTCAAAATTGACACCGATCTTCAGGAAACTGAAACCCTATTGATAGTTAACTTTGAATGTTCATAATTCGACTGGAGCTATTCAGATCTTTACGAAATTTCGCAAAATTATTCTCTAGCACTTGCTACGCCAATTAAAAAAATTTCAAACCGATCCAACTATTTTTTGGATGATCCCTGACAGCTCAAATTTGTAGTAAAATGAAGAAAGTTAACAGTTCTGAACAAAATTACCAAACTTTGAGCAAATCCTGATTCATTGAAGCCACAATTCGTTTCACCTTGAGGAAAAAATCTCAATATTTCCAAAAATGTTAAAAAAAAATATCTACATATGATTTTTTCTAGGTCATTTTTTCTGGGCCACGTTTCGAGAAACATTTGAAAGAAAAAAACCAAATTCTTTCCATTATTGCCAATCAAATTTAACATAAAAGTTACAACAAAAAAAAGGATGTCAAAATGCCCCTAGAAACCAACTTATTTCCATATCTAATATTCACTTGGTATGGTGTCTTCAAAGTCAATTCATATTGTTAAGACCAGAATTCGACAAACGTTGACCCCGCCCCTCGAAAAATTTCACCGTATCAAATAAAAATGTTGACTCCATAAAATCACCAACCACGTGGTATTGGTTGGGTAAACTTGCCAAAAGAGACACTATTTTTATGTTCGTCAAATTGATCTTCGATCAAAAAAAAAGAGAAAAAAAATGTTCTTGACGATAGGGGGAGGAGAGAAAGGAGCCTGCTGCTTGTTTATTTCAACCTAACCATTCCTCCCCAACGTGTGTCTTCCTTTCTTTCTTTCTCTTTTTCGTCCTTTTTGATCTCTGTCAATGAAATTTTAAGGTTAGGTTTTGCGTTGTTTTTTTTGTTAGACCCATGATCTTTGAAACTATTGAGAGGTTTTCGAAACATTTCGCAATTTTTAAAGATCAGGAGATTAATATAAGATTTTGAAACTTTAAATTGAATTTTCTAAATTTTCAAATATGGATTCGTTTTAAAATTCGATTTAGTCATGTAAAACGTTTAAAAATGGGATCAGTAAACGCGCTCCACTGAACTGGGTGCGAAAAATATGAAAAATTGAATTTCTAGGTGGTTTTTTGCACTTTTCAACAGTTATTTTACTCGGGATGGTTTGTTAAATATTTTTTTAAAACAAAAACTGACTTTTTTTCAAAACTTTCAGCTTGAAAATAAGAAAAATTCACGATTTTAATTTTTTTTTTCTAGAAAAAAAGCTTTTCGAATGAAAATAATTGTTTAAATCCACTTTTCAATGTATAAATTGTTGAATTAGTGCGAAAAATATAATTTATCAATAATTATACACCTTGTTCAATAGAGCGCATTTGCGCATTCCTCTTTGAACCGTTTTATGGACACATAAATTCAAAAAATTTATTAAACATGAAATTTAAGACGTTTTTGACACTTTTTGAGGATATCGCGTAGCTACCAAAGAAAAAATAGGCACGTGGTCTAGAAAACAAAGTCTGGGGACTAACTTTTGCCAAAAACGTTTTTTAAAGGTTTTGTTGACCATTTTTGCACAAAAATTGTTTTCTTGGTATCGTTTGATAGTGAATTAAATTTTTCTTCATTCTTAGTACATTTAAATCCATTTAGTTCGGATAATGTCGAAAAATGTCGAAAAACGGCAAAAAAAATTACAAAAATCACTTTTTTCATCAAAATTTTTGAAGTTTCCGAGTTGGTCCACTTCTTTGCAATCAATAAAAATTATCAAGGTGTAATTTTTGAAATTTTGCTACTGCTCGTTTACAATAGAGCGCACTTGTACTTCCAGCCACTCGGAAGCTTGTTCTACTAAGGTATTCACTTGATTTTTAGCAAAACAAAAATAATTTCTCGATTTTTGGATTATCTAAAGACAGATCTACTAAAAATGATGACAAAACTGCAAAAAACATTCTAGAACTCTATTCACATCCACTTTTCCTGTCCTTTGTAAATGTCTCAGGCAAAAATGGGAGTTGTTCAACATTTTTTCCCACATTTGCAAGTGAAACTCAGTGATTTTCACCACACTGAACTCCTCTAGATTCTAATCCTATTACCCCGGCGATAAAAAGTATGGCGCCCCGTTTTTTGTTTCGCTTTTTAGTCGTTAAAAACATTTTTGCAATCAATGTATTCCATTTTTTTTCAAACATTACGAAAACGAAACATTTCTGCCCCGATACATGAACAGAAGACGAAAAAACGCTGACCATCCATCATTTTTGTCGATTTTTTTCGATGGCCGCCCCCCGGCCGAACCAAACAGAATCGACCTTGAATCAATGACATTTTCTTCGCTTATCTCTTTTTTTCCGATTTTTTTTCTTGATCGAATTCTTTTTTTTTCCTACTTGGACTCTTAGATTTTTATCAGTTCAATATTATTCGTCGTTTACACCAGCGAAGAAAAAAATCTCGCAAGGTGAGTTACTGAATTTTTTCCACCCTTCGAAAAGTGTCCACAAATATTTGTTAAACTCATATATAACTTAAGGCTCTTTCGGTAGTATATCAAATAGTTTACCGAGCATTTTGTTCCCCCTTATCCTTTTTTTTGTCTTCATGTCCATATCATCTCCGTTTTTTTTTCAACCTCCCCTTCTCCCAATTATAACTATTGATGATAATATCAGATTGTTGCGTTTTTGTGCTGTTATCATAATCATTATTGGGTCGGTGTTTGGCGGTGTATTCCACCACCGGTTTCGTAGTTTTTGTTACCGTTGTTTTTTTCTTGATCTTTGTTTTTTTAAGGCGAAAATATGCATTCATTTTTTGAAGAATTTTTTTTCAAGAATACAGTAAAAAGTTTAAAGGAGCATAGCAATCTTGATTTTCTTACTGTATTAAAGGGACGTGACGCTTTGGTTGACATGGATTTCGAAACGAATACTTTTCAATCTTGCCCTACTGTATATTTCCGAAAAATCGAAAAAAAAAAGATTTTGAGGACTGGAATCGGGTTTCTGATGAATTTTAAAGAATTTTAGTTGAAAATTGTCTTTCCCTTTCCTTAGCAGGTACCTATTTTATACTAAAACTTCATATTTTGTTCATTTTCGAATTTTAAAATTGAAAATTTATAAAAAAATAAATTTTGCTATCAAAAAATTCAGTTTTTTCTTTTAATTGAAATACTGTCATGAATATACTCAAAAATACAAATTATTCTGGAAAATGTTAATTTTTTAAAGTATTTTTTAAAGAAAATTCGTCATCCTCACATAAAAAAATGTTTTCAATGACAACAAATATTAACCTTGTTCTAAAAATAGCATCACCTTTTTGTTTTTTCCTCCAATATTTACCCAATCGATTAGTTTAAAACCAAAAAATTAGTGTTTTTTTTTCGAAAAATAAATACTTTCAAAAAAATGACATCATTTGAAATACTGAATACCTATTTGATAAAATCAGCCCGGTTTCCGTTTGTCAAACACTTTTTCTGAATGAATAGAAGAAGGAAAGGTGGAAAAGAACCGGCCCCACAAAATTACATTTTCAGAATTTTTCACATGTTTCTGATATTAATACTTCCTTGGTTTTTTGAACAAGACACCAAACTACATACATTTTGTGTTGAATTTCATGAAATCGTTTCGATTTCCCGAAAAAAATGGAATTTCTTTTTTTTCCCCAAAAATATAGAAAAAAAAATTAACGTGTGCCACCACACCGCTCTTTTCGCGTCCTCATAGACGCCTGTCGTTTTGGGGGTTTTTGTTGCATCTTTTTCCTTCCTTTTTCTCAACACTACATTTTTCTCGATTCTTTCCTTTACTCTATCATTCCTTTCCTCTTCTTCATCATGTTGGTTCACACAAAAAAAAAAGAATTTTTTTTTCTGGCTGGTGGCGCATTTTCATTTTCTCCCTCCCACTCTACCCTTTTCCTAGGCATTTTTGTGTGTTGTGTATCTCTCTTAAATTGTGATGTTTAGGCGACCTCGGGGCGCCAAAAAAACCGTGTGTGTGGACAGTTTACATTTGATTTTTATATTATTGATTATTTGAATCTTCACCCTTTTTTTTATGAAATTGACCTTTGATTCCTATTCCTGAAAATTTGAACTCTAATTATTCAGAAAACTCGAAAAAACGTATATCTGAAAGAGAGAAAAAAAAAGAAAAAGTAATGCTCCGTGGACTAAATTCACCGGGCGTCGGTGTTGGACTAAACAATCGTCCGCAACAAGCCCAACCACAACAACAGCAGCAATTCTATGATGATGAGCCGTATCAGGCGAATGGAACGCAATATAACTCGTTCAAAAATAATGTGAGCGGAAAAATTTGATTTTCAAAAACATTTTTTGTGAATTTTAAACAATAACTTTTGAAATTCCTAGTTTGATATCAGTTGGGGGGAAAAAAAGGTTGCTCTAGAGGGCAGCGGGAAGCAGCAGTTGGCCGGGTGTCAATTCGTTTGTCGTTTCGACGCCTGACCAATTTATCAAGTAACTCGGGACCTAAATGCGTTTATTTTTTTCGATTCGGCTATCGATTAATCGATTTTGATCGTAGGGTTTCAAAAGTATCAATTTGAGCTTTGAAATTGTGGAAAAACGGTTCTTATTGCTCATTGAAAACCGCTAACCAATTTATCTCAAAAATTATTTATAAATACACTTGAAAAACTGAAACCTAATACGTAATTCGGTTTCGGATAAGAGGTATCGATGAGAAAAAACGCTAAAAAAGTAATATTCCGGGAAAAAAACTAAAAATAAGCTTAGAAAAAATTTGACCTACCTGGAAAAAAGAAAAACGAAGACTGAGAACTTTAAAAAAGAGCTCTTAACGCTAGAACGCTGTAAAAAGGTGTCACTTATGATGCATCGAATTTTAAAGGCTCATAACATGGCTCAAGCTCATTAAAAATGGATGATAATTCCAGAGTTTCATGAAAAATGCATTTTGATTGAAATTCTAGACCGATTGCAAGCATTTTTTGCAAAAAAAGAGCATTGGTTGAAAATTGCTCAAGTTTTGCAGTGGAAAATTTGCACATCGGTTCAGAATGTAATCAGTTCTGAGAATTTCTAACCCATTTTTAAGTTTCAACCAAGTTATTGAGATTTAAACCATTTTTTTTCGTTCCGAGATTTTTAGAATTAGTTTGTTAAAATTTAAAAGGTTTATTTTCATCTAAGTGAAATTCTGAGCATTCCGTGAGCTCACAGAATGCTCAGAATTTCAATTTATATCAAATTTTTTGAAATTTTAACTGAATTTGGGCTTGTGGCCTAGTTTTTACCAGATTTCTTGGAGCTCGTTTTGAAAATGCTAGATTTTTCTAGATACAAATTGAATTTGGGATTCTAGGGAATAATGGCCTAGAATCCCAAATTCGATTTCTAGGCCGCATTTTCTGCTATTTTTTAAAACATAAATAGTTTAGACGTTTTCTCAGTTGTTAGGTCAATATGATAATTATCACGATAAAATTGAAAACTCATTTCTAGTTTCATTTATTTATTTTTTCGCAGATGGAACGCCGTGAGACCGGTAACTTGATTCCAATCTCCCAACGTGCGCTAGGCTCCAACAGCAACATCACACCATTCGGCTCAGCGCCAACGCAAAGCTACTACAATGGCGGAATCTTTGGTGGCGGCGGTGGCGGTGGTGGCGCACCAGCAAGCAGCCCCAGAAAAATGCCACCAATGCAGTTCGGAGGTGGAGGAATGCCGCAGGTTAGTTTTCATTAGACATATTTTCTATTTTTGATTAACTCGAACAAGAGAACGGGGGAATTCCTTTTCAACAATCGTGTCTCGTAATTTTTGATCGCCTGGTTCCCGATGTAGACACATTTAGGAATTGTTTCCGTATTTTGTTATTCTGCACTTTTTCGCGTTTTCTCTATTGGTGGTGTTCCAACGTCGCTTTTTTGTCGCTATCGGCACGTAGGCGCCGTGAATCGCTCGCCGCTATTTTTTATCTTTTTTTGAGTCACGTGGTGTTTTTTCTTGTCTTCTCAAACTACTCTCGTTACTATTACTACGTTTTTCTTCATGCCTTGTTTTTGTGGAATCGTTTTTGTTTGTTGGGGGGAGAGATGGTGACAATTGTGAAGTTTAAAAATTCGAAATGATGTCATTAATTAGGGGTCTCGATATTTTCCATCAACAGGGGGATGCACCTTTGGATGTTTTTGATGAGAATTAGCTGAAATTTAAGCTAATGAAGCTGTTTTCTGAGAAAAGACTTGGGGATAGTTTTTGATCTCAAAACCTGAAAATTTCTCAAAATTGAAATCCTGAAACGCTATAACTTCGCTCAATCTTTAAATTAATCAATATAATTTGAATAAACTGATTTAGGGACCAGCCTTGTACCACGGTTTTTGTATGATATTTGTTACATGTTTTTCTGTAATTTTAGACATAATTGTATTTAGTTGAGAAAAATATGAAAAAAATTCCTTCGGTTTAAAGGAACATGTTAATTGTTATTTTCTTACTGTATTAAAGGGACACAGCGCTTCCTTTGGAGTGAAGTCTCACAACGAATAAGCGTACTGTATTTTGCTCATTTTTTATTTTGAAAAATCGCTTCAAACAGTAAATAAAAGTATTTTAAGCTTGAAAATTATTTTATTTTATCATAAATGAGAGGACTGGGGGATTTTTAAGTGTTGTTTAAAATTTTATCTCGATTTTTTGAGTTTTTGCTCGGTTTTCTTTAAATTTTCGAAACAGTGTTGTTTTTATTTGTCAGAAATTACTTAAATTCACTTTTTTGCCTTTCATTCCTCCATCAATCGTTTCCTTTCCTTCCAATCAATACCGTGGAGGCGTTTTAAGCGGCATGTCACGGTTTATTTTCGAGATAACGACACTGTAAACTTGATAAACAGTGTCGTTTACCAAACACACACATAAACATTTTCATCGTCGCCAATTTTTTTGTTTGGGGGTTGAAAAACGAAAAATGTTTAGAATTGATAAACTATTTCCTGATCTCGAGCGCGCTGGTCTCGGACACATCAGCTGATGTGTCTCGACAGAAGTGTTCAACGGTTCGCTATGAATCAATCGATTCGTTCTTTCCTTCCGTCAAAAATGTGTGTTTTGCCAACCTCTGGACGTTTGCCAAGAGAACGCTCTACGTCTATAGCTGTCTGGCGCGGCGCCAGCAATGTATCGGATGACGAGATGGCTAGTGAGAGAGAGCGACGAGACCACGAGGATGTGATCATTGAGAAAAGTTTGTTTGAGAATAAGAAGACAAAGTTCAGGAAAAGGGGTGAATTTTTTACCTGCGTTTTTTGTTGCCATGACAATTTTTTGAGGGGGGAATGATATTTGGTTGCAAATGTTTTTGGTATGCGTAAGATAATAATTGATTCTTGGAAAAGGACTGGTGCAATTTATGAGGGACTTGACTTTTGTTCCTTTTTTGAACTTAACAACGTGATTTTCAAGATAATTATCATAATTTCACGGGAAATTAAGTTTTGGATACTTTTAGCGAGATTTTGGGTCATTTTGAAGCTAAAAATCTGGATTTTCGACTAAATAAAGTTCTGGCGGCAATTTCAGCAATTTCAGCAGCATTCTAGTAATTTTTAGAAAACCTAGAATTATTCGATTTCGATGTTTTGTAGCTGAAAATCTGAATTTTTTATGATTTCAGGGGAAAAAAGGGAAAACACAGATTTGGCCGAAAAAATGCAATTTTGGGTTTCTAGGCCATTTAGGGAAGAAGCACACAGAATTCCTACTATGGCCTAGAAACCCAGATTTGGATTTTTCTTCGGTCACGGGTTTCTATTCTAGACCATTGGGTTTGGGATTTGTTTAACTTAAAATTCTTAGAAAATTCGGGTTTTTTCCAAATTTTGTTGAAAATTTACAATTTTCAAGAAGTTCTTAAAGGATTCAGCTAATTGCTTTGTTAATTGTTAGAGAAATTCTCGCTGTTTCCACAATACCCCCAAATTTCGTCAAAATCAAATAAACACCAGACAGCACACGCTCAATCTATCTAAGAAGAAAATGAAGAAGTCGGAAAAAAAAGAAGAACCGTGGGGGGCACAAACAATAATAGATTTGGACGAAAAAGAGCATCTGGTATATATATAGATTGCACAAACAGAGACAACACCACACACACTCAGACGAATTGACGAAACGAACGAGTTGTACCAGGCAAAGGCCATCATCATCTTCATCATCATAACAGCATTATTTTTTCTCTATTTCTATTTTTCTATTTTTCGTCCCTGTCTATTTTGTGATGTTCAGTATTTTGTTTGTTTTCCGAAAAAGAACGGTTTATTTAAATGGTTTTTTTTGTTGGAAAAATATCATTAGTTTTTATTTGAACACATTTTGAAGGTTTAGGTTTTTAAGATTTTTTTTTTTTTTTTTCCAGCAACGTCCCCCGAAGCTGAAAAGCGTGCTGAATGCATTTTTTTCAGATATTTCCAGAAATGTTAGCTCTAATTTTTAAAAATGCGGCTTCAAATGAATTTTCTTGAAAAATTAAGGATTTCAGAAGGTTTTCAGATTTAAAATTAGTTTTTCTTTGAAAATTTCCAAATTTTTGATAGTCGAGAAAAATAAGATGGTTTATTTATTTTGCAGAAAATTTCAAACAATATTTTTTTAAACCCGAAATTTTTAAATTTTGCTTAAAATTGCTTAAATTCAAAATTTCGAAAACACTCAAAGTTTTATCAATGACAAAGTGTTATCAATGTTTTTTTTTCGAAAACTAAATTCGAAAAAGTCGACGATAAGATTTTGTCATTGATAAATTTTGACTTTTTTTTGAAATGGTGATTTTTAAGCTATTTTTTTGCGAATATTTAAAATATTAAAGGTTTAGGGGGGGGGGGGGGGGGGGGGGGAAAAAACATTTTTTGAAATTTTCTAGGGAATAAATAAACGAGCTTATTTCTTTCGAAAATTGAAATTAGAACATTTTCAGAGGAAAAATAATTTTAAAGCTGAAAATATGCTGAAAACTATTAAAATTTCATTTTTGAGGGAAAATTCGGTTGAAACCGGTTTTTTTTGAAATTTTATATTCCTTATAATGCATAAAAATTATTATATTGCTGAAAATATCCGAAAAATGACTTTCATCATGATTTTCAGCTTTGAAATTAGGTTTTGGTAAAAAAAAATTGAATACCTGGATTTCAGAGGAGGTTTTTTAGAAATCTCTTGTTAGAAGCTTATAGAATTTGAATAGAATAATTTGAAATCAAAAATTTCGAAGCTTGAAATCTAAAAAAATCGAAGATAAACACGACCGAGGAATGGCAATTTGAGTTTCTAGGCCATTTAAGGAAATCTGTGTGCATTTACTTCTTATATGGCCTAGAAACCCAAATTAAATTTCTTAGGCCATGAAAAATGGGATTTCGACTTTTTTCAGTTTTTTATCGACCTAAAAAACACTTTTGGCTGCTGAAAAACTTCAAAAAAGCCCCATTGATGCTGAAAATCTCAAAGGAAATTTTATTTTGATATTTCCGAAATTTTTGCAGCATCAAAATCAATTCCTTTCTTTCAATATTATGAATTTTAGATAATTTTTCTTAAAAATTCTAAAAAGCAGATTTTCAGCTTAAAATTGAGCTGAAATTGGGCATGTATAGTTTTAAGAACTTGATCAAGAATTTCAGCTCGAAAAGTGTGTAGATGCTTTGATTTTTGCTTCAAAATGTTCATGAAAATATTTTAATTCGAAAAATGTCTTTATTTTTGGAATATTCTCATTTTTAAGCTTGAAAATATATTTCCAAGAACTTAGTACATGTTTCAAAAAACACGCTAAAGAAATACCGCCTGTTGTTCTGAAAATGTTCCCAACCAGATACGCATGCAGACACCCATCTAAAAAATTAATGGCATTGAACTAAACAGTCTGTGTTGTTCGTTGAAAAATGCACTTTCATGGTTGGCGCAAAAAAAAAGTGCAAAGAATCTGTACTTTGTATTTTTTTTGTTTCTGGCGCGTTTTGTGGTGTGTTCTTTCGAAGACACACCACAAAAAAAACTGACTGCAACTACTATTTTTACTTTTTTTTGCCACAATACTACTATCCTTTATTCATAAACCCCAACCCAAGAGGCACGACACCCCCCCCCCCCCCCCCCCCCCCCCCCGGACAACAAAACACTAATTATTTTCCAATTCATATGTATGCTTTCACCTCGTGTCGCTCTCTCCATGTTTCGTTTCGTTTCGTTTCGTTTTCCCCGCCGCCACCCTTTCAGCCCATTCATCCAAAACGCATTTTCAAGGATTGGTTGGACTTTTGTTACCACATTTTTGTGAATTTTTAGATGATCTATGATAAAATCTTAGGCACCCCCCCCCCTCCTCTTTTTTCAATTTTACATCAGAACATGTTCTAGTTGTTGTAATATTTGAATTCGAGGGTTGTTTTCCTCCCCCTCTCCTTGGAAAACTTGTAACATACCCAGCAAACGAAATACTTAGTTTATGTTGTTGTTCGGCAAAGGGTAATGGATTAAAGGACGTCGTAAAACAGCTCGTAAATTGGGTAGACGGTTTAACAAGTGAAAAGTAGTTAGTCGGCTTGTGAAACTGGAGAAAAATCGATATTTTCCTTTATTGATCGATTTTTTTTATTCATTTTAGGTCCAAGAATTCATATTTTTGGTGTGAATTCACATTTTTTGATGAGAGGCACTTTTTTAAAATTCATTTTAAGGCCAAGAATTCGTATTTTTTTGAGTTTTTTGCACTTGGATTTGAAATGGCCTAGAAAAAACGAAGGGGGAATAGAAATCCAAAAAAAAATTAGCAAAATATTGAAAAGTTGTTTTTTTAAAATTTTATTGACTTTGAAAAAAGTTTGACGGAGCTTTTTCGCTTTGTGATCCAATCCGATCCATTTTAGAACCAGGAGTGCAAAAAAACTCACAATATTGGATCAGATTTGGATAATAAAAGAAATATGACTTTTTTTTCCAATCGAAACAGTTGGGAATGGCACCCTGCCTTTAATCCAACAAAAAGAATGACACCATGCCTTTAATCAAAAAGTACAATAGCCTTTTCAAAAAGAAAAAAAACCAGGATTTTTTTGTTGTTGCCTGTCCGATTATACAAAACTTTGTTCATCGATAGTTTACGGGGCATTCGTGTTTTATGACGTGTTTAAAAATGTGGCATTTTACAGGGGGCGTAATAAATCGATCTAGATCTATGAAATTTCGCTCATTGACATGGCGTTTTTTTTTTCTGGAATTTTTTGAAGCTTTTGGGACAGGGGATGTATCTGAAGCTTTTGCTGATTTTTTGCAATGAGATATGCCTAGAATTTTTTGGAGGAAGAAATTGCTTGCAAAAAATTCTAAACAGGAGTTTGTGCATGATTTGTACTGCTCAAAGTCTGGAAATTTGTGAAATGTCGATTTTTAAAGAGATGTAACTTGGTTCAAGCTTAATATCGCTGGGTAAAACTTTGAGAATATCATAAAGAAGCAATTGTTAGCTGATTTGTCAAATTTCAGCAAATTTGGTTGAAAACCCCATTTTTTAACCCTAGGTTAAAACGCAAAAGTGGTGGTTTTCAGAAATTTCCACCAAATTTGCTGAAATTTGGCAAATCGACTAAGATATGATAGCATCAAAATTTTATCTAGAAATATTGTGCTTGAGCCAAGTTATAGGTCTTCGAAATTCGATTTTTTCAGCTTTTAAGATCGAAAAAATCAATAGAGCTTAGAAGTTTTTTTTGGATGCAGCCGTTACGTTGCCAGCTTGAAATGGCCTCTCAAATGAGCCATGTCTCTTAGAAAAAATCCAAAAAAAACTTCCCGGACTTCTATACTAAGCAAAAATACTTTTATTTGTTTTTTTCCTGATCCTTTGATCTTCCTCATCCCTAGAAGAACAAAAAAAAACAAATGTTCCTTTTTACTCACCCTTGACCCCCCTCGCAAACAAGTTAATTATAATATTTGGAGGAGGGGGGTACCCTGATCAGAACAAAAGTGATTTACCATCATTGTACCATCTACTACCTTCGTTCAGCAGTTGTTTGTTATTGTTGTTATTCGGCTCGCTCCGATATTGCGTAATATTTACACAACTGTGGAAAAAAATCACAGTTTTTTTCATTTGCTCCCCGCCTCCCTTCGTTTCCAAATGCACATTTAAAAAGAGGGGAAAATTTGCATATTAATACAATTTCTAATTTCCCCATTGTTTCGAAAATAGCTTTTTGACGAATTGACGAATCTAGTGTGCGGAAATGGATATATTGGAAATTATTCATAATATTGTTGTTGTTGTTGATGTTGTTGCTATGCCAATTATGTAAAGTACTTACCCCTTGCCTTTAAAGAGGTAGGGGGAAGAGAGTTCCTTTGAAAAGAGCTTTTTTCTTAGTATATCTATATCTTTTTCATTTTTTCTTTTGCTTAGTAAGCACTATGAATAATATTACTTGATGTTTGAACCCTTGTTTTAGAGTTGTTGTCATGTTCTTTATCCTTTTTTTTTCTTCTTCGTCGCTTAGATGGAAAAAGACGGCCATCAATTTCAGAGAGTTTTAATGGTTTTCTATTAGGAATGAAACGAAAATGACGATAATTTTAGTTTTTAATTAAATTTTTTTAGTTAATAGATGACCTTTTGGGTAATTTTGAAGGGGCGTGGATTTGGCGGGAGCGCTTAAAGGTGGGCTCGAGTTTTTCGAAAAAATAAGCAGCGTGGCAACGAATTTTGTTGTGAAAACTTGAAATTTGCTCGTTAGCAAGATTTTTTCTAGATTTTTAACATGACATTTGACTTTTAAATTGATTTAAAATAATTTGATACGTGTTTAAGCGTAAATTAAGCTTAAGACAGATTTTTGGAGGTTCAGAAATAGACCTGGGATGGTCCTCAAATTTATAAATCAATAAGATTTAAAAAAAAACGAGAAAATTGGATAAAGTCATTTCTAAAAGACAGCTAGACCGCGGAAGTTTGGGTTTCTAGGCCATATTGAGAAAAATAGGCCACACATGGCCTAGAAACCCAAATTTCCTAATCGATTTCGATTTGCTGAACTCTCCCTCTCCACCCAATAAGAACGGGTCTTTTGGATTGTGTTTTTCTTTCAAAGTAAACATCAGTGTGCACCTGTTTTATGGACTAATTGTTTACCTTTTCGCTTTTTCTCAAAGGCCAGAGATTTATTTCGATTATTTTATTTCTGAAAGCGCGCTTAATTCTCGCTTTATTCTATAAGGCCTACATATCACGAAAAATGTTTTAAAAACGATTTTTGCTCTTCGAAACTGTTATAAGTGTTTTTTTTTTTGAAAAAAATAAAGTTTTAATTGGAAAATTGTGTATTTTTCAAATAAACGATTTTAGTAGCCATTCCTATAGTTTCCAGCTTTTAGCAGCCTTTCTAGCATCCTTATGATCAAACGGATTTTTGGAATTAAGCGTGAATTTAGCAGAAATTAAGCAAAACTCTTATTTCAGCTTTTTGCTTAGTTTCCGCTTAATTCACGCTTAACTCCAAACGCCGACAATCATCCAGTTGAGTGCATATCTTTGAAAATAATTAGAATTTTATAATTTAAATCGATTTTTAAAGGTTCTTGTTTTTTGGGGAACTCCCCCCCCCCCCCTTTCGATCCGAAAACCAGATGTTTTCAATTCTTAGCTATAAATAAGTAGAATTGTTGTTGTTTTTTTGCCGTATACGAAAAAAATAAATATATATTCATTTCGCCCGTCCCAAAAAAACAAATAAACAATTTTCATTTATATTGACGAACAATAAAAAGTCGGAAATTTAAACCTGTTTGTTGCTGTGGGGGCTTTTTTTTTGGTTGTTGGTGATATTAATTCCAAATTTGTCTGAATTTTGTCCTTCTCCTCCTCCGACGAAGAAGAAGAAGAAAAAGAAGACGAATTTCTCTTTCTTCCAACACTTGATGGTGAAAAGATGGTGGTGTTTTGGGGAGGGGGGTCTGGTATACATATTATGCGTTGTCTATGCGCGCGAAAATGCGACAAGGAGAAAAAAGGAGGAGGAGAAGACGCTTTGTTGTAAATTTCTTCTTCTTCTTCTTTCTTTTTCCTTCTTTTTCGCTTTTTTTTTCCTTTTACTTGTATCAATATATATCTATTTTGACTATCTATGTATTCCTATACGATAGGAAGGGTATACATTTGTAATTATTCCATTTTTATCTTAAAGACGCGGTGTTAGATGTTTTTGATGCGTTTTATTTGGTTTAGGATCTGTTCTTTGTCCTAGAGGGCCAAAAAGCTAAGGGTTTTTATTAACCATTTTAAAAATGGAAATAGAAAATTCTCGAATTTGTCAGTTTTTTAAACAAAAATCTGAAAAAAGTAATTTTTTTTAGAAAAATCAGATTTTTTCTATTAATTTTTGTTGAAATAAGATTTTCAGAAAATTGTACAAATTTTTTACTTGATTTTACTGAAATTCTGAAATTTAATTATTTTTTGACTAGAAATTAAGTTTTTATTGAAAATTTTGGAAAATTCTGAAAATTTCAGTAAAAATTTGCCGCGTTATTTTAGCGGAATTCGGAAAATTAAAAATTCTACGTCAAAAAATTTTTTTCAGAAAAAAATCAGAAAATTTCTTTAAAATTTCTTCTTTTTTTTAAATTTTTCTGAAAATTTCAGATTTTTTCCCTTTTATTGAAATTCTGGAAACTTCTGAAAAAAAAAAGTGTTAATTTTCGAAAAAAGTTGAATTATCCTGTTTTTTCTAAGAAAAATCGCGTTTTTTTTTTAATTGTGAAAATCCTACATTAAAAGTCAACTTCTAGATTTAGTTTTTTCAAAAATTGGATTTTGTTGAATCAGAAAAAAATCAATAAATCTGTCTGCCCCTTTTTTTCAAAAAAAAACCGCCAACATGATTTTTCTATCGAAAAAAGCGATTATTGAACACAAAATCCTGTAATTCAATAGTTTTCGTTTTCGCCAAAGGGGGGGGGGGGTGAAAAAGCGACGAGGAGTCATACTGTGTGTGTGTCTATGTATTTCTGGTCTGGGACGAAGCGAGAAGAAACGAAATTTGAGCATATATATGTATGCACTCGACATATTTAGACAAATATTATATAAATAAATATATATATATGTATAAACTTGGCAATCTTCCCATTTTTATTGATTTTTTTCAAAGGATGGCTTTACAGAGGTTTCAAGTGTAACTAGGATGAAAATAGGCGTAATACGTATTCTAAATCTGTTTTTAAAATTTTTTAAAACCACGTAGAAGCCGAGAAAATTAACTAGAAGGTATAGTGGCTTAGAAAAAGGCCGTAATAAAGCCGACGGACTAGTTTTTGTAACCTTTTTCTAGGCCGTTGTTTTGAAGCTCATTTTATCGGCTTCCGAGCGGATTTAAAAAGTTTTAAAATGAGATTTAGAATGATAACGAGCTCCATTTTTATCACAGGTATCTATATTAGCACTGTGCATAAAAAAAACCATTTTTTCTGACGCGAAAATGCAGAAGCACGAACTGGGCAAAAGGTGCGCACGTTTTTAGCCAAATTTCTCCATTTTCGAGGAAATTCAAATTTTCACCCGATTTTTCTCAAATTCTTCAATTAAATTATATTTTTTGTAGTTTGTTTTCGTTTCGAAAAATGACAAATTCGTATTCCATTCATTTACAATCATTTTAAACAGATTTTTTATCATTTTTTCAGTTTTCGGGTGGAAAAACGGTGGAAAAGTCACTAATTCAATATTAAGATGCTTATTAGCGCATTTACTATTAAAAATGAGGCGTATGTTAGGATTTTCCTATAGTTTTTCAATTTGTTTTTTTCCATTCGGTGCATTTGCGCGTAAAACTATGTGCATTAGAACGGTGTTTGCAGATTTTTTTTGACGAAACGCTCGTTTTTGCACGCCTTGCCTTTTTAATCGAGAAATTTCCAGTCTCAAAGATCGGTATCTTTAGAAGAAGAGAAAGAAGAAAAAGTTGCCATTTTTTCTCGAGCAAAAAAAAGAAAAGAAAAAAAAACCGATCAAAACAACGGCGTTTTTCATTTCTCTAATGCATCCTGAAGACTCTCTATATATGTTTTTTTATTTATTTCTTTTTTCCCCTTCGCTGTTAGTTGTTCAACAACGACACACACAGACACACAGAAATTGATTGCCGTTTTTTTCCCGTTTTTTTCGTTGCTAAATACTCTTTTTTTCAATAATTTTGAAATTTTTAAAGAAATAACACTCAAAATTTCGAACGGGTGTATATAATCGAATAAGGAAAACGGAAAACGCGAACAAAATGGATGATGATGATGAAATGACGATTGGAGAGCTGCTAAGTAGTCGGCATGCGAATAATGGGGGGATGATTAATCAGCGAAGGGTTGGGGTGCCGATTCGAAGGAGGTTGATGTCGGCACCAACGAATCCGAAATGGTCACCCGGTGGTGGTGGTTCTGAAGAACGCAGCCCGAAAGTCTATAGCTATATTGTAACGAAATCGTCCGCCACGGAAAATGGAGCGAAAACCCCGTCGCCGCCAATTTTGAATAATCGACAGGTTTTGAAGCGGCCTGGTGTCACAGTGCCGGCGTATAGAACTACCACTGTGAGACGAGTCGTTGAAAAGGTGCCCGCCCCGTTCTTCTTGTTTTAAAAAAAATTTTTAAATCAATAATATAATTCAATTACAAAAAAATCAATAATTAGTAATTTTTTAGCAAAGAAGCTCACCACCGAGCGATGGAAGTGACAAGGTTAGAAGGTTTGGGGAAAGCCCGACAAGTGGATCGTATTCGAATGAGGTTTGGATTTTTTTTGGATTTGCGGGGGGGGGGACGTTTTCATTTTTTAAAAATCATTTTTGGTTTCTGAAGGGGGTAATGACGTATTAGAAAAATGGGAATTTATCATAAAAATTATTTTTTTTTTAAAGTTAAATTTTTTTGCGTTTTTCAAAGAAACGAATAGGGAAATTGAAAGGTTATCCAAAATTGGGAAATTTGGATTTTATAATTAAAAAAAAAAGTTTTCTGAAAGTTTTTGAAAAAAAAAACGAATTTCGGAAATTGCTTCAATTTTTTTGATATACATGTAATTTGTTGAAAAATTTCAAATTTTAAAATGTCCATTCTTGTAGCAATTTTTCTTATCAAAAAGAAAGTCACTTTTTTCTGAAAACTCGATTTTTTGAAGGGTTTTGGTAGATATTGTTAAAATTAGTTACCCGCTGCAACCATCGCCGTGATTGGATGATTTTACCAGAAATTCGGAAACTTGGCTTCAATTACTTGGCTTCAATTTGTTTCGACTTTTTTTTAGTGCTTTTTAGTCCCTTTGTTACATTTTTTGGCACTTAATATTCAGAACTTTAAAAATAGGACTTTTTAAAAAATTTGGGTCATAAAACTAGTTTTGAATGTAAGTAGATTAATTTTCGATTTAAAAAAAAACGTCCAGTTCGTTATCCAGAGATCATGTTTATCAAATTCACCTTTCTTTCTATTTTTATCACATTTTGTCCAACGTCGTATCGTTTTCCTGTCGGAAAAGGTTCATCGTGTAAGAAAATTTGAATTATTGATTTTTTTAATGAACGAAAAATCAATAAAAGAGGCTCGTACTTTTAATAAAAAGCAAGAAAAAAAAAAAAGAAAAAAAAAAAGAAAAAAAATCTGAAACTCTTACAGTACGACGACCTCATAATTGATGAACTAATCGGCGGCATGGATGATGATCAACGACGAACTAGACCGGTTGGTGTTCTTCTTCTTCTTCTTCTTTTTCTTCTCTGTTTCTTAGTCTCAATCGATTTTTTTGTCATTCGTTCATCTTAACCAAATAACTGATTGCCAAAATTCTTTAAATATATTCCGATCGATCATTTTTTTTTGTTATTATCTAGATGATTTCATCATACACTTTTTTTTCCTTTTATATTTTTCTAAAAATTGTTTCCCCTTTCAGATGTCTGTCGGATTATCAAACGAAAAACCGAATAATATGTCAATGGCACGTCCGATTCCTGGTTCATCATCACGAGGAGGTTCTGGACACTCTGGTAGCCCGATCGCGATACCGAATGCGTTAGGAAACACTTTTCGACAAGTGAGAGTGGCGATTTTTCTTCTTCTTTTTTTTATGGATGATGATTGATAAGCATCATTGATTGTTGTTGTTTTTTTCCAGGTTGTTTCAAGTTCGGCGCCAACTGGATCAATCGATATTGAGAAGATGATGGGAGCGGTGAATAATGGTGCGGATGGAGATGATTATTATAGAGATCGAAGGAAGAAGGATATTCATAATATGAGTAAGTGTTTTTTGAGGAGGGGGGGGGGTTAAAAATGGAAACAAAAATTTTATATTCCTTTTTTATCCGACAGGAATACCCAAATTAGGAAAAAAGTATAGTTTTTTAAAGAAATTCTTTAAAAAACTGAATTTTTCCGAAATTATTGATGTTTTATATGAAGAGGCCTTGTCCGATTATTTGTCAATGTGTCAGGTTGCCAAAAATCAGATCCATATCACCGAATGCCCCCCGACGTTCACTTTTTAAGCTCCCAACTTTATCAGGCTATAACTTTGCTCATTTTGTATGTTATTAGCGCTAACACACCTAAAAATTGAGCTTTTTCGTCCCGAAATTTGACCCTAAATGAGCATTTTTAGATCGCCTTTAATTTGGCGCCTTTCTTGAAAAATAAATGACCGAAAACAAAATTTTGGGAAATTTTTCTGAAAATTGTAAAAAAATATTTTTAAAAAAAGTGTTTTCTCAAAAACACCT